>CM062297.1:693424890-694624890 GCA_031216915.1 Pictodentalium vernedei
GTAATAAGCTCAAGGGCTGTTAACCAGTTCTGTTGAGCCGTTGATACACTGTAATGCCCGACAAAGTCATGTTATTTCTATTATTGCCACTTTCGTACATCGGGTACATTACGATTAAATTACATGGGAAATAAGATAAATAAATGAAGTTTGACGTTTTAGAATTAAAAAAAAAACAGCGACAGTATCGTCTGATTTGTCGACAAACAAACCGGGCAACATGACTATCGTCTGATCAGTCTACGGCGAAATTTGGAAAGTTAGATGATGAAATATATCTTCGAAATGCGAACGTCAGGCAAAGAGTTTATTCATCAAAGATGTCGTCACTTACTTTGTGTATATCATCGCTTCCTATATTTGATACATTACCTATCCGTGGCACAAAGGGAAACACTTGAAACAAATGTGTTAATTGCGTTTACGAATTAAAATTCCGAATTGAATTTCGATCCAAATGGAAATCTGGGAAAATATTGTTGATCGGCTGAGAGATGTGACATCATTGTCTATATTTAGATGTGTCGGGCTCTTATTGACGTGTTGGGCTGTTATAGTCAATAACGGCCCAACACGTCACATGACTTGTACTTGTTGAGCATTACGAGGTTTCAACGCCCGGTAAAACATCGTTAATGTTCTAGGAACGCCCGCAATAGTGGTAATAATTTGTGATAAACCAAATTAATATAAACTAAATATTATTTGCGTTTGACTGAATGTGAAACATGAGCATGGAAAATGTTGGCATTTGCCATGCTACCCTCATTTTTTGAAATCCTCTATAGTAGTTTCTAGCACTCAACCAGTTAAAGAACATAATGTCCCACAGCAGCTGGCACATTGTTACTCTCATGCAACGATGTATAATATTTAAGTACATTGACTTGTATAATGTATTAGTTTTATCATCAGGGCAATAAATAAATAAATAAATAAATAAATAAATAAATAAATAAATAAATAAATAAAATTGAAATTTGCCGTATATTTTCCATTCGAATAAAGTTTGCAGAACTAAGAACGTTAATTAACATATTTTGAGATGTGAATACCCACATTCTATGTTCAAACAAATGTGGATGCTTGATCCTTGAACCTGTCGACCTGTTTAAGTGTGAAATGTTTAGCCAAATGTTTGATGATAGAATGCTTGACAAAACTGTACACGCCAATATGACTCACATGCGCCTCCGGCTGAATCAGTTTGATTGACACACAACACATTGTTTATATGGGAATTAAGCTGAAGCGATGTTGATCGAAGCGTTTCCTTCCGAGAACAAATGACAGTTTATCATGTCATACCAAGACACAGCATCTATTGTTGACAATGACCGGCGACTCACTATTCGATGTCAGTGGAAATGTTCATTGTCGGACAGCGTTATGTCTGCAGTGTATGAGTGTTTCTCTTGTGATTCATGTCACGTGTTTCCATGTTATTTAGGAATTTAAAGTTTAAAGTGACAACCCAGTTTTGAAAATTCGGCGGAATCTATCCTGGAGGACAATGCGGAGTCTCAATGATGTTTTCGGTTTCAAATACGTTATTCTATTAGTTGCCTGCTTTGCGGACTATACACAGGGCCACGGGCGACTTGTTGATCCACCGTCGAGAGCATCCATGTTTCGATATGGGTTTGATAATCCGCCTAATTACAACGACAATCAACTATTCTGTGGAGGAGTACAGGTAACAGAATTATAAAATAAATTAATAACTGCCGATAATGTACAGTAGCCATGTCGCACCACTTCGTTTCTGCATGGGCCGTTCTCTGATAATGTTTACTCCTACACCACCACACTGAGGAGGTTTGATAAAAAAAACAACCCAAACAGCATCCGCTCCGCTCCCCAGATTTTGTTAAATATCGTCCGCTACAATTTTATCGTCTCTTATGCTTTCGACACGTCAATAAAAACAGCGAGTTACTTACCCTTGTATATAATTGTGATAACATTTTAAACTTTTCTCCGTGTTACCGATCAGAATGTTCCGAGAACTGTCAATTGTGTTACCGATCAGAACTGGTCAGTGTAAAGGATAAGCTACAGGGCATAGGGGACACACCGGAGTGCCGAAAAAAGCCGAGGAAACTTAATCGAACTTCGTGATGAGCGAAATAGAAGTATTGGAGGTCCGAAAAGTGGTCTCAAAATTAATGAACGAGAATGCGGGAGGGACAGATGAAGTTCCTAACGAGTGCTTAAAATGGGGGAGGGGAACAATGTAAAAGTCTGCGGCCCTGTTCATCTTTACCACAAAACAAACAAGAGTTTCCCAGAGAGAGGAGGGAAAGCAAGGCCACATTTGTACACAAAAAGGGGGATAAGGACGAATTGGATAATTATCGGGGGATTTTTGTCAGTAGCAACATTGGAAGAGTTCTCTGTATGGGAGATAAGAGGAGGTGGTCGAAAAGAAGGCGTTTTTGGGGGAGATCAAGAATGGCTTCAGGAAGGGAACGCGAATCACTGGCCATGTCTTCTTGTTATCACAAATGGCAGAACATGCACTCTAAAATCAGTTGAGTTAAAATAAACCCAATTGGGTTCATATTTACACGACCCAGTTGATTTGGGGTAGTTTTTAACCCAACCGATTTTAGAGTGTTGGAAAGCCAAAAAGAAAAATATGTTTTCTGGCGTTTCTGGATGCTACAAAGGTATGTGATAGAGTATGGAGGAGAGTATGAGGCGAAAGTTTGGGGAACTGGGCCTGGGAGTTGGGTTTGTTGAATTTTGAAAGCATTGTCTGAAGTGGTACAAAGTTAGCTTAAACTGGGTAATACAACAGCAAAACGGGCGCCTATAGAAATAGGTCTAAAGAAGGGTTTAGTGTTTTCGACAGTTCTTTTGGCATTGTGCATCACACATTTAAGAGATGAACTCCTGCATAGGGACGAGGGGGGTAGCAGTTGGGCACCTGAAGATCTCGTGGCTGATTTTCGAAGATGATATGGCACTAGTGTCAGAAAGCAAAGGTGGAATAGAGAAAATGCTGGCAGTTGATGGGAGATATGGGAACAACTAGAAACTCGAACTGAATGGAAACAAAAGCAGACTTATTCCCGTAGGTCATAAAGTGGAACCTACTCGAAAGTGGAGAGTGGGTGAGTTTTGTATTCCAGAACGTAGCAGCAAAGAGAGACAGGTGACAACGAGTACTTGGTTGTCAATATAAACATCACTGGACGAGGCATTTACCGAAACCACACGAATAAACTGACTGCGAAAGTAAAGCGTATTCTTATTTAAATGAAACTTTTGGGGAGAAACATCTTCAATAATGGTTCGAGGAGAAAACTATTTGGTAAATGGCGGGCGTACCAAGTATAAATTATGATAGTGAAGAGATACCGTTAAACCTAAGGGTTGTAAAGAGATTCAGAACACTGCAGTACTATGCAGGTCGATAGATAACAGAGTCTAGTAATGTCGCAGCCCCAGAATAAATCTGGGGTGAGCTTGGGTGGTGAAGGATCAAGGACAGGATAGATCCAATGGAACTCTAAACTATTTGATGAATCCCCCCGCCCGACAGCCGATGGTGTAATACTAATGTTCCAGACTATTTGGTATTCATATACAAAAATAAGGTGGATTGAGAAAGTGATGGCGTTAATAGACTTAGAAACAAGGACAACCCAGGGTAAAAGAAAAATCGCCAGACAAAGAGTAAGGGGCTTTGCAACCGAAATTGGCGCTAGGGGTCAAAACTAAGAGGTCTTTGTATGGTCTGCTGGATAATGAGAAACCAGGTTTTGAAGAGTACCTTGATAACACTTGGTGGGGGGGGGGGGGGGACCCATGTTGTTTACACTGAGATCGCGGTCGCTGGCCATAGAGACAATTGGGATAGGCAGTGAAAAGGATAGCCAAATGAGTAACTTAAGAGTTGTGGAGACCCCGGAACACTATCTATCAGAAAGCACAAAACTTCAGTCCAACAGAATTATATTCATTTGGAGTATAATGGGGCAGTTGGATGGGAGAAGAACGACCATGTGGGTATGACGTGACCCAAAGGTGATGGATAGTATACTTATCGAAGTGATTGGGAAGAATGGGGTGCGGAATGTCATCACACAGTTCCTTTCGAGGTGTTGGGAAGACAGTTGAGGTGATGGAGACAGAGTGGCGTTTGGGAGCACAGGGTTAATTAAATCCTTCTCACCAGGCAACCGCGACAAATCAGCGGCGGACCAAAGTGTTATTATTTTTCTTACATAAGAAGCCACGCTCGATGATGGATAGTATACTTATCGAAGTGATTGGGAAGAATGGGGTGCGGAATGTCATCACACAGTTCCTTTCGAAGTGTTGGGAAGACAGTTGAGGTGATGGAGACAGAGTGGCATTTGGGAGCACAGGGTTAATTAAGGCCTTCTCACCAGGCAACCGCGACAAATCAGCGGCGGACCAAAGTGTTATTATTTTTCTTACATAAGAAGCCACGCTCGATACATAATAAAACACGATGAAAGAATCGTGAAGGGGTTTACATAATCCGTCAAACAAGACTGATTTGAAAGTTGCATTAGTGGGGGGCGGGGGGGGGGGGGGGGGGGGCACTTGCTGCTTGAACTTTTTTTTTTATATTTCGACATCAGTGTGCAGGTATTCCCTGCACACTGATGTCGAAATATCAAAAATTCAAGCAGTATTTTTTCTTCCCTTTTCCCAACCAGGGAGCTAACTACGTGGCAGTGGCCATCTTACTTTTCATACCCCGATAATAATCTTACTTTTGCTATGGATTCCCGGATAGCTCTCCATGGATGTCTTCCAAAAAGCAAAAATGTAATGTAATGGGCGGATATCATGAGTTGAGAGAAGATAAAAGAAATGTTCTTGCATTTATCCCAAAGCTTATTGATCTTTTTTATTAATATAGACTGTTTTTTACCCAATTAATAGTTTTCATTTTCAGATATAACAATCCGCATGACGGTGTTCCATTATCTAATATATAAATGAGAATGTCTGTATCTATATCTCTCTCTATCTTTGTTCCGTGTGAACTCCTCCGTTTCTCGACCGATCCATCTCAAATGTTCTACACGGGGGTAATTTGTCCCTGCCAGTAACATGGGATGGGTGCCATGGCCTTGCGGGGTGACATTAACCTTGAAATTGATGACCTTGACCTTTTATTTCGAAAACGGCTATGCTGATCGGGCTAAAATTTCATGTGTGCGGGTATATTGACTCATCGATCATTTTGACTTTATCGGGGTGCCCGTGCAGGGTGACCTTGACCTTAAAATTGGTGACCTTGACCTTTTATTTCGAAAACGACTGGGCCGATCGGTCTAAAATTTCATATGCAGAGGTATATTGACCCATCGATCATTTTGACTTTATCGGGGTGCCCACGCGGGGTGACCTTGACCTTGAAATTGTTGACCTTGACCTTTTATTTCGAAAACGGCTGGGCCGATCGGTCTAAAATTCCATATGTGCAGGTATAATGACCCATCGATCATATGAACTTTATCGGGGTGCCCGCGCATGATGACCTTGCCCTTCAAATTGGTGACCTTGACCTTTTATTTCGATAACGGCTGATATAACCATCTTCTCCCGTGCAACGCCAGGTATCACCCGCTAGTCTAATATATATATCTTTCATCTCTTAATTTTCGGAGAGGGAATAATTTTGTCCAAGTGGTAATATATGGCGTGTTTTCATCATCTACGATTATACGTTGCTGGGTTCTGGTGGCATTTTGAGGGGACCGGCAATCAATTTGTATTTATTTTGCAAAACCCCACCCACTCCAGCAATAACGTCGCCGTAATTAAGTTCGGCACCGCGGGGTGACCTTGACCTTGAAATTGGTGACCTTGACCTTTTATTTCGAAAACGGCTGGGCCGATCGGTGTCTAAAATTCCATATGTGCAGGTATATTGACCCATCGATCGTATGAACTTTATCGGGGTGTCCGCGTAAGGTGACCTTGACCTTCAAATTAGTGACCTTGACCTTTTATTTCGAAAACGGCTGATAGAACCATCTTCTCCCGTGCAACGCCGGGTATCACCCGCTAGTCTAATATATATATCTTTCATCTCCCAATTTTCGGAGAGGGAATAATTTTGTCCAAGTGGTAATATATGGCGTGTTTCATCATCTACGATTATACGTTGCTGGGTTCTGGTGGCATTTTGAGGGGACCGGCAATCAATTTGTATTTATTTTGCAAAACCCCACCCACTCCAGCAATAACGTCGCCGTAATTAAGTTCGGCACCTTCTCTGCACACCCGAGCTGGCTGACCAGTATGATGTATGCAGATTTTTATATTAAATGTATGTTTTATCACAAGACAAACTATTCTCATTGTGACAGATTTGTTATTTGTGATCTGCAATATTAAGTTTTCCTCCTCACTGTAAAATTATTTCTACACATACAGTTTTCTACGCAGCAGTCTAAAGAAACCCGACTACCGTAGGCCTGCAGCGTCTGAACTGTTGATAAGTCAATTGTGTATCACCATCCTTGTTTTGACATTTGAAAAAGTATATTTTGGTTGATGAAACATTTTGTTAGTTTAAACAAACATTTATTAGTCTGATGGAACTTTCATGATTGTAACAAAAATGTAATGTATTGTTGACTCGGAAGGGTCATCGTAATTTGTCGAGGTAACTTGGATTAATCGAAGTCGCTGTGCTTTCGGAAGAAGTCGAAACCTAATTTGTTTCATTTGGGTGTTATCTGCAAGGTGCCTTTAGTCAGCACCCATTGTTAAAAAACAAATAATATGAGACTATGTCAGAGTGGGGTAGAGGGGGTGAGGTGAGCTTATCACAAAATGTCTATTAAATTTATGCGTGATTTGGGAAGGATTAGGATAAATAGATGATAGAAATAAATTCAAAATAAGACATGTATTCTCTTGTATGCACAAGGGTGAGTTAATTCTTCTTGTGTGTATTGGAGACTGTGTGTTCGACGTGCAGGACTTATGCAAATTTACCATCGTAGACCTGAAAATGTTTACTTTGATGACCTGCGTGTTTATTCAATGCGTATAAAAACGGTTTAGAATATACATATCCGAAAAGATGGTGGGAGATGACACCTGAAGCAGAGTTTTTATAATAAAGGTGCATTCTGACACATTAACACCTTCAACGCGTCTCCCTGAATGGTATCATCTTTTATTCCACATCCATTAAACTTTAACCCTTGTATTTAACGGAATTGCCGCTATGACATTAATGTTTCTGTATTCAGCTGGCGATGTACAAGCCGGAACTTTTTTCCCGCACCGTTTATACTTGCCCCTTTCCCGTCGAGTCATTAGTTACGCTTCGTAAAGTTTCCAAATTTCGTAAAACAATTATCAATCGTCTGTCGCGTTGTGTGAAAATGAAAACGTCCAAAGCAAAATAAAGTCGGTTCACAGAAAATAAGTTAACTCACAAATGAGATAATATTAATTATTATATACTATATAAATAACCACATTTCTATTGGCTTGATCTTATACACCTGACTGGTACTCAAACAAACATGTACACTGGTTTTCAAGTGAATACTAACTTTCTAAACATAGTTTTTGGAAATCCCCTCTCTAGTGCTATTTCAATCGACGTAATCTCTGTAACATTGTTTATTTTTATGTTATTCTGCAGATGATAACTATTTTATTGTTAAATAAAAGTATATCTGGTTGATATAATTAATTTAATTTACAAATAGAAGAGTGTTTTTTCGTTTTTTTAGGATGGTGTATTTAGTAAAACAGTTATGGGCTTTTGTGATGGTAAATATGATGTGATATGAACCGAACAAACTTTTCTTGACCTCAGCCTCGGTCAATATGAGGTTTTTAAGTTCATATCACATCATATTCACCACCACAGCAGTCCATAATTGTATAATAAACAATCCTCTCCAACCGCAACATTAACCCAGTCCCGTGGTCGTCTCGTCTGCGGATCACGTTACAGCTAAATTGGTCAACTTTATTTCGGTTGATCTTCGAATATCCTGACAAGATCGAACTTATTTTAAAAAAGTTTCTCCCAGCAGTTTTGCAAATCTGCCCAAATTTGTACTTATATGTTTATTATCAATAAAGTAACAGCCCCGAAATAGTTAGGCGTGAATGCACACCAGTTGAAGAAAAACAGCGATATGAATTTCAACAAACGCGCCCTCGTTCCCAAAAGGTTGTTCTGATTTTGTTATCGATCCATTTGATCAGTACCGCTTCAAAACAAAAATAACGGACTCTTCACCTTTGGGTTTAAACATCGGAATTAAAATATGTTCATTTAAATGAATTTTAATGCATTCGGATGTGTGTTTGAATCGGTAGGTGTTTCTCACAACTCGTTAGAATGTCTCCATTCCAACTCGTTATGTAAAACACCCTCCGATTCAAACGCATATCACATTCTGTCTATAGTATAAGTTATCTCCGCCAACATGTATGGTATATGGAGATTTAATACCTGGATGCCGGTTTTTAAACACCGAGCCGCAGGCGAGGTGTTTAAATGAGACACCCAGGTATTAAATCTCCATATACCATACATGTTGGCGGAGATAACGTTTTTGTCCCGTTTGAAACACAATAGAAACATAGTGAAAATAAATTTGTGCACGCATTTCTCAGCGCCACAATCACTTGGACCAAATTCGTGATAATTATTTTATTTTTATAATCGCAGAAGACAACAGATAGAGTTACATCTCTTGGGTCAATAAGGAAACGAGTAAACAGTATTTTGTTGACATATCGTACTGGCACATAGAACACACTGGTACTCAGGGGACGAATTATTTGCTCTTATTTTATTTTTATAATTGAATTATCGGAAATCTGATGATATTTGTGACTATTTTCGGGTTTTTTGGTTCGATTTGTATTTCGAGGCGAGCAAAAGCGGAAAGCTTTCGTTTAAACCATATACCCCCGATGTTTCGCGTTCGCTTATACGCTGGATGTCGCACGCTCTCATATACCTAGATGCTGGATGCATCCTTTGCCTTGGATATTTGTCCAATGCATTCTGGCCAATCAAAAGACCGAATTTATCGGGATATAGGGACAGATAATATTGTCGATGTTGAAATGGAAGAGACTATTATGTATTTGAAGGGAGGTACAGAAATAATTTGATCTTACGGTCCCACAGGGGCTGTTTATTTTGGAAATTACTATTTATTTTCTTCATTCCTCATGGACGACCAAACTTTTCTTTACGAGAAAAGTTATGCATTACGCGTTGAAAGTGTTAAAGAGGGTAACGGTACATGTATTTTTCTCTTGACTCGGTCTTTCTTTCGGCTAATCTTTTCAACGCTATCAACTGCCGTTACACACACCCTTGAATGGAACTGTATGGTCGATATCAGTTTGAAGGGTATGTTTAAATAGAAAACGTTGTAAATGAAAAATCAGAAACAATGTGTATTGCCAAACGGTATAGCTCCATACAGCAGATGCAACGGCACAGCCCAATTAACAGCTTGAATTCGACAAAGACCTCACGTTGAGAAGTTATTCGGAGGCTATGCCGATTGCAATGATAAACTACGTAAGTGTCTTACAGACGGAAAGAGTGAGTTTTATTCAGGGCGATTAGAGATCTCCCTCAGCGGAATAGGCATTTCGGAACGCCAGGGCCGTGGGCGGGGTTCCTGAATTTTCAAAGCCACTCCATTATTCATCTGGGAGTTAATGCCTCGCTTATAATTCTTCCTTTTTCTTTTTACTGGCACAAAATCATATACCTTCCTAATTCACTAAGGTATCATAACCGATCTGGTTTGCAGGGCTAAAAATATAAACGAGAATTAGAATCAATTCGCGCAAATGATTCTCGCAAAGTGAACAATGGAAATCAACATTCATTCGCGTAAAATGTTCATTTGATTCTTGTTGTAGATTCTAAAAGGTGCCTTAAACAGCAAGGAGAACTCTTTGGCTTTGATCTCACATAATGAAGTAACAAAACTTCTCTTAGCAGTGGTGTCTTGTGAAGTCTTGGTGGTTAAAACACTCTTAAATGTATAGATATGAAGGTTGCTTTTAACTATGGCATTTGTGCATGTTGCACTCAGAGGTCATAATAGATATTTAAGAACGGAAAATGGATTCTCACAGCAGAAGTTCGCGAGAATCAAATCATGTAATAAATGTTACGGTGGAGTTCATCACAAAATGTCTTGGCAATTTATTCGTAATTAGATAAGTTTTAGGTTGAACAGAATGATGTTCTGATGGAAATAAATTCAAACCAAGAATGTTTTCTTGTATGTACAACACGGGGAAGTAATGTTAATGCAGTTCAAGTAATTGTGTTGTGTACCGGAGACTGTATGCACTTTGTGTGTGCATACTTAATTTTTGCAAATCCACTGTTAGACCTGAGCATATTTACTCGGATGGGTTGCGTGTTTGTTTAACGCATATAAAAACAGGTTTAGAAATTACGTATCCAAAAAGATGGTGGAAGATGAAACCGGAAGCAGGCTCAGTATAATAAGGTGTATTCTGACACATTAAGGAGGGTACACGTCTTTTTTTCTCGATCCGATCTTTCTTTCGGCTAATGTTTTCAACGTTATCAGCAGTCGATACAGACACACTTGGTGGCAACTGTATGGTCAATATCGGTTGAAAGGGTCTGTTCAAACAGAATACTGAGTAAACAATGTATATCGCCACTCGTTATAGCTCCACACAGCCGATGTGGCGTTGAAGCCCAATAAACAGCTTGAATTCGATAAAGACCTCACAATGAGAAGTAATTCCGAGGTTTTGCGGATTGCAATAATAAACTACGCCAATATTTTAACAGAAGGCAAGAGTGAGTTTTCTTCTGGGCGATAAAAATCTCTCTCGGCAGAACAGGCATTTTGGAACTTCAGGGCTGAGGGCGGGTATCCTGAGTTTTCAAAGCCCCTTCATTATTAGATCTCGGAGGTAATGCCTCGCTTGTAATTCTCCCCTTCTTTTACTGGCACAAAATCATAAACCTTCCTAATTCCTCAATGTATCATAACCGTAGCATGCCTATCTGATTGCAGGGCTTGAAACTCATACGAGAATCAGAAACGATTCGCGCAAATAATTCTCACAAGGAAGATAATGAGAATGAATTTTGATTTGCGCAAAATGTTCATTTAATTCTTGTCAAGGATTCTAAAAGTGGCCTCAAACAGGAAGGAGAATTCTCAGTCTTTGCTCCCTCATAATAAGGTTTTAAAACATCACTTAACAGTAGTGTCTAATGACGTCTTGGCTGCCTGTTTAGGCAGCCAAGACTTCACTAGATACAGCTGCCAATGTACTGTAATTTCCACTGGCACCTCCAAAAGCCTGTATGTTGGAAATGTGTTCTACACGTTCATGTATGAGAAACTCGCTTAAAATTGAAACTGCGTTCTCAAATGTTAAAACACTCTCTTAAATATATGACGTTTGTTTTTTACTATTACATATACACATGTTGCCTTCACACTGCATACTTGTGCTCTCCAGTTTTAAATATTTAAGAACTGAAAATGGATTCTCTCAGAAAGAGTTCGAGAGAATCAGAACTGATTTTCGTGAATCGCGGCAGATTTTAGGGTTTGGGTCGAAAACACGCGCGGCAAGAACTGGTCACACTTTATATCACCGATCATCCTTAAGAGCAAGTGTAATGAAAGTTGAGCTTAAAACAGAACAAACAAAGATAGTAACAACCTTCAAAATAATTAACACTCTGATCTCGAAAAACTAATTCATTATATCATCCTACAATCACCCCTCATTCTACCCCCTCAACAACATTTTTTTTTTAAAAAACGCACTCAGATATGAGTTACCTTTTAAAATACTAAAAGCAATTATTTCCCTTCCCCAAATAATGATATTTCTATTGGCGTTTAACACTTGCGACAGCTGGGGTTAAGTGCCTTGCCCAAGGACACAACGCAGTTACCATTGTTGGGGATCAAACCGTGGACCTTTCGGTTTGAAGTTCAATACTGTAAGCACTGAGCCACCGTACTCCCCTAAATAATAATAATAATAATAAAAATAATAATAATAATAATAATAATAATAACAATAACAACAACAACAACAACAATAACAACAACAACAACAACAACAACAACAATAATAATAATAATTAATTCTAATTATTAACTGGTAAAGTGCTAAATTGCTAAATTATTTTTGATTATTTTTGATCACCAAATTTGTTCGCAAGTCTTTGCATAGTTATATTTTTTGGGAGAGTGCCAAGAGGCACTCTCCCATAAATTATAATAAGGCAAATCAATACACACTAAATAATTTCACTTCAAAGATAATATGAAGCATATCCACTAAATATGAAGTCTTTGAGCTGTGTACCTGCACTTTAGAGTAAAGCCCAAATATGGGCTTCCAGCACTATACCAGTTAATACCAATAATAATAATAATAGTATTAACCCTATGAACCCTGTTGAACTTGTTTACCACAGTGGAAGAGTATTATTCAACTTCCCGGGGTCCTAAGGGCCAAGCGGGTACAAATCTGTAAATATGACAACAACAAATGTATATTCAAGCAAACTCCATCTGTTTCATTGGGTTGACTTGAGTATTCGTCTGCTATCATATTTTTGTCAGCTTGTTGATGTATCTGCTGAGTAACTGCACTGAAGGTGAGGAATTTGTAGATGTTATTTATTTATTGGAGTTTAATGACACTTTCGACTGCCAGGGTCACCTCGTGTTGGACAGTTTTAAGGAAGGAGGTTGTGTTAAAACACTCTTATCTTCTATATCAGTTCAGATGCAGCTATCAGAAGAGTCCATGTTCATTATTTAGGCTGCACGTTGAAAATATTGATTGGTCTACCCCACCCTTAACTTAGCAGGCATCCTACTTAATGAAAGAATGTCCCTGGCAGGTAAAGCGGCCTCTCGTGTTCGAAGGGTTAATTAAAATATAGAAAATAGGTTGAAGAAAACATCAAAATGGCGTTAGATCGAAAAACTAACAAAAAAAAGATATGTCGTAAATTTTTTAGCTCAACAACAAACTGAAATTTCAAAAAGAATCCGACGCATTTTAATTTAAAATGGGCATCGTTAGCATCGGGTGTGTCAAATAGAAATGATGAAATTAGGGTTAACAACGTTAATATGATCACAAATTGAAGCTAGTAGTATGTCATGTGGTTTTGGGGCATCATTTGTATGGCGATCCAAAAAAGGATTCTGAGGGGAATCCGTCGTAAATGACGTCATTTTTGGTGATTTGGAGAGATTGTTGGGACTATTTGGGTAATTAGATTTACTATTATTCAATCGAACACATCCTCCGAACATACCCCTGTTCATGGACAGTTTTATGGATGAAGAAAGGTGAGGAAACAGCAACAAATGAGACATATAAGAAACCTTTAGGTCACAAAGCGACCACGTGCTACCATACAAACAAAGATGGCGGCCTCCAGTATACAAAATGAACGACGGAAACACGTATCACCTTAGAAACACGCGCTGCATATGCGCCTTAAGACCACGTATCACTATGGGGATGACGTCACAAGATGACCGCTCACGCGGGTTACCATGACAACACAACATGGCCCCACTGGGTCACGTGACATGACCTCACTTCTGAGGTCCGGCACCGGGGTCCGGCAAATGATATGCCAAAACCACGTGACATACTACTAAAGATGATAGCTTTCATACGTGTATTCTATATTAATACGGCGCAATTGGACTCAAGAACGTAAGGTTTTTAATTCAGATATGCATTTTGCTTTTGTACCCGAATTACTGAAAACATTCAAGCTGTATCAACACGCAGCTATACTGTTAAAGTGCACGGTCTTTTCGGAATGTTCGCGTTCAAAAAATTCATCCGAGGATAGGAAAGGTTCAACCTCATAAACGAAAATATATATGTCTCATTTGTTGATTGCTGGAATGATTGTGTCATCAACATAAAGTGCATTATCGGACATCTACATCAGATTATAGGTCTTGTCTGTGACCAACATGTACCCTAAAGACGACATGCCAGTAATTTTTGGTTCTAGACAAGACTTCGAATTTGATGCATAACACAGAACATAAATCGAATGGTGGTACATTATTTTGATCAATGATTTCTATTTTTCGAGAATGTTCTTTTTTGAGGATGATAAATTAGTTAAAGGTACAAAGTGTAAAACTGTAACATCACATTACAAACACAAGGACGGACCCATAAATTGTGATGATCTAGCCCGAATCGTCCTGGAGTCCAGGACTGCTAAAGTACGTCGGAAGCTAAAGGGTTCTGCGAGCCCTGCAGGAAAGTGACATAGAACATCTTGGTATTGACCATAAGTACCCCGGCATACCAGGACTATTTGGGTAATTAGATTTACTATTATTCAATCGAACACATCCTCCGAACATACCCCTGTTCATGGACAGTTTTATGGATGAAGAAAGGTGAGGAAACAGCAACAAATGAGACATATAAGAAACCTTTAGGTCACAAAGCGACCACGTGCTACCATACAAACAAAGATGGCGGCCTCCAGTATACAAAATGAACGACGGAAACACGTATCACCTTAGAAACACGCGCTGCATATGCGCCTTAAGACCACGTATCACTATGGGGATGACGTCACAAGATGACCGCTCACGCGGGTTACCATGACAACACAACATGGCCCCACTGGGTCACGTGACATGACCTCACTTCTGAGGTCCGGCACCGGGGTCCGGCAAATGATATGCCAAAACCACGTGACATACTACTAAAGATGATAGCTTTCATACGTGTATTCTATATTAATACGGCGCAATTGGACTCAAGAACGTAAGGTTTTTAATTCAGATATGCATTTTGCTTTTGTACCCGAATTACTGAAAACATTCAAGCTGTATCAACACGCAGCTATACTGTTAAAGTGCACGGTCTTTTCGGAATGTTCGCGTTCAAAAAATTCATCCGAGGATAGGAAAGGTTCAACCTCATAAACGAAAATATATATGTCTCATTTGTTGATTGCTGGAATGATTGTGTCATCAACATAAAGTGCATTATCGGACATCTACATCAGATTATAGGTCTTGTCTGTGACCAACATGTACCCTAAAGACGACATGCCAGTAATTTTTGGTTCTAGACAAGACTTCGAATTTGATGCATAACACAGAACATAAATCGAATGGTGGTACATTATTTTGATCAATGATTTCTATTTTTCGAGAATGTTCTTTTTTGAGGATGATAAATTAGTTAAAGGTACAAAGTGTAAAACTGTAACATCACATTACAAACACAAGGACGGACCCATAAATTGTGATGATCTAGCCCGAATCGTCCTGGAGTCCAGGACTGCTAAAGTACGTCGGAAGCTAAAGGGTTCTGCGAGCCCTGCAGGAAAGTGACATAGAACATCTTGGTATTGACCATAAGTACCCCGGCATACCAGGTCTTTAGCCTGGTAAGCGGGGTATGTGGGGACAATATATGGGGTACAATTCTTTTCTATTATAAGAGACTCGCCGGTGCATCTATTTCCTCGCGCATAAAGTTACTGACATTGTGAGATGAGATATTAACATTAAAACTGTGTTTATAAAAGTAAATGTCAAGATTATAACATCCCTTCAGTGCAACAAGTCGCCCATGTCCAGTGCTAAAGAAGCTTGTTGGACTCGGGACAATAATGCGATTAAACAGTTAACGCCAATGAAATAAATAAAGCAAAAACTCGATTGTTCCAAATGTATGCAGTTATCGATACATTCAGAAGAGGCGATAGAACGTCCCGTCCGCCTGAATGCGCAACAAACTGAAAAACGACAAACCCTAGATTTTGACTTCTCATCACATTTTCGAGAGACAGCATGCAGCTGTTATGAGCTCCTCTCCCAAAACTGGGTATTCTGATTGCAGTTGTCTATTTTATCGCACATTTCACCCAATAATCAAGAACGCAGCTTCAATTTAATGGTGTTGCGGTCGAGATGTAAGGAATATGGTTGGTCCGAATCTCTAAGTTTTGTGGTACCTGTAAATCGGTCGCTTTGTATGCTGGAGATCGTGGGTTTAACCTTCAGCTCCTCTGCACTTCTCTATCGATCTGTTCCATCGGTACAGTTGACAAACCCTCATCAGCTAGTGGCATCTTGGGTTCTGTGGTGAAAAATGATGACTGTGCCCTTCGTTCTCAGTTAGAATCTGGGGTGCGATTCACCGGGGGTGAAACGCAGCATAATGAGAGAGAAGTGTGGTGGTCGAGCTATAATGGCAATTTACAAACCAGCCTGGTTGGCCTGGATCTTTAGGCTCGTGGCAAATCAGTCGTGGGATCGGCTCTCGGGTCTCGCACTTTTATCATGAGCTGTTTTGATATAATACAGAAAAGATGTACACACATGTCACAACATGATCCCACACATGACAGGTTATCTTCTGATCGGGAATTTTGTTTTCAATTTTGATATCGAGGGTACGCCACTGACTGCCTGTATTTGCGCAGCTTTGACCAATACAGCTGTACACTTCATAGGAGGCGGGCTGGGCCAAAAATGTTGCCGGAAAACGTACCAAGGGGGCCCCGGTTCCGGAAAAAAAATTGTTTTCTTTCACCGAAATTTGGCTGCTTCCTCACATCTGTGCGATCAATGGCTATCCACATGTAGGACATTTTGGATGGCATTTTGTGTCATCTTTGTCGCTCATTTGACAAAAATGGTTGCACCAAAGGAGACCCCAGATTTTTCGAACCAAAAGAATGCTGTTTCCTTACTTCTGACTGATCAATGGCTGTTATATCGAAATGCCCTCTATTTTAACCCTTTACCTAACGTAACGGCCAAAACCGGCCAGCGCTATTCTCAAAAATCGCCAATTAATTTTCATTATTTTTTTCATTTTTTGTCTCAAAAACATAGGTTATGACCCCTCGTTGGAACGAGCTCGTCGAGCTCGTTCCAACGAGGGGTCATAACCTATGTTTTTGAGACACAAAATGAAAAAAATTAGTTATTCAAGAATTATTTTTGCAAGTGTCGTCTGCTTTTCATGTTAGGTGAAGGGTTAATGGCAATCCACATAGAGGGCATATCGATAATGCCCGAACAGGTGTTGTGCTGCGTAAGTTTGTTTGTTTTTTGGGGTGGGAGTGCTGGTGGCCTTTGGTGAATCTCAATGGGAAGTGGGAGGGGGGAGGCACCGGGAAAATTCAGGGTGGACTATACGGCCAGTACGCCGCTGACTCTTCATTCCAGTCTACCGTTCACAATATGTTTCAATGCCACGTACTTTCTGTACTACAGTCTGTACTAAATTCTATCAACAAAATGAAATCGAACGGTTTGACTACTCTAACAAACGTTTTGTTTTGTTGTATTGCAAAATTCGACACGTAAACATTGAGTTTTTGTACTTGGAATGAAAAGAGCTCGCTTGTTACAAGTTCAGTTGACTTAACCTTAATAAAACGAAACAAGATTCCTTGTCAACAGTATCTGTTGACGTTTTTCAGTGTTGATGTTGATTCGAGGACGATCTGACCGCTCTAATTTAAGCACGAGCGGTATCCTTTTATTGAACATCCCGAATTCCTTCACAACGACCGCCAAATTCAAATTGAACTGCATGTTTCTCTTTTTATGCCTATTTAAAAACAGATAACAGGGTAAACTTGCAATGGATTGGCAATGCGCAATTTTCCGCAATGATCCGGGCTTTTCTAATTTATAGTATGGCTTTTCCCTCTGGAAAAGACATTTATTATTCTGCGCATTCTCATTATTTCGCTCACGTTGACAAAGTCAAGCTGAGCTAATGTAATCGCCCCCTTCCGTCGTCTGTCGTCCGTTGACACCATGTTTTGGTCTTCGCCTCCAAAATCGCTAGCGAATTCAAGTGAAAGTCATCCTTAGGACCAGTAGAATTGAATGGTAAAACAAATGCCATCGGTTATGTTAGGGTGTTCTGTAGAGGGCATCGAAAATATGCTGAGTCAGCATATTTGCAAAAATTTGAAAAAATCTTTTCTCCAGAACCAATGGTCAAAATCTTTTGATAGTTGGTGTACAACATCCATAGGGGGTCAGATACAAGTTTGTTGAAATTAAGCTCATTAGTTCGTTGGCTCAATACAGGAGCCCGATTTTTTAACTTGGGGCAATATGGGGAATATTCTTTAAAAATCTTCTTGAAAACTACCAGTCAGAATTTTTTAATGTTTGGCATACATCAATGTTATGAGGGTCAGATTCAAGATTGCTCAAACCAAGTCCGTAGGTTAATATTTGGGCTTCCTATGGAAGCCCAGATTTTAACTTAGTGCAATATGGGGGATAATTTTTAAAAATCTTTTTCTTCAGATCCACCAGTCAGAATGATTTCATATTTGGTATACAACATCTCTAGGGGGCCAGACTCAAGTATAAAATCGGCTCCCTAGTTTTATATTTGGGTTCGCTATGGTAGACCAAATTTTAATTTAGTGCAATATGAGGAAATTTAAAAAAATAAATTCTTCAGATCCACTAGTCGGAATGCTTTCATATTTGGGATACAACATCTCTAGGGGTGGAGGGGAGGGAGAGGGGGGGGGGGGGTCAGATTCAAGTTTATTCAATTCGAGTTTCTGCCTTAATATTTGGGCTCCATGTGGGGACTTGAAATTTAACTGAGTACAATATGAGGGAATTTCTTCAAAAATCTTCTTCAGATTCACCTGTCAGAATCTTTTCAAATTTGGTTTACACATCTCTAGGGGACTCAAATTCAAGTTTGTTCAAATTGGTTCTCTGGGTCAGTATTTGGGCACCCTATGGTAGCCTGAATTTTAACTTAGGGCAATATGAGGACATTTCTTTAAAAATCTTCTTCAGATCCACCAGTCAGAATGCTTTCATATTTGGTATACAACATCTCTAGAGGAGTCAGATTCAAGTTTGTTCATATTGGTTCCCTGGGTTAATATTGGGGATCCCTATGGTAGCCCGAATTTGAACTTAAGGCAATATGAGGAAGTTTCTTTAAAAATCTTCTTCTTCAGATCCACCAGTCAGAATGTTTTCATATTTGGTATACAACATCTCGGGTGGAGGGGGTGGGGGGTGGGGGGATCAGATTCAAGTTTGTTCAAATCGGGTCCCTAGGTATATATTTGGGATCGCTATGGTAGCCTAAATTTTAACTTAGTGCAATATGAGAAAATTTCTTTAAAAATCTTCTTCAGATCCACCAGTCGGAATGCTTTCATATTTGGTATACAACATCTCTAGGGGTGAGTGTGTGCGTGTGTGTGGGGGGGGGGGGGTGGGGGAGGGGGTCAGATTCAAGTTTGTTCAATTCGAGTTCCTGGGTTAATATTTGGGATCCATGTGGGAACCTGAAATTTAACTTAGTGCAATATGAGGGATTTTCTTCAAAAATCTTCTTCAGATTCACCAGTCAAAATCTTTTCATATTTGGTTTACAAGACCATTTGGGGAGTCAGATTCAAGTTTGTTCAAATTGGTTCCTTGGGTTAATATTTGGGCTCCCTATGGTAGTCCAAATTTTAACTTAGGGCAAAATGAGGAAATTTCTTTAAAAACCTTTTTCTTCAGATTCATCAGTCAGAATGCTTTCATAGTTGGTATACAACATCTCGGGGGGGGGGGGGGGTGGGGGGCGTCAGATTCAAGTTTGTTAAAACCGGGTGCGTAGGTTAATATTTGGGATCGCTATGGTAACAAAAATTTTAACTTTGCGCAATATGAGAAAATTTTAAAAAAAATTTTCTTCTTCAAATCCACCAGTCAGAATGCTTTCATATTTAGTATACAACATCTCGAGGGAGGTCAGATTCTACTTTGTTCAAATTGTGTGCAACGGTTAATATTTGGACTCTCTATGGAGCGGTAAAGTAGAAATTTTGTATTCAGTACCCTCTACAGGTGTGTAACTAAGATTAATCCACATAGGTTATATCAACGGGCTTCATAGGTGAGCTCCACATTTTATATGATGATCAACTGAAGAAATGGCATGATGCCTGGACTATTTTTGTCACTCCTGGGGGCTCAAGGATTGACAATGTATCCTATGGAGATGGATTGCTTAATGTAGATTCATTCTTGGACTCTTGGACGTGTTCTGTTCAAGGTGAGCGCTTTAGGCCCTGTGGGGCCTCTTGTTTTAAAGGTTTTTTTCCGCCATTTTGTCCGTACGATTCAAAAAGCCATTTTCGAACCGATTTTCACAGAATTTCGCACTCGCATAGAAGGGCACAAAATCTAAAAATTTGCCGAAGCGAAATTTTCGATTTAGCCCTTCCTTTGTCAGAATTGGCAAAAAAATGTCAAAATGTGGTTTATCGTCACTTTCGCTAAACGCATCTTGTAGATTTGTTTCAAACATTCATCACTTTAATAAGGGTATTCAAAAAACCAAGCATAGGCCCATTTTGGGGGCTGGCTAAAGACAGATACCCCTTAAAAGCTTAAAAATCCAAGTTGTCTTTGGATTTCTCTGACCACATCTTGTAGATTTTCATGAAAAACTGGCCATTCGCAGGTCTTGGTGTGACATTACACGTTGCATGGACAAAATATTGCGGTAAGCGTGTGTTAACCCTCCATCGGCTGCTAAACGTGAACATTTTGATAAAATGGGCTGTTTTCCGGGCACCAACAGCCCCCAATGGGTATGTCATAGATAAATATAGCCTATTTCACCGGAACACTGTATTTATGGGGGTTAAGTTTTGTAAGTAGTCAGGGTATTCAAAATGTCAAGTCTTAACCCTGTTTTGAAAGATTAAAGTCGACAGCCCTTAAGAACTTAAAATTCACATTATCTGTGGATTTATTCAAGTGGTTCTTACAGATTTAACCCTTTACCCAACGTAACGGCCAAAACCGGCCAGCGCTATTCTAAAAAATCGCCAATTAATTTTCATTATTTTTTCATTTTTTGTCTCAAAAACATAGGTTATGACCCCTCATCGGAACGAGCTCGTCGAGCTCGTTCCAATGAGGGGTCATAACCTATGTTTTTGAGACAAAAAATGAAAATAATAGTTATTCAATAATTTTTTTGCAAGTGTCGTCTGCTTTTCATGTTAGGTAAAGGGTTAAAAAAATTAGTCTCTTGTGAAGAATTATTCTGACAAGCGTTCATTAACCCTCCACAAGCTATCAAGCTATTAGATAATTTTGGGATATAATGGGCTGTTTTCAAATAACCACAGCGCTCAATGGGTTGGCCTATCTGGCAAACAAACATAACTCCTTTTGTTGGAGATAGACATCTCGGACGCCGATGTTGATATTAACCCTCTCCAACAATAATGATGAGTTTAACCTAAACTTTCTTTTTTCAAACTCAGTCATTTGAGACAACTATACCACCCATCTTTCTCAGGACATCAATCAAGGTATTTTAGGGATACAGTTAAAAACAATTTTTCACACACTCTGTGGCGCGAAAAATCATGGAATCTCGTCTGGAAAAGCTTATGATTTAAGTCTATTTTTACAATTATAATTATATTGGTCGGATCTATCACGATTAGCCATTGTGCATAAATATGTGACCTTAAACACCACTAAATTAATAAATACCCCCCTACCTCCCCCCCCCCCCAACTATTTCGAATTGGTAGGGGGTCACAGTGATACTAGCGCACCGCGCACACAGATAAATATCAGTTGTGGCCCATGCGTTGAAGTGAGATAGTTGGAATACAATACTCAAAGCTATGTTAGGGACTCGTACACCTCCACATTACGCAAAATAGACAGTTTTGGCACCATCTATAACAAATTTCACCATTGGACCGAAACATTGTTTAGACCTGATGAGGAAAATAGTAAATATGGAGCCAAAAGGGGACATTTTTTCTCGATTTTGAAGGCTGTGGTAGAGACAAATCGAACGACGGAATCTTTGGTCACTTCTCTAGAGCAAGCCCCCCCCCCCCCCCCAATTCCGGCTATAAAGATAATCTTGGCCTAAATCCCATCTTTCTATCTCCATCTCTCCCCCCCCCCCCCCCTCTCTCTCTCTCTCTCTCTCTCTCTCTCTCTCTCTCTCTCTCTCACACACACACACACACACATACACACACACAAACAAACACACCTACACACACAAACACACCCTCACACATACACATACGCACACACACACACACTTTTCTCTTCTCTTAACTATTTTTGTGAAACAAAATTGGGAAGGGGATGCGTGTCCTCTGTGTGTCCCGGTTCCTACGTTCCTGTTTTTATCTGTGGTGCCAGATTTTCAGATTTTCTCCGAACCTGCTTTAGTTCTTATTTCGTTGTTTGGTTGGATTATTTCAACATTTTTGTCGCTGGTTAGTTTAATATCGGATTAATTTAGACGAGAACCGACGCCCAAGGTCAAATTTGGTTGTATATTGGCATTTATTGTGAGAAATCCGTTCACAAAATAGTATTAGCTGTTCCTGAATATCAGACAGCACGGGTGGAAGTTTCTACTGTTGTTTGTAGTGGACACAACCAACAAAATGATAACCTCTCAACTTGTTCGGGTGAGGCTAGGTGCGGATATATTCATTGTTATTTTAGACAAACTGTGTATCATATCGAGGAACAGTTTTGAGCAAGAAGTCATCATATGGTCAATGAGGCTCAAAATGGAACGGGTGAGGTATTTGATCCAAGGAAATAGGTTCTCCCCACCCATGGCCTGTCAGACTCCCTATGATATCTGCATTACCCAGTATCCTTTTCCAAAGGTGACACTCAGAACCGACATATAGTGTTATTAAAAAATCAACTCTTCAAAATGCTATTATTGATTTCAATCCTTCCCTCGAAAACATTGTGTAGGTCTCAACGGTGGAGGGGAGGCGAAAGCAACGATTTTGAAGCCAAAGTAATAATATAATATTAGAACGTTTCTTTTCGTGTTCCATCGGTCGATAGTACCTGAGTTTGTGTGATTTCTGAAATAAAACCTGAAGCAGCGAAGCGAAGCTGCTTCAGGTTTTATTTCAGAAATCACACAAACTCAGGTACTATCGACCGATAGAACATGAGAAGAAATGTTCTAATTATTTTATTATGCCGAACAAAAAATGACTTTCATTGTTAAGCGTTAACTGTAACATGCCATCAGTCTTGTAACAACAATGCAGTCGACTCCAAAAACATGACGTCATTTCGAACGAATGATGTCTCTTCGAAAATGACTTGTCACAAGTGCCGTCGCTTTCTATATCACCAAATGCCAGTGTTTACTACTGCATCATGCTGTTCATGTTATAATTCATTGTTAATGCTTGCGTGATAAGTAGTATAAATTAATGGAATATAAATTTGAAACAATTTATTTTGAACTTGAGGTGGAGGCTCAGTAAGGTCCAGGAGTACTAAACTTGTGGAAATACAATTAACTGAAGTCATAATTCATATTCAGGATTCACTGTAGTGGTGAACAACACGTGAGTTTTTAACATTTTTGACTCTTTTGAATTCATTGTTTGCAGTTAAAATTGAAAACACACCCACTGAAGATGATATATTTGTTGGTAAGTCTGTGTCTACCGGTGACGAAAAAAGTTAAACGGACACGGCGCCAGCGTTTGGTGTTGAGAAATTGAAATCAGGGCGTGCGTAATCGACGCTGATCAATGGAAGTGGAGCTTACATTTTCTTTGTTATCTTGTCTCAAGGGAAGAACATTCCGATAGTACCCGTGTTTTGCCCCAAACTCCAGTACTGTGACTTTTAGAAGGTGTCAAATTAACCAATCACGGCTGATGTTACAAACGTGAGGCATAATATAAATATTTAGTAACTCGCTAAATATTTTGCAAGTGTCGTCAACTATCGGTGTTGGGTAGATACACAGAACGACACGCATGTGAGAATGGGTTAATCGATATGGCATGAGTGCCAGTGCGGAAGGATAGAACGAATTTTATCCTTCCGAGATGGCACAAGTGCCATATCGATTAACCCATTCACACCATTCACACACGCGTGTCGTTCTGTGTTTATTACACGCATTCACGTCTACAAAAGCAATTTATTTATTTATTTATTTATTTATTTATTTATTTATTTATTTATTTATTAGTGTTTAAGGTCATACACTTATGCACAATGGCTAATCATGACCGTGACAGTTTTACGGGTGGAGCAAACCGGAGTACCCGGAGCGAACCACCGAGCAACGACGAGCAGTTGCCAGCTCCCCAACATCGTAACTCCGCAATGCAGGACCGGCAGGGTTAGATTGGTTGAAGACATGCGTACCATCGACGTGCAGTACGTCTCAGTACACGGCGTCATCGTGCACCCCATGTGGACAATCGGGGTTAAGTGCCTTGTCCAAGGACACAACGCGGGATTGATCGCTCACCCATCCGAGGATATTAACCGGGCTCGACGTTGCTTAACTTCGGTGATCTGACGAGAACCGGTTACCGCAACTCCACCGCCCCCCCCCCCCCACCACACACACACACAAAAGCAATTATTAAAAAGAAACTCAGCAATTCGTTTGACGACTATCCACAAAAAGAAGACATTTTATCGCAAACCTAATTTGCGAGGGGAACCCTTGTTACTATTTCGTACCCTGAGTATATATTCGAAAATGTACAGAGTTATATATATTTTCCAATGTTGATGGTGTTCATTAGATTGAGGGCCATAACTCATCAGGGCTTGCCTTCACCCCTGGGATATTACCTATGACCAGGTCATACACAGGCGATTCAATGCACATGGCTTCCACTTCGCTACAATAAAATAGGGTATCCACAGTTATCCTCGCGATGGGAAACCTTCTAACGGTCCCATCTATCAAAATACACAAATGGTCACGACCCAACAATTGCTTGTCGTCAACGAGTTGCCTTCTAACCGCTGCATAGGAGCACCCAGAATCCCGGAGCAGACGGATCTCCCTTTGTCCCACATACCCTGGATACACTGGCATATTAACCTTCTCCTGCGAAGTTGTGAGCCTCTCACACATGCCACTTATTATCGGGACAACCTTCCCGCCTTCCAGCCTCAATTCTCCCTCTTGCATACATTCCCGGAGGGGACTGTGAAACATTAAATGAATGAGTAGAAAGATATTCACTATGTTTGGACTTAATGTTAGTGATTTTTTTTTTAAAAAACTTGCCTTGTGGGAGTTCAATATTACTTGTCTGCAGTCCATCCCTATTGCTACTTTGATAATACACTGAACGGTGATACTGGTCGTGTATCTGATCTGATTTGAACTTTCTCTGTTTGGGCTGAGAAAAATCGAATTCGCAGTATCAGTATTTATATACTCACAAGAAGACAGGACAGTGACAGAAATGTGAAAAGGAACATACTTTTGCCTATGGCACTTATTGATATTTAACCCTTTACCCAACGCAGACGATATCAAAATTTATTATTTTAAATATTATTTTTTCAAATTTTTCAAAATATTTCAACGAAACCATATCATGTGACCCCTCGTTGGAACGAGCTCGTCGAGCTCGTTCCAACGAGGGGTCACATGATATGGTTTTGTTGAAATTTTGTGAAAAATAATGTTTTTTCAACTGCTGCATTTGCATATTACGCGGGCGGATGCGGGCGATTCGTTGGGTAAAGGGTTAAAAATGGCACATAGAACACATTGGAATTCAGGGGACGATTTTTAGCTATCGCTGGCGATTCAACGTGTAAATGCGGTGCACGATTTGTATAAAATTGCAGTTAAATTTCGCTTCTATTTAAAAATAGTCCGTCAACGATTTCCGTTGCGCACATATGTGCGGAACAGATTTTCATTGTCTGCGTGGTTTAGTGCTGCTATAGATGGGGATTACATAGAACATAAGGGTAATGAAGGGTTAAAATGCATTATAAACCTTCCTTCCCATCACCGATGGGTGGTGATGCGGCATTGCCAGTCACAGTATTTTGGATGGACCACGTTATGTTTTTATGGCGCACATGCGGCAGTGCAAGCGCTTGTACAAATCGAATTCAAGGGATCTCTGGTATAGCGCACGGATCCACCCACCCATTGCTATCTTTTGTAATGTAAGGTGAAATCAGGTCAACTGACTTTCAGTGCTCAAGCTTGAATGGATGTTTCGGTGAAAATGCAACAAAAAATGCATAAAAGGTCTGAGTGCATCAACGGGGACGATAAAGCAGATGACTCCAACCAGTGTTAGAATTGTGTAATTATTATAAATTTAGACATGTTTGTGGTTTGAAAGGCAACTGGATATGTAATTAAATCTGTACCGCAATAGATATTGTGTACCGAATCACATATAAAGGTCGTCATGCTGGTGTTATATTCTTTGTTTATCTTCACAGGAGGTAAAATTATATTATTACCACCTTAGCGCTCGTTCTCTAGTACATTAACAAAGTTTAATAACACATTACAAGAACGAAACTCTCAACTTCAAACAGTCACTTGACGTGTCGGGCAGTCAATGGGTGAAAACTCTCTTTAACAGCCCGACACGTCACGTGATTTTTATTCCTTGCTGTCGTCCACTCGGAAATGGAACTGGCTTCAACTTGTAAACAATGTGATTTTATTTAAATTATTAAACATGTAAATGTCCAGCAAAGCTAGCCCCATAAGAACAAGCCGCTGAATATAGTAAGTAAGTCTGTATATATTTTATGCCTTTATTCCTGACTTGAAAGGGGTAAATATCGGGACTGTTTTCTAACTTCGCTGCAATTGAAAGCGTACCGGTGCCGATCACGTGATAATCATGTGACACCAGTCTGTTTGAGAACAGACGATATTATCATCTCATCCCATGAGTTCCAATGTGTTCTATGTGCCCACTGGCACATAGAACACATTGGAACTCGGGAGACGATCTGTTGAAATTGAAAACTTAAAAAAAATGTCATGTCAGAATCCCAGTGGTAATAACAGTAATTACATGACTTTGTCGAGCCTTGTGGTTTATTAACGGCCCAACAGGTGTGAATATCAGCCCTTCAGCCTATTAACGGCCCTCGACTTCGTCTCGGGCCCTTTATAAGCTGTCGGGCTGTTATTCCCACCTGTTGAACCGTTAATAACCACAATGCCCTCCAAAGTCATGTTATTGTTACCCATATTTGACATCTTCAAGCAAGTTCGGTAAACCTTTTACCCATCACACAGGGTATCAAAAAGTATTATTTTAATTACTGTTTTTCAAAACTTTTAAAAAATACTCAACAAAACCATATTATGTGACCTCTCATTGGAACGAGCTCGACGAGTTCGTTCCATAGAGGGTCGCATGATGTGGTTGTGTTTTTGTTTTTTAAATATATTTTAATTTATAATAGAGCTCTGTAAAACAAGACATGATCAACAGATTAAATACCTAAAATGGATTACTGAAGCCACGTCCATAAACATATTCAGCGGTTTCAGTAATTCGTCGATAAATTACACGATGTTTGAGTCATTAGAACAAGAGTTTACTCTACACCCTGTATGCAGTTGACAGGTCAAATTTGGACAGAATGTATGGTAAGTGGTTTAGTGCTGGAAATTATACGTAACGAACAGAGTTGAATAATTGAGAAATAACCAAAATAAGTGGGCTCCACTGTTCGTCCTTACCGATCTTTCTATTTTTTATTCTAGTGGATGACACTGCACAGTAAATGGACAATTAATATGCTATCACGCCCAAAAACCAAAATTGACCTTTAAACGCGAGTCTCCAAATTGCTGTGACAATAGTTTTCAACGATCTCACCTAAAAGTGGTTTATCTCATAACTGAAATCATTAAATTATAGTTTACCAATGTCTGCAAAGCTCATGTAAATTATTCATCTTGCGTTTAACTATCCCCCGGGGATTTGCCGGATTTATCAGCGTGATATAAGGACGACAGAATAGAACGCATGGGATGCGTCCTATCCTGTTCACCTGCGCATGTTGCCGTAATGAGAGGCCCGGAGTGGTTTGTTTGTATGGGAGTTAGAAGTAAATTGCGATTGGTCGTGTAGTGTTAGACGGAAAAGAGTTGGTTTCTGGTCGTAGACATGTCCTCCCCTGAAAATCGAAAAAAGCCTTGAAATACGGTGCTCTCTTAATACTGGGGCGTTATTTTTAATCCCCTCCTTCTAAAGTCAACAGGGTTAATTGTACCCAACAAAACAGTGACTCTATAAACTTATTTTGAAAAGTCCAAGCAACATTTCCCTGACCTTCGGGCAGCACTTATGTGTTCCTCAGCGCATTACTTTACTGCGTGTTAAACTTAACCCATTTAGCTTCACAACCTCACACCCCTACCAGTAGCAGATCAGAAATAACGCGAAACGTTATCTACACGTTTCAGAAATAATAGTTCAGCATCTTTAGACGCTTTATTTATTTATTTATTTATTCAAGATTGAGCTATTAGGATGGGTTGTGATCCGTCCGTCCGTCCGTCCGTCCGTTCGTCCGCGCTATAATACGGGAGTCACGAGTTTTTTTTTTGTCCGGACAGACATTATAAGCTTAATTTCATATTATGAGCTTAATTAAAAATATTATGAGGTTACTGTCTAAACTATGAGACTTATGAGGCAAGTAGCGATTTTTCGGGGTTTATATTAAGGGTTAGGGTCAGTTCAGGGTTAGGGTTAGCGTTAATTATTATCAAGCATTACGTTGGGGGAGGTAACCATGTCTATACCCCCCCCCCCCCCCCCCGAATTTTACCGAAAAAACGTCCGTTCGTCTGTCCGTCCGTCCGTCCGTCCGTCCGTCCGTCCGTCCATCCGTCCGTCCGTCCACAGGTCCTTTAACACTCCCCACAGGCCACAGCTGTCACCCAATCAGTCCCAAATTCCACATGTAGCTTTGGGGCAATGTCTAGATGGGAGCTATCGAAGTTTTTCTGCATTTCGGTAAAAATCATGACCGCCAACGGCCATCTTAAAGTTGGCATATATAATGGAATTGTTGACAATTCCCTACAGGCCGCATCTCTCACCCGATCTTTTTCAAATTTCAAATGTAGATGCGGCGTGATATCTGGATGGGAGCCATTGAATGTTTCTGAATTTTGTTGAAGAACATAGCTGACAGCTGCCGTCTTGATTTTGGATGTAAATTGTCCAACAATTCCCTTAGCACACCCTACAGACCGCGGCTCTCACCAGATAAGTCCAAAATTTGATATGTGGCTTTGGGGTACTGTCTAGATGGGAGCTCTCAAATTTTACTAAAGTTCGTTAAAAAGCGTGGCGCCTAGCGGCCATCCAACATTTGGCATATAAATTGTCAAAATTTCCATTAACACACCATACAGGCTGCATCTCTCACCCGATCTTTTTCAAATTTCATATGTAGCTTTGCTGTGATGTCCAGATGGGAGCTATCAAATATTTCTGAATTCTGGAGAAAAACATGGCCGCCAGCAGCCATCTTGCGTTTGGATATGACTTGTAAACAATTCCATTAGCACACCCTACAGACCGCATCTCTCACCTGATCTTTTTGGAATTTCATATATAGCTTTCGTGTGATGTCTAGATGTCAGCTATCAATTTTTTTCTGAATTGCGTTAAAAAATGTGGCCACCGGCAGTCATCTTGTATTTGGCATATGAAATGGCAACAATTCCTTTAGCACACACTGCAAGCCGCATCTCTCGCCTAATCTTTTTCAAATTCCATATGTAGTTTTTGTGTGATGTCCAGATGGGAGCTACCAAAGTATTCTGAATTTCGTTGAATAAAATGGCCGCCAATGGCCACCTTGGATTTGGCATATAAATTGTCAACAATTCCATTAGCACACCCTACAGGCCACATCCCTCACCCCATCTTCTTCGAAACTTCATGTATATATCACTCTAAAATCAGTTGGGTTAAGAATCAACCCAAATCAACTGGGTTGAGTGAATATGAACCCAAATTGGGTTCATATTCACTCAACCCAGTTGATTTGGGTTGATTTTTAACCCAACGGATTTTAGAGTGTAGCTTTGATGTGCTGTCCAGATGGTAGCTATCAAATTTTTCTGAAGTTTGTTGAAAACAAGGGCTGCAGTGGCCGTCTTGGATTTGGCATATAAATTGTCAACAATCCCATTAGCACACCCTACAGGCCACATCCCTCACCCCATCTTCTGCGAAACTTCATGTATAGCTTTGATGTGATGTCCAGATGGTAGCTATCAAATTTTTCTGAAGTTTGTTGAAAACAAGGGCTGCAGCGGCCGTCTTGGATTTGGCATATAAATTGTCAACAATTCCATTAGCACACTCTACAGCCCGCATCTCTCACCTGATCTTTTTCAAATGTTATATGTGACTTTGGCATGATGTCTAGACGGGAGTTGTTCAATTCTTCTGCATTCTGTCGAAGAAGATGGCCGCTACCGGCCATCTTGGATTTTACATATAAATTGGCAACAATTAGAACATCCAACAGGCCTCACCCCTCACCCGATTTTTTTAGATTTCATATGTAGCTTTTTTATGATGACTTTTCTGTAAAAACTTGAGTGAATGACTTGGCATTACAGGATCTTTCTATTTAGTGCAGTCCCTTCTTGGACAAGTTGAGCTGCAGTGCCATTGACACTTTCATTTTTGTATTCCACACTAGACTTTCGTTCACGTGACATCATGTCGAACATCACTTTGCTGCAGGGTTGAACATGGCTAATTCAAAATACATACATATTTGTATATGCATACATCTTGATAAGAAATGTTATGCAATTGCTTCGGTAAAAAGCTTCCAAGTAATTTTAATGGATTATAATATGAATATCTTATGTAATGAATTGTGCACATATCCATAGATACACGTAGAACATTTACCAGTTTATTTTCATAAATATAAAAAAAATGTTGTTTTACTCCGCATTAAAGCTCGTGGTCATTCATGAAAACATACTCGCAGTGCTACCTCCAATTACAAACTATAAGCCACTGTTCAGAAAAGCGGAAAATAAAATCAAGAAAATCGAAATCTTAATATCGCCCTTTGTGTACAGTATGACCGCCATGAACTGGCCACTTTCCACTGATGGACTTCCATGACACTTTCGGCACCAGCGACAAAAGAATTTTTGCCTCGCTGCAAAATACTTTACCAAAATTGCATGGTTGCACCAGTGAGTTCTGTGTGCTAAGCCTCATATACCCTGCCCATACATATGTCTCTAAGCAATCCGCATCGAGCTCAAGCCCCGCTGGCGATAGATTATAATTTGGTATGTCAGACAGTGAAGTGCCACAGTTTTGATATTTGTTTCCGAAATTCCGCATTCTTCAGCATGTAAGACTATTTATTTGTTTATTTATTTATCCGTTTATTTATTTGGCCTACGGGTGACTTTCAGTATATATATATATTTATTTATTGGTGTTTAAGGTCACATACTTATGCACAATGGTCAATCATGACCGTGACAGTTTTACTGGTGGCGGAAGCCGGAATAACCGGAGAGAACCACCGAGCACCGACGAGCAGCTGCCAGCTCTCCAACATCGAAACTCCGCACTGCAGCACAGGCAGGGTTGGATTGGTTGAAGACATGCGCACCACCGACGTGCGGTACGTTTCAATACACGGCGTCATCGTGCCCCCAGTGGACAATCGGTGTTAAGTGCCTTGCCCAAGGGCACAACGCGGGAGTCCGAATCGATCGCTCAGACGGTCACCCATCCGAGGATTAACCGGGCTCGACGTTGCTCAACCTCGGTGATCTGACGAGAACCGGTTACCGCAACGCCACTGCGCCTCCGGTATATATATATATATAGCCAGTCAATTGTTTGTTATATTATCAATTTTGAGAATTCGAACCCCGGGTGTTGCTATCCGTCTCATGTTATATCTGTAAAACAGAACATGTCTACACCAGTAACAACTATTTGTCTACCGGGGTTCAAACGGGAACACGAAATGATATGACCATGGGTAGAGAAACTATCGTCAAATTCCAAGACACAATCAACTGTTGGCATGGCTGGGAGGAGTTAAAAGTTTCCTTAACACGTTAACGTGTTAAATAATTCTGCGTTAACGAGTTAAATGACGTTAAATGTTAAAATGAACAAAATTTCAATAACTTCGGCCATTTTTATTACGTACAGTTCGTCTCTAAAGTTCCAATGTGTTCTATGTGCCTGTTGGCACATAGAACACACTGGAACTCAGGAGACGAGCAGTTAATATAGTTCTCGCAGGTTTTCGTAAATTCTAACATTCATCGACGTTTTCATTTAAGAATACAATCGCTGCGGCCGTATCCACAGAAAGAGACATCCGCCGTTGCTCGAATACCAGTCCTTACATGGCAAAATAGGCGTTCGGATGAAGCTGATACTGCTGCATCGAAAATATCGGCGAGCCAACTTCGCCAGCGTTGGTAGGAGGGCTTCATGGTCTCTCCATCAAATCAATGGATCTTCTATACTTGACGGACATCTAAATTATTCGTCAAATGACGTAAAACTCGACGTCATTGGCATGTTCGATCCGGCTGGGGTAATCACAAGATAACGACGCAATGCTACATATTATACAATTATAATCCTCAAACGTAAACGTTATTAACTTGATTAATTTTTTTTTAACATTTAAAACGTTAAATGCTCCCAGCCCTGACTGTTGGGCCATTGGATTAAATTAACACTAATTATATCTAACTGTTATAGGTTGTAAAATATGATGCTTACAATCGACCAACAAAGTTTCTTTCATGGAAAAATATACGCATACCGCATTAAAAGTGATAAGGTGTTTTCTTTTAATTCAATTTCTCTGTAAGAAACTCCACCACATGGGTGTTTTCGATTTACATTATTCTTCGTATACTATGCAGCACATTTATTCAATTTCGCGTTACATCCACCAAACCACAAACCAGATATGAGCACTAGCGCAGAGAGGTCGGGGTGGGAGTAAGGGGCAATGTCTGAGCTGAAAGTCTTGGAAAGGCTTTTGGTACGAGGATCCGACGCTGGTAGACGTGGCAAGAGTACGTAGTTGCATTACAAATCAGGTCCCATTCATATGAAAAAACCTATGTGTTCCAGTTTGTTGGTTTTCCACCGGTCTTTACAGCATCGTGGTGGTCAAGATTATCTTTGGAGAAAAAATGCACCATACACACTGAACTACAGGCAATAAATTACCCAAATTGTAAAGAAATAATTGAGTGGATATTGTCAAGATAACGCACGCGAGTTCTTCTCCTAGCACTAATTTAAAAAACAAAATATTCTTGGAAAGGAACACCACCCCCCCCCCCCCCGCCCCAGTCTCCCCGTTTGTCTCTTCTCGTCTTCGAGGCTCACAGGGCCCGTAACGCCCGTTATACAGATTGCAGAGGGCCGGTGTGACAAGAATGGAAGTCCGTAGGAAAATTAGTCCCTCTGGACTATTATTCCGCTGAATTATAGTCCTAGGGCTAAGATTTCTAGGAATAGTAGTCCGGCGGACTACTATTCCTAGAAATGTTAGACCTAGGACTATAATTCCGCGGAATAATAGTCCAGATGGACTAACGTTCCTACGGACTTCCATTCCTTTTACACCGGTCCTCGCTTTCGGCGGCCCTGGACATGAGTTAAATAATCTATAAAAGGTGTATTTCAAGAGTATTGATCCAACCACTGTTGGACCACCTTGAAAACAAACTTTGCCCGTGAACGACACTTATTATCGGCCGAAGTGTGAATAGTGAATCAAAGTAACGTGCGTTCCGGATTTCAGATAATGCCCCGAGGATGCTGATTATTTACTATTGAGTATTTTGATGTTAACTGCATACAGCTATGGGAAATTTCAAGCAGTTATGACTATCCTAGAAATATATCGCTTTATTTTATGTATGTATCGATTTGAATTGGGCGACGTCTATATAAAAACGTAACCTTGAGGCATATGAACTCTTGATAGTCATTTCAGGGGAGGGCTATATGTATAGCAATATATGAATTAGAGTTATCCGTCTTGAAAAGTGGCTTTCCGAGAATAATGCAATCTTCAAAACTTAGCAGTCTTGGAAAATATATTCATTTATAAAAAATCGGTACACTTCTGAAATCTTGTATCATTGCTGGATATTCCAGAAAGAAGAGAGGGTGATTTGATGAATTTTCTGGCAAGAAAACCCCCCAATCATACAATATTATAAAGACAGTAAAGTGATCTGGTTTGTCGTATTCCGTCGAGTTGACGAGGTCAGATCGCTGAATCACACGAGCCACCTGAGGTGGCGATCGTGATCCGACGATCTGACCATGTCATCGAAACGGAATGCCACAAACCAGATCACTTTACTGCCATAGTGATCTGTTTATTATATGCTGTTATGGAAATATTCATTTCACACGAGAAATCAATATAAGGTTACATAACGAGCAATTGTAGGTAGAACTACCTTCATTTTCAAATAAACATCACTTGGAAGTTATAGGGACTTCTCAAATTACCGTTTCAAAGTTTCCAAAGTTGACAGCATTCAGCATTATCATTCTTCAGAGTCAGATTCACGCATTAAAATAGCAATACAGTAAGAAAACAAATATATTTTATTGTTATTAATAGGGATTAGTACATTTAAATTGGTTATGAACAATATAGGAAATTCATGTTATTCGATAGTGTTTATTTACACAAATGAAGCGTACCTAGGAACGGTTGGTAACCTGGACGGAGTAGTTTGAAGTTTTCCTGTACCGTCCTCGTTCTTAGATCAACCATCTGATGCGGAATCGGAAAACTACTCAGTGTGAACCGGTAACCAGTATTCGATGGGTTAAAAACACGACGTATCATTGATCGGTATACAATAAACTTGATTATTGTTGTGTTTTTGTTGGAAGCTCCCACAAAGGAAATGTGTACCTGACAGGTAGTTTCCTTCCTGTCAATTGTTGTCTCGTATTTACTGCATGACCCCCGTTTTGAGGTCAGAAAAAAGTGGCCTGAAGGGCTGTACTTAAGAAAGATAGTTGAATGCCTAGATTAAAATGATTCGATCATATTTTTTTCACACAAACTTTATAACTGCCACCTGTGGGGTAATATGTGTGCTGTTATGCCTGTACCGATATCATACTGGCAACAATAGGTTATGAACACCTAAATAAATGTCATTGACCACAGTGTTAACCTTTCACTCTCTGTACAACACACCAAGTTGTTTTGAAAAAAAATACCTATACATCTACAAAGTACATCATCTCTTGAAATTACAAACAAACTTATTAATCCTTTCTACAGTGGACGAGTCAAAATTTTAATTAATGGTTTCAAAGTCAAAATATATTTATCCAATCAACTGATCAGCCCTATTTAATCCTACTCACAACATTGGGTGTCAAATGCTCCAAGTCACGTGTTCTCTTATTTAGTTGTTGACAACCAATACATTTACGCAATACGCATTTAAAACCTTTTCAATCAACTCGAATGGCTGGAAGGTTAAGGCACTTCAGCGCTTCGAGGTTCGGTTTGAATTTGGATTAGTCAACAAATTTGATTCGATCGGAATTACAACATAACGTCTCAACACAGAAGACATTTTCATCGGTATTTGGTCGCATATTGTGGTGCTAATTCTATGTTGAATAATGAAGAATTTCATTACTTATCACGATGTAAGACTTTGTATTTCCACTGAAAAGTTGGAGTTACTTCCAATGATCTTCATTAAGAACACCTCACCTCATCTCGAATAACGAACAAGCAGACGAAACTTTATTCAACCGATAAGCACCCCGTATTTGCAGTATACATACAGTAATTGTCGAGTGTTTTATTTAAGTGTCACGTTTCGACACACATGGAACATACTACAAAAAAGAATGCATACTGAATATTAGTACGAACCCAGCCTCTGAATGCTTAAGAGACACATTCTGATCATTAACTGGTCACTATACAAGGACCAACCCGCCCCCGAATGGTATATACGTCCATACAGACATTTCCACGTGCTTCTGAATATACCCACGTACACATGCAACCAAATATTTTAATCAATTTTACAAGTCCGAATAGCTGAAACGTTTTGACAAGTATACACGTACTGCGTGATTTAGTAGTCTTGTACTTGGCTGATAGACATCCACAAACCTGGGTTTTGAGGTGGGCGATCGCTCTCCATGACCTTACTGATTTGAAAATAAGCACTGTGCTGGACATACCTTCAGATCCCTGATAAACGTGATGGTTCTGAATTTTAGGTTCACACAATAAATGTAATGGCGTCACACGCAATCTCTTTTAGTCCTTGACTTTTTCCTTTCTTTTCTACAACAACGGCGTCTTTCGTGCTAGCGGCTTAGCAGTGATTTCTAATTACATCTCGGAAGGATGTACAGGTAGACAGGACTTGGCTCGAAACCACTGCTATAGTAATTTGACTATTCTCTACAGGATGTATTGATATCATGTTAAAGTGCTCTATTTTGAGACTGCGAAGTATATCAAATTAGGCTATTGACATTTTATCGTAAACAACCCCACGAGATTGTATAAAATGAGCGGGTGATAGTAAAGGTTGCCCATCACAGTGAATGGCTGTTTAACTGTAGGGCATTCACAGGACTGAACCCTATTCAAGGACTGTTGTAAATCGTCTTTCCATGATTTTTAAAATACAGACCTAAGTATTTACGTACACTTCCGTTTTAGATCAGTACTTGCACGATGTCGCAATGTATTATCATATATAGATGGGAATATCACAAACAGAAAATAAAAACAAATTAAAAAAAAAAGAACTTTTTTTTCTTATATAGTTTGTATTGTCAATAGCTCGAAGGCAAAATGCACTGATTGGCTTCACCTCACGATAAGTTTTTTTTTCTGCTATTAATAAGATAATCCCCTTGCCATTTTATAATATTTTATCTAGTGCCCCCCCCCCCCCCCAACAATATGGGGCTCCATCAATGACGATTCTGGAAATAAAATGGACTGGTGGCAGTGCTTATTAAAGTAGGAAATGGTTAGATACGTTGGGTAGATTACTGAAAGAAAGGTTACAGTTTCAATTCGGTCTTATGTGAGTATCCAGTCGATAAATTAAAAAAAAACAAATTAAATGAAATAAAAATAAAAAAAAAAAACTAAACTAAAAGCATGAAGAAAATGCAAATTAAATCGGTAGAAGAGGTAGAATACTTTATTTTTCATATAATACCAGATTCGCGCATTAATCATTTCGACTGAATGAGTGGTTGGATCACATACAAAGGGGCGACAACCCGAAACGCCAGACTGTGGGCTTTTCTTTAAATAACTGGCCAAATGCATCTGGATATTTTGTTTCCTAAATGGTTGCCACAGCAGCATGAATCTTTACGATAGAAGGCAATTCTAAAGGAGACAGAAAAAGACAGCGTAGAGCGATTGGCCAATGCAGCCATTGGGTTGTACACACACACAGGGCAACTCGGAAGTCGGGTATTGACTAGAAGGATATATGGTTGATATTCCATCTTTTCGTATTAGGCTAGGTGGCCCGGTCTTAAGAAAACCATCTCAAAAAGTTGAAACGCCCAAACGAAGTAAAGGAAACAAACAAACAGAAAGGTGAAAAAACAGAAAATCAGTCAATGGACTGACACATTTTCATTGTTGTTTATTAGCTTTCGTGAAACGTTCGTAGGTTTACAGACTTATGACTCTATAAACTGAAGTTGAGGAGGTTGTCTATCATTCAATAACACGATTCTACTAACATCTTGCCTTCCAAAATTTCTCAGACTTGCAATGCAAATAAGATGTCAAGTTCAAGATGTGTTTATGCGATACACAGCCTTTTGAGATATCGTCGCCTGAGTGTTAGAATGGTCTATGTCTCCCATGGGACATAGAACATTCTAGCAGTCAGGCGGCGATATATACACGGCTTACTTAGTGGTCTTATCCTCTGTATTCAGCTATCAAAATGACGACAGAAGATAATCGCTTCTCGTTAACAAGTAACAATTTCATCATTCATTTTTATTATTGCAATTGTTAATTCTGTGTATAAGAAAAATAATTGGAAGGACATATAGAATATGCCCAAAGTAGCGTGGTGTACCAAATGTTCACCATGAGTGGTGAACATTGGTACACCAAGCTACTTTGGGTATATTTTATTTATACCATGATCATCATTAAGAGTTTAACTGTTAAATAATACAATATTCAATATTAACACTTGCGAATCTGGTTTTGCTTACATGCGCAACGGCAGGCGGTACTTCGGCTGTCCATTTTATCGCGGAAACGAAATGGAAAAAGGAACGCGCAAATCACGAGGCTTTTTTAATTTTAAGAACATACTATGACTGCATTGAGTTTGAGGTCACCAAAGGTCATCTTGGATGTAGTTCCACTGTATGTGTAAAGTTTAACTATTGAAATCCCATTGCTGCCAGTTTGCTGGCGTGGTCACCACGTTTGGTGTATAATGCTAAAATTTATGTCATAGACTTTTTATATATAGTAGAATAGGTAATCAGGATACCATTATTCGTTACACACTTCTTGGTGATCATATACACTGTGTCCATTGTCAGTAAATTCCATACCTGGATATAGCCTTGCTCTGACCCTGTTTATACCAACTTAGGTCATTAACTCTTTACCCTACCAATCGATCGCATCCGTCCGCGTAATTTATATATTTTGCAGTTGAAAAAACAAAGATGTTCAAAAAATGTTGGAAAAACATACCTTTCGACCTCTCATAGGAACGAGCTCGTCGTGCTCGTTCCAATGAGAGGTCACATGATAGAGTTTTTGAAAATGTTTAATGAAAAATTAAGAATAATACAATAATTAAAATAATGTGTTTTTATATCCTGTGCATTGGGAAAAGGGTTAACAAGCCGTGTAACTAAATTTTATTATATGACTGTATAATTTAACCGCTAAATATCATTACAGTTTGACGATCTTTTCCTGGTTCCCGGAAAATACGATTCCGTATCACTGCAGTATGACGGATTATTTACGGGTGCTTTCGAATTCGCATAAGTAGCTGTTCGGGTTGCAGAGAATACTTTACTCCGCGCTGGAAAGGGTGCACTCGAACGGCAGTTCGGATTGTTTTATAGTATTCATGATATTTTTGTATCGTATTCATGCTCATTGGCGGAATCCCCGGAAGTGTGCACCTGTTACAAAATAAGTGTTAACAAAAATAGTTCTTTTTTCCTTCAATCCAATTTACCAAAAAAGGTTGGGGGGATTCTAAATGCTATCGTTGGCATGCGATGTTGAACTATAAGTCATAAAATAAACCTCTTATCGCTACAGTGAAGTGATCTTGGTCGTCTCATCACGTCTCGTTGAGGAGGTCAGATCTCCTCAACTCGACGTGATACTACGACCCAGACCACTTCACTGTACCGATAATATGTATATATTATTCTGAAAACTGAGATATCCAATGAAAACACTACCAAAAAGGATGAAAAACAGTCTAATTTAGTAAGGATACACTTTTACATCACGTTTATAAATTGTTCGTTTGTTTGTTTATTGTGATTTGGCGACAGTTTCAACAGCCATAGCCATATCGTGTCGGATTACTTATTTCTTCGCGTCGGTTTACTTGCTATTTTCTGTTGAAGAAACGACTAGATAAAGAGGGCTAAAGGCGGCACCCTGACCCAGCACCCCCCCCCCCCCCCACCCAAAGTTTCTTTTGTTTTTTTTTGTTTTTAATTAAGAGATAAGATGTGTCTACATCTTTTGCCAAACGGGTAAGCATTTATGCTAAGTATACTTCCAAGTAATGAATAAAAAGTAACCTTTTACTAAAAGGTTTCCTGGTTCGGGGGGGGGGGGGGGTGTTTTTGTTTAAATACGAAGAACCCTCAGGCAAGACAACTACCCACTAAAATTCCTGTTTCTTCGAACCGCTTCCGCAACTTGGCATGTGGTGGTTCCTCCTATTCCCAATGTCTGTCGGAATTTTTTATCCTACTCTCGCCTCGCCTCCACAACCCATCAGGTACGGTTATATAACCAACTGCTTTGGAATGTAGTTTAATATAATTTTGTTTCTTTTTAAATATATTTCAACAAAAATGTTTCATTATTATTTATTTTTAATTTTCAGGTACAGTACGCATTGAATGGCGGGAAATGTGGAGTGTGTGGAGATCCTTGGCAAGGACCACGTGAACATGAACCTGGTGGTAAATATGCAAACGGAATAATAGTTCGCAAATACGAACCAGGATCCGTGATAACGGTGAAAGTGGAGCTTACAGCAAGTCATAAAGGATATTTTGAATTCCGCCTGTGTCCGAGTAATAATCCATTCAAACGAGTGTCTCATCGATGTTTGGATAAATTTGTACTTCCACTCGCTGATACCGGGGAGAAAAAATACTACGTACCTAATAATGGTCAACATCAATTGCTACAAATTAATTTAAGACTTCCAACAGTGAAATGTCGCGCTTGTGTTTTGCAGTGGAAATACAACGCTGGAAATAGTTGGGGCACCAATCCTGAAACAGGACAGGGTTGCATCGGCTGTGGAAAACAGGAACAATTCTACGGCTGTTCTGATATTGCCATTGGTGCCCCAGACGTGATCATCGGGCAGAAACCAGAGAAACATCCGTGGTATTTCGAGACAGACGACTCATGGTACTGGGGTACCGTCGAGGATTACGAATATGATAATAGCGAATCGAAAGGATCTGTGATTGCTTACAAAAGTCTACAATGGACAGTTTTGCCCTTTATAATTTGTCTCATCTTATTTTGACTTCAGATTTGGACCGAAATTGAATTATGCATGTGCATTATATGTTGAATTCCAGTCTTTAAGCATTGAGTTCTTTGTGTATGTTTTTTTTCAAATGCTCTACAAACATTCAAGAAAGAGGAGGGATAAAAAATACAAAGATAACCATTCACCTAAGCTCTCAAATGTGAAATTTACCAAAGCTCTCAAAGGTCAAATTTTGTAAAGAATCCGACGCTTTTGTGGGCTGTCTTTTACCCACTTATTGTGCGGTTTACGCCCAGACTATCTTTGTGATAATATGATGTACTCTTGCTCACTTATATATACATATATTCTTTTGTTCTCCAATCATAGATATTCCAATCACTATGTATTTAATTCGGTTTGAAAACATCAAGACATTTACAAAACTTGTGGAACTACGGAGCATAATCATAAAACTACAGATGTGATGAGTTTTCATGCATAATTATTTAGTACACAAACATGTCTTATAGTATTGGTAATGTCATAGAATATTCGCTGAATTCTTATCTCGAATGAGAAACATTCCTTTCCTTTCGCCGATTCAAAGAAAATGAATGTTTATGATTATTTTCATATTCAGTTGTTTGGAAAAGGAACCGTAGATATATTCCCGATGAGTCAATCTAAACACTGGCCTATTTATTGGTTGGGTTAGCTCTAGGCCATAATAGCGTCGCATTCCCTACACAATGTAACTGGCGGCTTGAGAGCTTTCCTTTTACCAAACAAGTAGTCAAAATACGTCAAATGTTACCCGAAATTCAACAGATACTCTACTTTGTGCTCAACATTTGTGTCTTTCTCGATCAGATCGCAATCCTACCATAGTACATTAAACCATTGCGCTGAGACTTCATCAATGAAACATTATACAATTATGGACTTTTGTGGTGGAGAATATGATGGGATATGAACCTAAAAAAACTTATATTGACCGAGGCGTTTGCCGAGGTCAATATAAGTTTTTTAGGTTTATATCACATCATATGTACCACCACAAAAGTCCATAGCTGTTTTATTATATACACCATCCTAAAAAAACAATCTTCTATTTGTCAATTAAAAGTTCAATTATATCAGCCAAAAATACTTTTATTTAACAATAAAATAGTTATCATCTGCAGAATAACATAAAAATAGACAATGTTATAGAGATTACGTCGATTGAAATAGAACTGGAGAGGGGATTTCCAAAAGCAAAAGTTAGAAAGTTGATATTCATTGGAAAACCGGATACATGGATTTTTCAATACCAGTCACGTGTATAAGATCCAGCCAACAGAAATGTGGTTATTTATAATGTATATAATAATTCAAAATGGAGACCTTGACTAGAAAAACGGGGTGGGGGGGGGGGGGGGGTATCGACTAGATCACGATCGAAGACCAATACTATAAAAAATGTTTACAATTGTATTTTCCAGAATAGTATTTTCTACATGTCAATATAAATAACTGAAATGAATAATTAGCATTTCCAAAGACGTTGTAATTTACCTATCGGTAAATTGCCACGTCCTTTGAAACGCTAATCATTCAGTTGAATTAGTTATTTCAGACAGAGAAAATATAATTCTGGAAAATACAGTTGAAAACACTTTATAGTATTGGTCACTGGTCGACAATCTTTGTCCGCTTTTAATCATTGTATTGTGTATTTTGAATATTTTTTTTTCAAAGCAAAGTGATGCGTACAATTCCTCTAAGGTAAACGTTTTTGAAGACTGAGTTGGGATATTAGAGATAGTCTCAGCTCGCTACTCTCTGCGCTTCCTCTTGAATTCCTCATAGTATCAAGCCATGGCCGTTGTAAAGCAACGATGATTTGATATGACGAAAAGTCCAATAGATTCTGGTATAAATGAATCATTGGCAGGAGGACTAAATATATTTGTATGGGTATATGCTGTTAATAGGAGCCAGGTAAATTAAATGCCTTTGCTAGGTAACAAAGTATTAAACCCGAACAGCTATTTGTAGCGAGGAAAATACTTAAAGCCAAGCACACGCTTAGGAGCAAGATATTCGGTTGGGGAGAATGCGCTTGTGCCCTACATTTTTAGCGGACCGAATTTTCCTGTCAGCTGTGTCAAAACCAGAAACCCTGGCCAAATTGAGAGAGAACCTTAACGTTCTCGGATGATTCTGAATTGTCAGAAAGACACTGTGGATAGCATTTTCCCAAACTGCTGAGACCTTCAGAAAACATCAACATTAAAATCTGCGGGGCGGTCTTGGCCTTCGCCACTCGCAATATGCGATTCTGTCCCTTGTGAAAGTTGGGTGGAAATATGAATGTTGGTATGATACATCATTTTAGTGGGTGTAACTAATAACATTAACTTGTGGTTTTACGCTGCAAATTTGGACGAGAGGTTTTATCCAACACTAGATGTTTTGAGAAGATGCGTTTGCATCGCCACCACTTTTCAAGTCCGCACGACTACGACATAGACACAGTTAAGAATAAGACTGATTCTTTCTTCCGTGGGTACGCTTTGAAGTGTCTCAAAGGGACACATAGAGTCATTAATCATTCTTGATGCAACGAATCACTGCGTAAATTGTATAACTGATTTCATGTTTCAGCTACCACATTTTTCTATCCACAACTGTCTACTTATCATCAAGACACGAATGATGACTATTCACACCCATGTCAATACCAAACTAAAAACAAATATTTAAGAATAATGCTTTTCCGATTGAATTCTGATAATGTAAATTAACCACTAAAATGTGCTGTCCACTAAAATTGAGAGGCCTTTGCATCGACAAACGTCCACCATACTGCCTTAACATTCGTTCCCTGAGGACATTGTAAATCGATGTTCTAGTTGCAAAGATTGAAGGTATCAGAGTGCCTTTTGATACAAGTGCACTCTCTGATTGTTTTCAAACTTGCGATACGACCCACACCTGCTGCCCAAAGGCGGTCACCCAGCCTGCACATTTCCAACATTCATCTAACGTCTCATATGGCCGCCAATGTTTTATTCGATGTCTCTTCCAGACTACCGGTCGAATTGTAGCACCAAAACGGCGCTTCTAAGAGTGCAAACTGACATTCTCTTATCTATGGAGAAACATACAATTTGTATCCATTTTTATTTGACTTAAGCGCAGCTTTCGACACCACTGCAAATCAGCAGAACAAGTGACATGACACTTCGGTTAGGCGTCCATTAAGGACCAGTGCTAGGTCGTTTCCTCTACACTATTTGTTTTCTTCCCTTGTTGAAACTATTCAGAGCCATGACCTTGGTTTTCAATTTCATGCTGATGACACGCCTCTCGATAGTTTCACTCGTAACATAGAATACTGTGCATGTGATAAAATTGAACGCTGCATTTAAGACACCAAGGCATTCTTGGAAGAAAAAAAATTCCAAATTGAACCACGATCACACGGAAGTGATATACACAGGTCTACCCCATTAACTAACGAAAATATCCGAATTGTCCCTTAATATTGAAGATTCGACGATTTCCTCCAGCACTCTGTCCGTAAACTCGCTTATTTTATGGGTAGAAATCTGACAGTTGATAAACATGTTAAGCACATTCGGCGATTTTCATCAAATTCGATCTTTCATTGATACAAAAACACCAGAGCAGCTTGTTCGCACCATTTTTACAAGTCGCCTTGGCTATTGTAACAGTTCAATAGGTTCTGAAAACCCCATCTTGGGAAGCTACAACACATCCAAACTTTACGGCGCGTGTTATCACCAGGACTAGAAAGTAGTGTTACATTACACCGGTGCTTTTAGATCTGTACTGGCTTCCGATTCAGTAGAGAGCTCAATCCAAACGTTTTCTTTTTCTTTAACCCTTTACCTAACGAATCGCCCGCATTCGCCCGCATCCGCCCGCATAATATGCAAACTGAGCAGTTGGAAAAATTAAATTTTTCAAAATATTTCCACAAAACCATATCATGTGACCCCTCAATGGAACGAGCTCATTGAGCTCGTTCCAATGAGGGGGTCACATGATATGGTTTTGTTGAATTTTTGTGAAAAATTTAAAAAAATGATATTTGAAATAATAAATTTTGATATCGTCTGCGTTGGGTAAAGGGTTAAATGCATCAAAGGATCTGCATCATCTTACTTGTCTAATTTGTTTTTCAGCCACAAGTTACAGAGGTCTCTTCGGTCATCATGGAAATATGATAATCTCGTTCAGCTCTGATCTAAAGTTCTGTTGGCGATATGGCATTTGCCGTTGCCTAGCCAAAGCTATGACACACCACTCTCTTCCAACCAGCTTAAAAGAAATGGATTTTTTAGAATCATCCGGGTCGGATATTAAAACTACCTTTTCCATAAGGCATTTTGCAATTTTGTAAGAAATAGAGGACCATGTGTATAACCCTTTACCCAACGAATCGGCCGCATCCGCCCGCGTAATATGCAAATTCAGCAGTTGAAAAAATATTATTTTTCAACTTCATGAATATTTCAACAAAACCATATCATGTGACCCCTCGTTGAAACGACCTCGACGAGCTCGTTCCTACGAGGGGTCACATGATATGGTTTTGTTGAAAATTTTTGAAAAATTTGAAAAAATGATATTTAAAATAATAAATTTTGATATCGTCTGCGTTGAGCACAAGCGCCATAAAAATATCATTATTGTTATGAGAATGAAACTGCAAAAATCTCACAACATTCGCTCACTATCTGAAAACATCGACCCCAGAACGGACACGAACACACTCGCAGTCATGCCAGGGTGGATACGGATAGACGAGCAGCCTGAACTCTGTTCAGTGCACATTTCCTCCCCAGACCAGATTCCAGCATGACTGATGGGAGCTGCTTGTGGCCTGGTCCGGCATCTACCGACACACGAGAATCATATTGCAAAATCACACTGTACCCGTACAGACTCCAACAACGTCGACTCCAGAACAGCTACAAACACACACATTTTGTCGAGCCAGACTGGATACGGTACGGATGGACAATAGTGACAAGCAACATAGACACTTTTCACAGAAACATCCCCTCCCCTCGAACAGATGCCAGAATGGCTGATGGTGCTGCTTGTGGCTTGATTCTGCCCCGTCCGACGACCAAGAGATTTATAATCATAGCACCATGCTTTTTTCCTAAGGCCTTTTTCAATTATGTACAGACAGAGAGCACCATGTGTGGATTTCAGGCTATAAATTCTCATTACTATTATTATTAAATCGTTTTCGCGTAAAAAAATAATAAGCATCGTTCGCAACGCAAGCAGTGCCCAAAGATGATGCTATATTTGGGCTTATGTTGTCTGAGCATACAACATTTCAGTGCTGATATCTTGGTGTAACGACGTCTGGACGTAACGACAGTTGGGGGCAGCAACATAATTATAAAAGTAGGATACATATTCACTACTATAAAATGAGCAAAGGGATACAAAATGAAATGTCATGAGCTATGCCTTTGAGGCAAATGATGAAAATGTTTATTAATAAATATATATTTGCAAGTGTCGGCTTTGGTAACGTGTTGACTTTCAGACAATCGTTTTAATAACCCGAGACGTATATAGCGTTTTTCTCCTGCGTGCAGACGATTCATCAATGATGCGACTGCAAGTGATTTTATATCACTCTTCAACTTTGTGCTATTGGTACCGTAAACGATTTTGTGGCGACGCAAAAACTGCGGACACCGGGGACGACTACTCTCAAAATGTTATTGGATAATCATGCTTTACCGCCTTCATTGTACAAGTTTAATTGTTGGGAAAGGGGTCAAACCGTTTGATAAAAGCCTGCAATTACTGGTCTTATTTCAAACTCCAAGAAGACACATGCGAGATAATAAGTAAATAAATAAATTATTTATTTATTTATTTAAAATGTGGAAAAAAGAAAGAAAAAAAGCACAACATCAATAGCAATATATTTTCACTCATGTTAATAGTTTATTCTGCTAGAAACTGTTTCTGGTCCACATCAAGAACCACGATAAACGGATATTTTGTTGTCGTGATCTACGTAATATGTACAATACTTTTCCCTGAAATTAGGGCCCAGCGAATGGGGCCGAACTGAATCAGGGAGATGGTTTAGAATGGGATCGAATGTCGAATCGAATCTCGGCGCTCTTCAACTTGTTGATATTACACCTTCTTTCAGCCGTGAATATTGTCAGTCTCCAGTCACGCACAGTGTGCAATGGCAAGTCATCTGTTAGGATAAATCAATAAAAACGGGGACTATTTTAACACTGAATTAGATATGTTTCTGGAGCGCAGTTAATCTTCTGTCATTAGATCTCATCTACGGGAGACCTGATGGCAGAAGAAGAGTTGAAGAGGAGACACTTTGTAGGATTTTAAGCACATCACGACGATTCGAGAATTTCCGAATCAGTGCAACTCCAATCAAGTCGAATCTAATCACCAGGACGATTTCGGATCTAATTTAGAAGCTTCTCAGGGATTCGCCTGAAAGAAACTTTCAGGAGCATTGTTGGTACCTTCCGTGTCAGTTCAATGGCATTATTTGAAAGCTTCCATTTCTTCATTAGTGGAAGGGGGTGGGTGGGTAGATAAATTATTATTTTCAACGTGCAGACTTGAGGCTACACTTTGAAAACATTGATTAGTTTATCCCATGAATTCGTCCACGGAGTTATTCACGTTTATGATATTAGATCAATGCGTGATTTTGAACCTGCAAAAGGGCAAAATTTATTAGAAATACCTTAACCCTTTATCCAACGTAACGGCCAAAACCGGCCAGTGCTATTCACAAAAATCGCCAATTAATTTTCATTATTTTTCCATTTTTTGTCTCAAAAACATAGGTTATGACTCCTCTTTGGAACGAGCTCGTCGAGCTCGTTCCAATGAGTGGTCATAACCTATGTTTTTGAGACAAAAGATGAAAACAAGAATTGTCGTCTGCTTTTCATCTTAGGTAAAGGGTTAAGCTAGTCCTTAAGGTAAAACTTCTGTTTTTTGAATAAATGCCATGCATGATACATTTTTGTTGTGATGTCAACACCAGGTCCATAATGAGGTTTTTCTTTGATACTTGCTTCTTCATCAAGCTGCATGATTTATCACATTTGGTTGCAGGCATTGGATACTGACACATATTGTCGTTTTTGTTCTGTCAAGATGGTAATTGACGATAATACTACCGTGGCTTGGCAGCAATAAAAAAAAGTCTGACGGACACGATACCGCTTGAAACGAGGACGAACATTGTACGGGCAATTATATCACTATTTTGATAGAACTAGGCATGCCTGAAAGATTAATCGATTACCTAATACAGGAATGGTTTCCCTTCCCGGTTATGAATTTTACTACCGGTTGACCACTCACTCATGTCGGAAGTGTGAAAATATTTTGTATTACTGGAGTCAGACAATGAGGAAATACACAGAATTTACTAGTTACCTAAAAAACAACAGTAGTCGTAGCGATAACAGTTAGACCATACACGACCTTGCGTCGTTATTGCCGTAACGATAAAAGTCACATGACATGGCAACATGGCGAGAAATGAAGGTACTCGTAATCAAATTGTCCAGTCATTCTCTTCAAACACTTATACTACTACAATGGACGATGTGTCTAGTTTGCCTCAACATACATTCTATGTTGCATGGAACTTCCCGATCCAGTACATACCAACAGGCAAGACGCTAAAACAAAATATTATATCTCACGTGACTTCTTTGCATTCTGATTGGCTGAAAGATAATACCCTATTTCGTGTAGTTTGCATCCACAGAACTGACCAGGCACTACACCCAGGCACTACACGTTTTCTATTTTTAGCACACTACTATATCAGTTTTCTTTTCATACTGGGAGAATAAAACTGATCAGGCTAAATTTAAAAATCAATTCACAGAGGCACAGCATCCACAAAACGACCCGGAAAGAATGCATTGTGGAAAAATGTATCGCATTTCCATTGTTGAAGTCACATTTTTCGAGGCGTTCATTTTATTCCTTGATAAGATGATCCATATCTCGTTTCGAAGAGAATGATCCATACCTGGGTCCAACTTTCATGAGAACGCGTCCGGATATGAAAAATCGTTTGTTTCGCTGCTCATATTATTTCGCTTTTTGATTGTATGTTTTGGGCAGTAAACGAATAAATAATGGAATTCAATTGAATCTTCGGAGTTTGTATCCCGTGCTGGCCCATTCGGTAATGTATATGTGTGACAAATGTGTGGGAATTATCAAACTGCGTTGTCAAATTTCGAAAATTTTAGTTTTCATTCGCGAGTTGCGCGATTCTAGAATACACAGTTCCGTTTGGGGGAAATGTTTTGTTTACCCTTGCAGACCGATTAAAAATCTGTCTTCTGCTCATATCAATAATCCAAGTTAGCCGTGTTTTGGAAGAAGAAAATGTTTTTTAAAAACTACATGGTATTTTTTCTATATAACGCTGGTTGGTAAGGCTGCTACCTTGGTAACAGATTAACAAATCGGACAGATGTTTTTCTTTATGGGTGTTCGATATAATATAAGGATTAGTACATGTCTTGTCGTTGACTACGCCCATATAGTGCCCAGTGAGGTGGTGTAGTTCCCTCCGCTTCGCGGCGGGAACTACACCACCTCACTGGGCACTATATGGGCGTAGTCAACTCCAAGCCATGCACTATTCCTTAAACATATGATAACGAATCGCAAAAATTGAAAGTGACAGCGAGAATAAATTGACACGTAACGTCAAACTCATTATGGTTTTCACGCTTTTAAAAATGATGAATGAAGTGACGTCGTATAGTTAAGGCTCACTACAAAAATCACTACAAAAATATAATTCCTTAGTTGTTTTCGAGAACCAGCCTATCCCTTGGCTGTCCTTGTGAATTGAAATGAATTTAGTTCGAAAGGTCATTCAACACGTACAATTCCATTCATGTTGAATGAATCTCCCCAGGTATCGTTGGGTTCTGGAAACTGAAAACGGAGTCCCATCGATTTGATCAGTTGAGTGTGGCGTTTTTGTTTTCCCGCGACTTTTTTTCGAGAAGGCATGGTTTAGGATTTTGTTGACTGAAATAGACTGTCAGGTACAAGTGTTACGTGCTCATTGTGCTTGAATATAATCTATTATCGCGACACGACTCGTTGCTGGGCAGGTACAATAATTCGCCGCGCAACCACAGCTCGTAGCTATACTTCCACAGAAACGAGTCTCGTCGCAATGAAAGGTGTTGTACAAGCACAATGTGCACATAACACATGTGCATCTTGCAACAAAAACGCATTTTCCACAGTACTAGTAAAACGTCTTGACAAAATAGAAATATGTATTGAGGTTAGCAACCGCACGTGCTATCATTCGTTTCAGGCCGAAACCTGTTTGCCTGCATTTATTGGTGTCGAGTTGTTACACATGTCGAGGCCACCGTGTTTTGAAATAAGAAATTAAATAATACATAAATTAACGGAATAAATTTGACTAGAGCATATTTGAATGCATACTATTAGTTATCCCTGTGTTTTTCAGGGTGTATGGGAATTTACACCTGTTTGGGAACTCATACACCCTGAGGCGAAGCCGAAGGGTGTTTGAGTTCTCAGACCGGTGTAAACTCCCATACATCCTGGAAAACACAAGGATAACGGATTTATTTCCAAGAATTTTGTTGTACTTAATACTTTAACCTATATTGTGGACAAAAACTGACAGAAAATGTGTACTTTGTAAGTTTCTTAATAAAACCAGACAAATATGGATGTCATTGGAACTGGCTCAATGAGCCAGTTCCAATAACATCCATATCTGTAATATTTTATTGCACATACATATTAAATTTCCAGTATTTTTATTTTTGTTCTAACATAACCGAGCAGAAGGTATGAATTAATAATTAAAAATTGGTACTTTTTAGCCAGATAGCCTGCTATTGTGTATTCTTGTTTTACGCCATGGATAACCAGTATTTTGTTTTATTTGGAAATAAAACGCGTTAAACATGAAAAATAAAACAAAGAAACACAAAGCTGAAATAATCACTACTTAAAACTTACGCGGTTGCAGTCCCCGTAGAACATTGAATGGGGATTACGTCATGCATATCGGAAGAATGCAGTACCATGACGTCATGATTTTCATTCATAAACTATTTTTTTTATTGACGCCCTATGAAAAGCAGACGCCTTTAAAATTGTACCCACTCTCTAAGGGATGGATACTGCAAGATAAATTGGTTGTTGCCACCATGTGTCGACCTGGCCTTTGGGTCATATGTCGACTCGTTCTATCGGTCTCGTCGGGGACGGGGTACCTACTTCAATTCGACATTTAGGAAACCCACATGGGGAAAAAAAGCTGTATGTATCTTATGTAAACCTTGGATAAAAAAATCTGGCCCTTTCATCAGGCTCGAGTATTCTATGTGAGATTTGTCTCCGTTGCATTATGTCATGCACGAGTATTTCATTGAAGAGATTGGAGATCTTACGTTTTTCTTATTGTCTTACTCTCTTTATAAATATATTTGCATCCTCGCTTTGACAACACCATCGCTGCCCAACGCCCAACCATATGTGTATTCTCTGCTACCAAGTGTCGGGCTGTTAATCAATGACATGCGGTATAAAAGACCGGTTAACCGATTACAAGATTCCCTAACAGTGGCAGCAGTTTTAATCATCTCTTCGCTGATAGTCCGCGGGAGTGGGGCGTAAAGATGTGGTCTAGTTGGCAGTTACTTGATTTCCAAATAACTGAAGGATTGCTGTATCGGTAGAACAAGAGATCTTGAGAAGAGTCTGCGGACTGATGGGCTGAAATGCCATCGGCGAAGAGAAGAGAAAATATTGGCGACATAATAAGCAACAAGCAGCTGGATAATTGAATCAGTACAAAATTTTCCTACAGACTTGGTCGACCATAGGATTAATATTGTCCTTATGTTTCTGTCAAATACCAAGAACATGCATCCACTGTACAGTAGATGATATTATAGAGAACGCTGCCTATCAGACAGACGCTGCTGGAAGTGGCGGATCCAGGGTATGGGAATAGGGAGGGAGTCACGCTTTTAGCATCACCCGCGCCACGTAACATAGAGTTAGTGGCGAGAGCGAGATGGCGTCCGAGAGTGTCTGCGGGAAAGTTTTTGGAAAATGGGAGGTAAGTGTAGCTCTCCAATGGGTTCTTTTACACATCGTCGCCTGAGTGCTAGAATGTTCTATGTCCCATAGGGGACATAGAACATTCTAGCACTCAGGCGACGACATTTCATCAATATTTCCGAGCAGGTTTATATAGAATTATTCAAATTTTGGGAAAAGGAATACCATTTATAACGGCCCATACAGCAGGAGACCCGCACGTGAGATATAGGTGTATGCTTGGGGTGCGGTGTTATCCGCAATAACACATGGACATCCACCACCAGAGGTAGTTTATATCTATGTTTTATCGAGGAATTTATGGTATAAAATAAACCGATCGCGGAGGTGTGGTGTGAGGGTAATTACATCTCAGAAAGCTCAAAGTCAAAGATAATATTTACGTGTTTTTGATTTTAAAAAGAGCCCAGCCAAAGACGTTATGTAGTGATCCATGATGGGACCAAAGAGCTTTATTAGTATTTTTAAGGTTGGAAGTGTGATGAAATCTTAAGGCTGTTTTAGGAGATTCTAGCACAAGGGGAAAGTTACTGGACACTGGGGAAATCCCAAGTTGTTCGGTGGCCTAATCTGCTCATTCCAAGATCTAACACATTTTCTCCACCGTGGAATTATTAGGAATATTTAAATTTAACTTACAACAAGAACGTATTTCACACAATACAAGTAAACACGTCTGGACAAAATACAAATCTGTACTGAGGGTAGCAACCACACGTGCGCAATAAATTAGACTAGATCGCATTTTACCATGATGATATTTTTATAAACCTGAAAAATAAAACCAAGAGACACACAGCTGAAACACTACTGTAAACTTCGGTGGTTGTGGTACAAGAAGAATAATGAGTGGGGATTACGTCATACTTTGCACAAGAACGTCTAACCATGAAGTCTTGACCTTCATTTATAAAATAATCAACTCACATACCCACAATGATTGTCAAAATATGTGCGGACAAGTCAATGAAGGGAAGAAAAGTGAAAGATAAATTGATTATTTACTTCAAGTGGGTTTCCGACTTGGTGTATTGAAGTTTCGACCTCGCGTCTGTGACATATATTGACTCCTCCTACCGGACTAGTCAGTATATGTTCAGAGACGAGTTCTGGACTTCAATACACCATCTCGGAAACCAACATGGTGGTAATAACCTATATAACTCATAAAATGTCCGTCTCTTAGATGCTCTTTGGGTTCTGATTACACCCTTTATAACTCATGGATAGTAGAACGATTTTGAAAGGCCTGAATGAATCTAAGGCCCGTTTGTTTGTACGCTCGTGTTGTGGGTGAACGTGGATAAGCTTCAATCATAATCCCAATTACCGGTTAACTGAACTGTTTAAAACAACTGTTTACTACCGTTGCTACTTACGTACCCAGTTGTTTCAAACATTCAACTCGCACTTTAATTCAAGTTGACGATTTTACTCAGCGAGAGACGAGACACAAAACAAAGTCATGAGTACATGTATTGATACCTTGGAGGAGGACAAGATCCTTGATTTGATAGGCTTTAATGAGACATGGGTTAGAGAGGAGACCACGAAATGACTGATAAGATCAAAGGGTATGTGTTGATTGCAGTGGGGTGGCCAGAAGGCCAAAAAGGGGAGGGGATGTTAGGTATGTATATCAAAGAGGAGTTAGGCCCTGTGAGAATCACAGACTTATCAAAAGGTAATACAACAAATCAAGAAGAAAGTGAAATAATATGGGCAAAAATCAAGATTAAAAACAAAATTGTCGCAGCTGGGGGTTGTATAATTAGTAATTGAAGGGAGCAAGCCGAGTGGAATGATGGAATGATGAAATACATACGACACTCAGATCCAATGTTACAGAATTGGAAAATAGGGGTTGTTGTATTAATGGGAGATTTTAATGGACACATTGGGGATGGGGGTGAGGGTATAGTAGGTCGGGATAAGAAACTCAATATTAATAGGATGAAACTCTTAGAATTTACAAACGAAGTGGGCCTGAAGATTTTGAATATGGATGCAAAGGGTAAGGGTAAATGGACGTGGGAAAGGAACGATAGAACGACAATAATAAGCTATGCAATGACTGACTCGGAGCTATGGAGGGAGGTCATAGACATGGAAATAGACGACGATGGAAATTCAGAGTTAAATAGTGATTGCACCCGATAACAGTACGAGTTACGGGCAATAGATTAGCAAAACAAATTGCGGTATATGAGGACATTTGGCAGCTGGAAAGAGCAGCAGACTGGGAACACTTTGATGAGAATTTAAAATCAAAGTTTGAGAAGGTGTCAACCGGAGATAACGTTTAGAAGGTGGCGGACTCAATAGTGAGAAGTCTAAAAGATGCTGAGAGAGAAAATCAGGGTGACGATAATGAAATCAAATACGCAATAAAAGAGAGAAAGCCAAAAATGTGCTGCTTTTACAAGGTATAGAAAAGGTAAATAACACAGCCATTAAAAGAGTGCCAAGGAAGTATACGAGGAGGCAAGAACAAAGGTTAATATAATCAAGGACAAAATAGAAAAATGCGGAATAGTAATCTTATTCAAGCAATAGGAAACACAGGGTGGAGGGGGGGGGTGGGAGTCAAGTTCCAATATATTTTGGAAATGGATAAATTAAACCAGCAAAGGCAATACAACACAGAGTATTGAGGTGGATGGGAAAAGTTCGTGGAGGGAAGGCGTCCGTCCAAAATGTTTGATGAAGAGTGAAGAAAATATATCTGACTTAGTACGTAGGAAAATTGGGGTGGGTGAAGTACGGAATGCAGTCACCAAGTTAAATAATGGACAAGCATCAGGCACCGATAATATTCCCAACGAGTTTTAAAAAGAAGAAGGGGATCCATTATATGAACATCTTACAGAACTATTTAACATGGAAATCAAAGAGCAAGAGGTCTCGACAGAGTGGAAGGAAAGCAGGGTAACATTCATATACTAAAATGGAGATAGAGAAGTTTTAGACAATTACAGAGGGATATCTGTTAGCAATACTGGGTAGGTTTTCTGCAAGGTTCTGTAGAGAAGGCTTGTGGAAATTGTTGAAGAAAGAGTATCCGCCGGGGAAATCCAGAATGGATACCGGAAAGGGAGACGAGTCACCGACCTCTTGTTTACACTGACACAACTGATAGAATCCAGGAAAGTCAATAAGAAAAAAGATGTTTATGACCTATCTTGATGTAAAAGGCATATGACAGCGTATGGAGGGAAGAAACGTGGTAGAAACTTAAGGGCTTTGGATTCGGAGGAAGTTTTGTTGAAAGCACTGTACAACGATGTGCAGAGGGTACTTAACCTGGGAAACATCACAATGAAGAGGGTCCCAATGGGGACAGACCTTACGCTGGGGTGCATCTTGTCACCGATTCTGTTTGCATTGTACATAAAAGATTTAGGATAGGTGTTGATTGCAAGCGCAGAGGGGTAAAGTCAGAGAGAGAAAAATCCCAGGGCTGTTCGTTGGCGATGACATGGTTTTATTAGCCGAGAGTGAAGAGGGACTACACAAACTGTTAACCATAGTTGGAAATTATGGGGATGAATGACGTCTTGAACTTAAGGAAAACAAAGGTAATACTTGTGGACCGTAAGGAAAACGAGTCGTGAATGTAGAGTGTGAGTAAAAGTAAAGATGTAACAGTGGGAGAAACGGGCGAATATGAATACTTGGGGGGTGAATCTATGTGTTACTGGTAGAGGCAAATACAGAAAGCACACAGATAAAGTTAAGACGAAGGGGAGAAAAATACTCAATCAATTAAAACTTCTGGGAAGACATAGCTTTAACCCTTTATCTAACCTGAAAAGCAGACACTTGCAAAAATAATTCTTGAATAACTAATTTTTTTCATTTTTTTGTCTCAAATACATAGGTTATGACCCCTCGTTGGAACGAACTCGACGAGCTCGTTCCAACGAGGTTTCATAACCTATGTTTTTGAGACAAAAAATGAAAAAAATAATGAAAATTAATTGGTGATTTTTGAGAATAGCGCTGGCCGGTTTTGGCCGTTACGTTAGGTAAAGGGTTAACAAGGTATTCGTTGGGAAAACTATTTGAGAGAGGATAACATATGGAACAGATGTGATCCTCCTAAACCAAATGGTAATGAGATTCTACAAAATGATGCGGGTCGTTGGATAACAAGATCAAGTAACGCAGTCGTACTGGAAGCAGCCGAAGGGTAACTCGGGCGGATGCCGGTTAAGGATAGAATAGACATGGAGAAATTATGTTACCTAAATCGCCTAGTAAATCTCCTAAACAGCAGATGGTATAAAACGACGTTTAACTATGTATGAACTATAACATTCAGACAGGATGGATAAAGCAGGAGAGCTAATAGAGAACTACTCTACAGAGACTGAAGGTATATAAGGGGGACTTCAGCAGGGGAGTAACTTTATAAGGGAAAGGGTGCTTGAGGATTGTAATAGAAACTGACGAGCTGGAATTAGGATCAAGAGTTCTTTAGACGAGTTATATAAAAATGATGCACCAGATTTTGAGGAATATCTGGTGGATCGTTGGGGTCATTGTTGTGAGAGTCAAGTCACTGGAGCTGAGGGAGAGAATCGGGAAAGGAAAGGCAAGGAAAGAGTGTGCCAAATGTGTAATTTAGGTGTAACGGAGACCCTGCTACATTTAATTTTAGAATGCCCTAAATATTTGCCTAGTACAACAAGACTCCTTGGGAAACAAATGATAAAATGGGATGGAAACATGAAGGATAATTGGATGAGGAATGAGATGAGGAAAAGGGTCACTTTTATAGTTAGGGGGATCAAGAAGGGGTCAATAGGGGAATTTTTAAACAGGTTTTGTCTGGATGCTGGAAATTAGGAGGGAGAGTGGGGGAGGAATACCCCGGCAGGGCTCTGGGTTAATGCCTCCTCTTTAGAGAAACGTGACAAATTTGCGGAAGGCCGAAAATTCATTATTAATATTATTATTATTATTATTATTATTATTTTTTTTTTTTTTTTTTTTTTTTAGATGAAAGGAACACCACAGTTTATAAAGACTTGGATGAATTGGACATTTTGTTCACAACTGTTACTGCCCTTGCCTGGAATTGTTACGGATGTTTAATAGCAATCTGATTGTATTACAAAAAATGGCACCTTCTGAAAAAAGTGCGGGGGCTCAGACCCTCCGGTTCCGCGCTGGCTGAAACTGAAGACTGATACTGATGCAAGTTTTTTTTGTTTGATTTATATTGCAGTTTTGTGGCAAACATTCCTTGTTTGCTCTCTAAAAGCTTCGTGGAAATCAGCATAATTCAGAGAAGAGGACATGTTATCGAATTCGTTTTTATTTATGTCAATCGTTAACATACAACTGAACGTGCACTTTCTGACAAAAGAACAAATTGCAGCAAATATACAATCAAAGGGACACAATTCTAAAAATAACAAGTAACTGATCTGTAATGCAAAGACTTGTGGAGTTCTTCCCCTTCTTCCACATGTGGCCTGAGAAACTAGTCATTCATCATAATACCACAATCATAACAGTTTGACGACACATTAAACAGGCAGAGGCATACCATCTTGTACTGTGCAGTCGATGGAGGTAGAAGGAATACCTAGCGAGAACCATGGATATTTTCCTAACCTGGTACAGACAGATGTTGCATTGTTTACAGGCATGCAAACTGTTCGCCCTTGCACACTGCGCCACCGTGTCCTAAACTTGAATTAACTGCGTCTTAACCAAATAGACAGTGCAAACGATGCGGTTGAAGATTGCTTCCACGACCTCTAGATCTGGAGCCGAATCCTCCAAGCACTCAGCCAGAACGCCGCGATAATTATGAATCTTCCAGTATTCTGGGAAATCTGTGATGTAAACTCCCCAAAGTGTATGTATTTCCGGGTAATCTGATGTTACACTCAAATTAAAACTGACAATGGACGCGACGCGAACATGTGATAAAGTGATAAATTCCGATATAGTTTGGTACCCGGATGTAAGCCGGGTTGCAAAACAAACACAAAATGCGACTGCACTGATCGTTTATCGTTTTATCGTTTATTTCAACTTTTCACCATCGTGTTTGGTAATAAAGTTACAATCTATACACAAGAGAGACAAAAGGTTATATATACATACCTGTGGTGTATTTAACAATACAATTATTGTGATCGTCCGTTGCGGTGAATCATTCCCCAGTTTGAAAGGTACGATCGATGAACCACATCGCGGCGTCATCATGTTTGACCTCCAGGTCGAAGTGGTCCATTAAGGCGAAAGTCAGCAGAGAAAATGTAAATTTATTTTGCATTTAATCACATTCCTCCATCTCCAGTACAGCCGTGTGGGCAAAAAGTCTTGAATTCAAATTTTACAAAAGAGCCTACTGTCCACGGGTTTCCAACTGAGCCATAATAAAACAACAGTTTCTGCATCCAATGTACCACAATGGATGATTCACTCTTTGAACCATGGCGGTATCTTCCATGTCAGTCCAGTGGAAGTAATTGGAAGAGTCCATATTTTATTATTTGTGGGTAAACCAATTAATATTTTCAACATACAACCTCGGTACTGTACCTTGAAAACATTAATTGGTCTACCCCACTCTTTAACTTAGCAGCCATTCTACTTTGTGATAGTATGTTCCTGAGCCACAAAATCGGCCTATCTGTTTCAAGGGGTTAAGATGGTCACACTTTAATGATATTAATTCTGTCCTGTGCTGACCGGATACTCTCTCCGTCGACTATCCACCCAATCCACCCACCCCCAACTTCCAGTACACTTGTATTATTTTTTATATTTTTGAAATGATGACACTGCTCAAAGTTCGGATAATAGACAGGGATCTCAAATACAGGCATGTGTTCCATCCGGTAATTTAGCCTTGGAAGTATATTATAATATATGGCCATCTGTTTTAAAGAAAATCGACGACAACATGTGCATTATCAGAATTCACATAGTTAAGTGATTACCAGAGTGGACAGGTAATTTCGACCGTATCGCGACCCAATCACGATCCGGTCGAAATCACCTTTCCACTCATCTTCTTTCTCCTTTGTCGAATTTCACACCTTGTGGAAGAAATGCGAGAAAATTGAATTTGATATGCTGCATCAGTTTGATTTTCTTGACTTGGTTGTGAGTTTGCATTATTTTCTCCAGGCAATCTCCACCCACTTGTGTGTGTAAGTGTGTTACGGCTCGACCGCGATTTGATAGACAAAAATAGTTCTTTTATGCTAGCAGTCAGGTATATAGTGCACATATTTTAGAATGGCGTAGATAAGGGGGCGGAGGGGGGGGGGGGGTTGGGCGGAGGCCCTCCACCAGAAGTTTTGTCGGAAATTTTTTGGGACCATTTTTAAGCGAATTTATGCCTAATAACATTAAAATGCTGGCTTTGGGGATAAAAACATGCCATTTTGGGTAAATTTTGGGGGTAAAAGACCAATTTTCAGTACATTTGCAGTAAACAACAGATTCTTTCTGTTTGTTTGGGTTTTTGTTGTTGTTACACTGTCGGAAAATTTTCGGTCTGTCGGAAAATTTTGGGCTTGCCCCTCCGCCAGCGAAAAGCTATCTGATATTTTACACCGAGGGGAAATAATGGTGGAAATCTTAATACCAAGCATAAAGCCTGGTAGCGAGTAATGGGATGGAGCTGTAGAGATAGATTGTCTCCCTCCACTGTTGGGACAACTTTTCAAACGCTTGCCTAAAACTTGCTGCTTTTTGTTGCTGAATCACTTTTTATATCGTCCCTTGAGTTGAACAATGCACCATCGGCTGTCCTGCCGCACAATGGATGATATACTCTGCAACCGAACTCACATAATCTGTAAACACGGGGGGTTCAGTGATCGCTGAAAGCCGTTGGTTACACGTCTTAAAACTATTGCTGGATGTCTTGTTTGACACCAGTCATAATCATAATCTGTAACTTTGTCGTTATATCGTGGAATGAGCTTCCACTCGTGGGTATCACTTTGAACATAAGATGCTGGTCTCAAGTTCGGTTGTGAGGAGTACAGTTTACTCCCAAGCAGTAAACCATATCAAATTATTCAATATAATCATTACACATCTTTGGAAGAAATTGAGGATAAATATTAAATACTCCCTATAAGAACACCCACCTCCATTCCACGACCCCTGATTTCATGTATATGTGTCTATAGTTTCAATTCATTGTGACCCATCCTCACAACTGAGAGAGGAGACGTGTAGAATTGAAGATGGAATTACAACGGATAACTGCAAACTAAAGTTCGTTTGTTTATTGGAGTATAACGACACCTTCAGCGGCCAGGGGCATACAGTGTCAGGCAGTTTTACTGGCGCAAGAAGCCTGTACACCCAGAGAAATCCCCGAATAGAGGTGAGTAACTGTCGCACTCTTCAGCTTACTGATGCAAACTCAAGTGACTGAAAAGATTTGACTCTAAATTATAAATTATTGTGATGAATTGACGGTAACATGGTCTGAGGTTGAACATACGCTCCGAGCAGCAAACCTCAGACCATGTTATCGTCAACGTATATGTTCCAATAAGACACTACCCATAGCCCAAAACCTACATCGGGAAACACGAGAGGCTTATTTTCTAAATTTGTGATCGTTAAAAGGTTGCCTTGTTCACGGTAGCTTTTAACGATCACAGATTTAATAAGTAAACCTCTCGTGTACCCCACGACGGCACTGAATAAATAATCAATAAACCAGATAAACGCATTCCATCTCAGCTGAAATCGTAAATCGGTTTGTAATTTAAACAATACTTCATCCGGAGCGCCGTCTGCTCCACGTGTGAAAAATCAAGAAAAATGAAGCTGCTTGCTCGTCACTCCGTGGATGAAGCAATTACGAAACAGGTGGCGCCATTTCAAATATATCGCGCGGTAGCGTCAGACGGTAACATTTGCTACTGGAGTCGTAAACATAAAAGGAACTACACCATCTCTCATCCAGTCAGAGGGCGAGGATGTTACTCTTCTTGGAACGTAGTAGGAATTTATAAGAATTGTACGTACTGATTTGTCTATGTGGGTGAGTCTAGAGTGCTGCGTAAAGCCAATATATAAAGTATTTGTGGGTGTGCCATATGGAGCTATGGCTGGCAAATGTGGAGAAATCAGGCAAGCTAACACCTCAGTTTGGATCAGCTGACTGTAAAATGCTTGCGTCTCATGAATTATGAATGAATAAGTCAGGTAAATTATTCTGAACAGGAATGTTTGCTTGGGAGTGGGGGTGTGGAAAAATATACTTGTCTCAGCTCAAAAACGTCGCATTGGCAGGTAAAGCTAGTGGGAAATTTAGGCTCCACCAGATCCCGTCCGGCGACGGAGTTAGCGGCTTTTATATCTGCGAAATTATAAACAGACTGCAGACGTGGATTGTCGTTTTGCGAAATGTTTAAACAATTTGATTTCTAAAATGAAATGCGATTTCGTTGCATTTGAGTATAAATTTTATCTTTTGAATGAGTATTTGGTGGAAAGTTCCCACACACTACTGACTTTTGTGAGATATTTAATCGCGATTACTGCGTAGGAATAGGCAAACAAACAAACTGGGCATCCGTGGATTTGCGCGAATGTACGACTGTGTTTTGATTACCTGAACTGGAATTGTCCGCAGATCTATTTTCAACTGGACTGCGGGAACGCTCATTTGTCACATAGAGATACGTTTGTTGCACGCCTATACTTTTATTTTCATAAAATACACACCTTTTCTGCAAAACCCGAAGCGGACAATAATTTTTTTTTGTATTGTCCTTGAACAATACGGATCAAGTGCGCAGACTATTTAACTATTTCTTTTTTAACGTTTGTGTTATTTTTGGCAATACTTTGTGTCTTTAATATTTTTTTATAGTAAACTGTATGCGTGCAATAAATACAGAATAGCATACGCGTTCGAACTGTCATTTTTTAACCACACGCGATCGATTTCGGCGGAGGGATAATATCGAACAAAAATCCGAGGGCTTCGATTTTAATATTATCCCTTCGCTAAAATCGATTAATAGTTTTTGTTAGTAAACTGCAGGCGTGCAATTAATACAGCATACCATACGCGTTCAAACTGTCATTCTCACCGTACTCGATCAATTTTGGCGGTGGGAATTTGTTGAACTTGAAGCATTCGGCTTCTCGTTCAATATTGTCCCTCCGGCCAAACCGATCTCGTGTGGTAAGAAAATGACAGTTCGAACGCGAATGCCGTTCTGTCAATGTCTCACCCGTTTTGCGACAATGCAAATTGAATATTTACTACATATTTTAGTTATTATTGAAAAAAGACATGTGCCGAGATTGAAAAGTTGTTACCATATTGCTAGCGTTTGATGCTATACTTTCGTTTGGTGTTTGATGATGAATGTTGTTACGCTGTGACTACAGCCCAGCTTCCACGTTATCAAACGTCATTGATGGGAGGAGTTGGTGCGTTGATTGACGTGTCGCCATTTAGAGGGGATCCGACTGAGTTACGATGTCTTTAGCTGACGGTCCCGCAATCCGGTTGTATCTTATCATCTTATCACATGGCTATTCTTCAGTTGTCGATCCGTCTTCATTGACATCCATGTGACTTCCACCGGCATTTTCACAAAAACCACCGAGTCGATTTTCACTCTGCCTCCCTTATATCCCCCGTACGTTGCACTAACGCAGATTGCTTTGAAATTGCCCCCTCCGATTCCTGGCACTTTAAGGTGCAAATACTGAGAAAAAACGTATTTATCCGCACTTTCTTTAGCACGCACTAACCAAGCAACGTGAAATTTCATATACAGGTTATCTTGCTATCGAATGCCTTCACTGAAGCGGATGTCTGAAGTTTAAAAAACATAGACACCAATAGCAACTTAACCTTTTGAACTCTAGTGGTATCTTCCAGGTCAGTTCAGTGGAATCAATTAGAAGAGTCCATATTCATTATCTGGGGTAGACCAATCAATGTTTTCAAAGTACAGCCTCCGTGCTGCACGTCGAAATTATTGATTGGTAAAACACACATTCACTGAACAGCCATCCTATTTAATGGCGTTATAACTTATCATATTCCTGGCCGGAAAAGCGGCCGCCCGGGTTTAAAGGATTAAATTTTTGTTGTTTAACCCTCTGCACACTGATTTCAACATATTTAGGTGATAAACGTCTCTTGTTGAGTTAGACCAAATGGTTTTCCATAGTCAAATTCCCGAATGTCCAACGAAGCAAAAGCCCTTTATCTCCATTGTAATCCTTGTCATCGTTACAAGTGAAAAAATGTTCCAAACCCGTTTTATTTGTAGAAAAACAATAAAAAAATGTTATTTTCGACCTCAGTCTATTTGCCACGATCGAATTTACAGAATGTGTTCGATTCGTGACTCAGGTGACGCGAGAGTTCATAAGAGAGAAGGGAGATCGCGCGTAGCGTGGATACAGACATGTTCTAATTAACCCGCTTCCGGCAAATACAGCACGGTAAGAGTGAAATTACCAGAGATTAGAGCACGGGGCCAACCGGCTCTCAGCCAATCAAATTACGGGTTCAGAAAGAACAACAAAAACAAATTTAACTTATGAATTACAATGCAGTTTAAACCAGTAACAGTTCTCCCCAGAATGCAAGTATGAATTTAAGCAAATCAGTTTTTTTGGACGGGGCTCAATGGGCAAGATTTGAAAGTTTGATATTGTGTAGAGGATTAAACAGCCATATTCAAGATGACTGACGATAGTACACACTGAAGCCGGTGTATTTTAAACCATCAATGCTAAATTGCATTTGCAGGTTTGTGGTGACAGGTTCCGAAACCAGTTCTTGTGGCAGGTCCTAACCTAGCAACAGAAAATCGTATATACACGTTTGTAGTTACAATCTGGGGACAATTCTTTAAAACCTTTGCAATTGTATTTTCCGGAATTGTATTTTCTAATTATGACTTTAAATAGGTTATAATCAACCATTAGCATTTTCAAAGATCTGGCAATTTGCCAGTAGGCAAAGTGCCATATCTTTTAAATTGCTGATGATTCATTTTATATTTATATTAATAGGTAGAACATTTTTAAAAAAATACAATTGTAAAAGTTTTATAGTATTGGCTGCTGATGTTAGCTATCAGGTAGACGTAAATTAGACACTCAGATCTCGAAATATGAAAAGTTGACCTGAATATGTTTGCCCCTGCCCATAGAGCTTAGTCAAACGAGATTACTAGTTACATTATGGCAAACATTTAGAACATGAATCTTTGATACTTCGACATCCCTGTGTAGAGTGTTAACACTGTCATATGATTTAATGTTGGACACATCTATGGCAGATCTTTCCAACAATTAATTAACCAGATAGTGAAGTTGCAAATGTATTGTGATTGCATTAAACTTTCTCGTATAAAGGCATTATATGGGTCGTCGGTGTATTGTAAACGTGGTAGCGGTGGGACAAGGGCTAATCACTTATCAGCACGAGATATATTGAAGGCATGTCAGCATGTTAAGAAGAAAACTGGTCGGTATATCATTTTGAAATATAGTGCAAGGGAAGACGTAGCAGGCTTTCGACTCATGAACCTCTGTCGTTGGTGGGGGTAACGTTCGACCTCGGAGACTCATTCGTTAAAGCATTGGAGTGAGATCGAGAGATTAGAAACTTTATCCTGACCCGTGTCTACTGCATTACGTCTTTTGGCAAACCACTTCATCTCCATAGCCGGTGTGGAAGCACGGTAGCCCTGTGTAAAAATGCTAAGGGCACGTCGACTGTACAGTTTCCTTCAACCGAGCCCAGTCTTGTTTGTGCCGGATGGGTATGGTTTAGAGTCCGAGAGTTAATCACCGTTGCTCGGTGGTTCTTTTCGGGTATACCGGTGTAAAATGAATGGAAGTCCGTAGGAACGTTAGTCCCTCTGGACTATTATTCCGCGGAATTATAGTCCTAGGTCTAACATTTCTAGGAATAGTAGTCGGACTACTATTCCTAGAAATGTTAGACCTAGAACTATAATTCCGCGGAATAATAGTCCAGAGGGACTAACGTTCCTACGGACTTCCATTCCTTTTACACCGGCTTCCTCCACCTATAAAACCGCCCGTCACAATATGAACATGATTGCTGAAAGTGTCTTTAGACCTCAATAAACAAACAAACGAATGGGAAGTCTAGTCGATATTTTCGTGCTCTTTTTATTCGAACTTTATAAACATCCATTGGTTGGAATAAAACCACATGCGATTTTCAATAGTAACCCTCTTTCCCCGAACAGTATTTTAGACATGATCATAGACCTATTGTCGAGTTCACAAATGGTCTGGTCTGGTATTTTTTAGGATTTACTTCCTTTACTTTGCATTACTTGGAGGAAAAACAACATCATACACTGAGTTACTGATTTGAAAAAAAATGAGAAAAAAAAATCGAGTAAAAGATGTTTTGTTGAGAGATATTATGTGCCGTACATATTTCTATCGTGTTACAGTATGGCAGTCGTGGACTGATCACTTTCCGCGGGTGGGAAATATTTCCACGGGTGTAATAAAATTAGACTCCAAACACTACGTATAAGAATAACCCTGAAAACATTAATTAATGAAGCACCGGGTACAACCCACAATCCGGTGCTCCATTAATTAAAATTGTGCAGATGATTATTTTTATTACCTGGTAAACGTATGCATGGATATCACTGCCCATGCGCAGATTGCGACCAATCCACGGCGACTGTACTGTAATCGATTGAGAGAATGAGAGAGAGAGAGATAGAGAGAGAGAGAGATAGATAGAGAGAGAGAGAGAGAGAGAAAGAGAGAGGGGGGGGGTAACTTGAAACTTGAAGTTCAGGTGCAGCCGTTTCAGGCTGAAACAAGGAATCATATCTTCTCATCTTTCTATCATCTGTGTTTTCCTCTCAATACATGATACGCGATGATCCAACATGAATCCTTAGAGGTGCCCTTCATTGTATTGGTTCTTCTGTCTGTGAACATTAACTTTTACTGTTTGCGGTTGGACTGTAAGAGTGGGCATTAAAAAAATTGAACTTCGTTATAAGGGAATTAATACAATAAGTTCTGTTTCTGGTGTGTCTCTGGGAGGCCACAAAGAGATCCACAAAAGGTGCGCAGCAAAGTTACCGATTAGCTTGCTGACCAACATTTGTTTCTTGAAAGTACCGGAGACCTGATGATGTTAATTCGACGAGTTTGAGAAAGTCATTGTCACTATGAACCTTTCCAACCCGTTATGAATAGATTTATCCGTGAAGAAAACGACATCATTCGATGACAAGAATACACAACAGACAACAAATTCCGCTCAGCAATGCTAAATCCAGCAGATCTATAGGGATGCAGAATTAAATTATTTATGAAACTCTTTTTGAATACAAAAATGTTTCGATAAGTTTGCTGAAAATTATATTCACCGGAACGTATACGAGGAGCCTATTGCCAACATAGTTAACCCTTTGAACCCGAGAGGACGCTTTTCCGGCCCTGATGCATGATACGCCATAATTTCATTAAGTGGAATGACTGCTACGTGAATGTGTGGGGTAGACCAATCAGTTTTTTGAACGTGCAGCATCAGGGCTACACGTTGAAAATATTAATTGGTCTACCCTCAAATAATGAATATGGGCTCGTCCAGTTGAACTGACATGGATAATAACACCAGTGCTCAAAGGGTTAATATAATCCTGAATCTAACATGATCATATTGTGAAAATGAACATATAAAATATACTCATAGTAGCTTGGTGCTTGGTGTACCAAATGTTCACCACGAGTGATGAAGTGGTGTTAACCGCGAGCCTTTGGCGCGTGGTTAACACCACTTCTTCACGAGTGGTGAACATTTGGTACACCAAGCTACTTTGGGTATATTTTATTTATACCATGATCGTCAGATTATTAAGAGTCGCTATTATTTTTTCTCGATTTTACTAAGCACCAGACGTACATAAGTGCGAATCTGTTTTTGTTTACACGAGCATCGGTGGGCGGTACTTCCGCTGTCAATTTTATCGCCGAAACGAAATGAAATGGTGCCTTTTTATTTTAATAGCATAATAACATACCATTTCGAGTTATGGATGCTTTATTAACACGAGACAATGCATGTTTGTTAAGTTTTGGTGTCTTATGCGGTAAACTCATTTAAAAACGTAATAAATAATTGTCACTTTCATTTCACTCTTCGTGAGGCGACGTGCGATAAATTTAGACAAGTTGCATTCAGGTCGACGTCTCCAAAGGTCAGCTTGGATGTAGCTCTACTGTAGGTGTAAATTTTAACTATTGAAATGCCATTGCTGGCGTGTTCACCACGGTTGGTGTGTAAAGCTAAAATTTATGTCATAGGCTTTTCGTATGTTGTAGAATAGATAATCATTGTATAAACAGTTATACACTTGTAGTAAAAATTTGATATACCCGGTTGCTCATAGCATTATTCTGTTGCTGACATTTAACAAGCATGGATGACGCTTTTTTAATTCTCTCTTGTCTTTTTTCCGTGATCGTTCTCCTGTGAGTTTTGTGTTTTCTCCAACCCGGATAGGGGAACTGTTTTGTTTCTGTTGACAAGGAGAAGAAAGGTTGTCATCATTTGGCCCCTCGTCAGATTGTGTGTCAGTTCACAGACTTAATTAATTTCTGTACAGGATTTTGTAACTAAAGAAAAACAATCGGTGGAAGGTGGAGTTTACTGTCGTACTGCAGCTAAATTTATTTGACACTTGTGGATAGAGATGTATTGCTGGAATATCAGCGTGTTAACAAATTTCAATACTCCGAAATTAACTCCTTAATGTTGATGGAAGATAATCCTGCCCAGAATATGAAATCTCTTGCCTTTAAAATAAGTAAAATTTGAAGATATTTAGCCAAAAGTCCCCCTTTGAATTACATAGACTTTTTACCAATGTTCTCTGAGTGAAATATTAATGATTTTTTCATCAAATCTATTCATGACTGCTTCATAGCAGCCATGACTAGATGTGATGAAAAATAGTTTAAAATTACACAGCGAGTGAAGTGTTAATAAACTCTATGTGTTTTCATATAGCATATCTATGGGGAACACCTGGCGGAGCGTGCCACGCCCCACCGTTACTATTGCATTCGTTTATCAAAACTTATTGAACCATGCAGGTTTCATTCAGCTGCAAACCTTCACAGAGCTTTCTCAAATTACCCAAATGACTGCATATTTTTGGGGGGACGTGACAAACATTTCACAAAACATGTGGGATGCCCGTTGCTCTCCAGAAAATGGAGAATGTACACTCAGGTGACTACACAGTACTGTTAAAACCCTTTACCCAACGCAGCCGATATCAAAATTTATTATTTTAAATATCATTTTTTCAAATTTTTCAAAAAATTTCAACAAAACCATATCATGTGACCCCTCGTTGGAACGAGCTCGACGAGGTTCATTTTTGTTTTGTTTTTTCATTCAGACTTGATTTTGTAAAAAAAAATATTTTTTTGAAATCCCGATCCACTGATATGAATATGACGCGACTAGATTGAAATCCTCTCACATTCTCATAGACGAGGAGTCACGTGATATGGTTTGCTGATTTTTTTTTAAAAATAATATTTTTTCAAATGCTGAATTTGCAAATTACGCGGGCGGATGCGGCCGATTAGTTGGGTAAAGGGTTAAACTGTGGACAGAGCATTTCAACTGGATAGCAGTATAGCATTTTGTAAACAACACTGTGTTCCTTATCTGTCGAAAACGGTATTTGAAAACGTTGCATCTCAGATTTCATTTTAGTTCATTTTTGTTTTGTTTTTTCATTCAGACTTGATTTTGTAAAAAAAAATATTTTTTTGAAATCCCGATCCACTGATATGAATATGACGCGACTAGATTGAAATCCTCTCACATTCTCATAGATAGAGGCTTTTAAATTCACAGTACCTTTCAAACAATTTGCGTTGTTTCCTACTGGCAGGGAGTGCACGGACGAATAGACTATACACCATTGGTAGATCCTGCATCAAATCTCTCAGTCATAGCTAGTCACCGTCGCGCTGTTGTAAGACACGTTGAAATTTTGGTTTGAATCTCTTTCAAGTGTTCCCAGTATTTGTGGCTTCAAGTTGTTCGAGCAAAACACCAAATGCTTCTCACAATAACGAATGGAACTTGAATAGGTGTGTCTTTTAACCGCATTAGAAGCTTTACACCGGTAGTGGGGTAAAAAACGAAATTTTAACATACGGGCTTTTCACATGTAGTAACAAAGGTGAGCATGGTATAGAATTAATTAAAAGCTAAGTGCTACTCCTCAATCAGGCATTGTACCATTGGGACAGACGTGGTTAACAGTACCTTTTCTTGTCCACATTAACTCCCGTGTATTTGATTTCTCAGTCACTTTCAGTTTATTTCTCCCAATACGGTAAGTATTCTCAAATACGGGACCTCAAACCGAATAGTCCACGGTTTTATCCGCACCAGTGTAACTGCGTTGTGGCTTTGGATAAGGCACTCAACCCCTATTGCCCACGTGGACGAGCGATGGGCTGTGTACTAAGGCGTACTGCATGTCGATGCTGCAATTGTCTTCACCCAATGCTAATCCTACACTCTAAAATCAGTTGGGTTAAAAATCAACCCAAATCGACTGGGTTGAGTGAATATGAACCCAATTGGGTTCATATTCACTCAACCCAGTCGATTTGGGTTGATTTTTAACCCAACTAATTTCAGAGTGTACCTTTACAGCGTTAGTACGTTGGATAGTCTGATAGTTGCTCGCTGCTGCTCGGTGGTTCTCTCCGGGTACTCTCAGGCTCCATCAACCAGTAAAACTATCCAACACGAGGTGATCTCGGCTGTCGAAGTGTCGTTAAACCCCAACAAATAAATAATCCAATGCTAACACTGATTGTGTGGAGTTAGTACGATGGGGCGTCTGACACTTGTTCGCCGCTGCTCGGTGGTTCTCTCCGAGTACTCCATCTTCCCTCACCCACAATAATTTCCGACACGAGATGACCCCGGCTGTCGAAAGCGACGTTAAATCGTTAATAAAGAAAATACTCGTTCGAATTCCTTTCCACCAGACGAGACATTATTGCCTTTTTCTCTACGCCGTCTAACAACCTCTAAAACAAATGTGGGTCTCTGATTATTTCGGTTGATTTTGGTATGTATACGATTTAGTGGGGGTAAAACAATTTACGAACGGTCTTCTCAGAAAAAGTCAAGTTTTACCAAATGAAGAGTGAGTGTAGAAAAACCAGTGTTTATATAGCTATTTATGAAATGGTATTTCTCATGCTGATGAAACCCGAACAAAGTTCTTCGCAAGAATATCTCTCAGGTCAATAAGTGCTTTGACAGAAAATCTAAGCGACACTAATGAATTGATGCTGAATTTATGTAATTTATAAATCCATTTTTGCTTGACCTCCCACCCCTGCTTGAGATAATGCTACGTGCCTTCACAACAAGCACAAAAGCAAACACTCCTAACCCACAGGTAACACGGTCAAAATGCTTTCAAAATAATGGCACACCACGTGTGTGTGTGGATGGTAAGACGGTACAGTGGCGTAGGGGATGGACCCGCACGGCCCGCATTGCGGGGGGGGGGGGCGCCTAGAAGGGGTGCCCCCGTCTTGAAGGACGTGCCAACGCTGGAAGAAAGAGGGAAATGGAGAGAGAGAGTGCGACTGTGTACCAAATACACATAATTTCAAACTCTCACTTCCACACGACGTACTCTTTGTAGTCTATGTATTATTCTTTTAACCCTTTGCCTAACGTAACGGCCAAAACCGGCCAGCGCGATTCTCAAAAATCGCCAATTAATTTTCATTATTTTTTTCATTTTTTGTCTCAAAAACATAGGTTATGACCCCTCGTTGGAACGAGCTCGTCGAGCTCTTTCCAACGAGGGGTCATAACCTATGTTTTTGAGACAAAAAATGAAAAAAAAATAGTTATTCAAGAATTATTTTTGCAAGTGTCGTCTGCTTTTTAGGTTAGGTAAAGGGTTAAGTGAACGCTACATCATTGTAACTGATAGGGGTGAGAAATGAACAATATACATACATGGTGCCTCTCAAGTCACACATTTTGGGAGTGCATGTGTGTATCGTTGGATAGTGGAGGTGAAACTTAAAACATGTAATGAAAAGATTTACAGAGTCGTACTTTTAGAATCGATCCTTAAGGCTATTCCTTCATTTAATTTATGGCGTATATACAACGTGAAATCCTATATGCTGTGCACGGTAACAACACTAAATTTGCTCCCGTTTTAAAGGCAACCACCATTATGAAAGGGTCCCCGTCTCTATCTCGCGGGGGGGGGGGGGGGGGCACAAAATTTTCCGCTACGCCACTGAGGCGATAGGTTGGAAAATTAATTGATCTAACCCACAATTTAGAGAAAATAACTTTCAATGCTTGTCGATGAATGTCTTGGAAGGCATCATTCTGTAATGTTGGTGCTCATTGGAAACCGACTTGTTTGTCAATCACATCACACGTCGGCTTTTTCCTCGAGAAGTTTGTGGACCCATGTTCTAAAATATACCCTATTCTAAAACAGCTAAAGAAAAAAAGAAAATTCCAAATATACATATAAAGTAAACCTAATACTATAAGTTGTGTGAGCAATTGTGATCAATTAGAATTGTTTAACCCCAAAATGCCTTGTAGAATAACCTCGGTCCATGAGATGCTTTTTTGTCACAGCTTCTCAGATTCGAAGTTCCAATTTTCAGCTTCACGGCGTTCCGTGACACAATAATTAATTTGATGTTTTTTTCAAATCATAATATTCATTATTTTCTAATTCCCCAAAGACCCATGTCTGTCACATTTTCCTTCGAGTCAGACTATCTCTGTAAAAATATATAACCTGTCAAAATCTGAATCACTTCATTATTTTCTAATTTTACCAGCAAATTTGATTTATTGATTATACTGTTATTCAGATATCCGAGTATCAAGTTTTCAGTTTCCCCCTGTAAACCATAGTCTGATATCTGATGCTCGTGTATGAGTATAATTTCAATAGCCTCCCGCCCCTCCAAGGAAAGACGGATCACCTGTTATGTCACCTTTTAACCCTTTACCTAACCTGAAAAGCAGACGACACTTGCGAAAATAATTCTTGATTAACTAATTTTTTTCATTTTTTGTCTCAAAAACATAGGTTATGACCCCTCGTTGGAACGAGCTCGACGAGCTCGTTCCAACGAGGGGTCATAACCTATGTTTTTGAGACCAAAAATGAAAAAAATAATGAAAATTAATTGGCGATTTTTGAGAATAGCGCTGGCCGGTTTTAGCCGTTACGTTAGGTTACCTTTAGAGTGGTCTCACAATATATGAATCACACGGCCAAATCACTGATGTGAAAGCCAATAGATTTTCCACTGAGTACAAGTCCAAATCAGAGACGCGAGATTTGAACTCTCCATGCCCGGTACCAACACTACACAGACATAGTGGCGACGGAAGCTCGATAAAAGCGGAGCGGCACAAATTTTCAAAGCTACCATAGTTCGACCCAGTGGGAGAAAAGTTACAATCGTATATCGGTAAATGTACTATGACACACTATAGTCTCTCGGTTAGTTGATCATGCCGCGGTGTGGTCACTGTCCTGTCCATTTCTTCTACTTCAGTCACCTTCTATGTTGAAGGCTAGCCTATGGGGTGGAAGATGGTTTAAGTAGAAGAAACGGAGACCAAAGCGGCTGAAGGTGTGATTGTTCGGCCAAATGTTGTTTGGATTTTCAAATAATATTTTACAGGGATGCCTGGAAATTGACACGTTTGCTTACACTCATTGCAAACCATTTTGTATCTGCGAAACATGTCTGTGGAAAAAAGTGGAGGGGCATGTGACCCCTGAGTCCCATGACCCCGTAGCCTCTACATTAACATAATTAGATCAAAGTGCAGTCAATGGAAGGGTGACTGCCATGATCATTGCTTAAAATGGCGAAGTCAAAGTGACATTCTTCTCCTTTTGGGGAGTTCTGCTGCTGTTAATTTGCTGATTATGCTGGCTGGTGCTATTTCGGATAAGGGATTTGTCAATGGTATATCTTACTAAAGCAAGCGTTACATACCCCGTTAAACGATATGGGTTTTCATATCAGAGGGGTGTCCACAAAATGTATTGTTATTCAAGCTTATCCTTCTGCCACGTTGTTTTCCTAGTTACGTTGCTCAAGCAATTGTAGGCACCAACGCAAAAGTAACCATGAACTCATTGGTGTTTCACACTAGACCTTTTCGTTTACGTATGTTGTTTTATCAGTGGCCCTTACTGATTGTTTGGAGTTATCGTTCTTTTTTATTTGGGTTGCATACATGTAGGTATTTAACAACCACGCAGCCAGCCTTTGTCCTCATTTCTTCTTGTTATGCATTCTACGATGTTTCCATATCTCTATCAGGAGCCTGATGCAGATAGAGTCAGCTGGGATGTCGTCCAGGTTTTAGCAGGGACTGCTGAAGAACGGGAGGAGCAGAAAAGGAGACGGCAAGTCGCGATCTCTCTCTAACTCTTCTTCGATTCGATATCTAATCGGAAGCTTGATGTTTAATAATTTAAGTTAACCGTGTTGTACTCCATTGGTTCCATCCTGACGCGCGTCAACTCCGTTGTGTCCACGGGCAAGACACATAATTCTGATTGCCCAAGACGGAGCACAGTGGTGCGAAAGTGTACAACATAGCGTTGGTTTCGCTTGCTTTCAGCCAATACTAACCCTGCTTGTGCCGGGTAAGCAAACTGGGAGAGTTCGACACTTACTAGCCACTGTTCGAATACGCCGGCGTTCTCCCCCAGTCAATTAATTTCCCGACACGATATGACCCTGGCTGGTGAACGTGCAGTTGGAACCCAACAAACAAACGGACAAACAAACAAACAATTTATCAACCAAGTTAATGAAAGAACAATAAAAGCGTTTTCAAACAAAGTAGCGACTTAAAAGTTTGCTCCTAGTGCATCGTTTGACAAGACGTCACTGTTGTTTGACATTAAATTATATTACTGTCAACCTAGTTTGGGGGCAGAACCGGGTTTTATTACATGCCTGTTCTACGAAATCCCCATCTACAGCAACACTAAACCATGCGGAAAATGAAAATCTTTTCCGCACATATGTGCGGAACGGAAATCGTTGACGGACTATTTTAAATAGAAGCGAAATTTCACTGGACATTTCTACAAATAGTGCCACGCAAGTACAATTTAAATAGCAAGCAATAGCTGAAAATCGTCCCCCGAGTTCCAATGTGTTCTATGTGCCAGTAGGCACATAGAACACGCTGGAACGCAGGGGACGAAATAGTAACACGGTTCCCCTCGCAAATTTGGTTGGCGATAAAATGTGTTCTTTTTGTTGATAGTTGTCAAACAAATTGCTGAGTGTCCTAATAATTGTTTCTATAGACGTGAAGGCGTGTAATAAACACAGAACGACATACGCGTGTGAATGGGTTAATCGATATGGCACTTGCGCCATCGCGGAAAGATAAAATTCGAGACCTGAAGACTCTCGTTCTATCCTTCCGCGCTGGCACACTTGCCATATCGATTAATCCACTCGCACGCGTGTGTCGTTCTGTGTATATCCCTTTCTCGGGAACCCTTTGGTAAAGGAAAGCCCTGCCTGACATAAATACTTCGACCTGTCTTACCTCGGGTTCCCTGAGGCTCAGCCCAGTCAGCCTATTGGATGATCTGCCACTGCTTTAGGGATGTATTTCTGGTATTTTTCCTCGGTATGTTTTTTGTCCTTTTGTAATCATCTGTCACAAATAAGAAACCATTAGAAGAAAACGATTTATTAAGAAATGATTCGAGTTTATTATTATTCGATGTTTACAACAGATTATTTGTGCAACGGAGAACAGAAACAATCTAATATTAACGAGGTACAAATAGAAATGTCAATCGCAATTTTATACAGGTAAGTACATATGGCAAGAACATGCAGTTATGCACGTTATATACACGAAATGTGAAACCTGTATTCACCCGTTACCCAACAAACTGGAAATCCATCCAGACTAAGTGGTAAAGTGCTAAACAAAATGTCATTAAAATTTGTCCACATGGTTTTGGCTTGTTAAAATTTATGGAAGAGTGCCCATAGGTAAATCCTTACAGATTAAACAATTTTACTTTGCAGATTATATGAAGCACATCCACAGAATATAAAGCCTTAACCCTTTACCCAACGCAGACGATATCAAAATTTATTATTTTAAATATCCTTTTTTCAACATTTTCAAAAAATTTCAACAAAACCATATCATGTGACCCCTCGTTGGAACGAGCTCGACGAGCTCGTTCCAACGAGGGGTCACATGATATGGTTTTGTTGAAATTTTTTGAAAAATAATATTTTTTCAAATGCTGAAATGGCATATTACGCGGGCGGATGCGGCCGATTCGTTGGGTAAAGGGTTAACCTTGTGGCACTCGCCGATCAGAATAAAGCCCACAGATGGGCTTCCAGTAATTTCTCTTTTTTTCTCAGAAACCATAGCGCATGTTCTCTCATTGGAATGAGGTCATTGAGCTCATTCCACCGATGCGCCACGAGATGTACTTTGAAGAAAAAAACATGATTTTTTTGTTCTGTGTAAAAAAACAATGTCATCACTATGGTGTTTAGTTGATCGCAGGTGAAGAAGTGAACAGAGTTTCACAGACCTTATATACAGACAATGGTGGCCCTGAAGATGATAGTAAATTTACTTTTCAGAAGATGGAAATAAAATCTAACAATTGTCACTTCGAGAACAGAAATATGATAATACATGCAACATTGGATCATTCTTCAAGATGACATGGAGAAAAATGTCAACAACATAACCATACTGTTTTTTAAGGAAACTATTGTCTGCCTGCAACGAGAATAAGGTAATGGATGATGATGCGTTTTTTACTGCATGAAACATGTTATTCGGTTATTATTTTTGTGTATTTAAAATAAAACACATCCTCATGGATTCTGATGTTAACAGCTGTAGTAGCAATTCTAAATGTGTTTTAAAATATGAAAATATTGAGTATTCTCTTCTAAATAATTTGGGCGCGTTATATATGTTGAGTCAATGGGCAGGAATTGGTTCCATTACCCTCATGTTAGAATTTTAGCAATTGCTATAACGGTGCCAGCAATAATAGGTTTCATTCGATCTTACCAATATCTGTAAATTAAAAACAGTACTCTATAAAAAGCATTTGTTTTATGACTAAATAAGTTAATCCCCTTACTAGAGATAACGACATAGTTTGTTAGGCAGGGTTGCATTCCTGTCAGGTGAAAGGTTTATATGTTTGCAAAATCAGACTATAAGTGTATTCATGTAACATCTAAATCAGTATAGAACATTTAATTCGACTCTGTTAATAACCGCTTTCGAGGGTGTGGTGGCGTTGCGGTAACCGGTTGTCGACAGATCACCGAATTTAAGCAACGTCGAAACGGTTAGTCCTTGGATGTTTGACCGTCTGAGCGATCGATTCGGACTCCCGCGTTGTGTCCTTGGGCAAGGCACTTAACCCAGATTGTCCACATAGGGGCACGATGAGGCCGTGTACTAAGGCGCACTGCACATCGATGGTGCGCATGTCTTCAACCAATCGAACCCTGCCTGTGCTGCAGTGCGGAGTTACGATGTTGGACAGCTGGCAGCTGCTCGTCGTTGCTCCGTGGTTCTCTCCGGCTTCCTCCACCCGTAAAACTGTCATCGACACGATATGACCTTGGCTGTTAAATTGTCGTTAAACCTTAATAAATAAATAAACAAATAAATAATAACCGCTTTCAAGAAACAAAACTGCTTGCGTCTCTCTTATTTTGTACAATGGATTTCATCAATTCAGTAGCATTCTTTTCTTGTCTCCTGAATGTCTTAATATTTGTTGATGTCTTTGACGACAAACTTTACATCGTTTCATGTTGACGATTCATTAATGGGTTACTTATATATCAATACTCTTTTACGCTTGCTGGTATTTTACTAATGAGTACTATAATTAATACCGGGACTCTGAAGACAGAAGAAATGTCCCCAGAGCGTTATGGCTTATACGCTGATATGTTGAATCCGGATATTCTAAACTCTTACATGTATTCTTTGCATAAAACAACTTGCTTTAGTTGAACACTTGATTTGATTCTTGAACAACGGTCATTACATTTCTCTACATCGTTAAGTGGGGCTATTTGTATATCAGTGTTCATGAAGTTAAGAGTAAGGTGTGTGAGAGTGGACGTTCCCCTTATATGTGGATTACGGACTATGAAATATTTAATATGAATTAGCGTCGGTTCTCATCGCCACGTGCTACACGCAACGTTAATCGATGTATTCCGCCGTTAATCTCTGCTTAACACTTAGACGTCGACGTCCCGAGTAGTATCGTTTTATGCAACATTGTTTACCAGAAAATGATCTCAATAGGGGAAGTAAAGTTATAATTTAATCATACAGCCCAATGGGGCTGTATGGTTAAATTATTACTGAACTCCCTTATCTATCTCGCTCAGCTCCCACCCCTACAACACGAGTCATTTTTTTTCTGTACGGGTATACTCAACCATTTATGTATGCCGGTGTTGAAAGTGTCATCATGTTTTGAACTTCCGACCGACCAGCACACACCAGACAAGAGCTACCTGCAGGTTTCTGGCCGCCACTCAACCAACATAATCTCATTTGGAAATACTTCGCATAAGCTTATGTCCCTGTATGTTAACAGTTTGCATGTTCAAATTTGTGTTGCTATATTCCCATAATCTTCCTGGTCACGATATTGCCTACGATGCTAAACACGACCTTGATTTGTTAAATACAAACAACACAGAGGCTTCCCACCCTGGAAAGTTCAGCAGGCGACGGCACTGTTGAACAATCTAAGAAAAAAACTCAGTGTGCACCTTTCAGTGTGAGATTGATCGTAATTGTTATGAAAAGGCAGGATCTGAGTAAATGGCCTTCTAATATACCTCCGCCGCCGGTTCTATCGGCGGTCATTCTGCTGAAGCTTTGAGGCTCTGAGGCACCCTGTGTGATTTCGCGGGATTTGTAGTACTTTCTATGAACGCTCTAGAATGTGAGCGTTAATGCTATTAGTCAATCTTAATCTTTTCGTACAAATTTATTTTATGCTTATGTTTAAATTCCACATCTGTATCCTGCCTTTATTTACAGCATAAAATTTTTCAAACTGACATGACATTATAAAATAGAGCTCAACTTTGCTGAAGTATTCACTAGCTGACTAGCTAATTGGATCACCATCCAAACATAAACGTAGATACAAATACAAACAAACGCAAACTCTTTCAGATAAGCAGACCACTAGACTCACTCACAAATACACAAACTAATTACACGGGATGTTTAATTCGTTTTAAACACAACGAATTTTGATGCATGGTATATTGGCTAGCATAATGGAAACAGACAGAGAGACCGACGACAGACAGTTGGACAAATTACAAAGCGCCATATCCGACCCGTATTTTGTTGTTGGCTTAGTGAATTTCAGCGAAATGATGTGATCTTTACACATCGCGCGTCATTGCTGTCCACCACTCATGTCTGTAGTGTTAAGAGGTTACCCGACTGCAGATCAAATTTGTACATAAAAAACAAAGCAAATCATACCTTAAGTGCACCAATGCGCCATGTACAATACTAAATCATTGTAGATGGCGCCTCGATGAATTCAAGGGACGAAATGATTTCGAACCACCATCTGCAAACTAATTGAGAGTAGTGTTTTGTAACCCACATAACTTAAAATAAACGCTCCATCTGAAATGGTATAAGGTGTTCCAGAGTGCTATTTTGGTTTATGAACAATAAATTCTCGGGATTTATCGCAGAATACACTGAGCCACCATGCACTAAATGTTAGAAAAAGAATTATAAAATCTTCAACAGATTAAATTTTATTCTTCTCATAATCCGCGCTTCTAACTCGTGTCGTCTGAGAGCTTCCAAATGATTGTATTTCCCTTTTTGGGGCTGACACACTTTTCGTCACAAATTCGGAAGCTGGTGGTCCGATTACATAAGTTATACAAAAACAGAAACAATTTTTTCATGGCGAACTATTTTTCTTCATCGGTCTACATATAATTTCTAGACGTCGTATCTTCAAAGCTTTTTTTTTAAATTTAGGAATTCTGATTCTAAAATCTCGTATCTCAAAATTTCTGTGTCGTAAAGGAAAGCAATCAACCAATCAACTTGTTCGAGATAGGTGGAGATGAAACAAGCGGGAAGCCTTCACAAACCAATCCTAGTTTGAATGAAACTGGCCATAAAGTTACAGGTATATAACCAATTCAAAAATGTATAATAAAATTACTGAGACATAATGTATAATTTCTCTAACAGTGAAGTAACTCTGAAAATGTCGCATCGCTACCTGAAGCCATTTATCTTCCTAAAAACACCTCCAATACACCCAACATGTTTTTCGAAATAACAAATGAGGTTTATACTTTAGGAGCTACAGTAACTCTATTCTGTGTTGACTATATTTAAGAACTGAATGCAATTTTTATAACCTTTATTGGAGTATGAACGTGTGGGAATGGGTACAAATTATGCATGAATCCCGAAGGGATTCATACAATTTGTACCCATTCCCAAACGTTCATACTCCAATAAAGATTATAAAAATTGCATTCAGTTCTTATAATTACATTCCGTAACTGTTTAAACTACTTTTTACCAAACAACAGAAAGACGAAATAAAACATGTACGAACGAACGAGGCGAAAAACCACCCTCACGCAAAATACAAAGCGCACAACTCTGATTTTTAATTTTCACAACTTTTGAAATGGATACGACTATTTTAGTAACGGGCTTTATGCCACAGTTGGGAAATGTCACCAAAGAAACAGCAGCGGAGTTGATCACTGCGAGAGGCGCTAAAAGTTTAAAACCCGCCCAAACACCGTCCGAATTACATTCTGTCAACTGCGCTCTACCGTAAATGCGGGTCAAAGTTCGACCAAATGTATTCATTGGAAAATGAATTACATTTGGTCATGACGTTTTCACCCAGCTGACCAATGGGAATTGAGTATTTGGACCCAAAACGTTTAACTACATTAACAATGTAATTATTTCGAATTGTTCAGTTTTTTGCCTCTCCGGAAAAGTTGGAAAATTCGAGACATTTTGGAAGCTCACCGACGATGTGCTATATCTGTAAACCAACAAACCGTGTTGTGCAGATACGCCCAGTCGCGTAGTTTAGAAACACAAGGAGACTCTTCTTTACCCCAATATTCCGATTAAAAGAGCGAGGTCTTTTTAACACCGAGTTTTAGTTGGCGTAAGAAGGGATGTAAATTGTATTCCTGTTCTATACGACATTCCTGGTCTTCGTTCACTAAATTGTGGGTCACGTTGAATCTCGGCTCTAATCGAATTTACTTATTTTCGTCCATACATTTCACACAGCATCTGGACTTGCATGAGATTATCTGAGATTAGTTATGGAAGTGTCTGATGAATAAACGATATGAGCCTCCAGTCCGTCTGAAAAGAGACAGGCAGTGGCGAGATAAAAAAGAGAAAGCGAAGCGTTCGCATCTTTTCTCACCAAGAATGTATATATTTGAAAGTTTAGTTTTGTGATTTTGCTTCCTAAACGTTGACCAGGCGAAGATGACAACGATCATATCTGTCAGTTAGAGAATAGGAAATTACGGTTTTCAGAGATCCATTTTTCAAAATTCCCATATGAAGGACGCCCCCTCTTCTGTTCTAAGTATGAGATTGGAGACAACAAAAATTTCCCGACAAAACAGGAAATGAAAACCATCTTTGCGTGCCACGAGTGGCGTTCAGGGATGCTTTTTATCTCCGTGTCGGTCGGAAATGTTTTGGTCTATCCTACATCCTAGTCCAGTAATTTTACCATACTTTGGTATACGCACGCTAAACTGGCGTTATCGCTATGTCTAGAAAGTTGGAATATCATCTCCTCCAACAGAAATACTACTGTATACGAAAGTCAGCCAAGCCAGTTCTGAATGAGTTCCGAGCATTCACTATTTTCGTTTTTAATTAATCCCAGTCATGTCTAGTTCTAGTTCAGCAGAGACTATAGAATGCCACCTTTCATTCCTGTCCAAAAATATGTTACTTACGACTACAGTAGGAATCAAAATAATGTTTTTAGTAAATGAAATGTTATAGAATGACACAAATACATATTGAGTCTATCAACATCAGAAAAGCGAAAATTTGAACACGTTTTTGATGAAACAGTTTTACATGGCTGATATCTTGACATTATGCTGGTGTTGAAGTCTCAATTTTCGTTTGCTCAGATATAAGACAATAAAGAAACACAGACAAAAAGTCCACTGAGTTTAGCAATTGTGCACACGCTTACTGGTCACATAACATACTCCCTCAGACATTTCGATTCATTCAAAGAACTGTTTTAGTCCGGGCGCCAAAAGTCGATTTTTAGAGGATGCGTGTTTTAGCGTCTAAAGTATTTTTCTTAGCGGTTTTGAATAGTTTGGACATCCCTCATCGACATTCCGGCGTCTGTGTCCTTGACAGCCTTGAAGAAATTGAGATATTCAGCCTGAAACAAAATTACAAAATCCAACCAAGTCTTAGAATTTAGATTACTCACTGAGAGGCTACTGCGAGATATAATGACTAACGAAGATATGCAATGCCCCGACGACTACGGAAAAGCTAGATGAGACACCAGGTAAGAGCCCAACATCAAAACTGTGGGTTGACTGCTTCATCAGACCAGTATTCCTAATGATGTTGTTTGTGAGGGCTGAGCGTGAAGGTGATTGGCTTTTGCATCTGTCGGCAGTAAAACAGATGATGCGATATTTCTTTGCTTCTGGCCATGTAAATTACGATCAGATGGAGGCGTCACCAGCTAACTTTTTTTAAGCAATTTCTCGACGGAGGCCATTCGCTGAGACCTAACGAAGGCCTCTGGAATGGTATTTGGAGTGACATGTTTATAGAAACTACCTTCATGCGGTACGGACATGGCAAATCTGGTATTATTGGCATCACACTCAAACCAGAAATACTGAAAATCTGGGCTCTGAGCATTCATGTATGCGGCCAGCTTGCTAATGACGTCTCTGATTAGAGAGACACTGACACGACCTCACAATCTCAACAGTACCACAAAGAAGAATCCAAAGCTAGAATTACTGCCATTCAACAGGACCGCATTAGCCTTAGAAACACACTGGAGGTTGTCGTACATCCTTTACGTCCGGAAAATCATCCATATGGTTTGGTGAACATAGCCACTGGTTGAATCGCTCCCCGCCACTGTAAATGTGTATGACGCAATTGCTCGCGGTCAGGAAAAGTTCGAAAAGAGCCTTCCACAGGGATTTTATAAATTGTCCATGCCAGTGACAACGATGTCAATCGGGAAAAAGCTATCAAAGTGAGCGATAAACAGGCGTATGCCTGCAGTCTCATTTACTCGCGAGTGATGGGACTTCAACCCAGTACTAGAAGTGTTGAGCTCCTGTTCCTAGTTCTATGATGTTTTGTGACTCTGGGCATATAAGAATATCGAAATCAAGAACAGTTTTGAAAAATCAAACAGCCGTCTGCACTTCAGCCAGAAACACAAAGCAGCCCGATATCCAAGTGTGCACTGTAATTGATGTGTGTGCTCTTATTTAGATTCCTCGTTGGCCAGCACCAAGCAAAATAAGAAACCGTGTCGTGTTAGATTTCATTCAGAAGTTCCAGGAAACAATAAGATAGAGTCTGTTGTTGGAAGACGTTTACCTTGTATTTGATAGATACGTCGACTTCAGTACGAAATCTTGCACAAGGTCGTTCAGAGGTGACGAGAACTGTTGTCGGGAGTTCAAGTTGAATATGACATCAACACTATCGTCTCAGAAGTTAGCACTCATTGTGACTGCTACCAATAAAACAGTTGATTGGTCTAAAATGCCAGCATTTCAGATCTGATGGAGCGTTTGCTCTGTCAAACACCAACACACATGAGTTGGTAATTACTGACCAAGATGGAGTGCGGACAGAGATACATAAAGGTGTGGAAATAGACAGATATGACATGGCGACACGCCACGAAGAAGCCGACAATATCATTGTTAATCAGACAATAACAATCGGCAAAGAGGAGGGAAAACAAGCAGTTGTTTTAGCTGACGATACCGATGTTCATGTTCTGTTGTTGCACCACTATCTGTAACAAAGTATATCTGTTTCCATGTACATGGATACACCCATCAAAGACAGAACATCTGTTAATATTCGTGTGACCGTTGAGAAACACAGGGATATCGTCCCACAAATGCTTGCCACACATGCCTTGTCTGGATGCGACACGGTTTCTGCTACCTTGGAATAGGCAAGGGTCGCTTTCTAAACGTGTTTGAGAAAAGGAAATCTGTCATTATCATCCATATGTGTCGCCGACGCGCCCTGGAAGAAGGTTGTGGGTCAGGCCACGAAATTCGATGTTGCTTGCTATGGACGTGATACATCGGCAACAATGTCGGATGCGCGTTTAGGCATGAGGACTGCCAAAATGGGTCGATGAGGTGCAACAAGTCTGCTCCCAGTCTGTGCAAACTTCCACCCAGCACAGACGCATTTGCTGAAAATGAAAAGGACCCACATACAAGCTTGCATTTGGAAGAATGCATTGGACCTAGACCCACCTGATCTCGATCCTACCAACTTTGGTTTCACAAGGGATGAGAATTCCAAATATTTATTGCCAACAACTGTCCATCACGATGTCTCAATGGCACTTGATGAGATACTGAAACTGGTCAGATGCGTGTTGTGGCTCATGGTTCCCGTTAGGAAATTGGATTTAATGGTAAATTCGCCATCTTGGCGGCCATGTTGAGCTGACAAATTCTTTAAATACTTTTTGTCCAATTGGAACATACACCTCAGTATGTTCTGTATGTGAGGAAATTTGTTAAATTCATGATATCTGAATTTGTACCGGCGCTTATAAACTTATATTAATTAAACAACTTAAAATTAGGCCATTTTGGATGCCATCTTTTTGAAGCCCATAGAACAATTCCTCAATTCTGATAGAAATGCAGCCAATTTATTCTGAATCTCGATACATTGAGCAACCAGAAACCGTTGAGAAAAAAACTTTAGACGCTAAAACACGCTTTAGTGCTTCTGCGCCCGGACAATTATGTTTGTCAACGCTTACTGCCAATCATCAGCCTCAAAGATTTGGATACCTGCTTCTTAACCGGCGGAATTAGACCCCCCCCCCCCCCCCCCCACATGCACACACAGTTTCCCACTGCACAAATAATCATTGGCATTGAATTAATACGTGTTGACCGACATTTTTTGTCCCCGAGTAAGAACGGAATCGAATTTTATTACACGCCTGTTCTTTGAAATCTCCATCTTTAACAACATTAAACTTGTGGAAAATGAAAATCCGTTCCGCACATATGTTCCAAACGGAAATCGTTTACGAACTGTTTTTAAATAGAAGCGAAATTTTACTGGAATTTTCTACAAATCGTGCACCGCAATTACAATTTGAATGGCTAACGATAGCTAAACACAATAACACGGGTTCCCCTCGCAAATTCGGTTGGCAATAAAATGTGTTCTTTTTGTTGATAGTTCGCCCCCTGAGTTCCAATGTGTTCTGTGTGTCTACTGGCACATATAAATCATTGGAACTCAGGGGACGAGTTGTCAAATGAATTGCTGAGTGTCCTTGTTATAATTGCTTTCATAGACGTGAAGGCGTGTAATAAACACAATCATAATGTCACATGTGAATGATTAATCGATATGGCACTTTTGTCTTCGCGGAAGGATAAAACTCGAGGCCTGCGGCTTCCCGTTTTATTCTTCCATGCTGACACTCGTGCAATATCGATTAACCCATTCACACGCGTGTGTCGTTCTGTGGATGTTCGACTTTATGAACAATGAATTTAAAATTCATGAGACTGATGAAGCACTCTCTTTGTACTGAACGCTCATTGCATGGCCGCAGATTCCGAAAGAGTGAAGAGGATTCATCTCCCACCCAATCCTCCATCCAGAATTTATGTTCGCCTAGTATTAAATAAGATCAGCACTTTCCTAGCGAATCACCTACTGAATATTTATATACATGCATGTTCTTTGATTGGCAGTTCGCATTTGTGTATGCGTGGTACAAATTGTTTCATCTACAGCAAGTACCGTATGTTTGCAACTTGCCGACGCGTCAGACTGTCATCTATCTACACTCTCATCTGCTGGTTCGATAGAAATGTGAGGATCGGAGAGGAAATTTTGCAGTTCTGGGGCCACCAGGTAGTCTACCGGGTGGGCCAAGCACTATACATTTTCGGAATCTAAAGTAGCAATTATATAGGTAGATGTCTGTCTAGTGAGTGGTCAAGTGCATAATCACTATGCGCCTAATGTACTCGGTGTATACATACTCTGCATTACAAAGTGTTATACCATTTACTCTATGAGACGCAAAATATGGATGAATCCAGGCCTCAAAATGATCGCCCGGTAATCTGTCACAGAAAGGTATTTTGTAACCAGCAACAGACAGAAGGCAGTATTATTGAACTCAGGGGACGGGTGTCCCGTGGGCGCAACAGAGTGCCATCTGTAATACTTTAGCATTGCTGATGGCACTGTGTTGCAACAGGTAGCGATATTAATACTAACGATGTTATATATTCAATTTCAAAGGGGACGAAACAGTCAATGCATCAATTCGCAAAAAAGAAATACAAATTCGCGTTCATTGCGAAGAAAATACGCTTACCGAAGGCTAAGACAGATCACAGGGGGTGGAGGGGGGGGGGGGGCGTTAAAACAGAACGCACGAGGTGAATAAAATATTAAACATCGTACTCGAATATACGTACCATTAACCTGTTTCGTCACATCAGAGAGACACAAAGTGCCTTTGAGGTATGGTGTTCAGTTTAATGGCATACTCATTATGAATCAATCCAAAGTTATTATTGTTGAGGTAGAACTTTGGAGTGACTGGAAGAAAATAGTTGTGCGTTCAACATGTTACAGGTAACTAAACACTTCTTGGTCTCAGTATGAATCTTATAATTTCACTAGCCATTTCCTCTTCAGTCATGGCAAATCTAAATCGGTCGTTCAGTGCATTCAGACTGTCCATGTATAACTAAATACACGTTTATACAAGGATGAATAAGAAAGAGCATTATAAAATGAAATAAATACAACAAGTAACTGGTTCGATTTGGATGCGATTGTTATTCCATTGTTGAGTACGTGGATGATTTCGCGTGGAAAAATAATCTTTCGCAGTCGAGAATAACAAGTAACTTCCAAATTAAACAAGTTAGGTCTTGTCTGCTACATATATACACTTATGCATACATACACTTCAGTTGCTTTTATAACACAAAAAACTTATTTACATTTGATAACGTAATATGGTATGGACTTAAATTAAGATAATGAGATTGTGATACATACACTTTACAACGGATGGTTTCTTAAAATATTCCCTTAGATTCAGTCAGCGTTTTTCCAACGCTGCTTTTCCAAACGTAAATTCTTCCTCCTTTTCTACCTCGTAATTTGCATCCACGAGACAAATGTAGCAACCAACAGCAGTAACAGAAAACAACCGAGCTCGAAGTGATGAAATACTTCCTCCATATGCTGTCTCGAAACGGATATCGTCTGCTGGCAAGTTCCTTGCGCAAAACGTGAGCCGATTGTGCTCGACCTTCAACCTTCAAACTATTCGACAGAAGGGAATTAATGTTAGCAGTTGCAAATGACAGCATTCAAGTGATATTGTGACTTAAACATGTTGAAGTGACAAATATAATAATAAGTATATTTTGTACACAGTTTTAACGAAGCTACGCTTCAACGTGCAAATAATTATAAAAAAAAGAAATATGTATTCACGAGACAGTCATTCATGCCGTTTGCCAATTTTTCGATCGCACAAGTTTTATATCGTGAATAAACATGCGTCGAAGTGGTTCCTGTTATTATGCAATGCTGTTTACATAACAGCGCTGTATTATTTTAACCCTTTATCCAACGCAGACGATATCAATTTTTTTTATTTTAAACATATTTTCTTTTAATTTTTCAAAAAATTTCAACAAAACCATATCATGTGGCCCCTCATTGGAACGAGCTCAATGAGCTCGTTCCAATCAGGGGCCACATGATATAGTTTTGTTGACATGTTTTGAAAATTTAATTTTTTCAACTGCTCTATTTGCATATTACGCGGGCGGATGCGGGCGATTCGTTAGCTAAAGGGTTAACCCTGCACTTGAGATTTTTTTCTTTAGATTTTCTTCAATGTGTTTTTATTAGCCTGCCGTGTAAAAAGCTGAAATCCTGTCTCGAGTGATTGTTTTGTAGAATTAGCTTTAGAGAGACCCGAAAATGGTAAAACTATATTAAGCCCCCATCTCCCCAAGAAGGATAGACAAATTGTTCTCTCAATAGCAGATATTTACTTGGGGCACTTTGTAAGTCTCAGGTGTGACGCAAATATGCTGTCCCACTAGTAAGTACGCCCTACTCCGCGTGAATGTCCATGTTGTATTACTGTATAGTCATCGCAAATGTGATATACCTGGCAACCAGCTAACGACTGGATCACGACATATTTACAATCGGGATGTCGAGATTTTAAAAATAACATATTTATAAACCCGAATCGAGTCAGACAAACACAAATGGCGTCTTTGATTCAATGCTGTGGAATTTCTTTTCTCACGTGCGAAATAAATTTTTAAGTTTTGTGACGAGAAAAGCAGAAAGAGAACTTCTACCGGGTCAGGCATGGGTCACAATCCGGTCGAAATTAATCGCTGTAATGCATAATATTCCCAGTTAAGATATGAAAAACAAAACAAAACAAACAACCGCATTTCGTCCCTTGAGTGGAACAACGAACCAACTGCAATGGTAAAGCACTGCAGGTGGCGCCTTCTTCCACTCAAGAGACGATCTTATCAGTATGATTAAACCAGTATGAGTTTTCACCTCTTCGTGTTCTAGTCTACTTTAGAGACTAAATAGTAATGTGTTGTCTGTTCTTGCAGAAAATATACATTTAATACTTTCTGTTTTCAAGAATAGGGTTCTTTTATCCGTGTACAACGGAATGTAATATAAAAGTACAAATACGAGGTATGCCTATTGTTACTTAATCAAAGTAGGGGATTTTTATCCTGAAAAATTTCATATTTTCAATTAAGATTCACTTGAAATACCAGCCGGCTTTAAGTCCATGACCCCCGCCCAAGCATAACCCAGTGTTCAAAGCATGTGAATGATCAAGTGCTTATTTTTTTATTTTGCTGCTATTGCTTCATTTGTTATTCAGATATGTAAGTATTAGTAGAGGTATACGGCTCCAGTAACCTATTGTGCCATATACGGTGTCAGTTAATACCATACTGAACGAGAACCGAGCTTGCGACAACTATGTGATTAACTCACACCTAATATAGCATATTAGATAACTGACAAACTGTTTAACGAATGTATCGTGCTGGCTGTTTGTTTTCTGTATTGCACATGCAATTGTGATGAGTAATACATGATAAAAGCCCTTCATTATTTTGCAAGAAGTACTACATTGTTTGTCATTGTTTGCCTTGCACGTTACGCCCAGTGAAATGTCGGGCGCTTGAAGGAGGTACGATATACGTAGATGCATACGTATTATGTGCACACTGTGCTTGCACAGACTCTTGTGTTGCGACAAGACACGTTTTGGGGCGAAACAGCAACGAGTCGCACTGGCGCGTCGAGTAGCTGTACCTCACCGAACATGGATCGACTCGCAATAAAAGACTGAATGCAAGCAGAATGAGACACAACACTTTTATCTACCATCTAGTCATCAGAACCCATAACCATGACTTCTCGAAAATAGTTGTTCACAAACAGTAAAAGCAGCACTCAACTGATCAAATCAATTATATTCCGTTTTAAATTCTCTCATTCGAGCGGCACGTGCGGAAATTCCTTCAACTTGGGAAGTGCGGAGCAGGGCCTATTAAAAATAATACGAAATTATGTGCATTAGATGCATTGTTTCCTCTGGCAAATGCTGTCAGCCTGCGCTAGGCTTGAAACAGACGAAGCAAGTTTTCTTAAAATATAGACACAGTTTACACTCTGTATCCTTATAGGCAGGATGATTTACCCCTAGCACACTGGTTGTGTAACAGACTTTTCTCTGATCCCTCTGTTTTTCTTTTGTTTAACTATGAATTTAACCAATTATATCTTGTTTGACAGAGCTCACTGAGCTCTGTCAAACAAGGTATATTTGGTTAAATATCCAAGTGCATTATGGGAAATATTTACTGCCGAAAACTTTGCCATTTTGACATCAGTGTGCAGAGAGTTAAGTTATTGATGATCTTCTTTACCGATTTCATATGTATTGCTTCATTTTGAGAGAGACAATATATTTTCGTTGTGCGAAAAATTATACTGAACGACTTGAAATGGTTAGCCCTTTACATAATACGAACGGAAGACGACACTTGTAAACAAAATTCTTGAATATCTAATGTTTTTCATTTTTTGCGTGAAAAACATAGCTTATATATCACCATTCATTGCAACGAGGTCAATGAGCTCGTCCCAATGAAGGTTAATAAGCTATGTTTTTGAAATTAAATAATGAAAATTTAATGGTTGTTTTTGTGAATAGCGCTGGCTTTGTTTTGCCGTTACGTTATGATAAAGGGTTTTATGATAAAGTTGCTTATTTCTTGAAGCTGAAAATAATCAAATACTGTGTCTCTGCAGCATCTTAAACTGGAGCAGTCATACTTTTCACTTGTATTGTTTTGGCATGCATTTGTTTGCTTTCTACACAGACTTAAAACTTCGATGGTATGAGGCAATATTCCATTCGTGCCATATTGAATAAATGGCAGGCGCTCGTATTTCTTCGTATTGTTTTTAAAAGACGGTTGTCTTCTGTAGTTTTGAACTCACCTCACAGTTACAGCAACCAAATGCTTGTCCAGTATCGCAAACACGACCTCTTGCCAGCGAACACATTTAAAGCTCTCAACCCTTGCATAAATTGCATTCATTTTTCCAGTGATACGGCTATTCTTCTTGATTTGTTGGCAAGGGTAACGGCGGCACATTGCCCTGATTCGAGAGAAAAATAACAAGCAAAGCGATCGCATTTGTAAGAACGTAAGCAATGAAAAATATTTTGTCTGTTACACAAGCGATCACTCGCCATTCACGCTGGTATTTTTCTTTTTCTTCTAATTTCGCTTTCTTTTCGCGAACTTTCTCTAAAATATCTCGAATGGCTCTTATTTCTTCAAGCATAGCTGACCTAGAGCTTAAGGTTCCAGTTGGCTCGTGACTGTCGAACACTGTCTCCCTTATTCGCGTAGATTCGTGAAAATCATTACAATTGTTTAGTCTTTCTTGCAGTTGGGAGCCGTTGTCAAGAAGTCTAACTTTAGCGAATCCAAGATCTGCATCCGGATATCTGCCCTTGTCCTCTCCGGTTACTCTAGCTGCCCAGTTTCTCCTGCTTATTTTGGGATCTTTCTCGACAATTTTGTCTCTCACACACAACAATCGGGCAATGCCGTCTATCATGCACTGGAAAGAAACGACACTCAGTGTCATTAATTTATATCACGTTGTAATGAGAAAAATAAAACGAAAATTGTGCTTAGATCGTAAAAATATACCGGCTAAGTTGATTTTTATGTAAATTCACGAATTCGTCGTACTTGGGATTATACGTGGTGATAGATATAGTCGCCAATTACGACGGGGTCAATATAGTGAATGCTTTACACTGCATGTCTGCACATGCCTTCAACCAATGCTAACTCTGCATGTTGGGGAGTCTGGCAGTTGCTCGTCGTTGCACGATTGTTTTCTTCGGATAATCCGGCTTCTTCCACCTGTAAAACTGTCCGACACTGCCAACAGTGTCGTCAAGCCCCGATTAATTACACGGCATGTTGTCTTCCTAGCGATTTACAACGGCCTTCGTCAGTCGGATTTTGTTGTGTTTAGTCCTTTCTTCTAACACATTCCTTTTTACAGGGCTGTTTTAAGAGAATGGACTGACATTGATTACCGAAAGCAGTCATTTCAGACCATTTTACCATTTGTTGGCAAATATTCTGCTAAATCATCTACAAATGATTTTTTTCTTTAATTTCATTTATAGTTTTCGTCCCCCAACAAATGCTTGGTGCATAACAAAACAATAGACTTTCAGAACTATATACAGTACGTCGGTGTTTCATTTCTGAGGTGTGCTCTCGCGCATCTATCGCACATCTATCGCACACTTCATTTAGAGCTGAGGTACAGTTATTCTCATGCTCCTAAAATATAGGCAGTAGGACACATTTAATAATTTATTCACCACATAGTGCCACGCGCCAGGCCTACTTGGGCTTTGAGCTCAGATAGGCCTGCAATGTGACGCAGAAATTATTAGATGTATCACTGTGTTGATTTTTTATGAGCGCGAGAACATGTAGGCCAGAGGCGAAGCCCAGAAGCGTAGATACTACAAGTAAAATAGACACACCGATATTCTTGACTTGAACTGGACACAAAGTTTTGATCCAGTCGTTAATTTAAACTTCCCGATAGTGCCTACCTGGGCTCCGAACATATTAAGGACTGGAGTGCGGCGACGTAATATTCTCCTGCGATTACAAGCTATTTCCATCACTGTACATCAGCTGCTGAAAGAAGTTAATCAGCGATCTGCTTACTATCACGTTTGTAAACTTCATCCGCGCACTTTCCACAATCACTTCCCTTGGGTTTCTGCGTTGACAATTTGGACACTTCTATAGAGCGTTTTAATAAATTTAGGTGCAACACTTTTTATTCATTTTGTGTTAAAAGAAATGTAGCACTGGTAGGAGTTAAAATGAGTTGAAGCATAGCTTCAAAATTAGATTCCAAATCGTCTGCTACGGTTCATCGCTGACATCGTAGCCAACAGTTTATTTCATTAAGACTGACTTGCAAAATGTGACGCTAAATGACATTCACTGATCACACATTTTCATACCCCCATCTCCACAACCGCCAATAAAACACGTATGCTGTACCTATACCATTCGGTGAAATAATACATGAACTATTGGTGAAACCCTGCCTGGAATCAGTGGCGGATTCAGACTAGGGCGAAAGCGGCGTACGCCACCTCCAAAACACAAATGATTTTCAAATAGAGGCATAGGTGTAGAATTAAACAAAATTAAGCTTATGTTTTGTTTTAAATAAAAAGAGAGATCACATAATTGCATCGATCATTATAAACATATTTTAGGTCTTTACCATGACCCATCATGTAATGATAGAAAGTAACCTCGTATGCCGGAGGATTTGTTGCCAATAACATGGTGTGCCATGCATTTTCATAAAAAGGCACGAAACCCCCTAGCTCTCCTGCCACCAGTCTAATTCTAAAGTGAATTGGACGCTGTTAACCCTTTACCTAACGTAACGGCCAAAACCGGCCAGCGCTATTCTCAAAAATCGCCAATTAATTTTCATTATTTTTTCATTTTTTGCCTCAAAAACATAGGTTATGACCCCTCGTTGGAACGAGCTCGTCGAGCTCGTTCCAACGAGGGGTCATAACCTATGTTTTTGAGACAAAAAAATAGTTATTCAACAATTATTTTTGCAAGTGTCGTCTGCTTTTCATGTTAGGTCAAGGGTTAATGCATGAACCAGCCTAGAACTTGAATAGTCCATTGTGTATGTTAAGATGAGATCAACTGGAATATTTCAGTAAGTCGGAAAAGTGAACCTAGAGCTACTTTAATATTCAAGACAATTGAATCTAAACAAATCCATATATATTAATGTTCTTTCAATCAGCCCAAGATCTGTTTCACAATCGAGACTTGATTTGAGCGAATCGTTGATGTCTTTGCCATTACGAATGAAGCCTTACTAGAGCTGTAGTTTTCTGATTGCGCCACGTAGTCCCACTAATTGTGGTATTATCTTGATGTTTTCAAAGTGAATTAAATATGTGTTGACTGAAATATCTATAACTATAGCACTAAAGAATGTTTGCATATCTTTGTGAGTAAATGGGCATTACATACGTGAACGGCAGTCTGCGCACAAACGCCACGCAAAGTGGGTAAATAAAACACCACATTACAGCAATATCTTTAGAGCATTTGCTGATGGCCTGAGGGATTGAAGAACCCTCAAGCGGCCAGGACACATTAGTGGTTACTTCGATTGGACTCACGCGGTTCCTTAATCAGAATTCTAGGATCCATACTGGGAAACAAATTCAGGGGTTAGCATTACTTGAGAAGAGAAAATAAAAGTTGTGTTTTATAGCGATTTTTCTGTAGCTTATTATCACTGGTACTGTAGTGCTCTTATAGTAATAAGGTTGAATGGATGCCAAAACACTATCAAACTTCTCTATAAATGGAGTACTTTGGAATGAAATATCGAACATGCTGATAATCATCGTAATTTTCAAAGGCAAGACAATTACAATTATACATACTTGTTTACGCGCAATTAAACACACGTATATCGGGGACTTGATCAGGGTGAAGTGTGGCATAACATAATAGTGTTCCTGCCAGTACTTCCAATCGAAACTTTGTTCTTCAAATACGAACACAATGATAATTAGGAAAACGAAATGATCAGAACAAAAATGTCTTTCAAGTGATTAATACGAGGTTATTAGCACAGAACTATCAAGAAAATGTCGGAGTACATTAAGTGCAGTGGACATTCGCAGATGAACTCTTACAATCCCGTATGGCGCTGCTGTTTCCAGGCATGTCATGACCACAAGATGGCTAAAGGAATCTCACATGGTTGCCAAGCTTCTAGGGGATGGGGGCGGGGGGGGGGGAAATCTAGCACCCTCGGAACACAAAATCATAATCGTACGTGTTCAGTAACGTTTTTAAAGCAAAGTGTGGTGTATCTCTAAAAACACTTTATTATAAGAAATACTAAAATAAATATCATTTGTCGATGTCCACTACAGTTTACTCTTCAGTTGAAAAGTTTGGACGACGACCGTAACAAATTATAAACTTCAAATCGCTATTTTTATCGCCTGTCCCCACAAACACAGCATCTGACCCTCCTTTAGTTTAAGAAAGGTATAAGGTATGACAGGCCTGCAACAATAAAAACTTTTTGGAACTTTAGACAACAGATAGGCAAACTGATATTGATAAGATTAGCCGCATTCGTGCAAATACCGTGATGGGCAACCTATAATATGTGCAGTTTTTTTCCCTGAAATTAGTTCATCATCACACCAATGATATACTGAGATGAAATACGTTGTTGAGAAGGTGCTATGTGGTACATCACGGCATCCATCCCTTTCCTTACTTCAAACAATACTAATTTGTATTATTTAATACAGACAGTAGTAAGTTTTATGGAATAGTTAGCAAATGAATGCCAAGAGAAGGGGCGGAGGTACTGGATGTGGGGCGGGGGTGGGGGACAAGGGCCTTCCAACTTTTTTCTCGTTATTGCAGTCTTATTAAGAATCAGCATGAAGGGAGTGTTCAGACCCTTTACCCTTAAGATGTGACCGAAGAGAGATTACCTTATATGATTTGTCTCTTATATGGCCTTTAACCCTTTACCTAACGAATCGCCCGCTTCCGCTCGCGTAATATGCAAACTGAGCAGTTGAAAAAAAAATGAATTTTTGAAACATTTTGAAAAATGGTATTTAAAACAATAAAGTTTGATATCGCCTGCGTTGGGTAAAGGGTTAACTGGTAAAGTGTTGGAAGCCCATATTTGGGCTTGATTCTGAAGTGCAGGTACTGCAGCTTAAAGGCTTCAAATTCAGTGGCTGTGCTTCATATTATCTTTGAAGTGATATTATTGACTCTGTTAAGATTTCTTATGTAACAATTTATAGGCGAGTTCCCAGGTACTCTCCTATAAGTTGTAACAAGGCAAGGACATGTGAACAAATTTTGGTGACCAAAAATAATTTTAGCACTCTACCAGATAATCATTTACCTACCGCGTAAGGCAGACGGCACTTGCAAATAAGATTCTCGAATGACCATTTTTTAAAAATGTTTTGGAACGAGCTCAACGAGGGGTGATAAGCTATGCTTTCGAGATAAAAAAAAAATAATGCAAATTGAATGGTGATTTTTGTGCATAGTGCCGGACGATTTGAACATTACGCTGGGTAAAGGTTTAAAGTCGAGGAGAGCACATATTTGTGGCTTCAAAAAATTTCTTCCAGTGGGGAAATTTGTTAGGTATGGGGCCAAAAACTGTGCGTTTTTCAATCTATAGGTGGGTGATTCACAAACATGGGTTTTCGTATTGTATTTATACCATGATACCAAAGCACATGGACCACCATTGATATACAGCAGTGTGTGGTTGTCATTGGATGACAGTGCTCTCTCTCCCAAGCTCGAAATGTTTTCTACATCCCTGACCAAGCGAAAAATCGAGCAAACTTTCATGTTACTTGTCTGAGCTTTAGTAATATCGGCGAACGAAACACCGGTTGCCATATTAATTTAGGGGTGAGTAATGGGCTAACAAACTATCGTTCGCCCAATTTGTAAGTCATGTATCATAAATTGTGGCTGGGAGACTGGATTATTAATATAAATAACGATTGCCCCTGGAGTTCTCAGTGCGTGTAGCAACGGGTGAAAGTGATTGACACATGCATATCCTTCGGTGGAAGCTGAGCTACGATTGCAAATGGTGTTCTTTTAAAATTAAAAACCTGCCTTGTTTAAAAGCCTCAATAAAACAGTGCACACCATACTCGTTCTCAGAATCTCGTATTTCGTTCTTCCCAGTTTTGTTCATAAGCATAATAGCCCTCTTCTTTGAATCACCCAATAAAAGAATGTCCTCCGTTTCTCGACCCCATTACCCAAATGGATGTTTCGATTTACTCTGCCTAGTACAAGTAATATTCAAACTCTCGCTTGATGATGCATATTGTGAGTTATATTCTGAAATTTCAAAATAGTTAGCAGTTACGAGCACCCTAACCCTTTGAATCCATGAGCACGACCTTCCTGGCCAGGGACATGATACGTCATTTCATTCGGTAGAATAACTGCTAAGTGAATCTATGGGGTAGACCGATCAATATTTTCAACCTGCAGCCTTAAAGAATAAATACTCTTCCAATGTCTGTCATTGAACTGACATAGAAGATACCATCAAGATTGAAAGGGCTAAACACAAGATGGAACTTACCGAGCGCAACCACTTTGGTGCTCTGTTGACCCTGACTCCACGGAAGAACATATTCGCAACGAATGCAGAAAGAACAGTAGACATTGTTATCAATAACATACTCATGCAGAAGTATGCCCCTGAAAAATAAAACATATGAACATAGTTAGAATAAGACAGAACTCAAAGAGGGTGGAGTATGGGACTGGAATCCTGCACCCTGCACTCAGCTCGAATTGTGTTCTGTATTTATCACACACCTATTATGTAAAACACGGGATTCTCACTGTTCTGCCTGTACTTTAGATAAAAATAAAGTTGTATCACATGCGGTGATACAAAACACGTTCCATTTCGTTTCCAACGTAAACATAGAAGGAACCCGTCTAAACAAATCACGTCAACCATTGGGCGAATGCACTGGAGTCGAGATATTCTAAGTTCCTCATTTAGATTTATTTATCCGGGATGTTTAAACAATCAGATTCGAGTCAAAAATTTACAAAACAGAAATAACATTCTGGCTGCTTGTTCCTTGACAAGTACTTTCCACAGCTGGTCATATAATGATGGAGTGTGCTATTTTGCTATTTAAAAAAACGTTTTGTTGGGCTATTCCACACAGTTTAGTCAATATGTGAAGTCCGATCATCGTGACCGTGACACCGAGCGGTGTCAATTGGTTTCGACCAATTGAATGCCGTAAAACTTAAAAAGCACATTAGGGTTGGTACCCCCGCTAACTGACAGTGATGTCTTGTTGGCAACGAAGGAAACTCGGCAATTATCCAGTTGAAATGTGTTTTTAGTTCAATTTTCATGTAGATTTGTTGTTGCATGGGAGGTGTGTGGTAAAATACAGAACCGCACATAAGTTTGAATGGGTTAACCCTTTACCCAACGTAACGGCCAAAACCGGCCAGCGCAATTCTCAAAAATCGCCAATTAATTTTCAAAATATTTTCATTTTTTGTCTCAAAAACATAGGTTATGACCCCTCGTTGGAACGAGCTCGTCGAGCTCGTTCCAGCGAGGGGTCATAACCTATGTTTTTGAGACAAAAAATGAAAAAAAATAGTTATTTAAGAATTTTTTTTTGCAAGTGTCGTCTGCTTTTGATGTTAGGTAATGGGTTAAGAATGATCGCACTCGATTGTATCTATCATCTTTCTCAGTGTCTGTATTGTATTGAGGGAGGAACGTTGAATACACACAGCAATCGTGGTATAAAAACGGATATCTATATGAGTGATACTCAACCAAAGAACGGAAAGAAAAATTGATAACATAACCTGTTAAAAACTAATGATATAGATGCATTAATAACGCACAGAAAAGTAATTATAAAATACTTATAAAGTTAGATAGAACAAATATCCCAAAGAATAATAAAGGGAATGGAGAATTGTCTATCTCTGAAACACAAGATAAATCCAAATGTGTGTGGGGATGAAATAAGACAAGAAAACTCTTTGTCACCTCGAGCATGTCGGTGTCTGTTCTCACGGGGACTGACATGGTCGAGGTGACAAAGAGCATATCCACTTCAATGATTTTTGTGTACATTACTTCTGAATGATTTCTTATTTCTACAGAGTTCTTAATTTGACCTCGCTAATTAAAAACTTTATAGAGGCAGGAAACGACAAAGCACCAAAAGAAAAAGGAGCGAAACGACTTCGTACGAAACGACTCCGTAAGAAACGGAAAAGGAACGAAACGGTTCGGGGTACGAATAGGAAAATCGAGAAGAGGATGTTTATTCAAGCTTATCTCGATTGTAACAGTTGGACAATGACCCCATGTTAGACCACATAGTCATCGGTAGCCACAGTAGCGAAGGGTTTAATTAAAGAAAGGTGGATGCTGAAGACATAGATATAAACATGATAGTTGATACTTTTGTGCAATTTGAGTCGGATCGAGCTCTCCGTTGTTTTCGTTTATTAACCCTTTACCCAACGTAACGGCCAAAACCGGCCAGCGCTATTCTCAAAAATCGCCAATTAATTTTCACTATTTTTTTCATTTTTTGTCTCAAAAACATAGGTTATGACCCCTCGTTGGAACGAGCTCGTTCCAACGAAGGGTCATAACCTATGTTTTTGAGACAAAAAATGAAAAAAATTAGTTATTCAAGAATTTTTTTTGCAAGTGTCGTCTGCTTTTCACGTTAGGTAAAGGGTTAAAGGTTACAACGGGAAACTTAACTTTTTATGGCAAGCTAACTAGAAGAAACAAACTGTTCACTTTGGCTATTTGTTTAGCGAATGTGTTTTACATTTATTTGCAAGTTTTTATTCTTCCCAGGAAAAAATTCATCAAATCTCACCTCCTAGACTTTTATCTTAATGGAAATGATAGTGTCTCACATTATATACCGCGATGCGCACATTGTTGATATAAAGAACACCAAATAAGTTTGAGAACATCAAACGATGCTCAAGGTGCGGTTTTCTTATTTTTAAACGAGTTTCGATAGAGAATAATATAACAATAACATGGTTTTGGAGGGCATTATGGTTCATTTGCGGCCCTGCAGCAATGATGAACAGCCCGAGGGTTTATTAAAGGCCCCAGACGAAGTCGAGGGCCGTTAATAAGTCCAAGGGCTGTTCATCATTGCTGCAGGGCCGCTAATGAATCATGATGCCTGACAACAATTATGTTATTACTATTATTACCACACCCTGTTATAGCAAACCGCACGAGGGAATTGCTGGAAGAAATAATCAGTAAGTCGTTCGATATTTCGGTTTCGATCGCGCGTTCGACTTCCGTTCGAAAATACAAAGAACTTCCCCCGAATGGGAGTAATTCATTAGACCATGGAATCTAAAAATAGCCGGGCCGCGGGCCGCTAATGGCTATTTATACCATTATCCGCCCGCGGCCCGGCTTCGTCGAATGACGTCCCTGAAATTATGGAGTTTTAACAGCCCTCCAAAATCATGTTAATCTACTAGTAACTTATAGATTTAGTGGTAATAATAGTCAAATGTTCAAACTGATTGGAAAAAAAAATTGAAAGCCAGCTTATTTTTTATACTACAATACAGGAAAATACCTAAAGAGTGTGCCCACATCGATGATACTATGTCATTAACCGAAATTTCAATTTTCATATGAAATTACCATACCCTTAGTGTTAAAATTACAGATAACTTAATAAAATTAATGAGAGCTATCTTTTCTGTAAATTTCTTTCAATGACGAAAGTTGTCAGCCGTGGATGTGCTGAATTTCTGTCCTCCAAATATTTAAATAACAAAATATATTTTAAAACTCTGCGTTTATTAGGAAAACGTAGCAAATTTTCAGCCAGTCTAACAATCGTTTAATTCGTCTGGTGAAAAGTATGGCAATTCCATTTTGATATGAAACTGTAAATACAGATTATCATGATAATGTGCATGTCCTGTGATTTGTATCAGATTCGAGGTGGTGTCCAGAATGGGATCTCAACGAGCCGACTTTGCCGGCGAGTTGTGATCTCATTTTTGGACACCACCGAGAATCTGATACAAATCACAGGACATGCACACTATCATGATAATTCATTTATCTAACAATTCTGTCTCATAAACAAATTAAATCTTAACCCTTTTACCCAACGTAACGGCAAAAACCGGCCAACGCTATTCTCAAAAATCGCCAGTTAATTTTCATTATTTTTTCATTTTTTGTCTCAAAAACTTAGATTATGACCCCCTCGTCGAGCTCGTTCCAACGGGTGGTCATAACCTATGTTTTTGAGACAAAAAATGAAAAAAATTAGTTATTCAAGAATTTTTTTTGCAAGTGTCGTCTGCTTTTCATGTTAGGTAAAGGGTTAAATTATTTTTAAACATTTTTGGGACATAATGTTCGGTCGATCACTGAAACGCACCCGCAGCGCTACCGGAAACGAGTCGTCTATATGATACGGAATCAGAATGAGTCGTCAATATGATACGGAATCGGAATACATTATGTGATACGTACCGTTTCTCGTGGTTTTCAAGCCAAAATCTAAATGGTTGTTGGATAAATGATTTCCTCATAACAGTGAGCAGTGATTTCCAGCACATGCAGTTGTATTTTTGTTTGTTTTCAAGATTTCGAACATATTTTTTCTAAGTGATTATGAAATTCTTAATTGTTTTTATTAGTAGAAATTCTATATTTGGGGTGTCGTTTTTGTGCGCCATGATTGTCTATATATGTATACTTGTCTAACATCTTCTGCTCACGTTTGTTAAAATCCTTTAATATATGAAAATGTTTATAAAAAATAATATTCCATGCATGCGTTATTTATTTTGGAATAAAGAAGTGTGTTATTAATTTTGACGTGGATCTGAAAATCGACACATTTCCATAGTATAAAATATTCTTCACTTCATTGCGTAACCCAAGAGAGCTTTTCCATGAGAAAATATGGAGAAAAGTTGTAAATGGTTCAGTGTTTTCAGTTTTGTACAAGTTATAATGACCAGGGCCGTAGCAACTTATGGGAAAACAGCGGAAAGCGTGGGGCCCAACTTTTCAGGAAGTTGCTGAGTGCGTGTGTGTGTGTGTGTATGTGTGTGTGAGAGAGAGAGAGAGAGAGAGAGAGAGAGAGAGAGAGAGAGGGAGGAGAGCGTTGTTGCCAGCATCATCTTTACTAACCCGTCATTACAATCTTGTTGATGATTAGCAGGAAACGGGTGCACAGGCACCTAACTCTTAAGATGTGACCAAAGACCCCATTGTGTGATATGTCTCTTTTGGCCTTTAACCCTGTGAACCCTGGTGGTATCTCACATCTCATTTCAATGACAGCAATTGAAAGCGTCCACATTCTTTATTTGGGGGTAGACCAATTAATATTTTCAACATGCAGCCTTGAGGCTGCACGTTGAAAATATTGATTGATCTACAACACACATTCACTTAGAAGTCATCCTACCTAATTAAATGATGACGTGTCATGTTCCTGGGCCAGTGAAACAGTTCCTCGGGTTCAAACAGTTACAGCCGAGAAAAGTGCACATTTTATGCTCCATCGATGAGGACATTTGTTGAATATAGAATCACGATTTGGTCATTCCATTATTATGGTAGCTATCGGTTCTTTACAAAACATCCTCTATCTATACAAAAGGTAGACTCGACTGTCGGACGACTAGTCTATTACATTAGTTTCAACATATGCCCTATGGTTAACCGGAAGCCGTCAACACCAAAACGAACGCCAGACGTTTTTTCCCACCATAACACCACTCTTGTCGTTTTATTTTGAAATGATAAGACGCATCGACGTTTAAATTAGTCAATCTACGATGTTCATTTAACTTGAAAATTAAAAAAGGTAACTCGCCTGATAACCATACCGTCCCTTAATGCGCTTAATGGAAGAAGTTCTACAACGCAGAAAGGTCACGCACACATTAAGATGCATTATTGCCTTAGCGTTTAATGAAATTGCGAAAATGTTTTTGAAACAATCTAATTTTCCCCCGAGCCATGTCGGAATTATGTGTGTTTCAATTTGTCAGCTCAGTCAACAACACACATTTTGTGTAATTCGGATATCACTTGAATTCCAGTCGGAAACACGTGCCTGGCATAACAGGATTTAAATTTGATTATCCAGACCCTACGCAATATTTCAAACTCTATGGAAGACTTAACTCTCTGAAACATCATCTCAAGGTAAGAACAAATTGAAATGAAATTGAAAGAACAAATATTTTAGATGTATCGTTTACACACCCGTAGGAACGGCTCAAAAATTGTCAACAGGGGCTATGGAACAAAAAGGAGGCAGAGTCGTAACTATGGGGGTTGTTGGAGTACCCTGTCCCATTTGTTTCCTATCGAGACATTTTTTTTTCTGATTTAAAGTCATTGGGAACGATTCGCTTTTGTCAGCAACCACGGACTTTCCTAACAGACTAAATATGTTACTTGGACCCATACAACTTACACACGATGCTCATACAAAGGGGGCCTGTGGCACCAGACATGAGCTTTTGGGGGACAGCTATTACCAATTTGGTCTCGGCAACGACATGTACTTAATATCTACAAATAGGTGGGGGCGCGGTGGCTCAGTAGTTAGAGGTGCAGGCTGCAAGCCCAGAGCTCCTCGGTTCGAATCCCACCTACGGCAACCACGTTGTGCCCATGGGCAAGACACTTCACCCCCCCCCCCCGACTGCCCACGTGGATACATGATGGCGTTGGGTACTAAGGCGTACTGCACGTCGATGGTACACCTGTGTTCAACCATTGCTAACCCTGCGTGTGTGTAGTTAGTGTGTTGGGGAGCCTGATAGTTTGCTCGCTGTTGCTCGGTGGTTCTCTCCGGGTACACCGGCTTCCTCCACCCGTAAAATTGTCCGCCACGAGTTGACCCTGGCTGTAGAAAGTATGGTTAAACCCCAATAAATAAATCAATTCAATCAATCAACAAATAGGTGTCCAATAAGTCTTGGTTCTCAAACTATAATTCCGATTGACAAGTATTACACCTTCATCATCAAGGCATGCATTCGACGAACCCATGCCACGTTAATACTGTTGGAAACTTTTACCAATCGGAACTTGAGCCATCACAGCTATTTTTTTTTTAAATTCAACAAAACCGTGTCCTGTGATCCCTCATTCCAATGAGCTCCCATTTGCACGTTCCAATGAGGGGTGACGTGAAGATAGTTGTGTTGAATTTTGTTGAAAAATAATTATTTTTTTAAATGCTGAATTTGAATTCTGCGCTGGCGGATGCGGACAATGCGTTGGGTAAAATAGTCAAAATATCGTCACAACCGATAAACCCCACCTCGGGTCTTTAAAGCCTTGCAGATGGCACCTTGTTGCACTCGAAGTATGATATTTTAATTTAGTATTAACCTGTTTTTTCAAGTATTTTAGCTGTTTTCGTCGCAAAAAAACACGAGTGATAAAAAGATGGATAAATAACTAATAAATAAATAAGTACATAAATAAATAAGTAAATTTATAAAGGAATAAAGTAAAGGGATATTAGTAACGTTAGTAACGTTTACAAAATAATTTCATGATTATTATTAACTCACTGTTTATTCACTCCAACTGAACAAGCAGCAAATCATTTATTATCTCCCAGAAGGATTATAAAAAAATATTAAGCAAGATAATAAGATTAAGTAGCAAAAAAATGTTTTGATTTATTTAACCCTTTATCCAACGAATCGCCCGCATCCGCCCGCGAAATATGCAAACCGGGCAGTTGAAAAAAATTAATTTTTTCAAAATATTTTAACAAAACCATATCATGTGACCCCTCATTGGAACGAGCTCATTGAGCTCGTTCCAATGCGGGGTCACACGATATGGTTTTGTTGAAATTTTTGGAAAATTTTTAAAAAATTATATTAAAAATAATAAATTTTGATATCGTCTGCGTTAGGTAAAGGGTTAATTGGGGTTTACCGACATTTTCGATTGCCAGGGTCACCTCGTGTCGGACAGTTTTACGGAAGGACAAGGCCTGAGTACCCGGAGAGAACCACCGAGCAGCTGCGGGAAATTATCAGACTCCCCATTGTCCCACCTTTGCACAAACAGTGCTAGCATTGGTTGAAGACAAGTTCACCATCGACGTACAGTAGATATTAGTACATAGGGCCACCGTGCCCCCATGAGGACAATCTGGATTACGTGTCTTGCCCAAGGCCACAACGCAGTTACCCCTGGTGCGGATAGAAGCGTGGGCCTTTCAATTTGATGTCCATTGCCGAATCCATTGAGCCACTTCGCTCCCAGATGTTTTGATGATGAATCAGCTTAAATGAATCAACTCTTAATTCGGTTGACCCATAACAAAGTGTCATGATTATTAACTGGTAGAGTGCTAAATTATTTTTGGCCATCAAAATTTGTTCACATGTCTTTGCCTTGTTACAATTTATAGGAGAGTGCCTGTGGGCACTCTCCAATAAATTGTAACAAGGCAAATTCTAACAGACTAAATAATATCACTTCAATGATAATCGGAAGCATAGCCACTGAATTTGAAGCTTTTAAGTTGCAGCACCTGCACTTCAGAATAAAGCCCAAATATGGGCTTCCAGAACCCTACCAGTTAATATTACCTATACATTACTTGACTGGCTTGAATTCTGTCTCGCCTGTGTCGTCAGACAGCGATTTTATCGGAAACAACGCACCCATCTAATAAACCACTAAGCATTTGAGACCTGCCAAAGGTATATTTTCGGTGCCAAACTGTGGTGCACAATGCTGCATTTTTGGTGCCAAACGAATCTTGTAGTGCAATTGAAACAAGTGGCCCCAGACACTGTGAATACTGAGTATTGCGAGGTCATTTATTAGTCCTGTTGGTGCAAGTTCGCCAGTCACTTATGTCAGAGATCCTGGGTTCTACAATCTTTCAGAAAACAAATCAAAGGATCCAGACACTGTGTGGTAGTTTCCGTAAGCTCCTCACCTAGCACTACCCGAAACGACACTTGCAATCAAATTTTTTGTTCAAAAACTTAGCTCAGTACTCGGAACAAGAGCTTACAATCCATGTTTTGGAGAAGAATATAATACAATTTGAATTATCATTTTTGTGACTGGCGCTGGACGAATATGACCGTCCGGTTAGATAAAGATTCTGGTGAGCAGACACTGTCTCGCTCTTTTGAGAAAGGATGTGAAGTTCCGTTACTGCATGCGTGTGGGGATTCGTAGGTAATACTGGAACAGAGAAAGGTCAGGGAGTACGTATTCAAAACCACGGATCCCATAAGAAGTGTTAATATAAGCTTCAAAACTTGCTCACTAATTCTCGTAGAACGAAGCAAGCTTTGAACTCCTAAATTGTCGTAGAATGAAAAGGTGGATGATGTTCCTTCAAGGTTACCTCCCCTGGATCGAACATAACGCGTAATCGCCCCACTCGAAATTCGCATCTGCGATGACATTTTGAAATCTTTAGTTTCATGTTGTTATAGTCGCATAATAATATCGAGGTCTTTGAGCGATAGGTTTCAAGTTTAATCGAGATGCAAATGTTGAACATAAGTCGGGTAGAGTACAGTTATACTACAAAGCGACATGAATCAACATCAACGACCCTTGGTGGAGTTTTTCCTGTTCTTCAGAAACCAACTCGGGTTGTTAAAGAATTGCAGATGGCGCCTTGTTGCCCTCAACGTGCGATATTTTAATATAATATTTTCCTGGATCTTTCAAGTATTTTAACTGCAAAAAAACACACATGATCAAAATATAGATAAAAATAAAAATAAATAAATAAATAAATAAATAAATAAATAACGTAAAATGCTATTATTACCGTTTACAAACTAACGATCTCATGAAATAAAGTTCAGTAGTGCTACCTCCCCGAAAGATCAGCAGTCATTTTCCATAGTGGGATACCCTGTAGCACAAGTCTTTCTTTAACCCTTTACCCAACGCAGACGATATCAAAATTTATTATTTTAAATATAATTTTTTCAAATTTTTCAAAAAATTTCAATAAAACCATATCATGTGACTCCTCGTTGGAACGAGCTCGACGAGCTCGTTCCAACGAGATGTCACATGATATGGTTTTGTTGAAATATTTTGAAAAATAATTTTTTTTTCAACTACTGAATTTGCATTTTACGAGGGCGTTGCGGCCAATTCGTTGGTTAAAGGGTTAAAACCATCCCTCGTCTAGTTGTCTGGACATTGGTTTCTAGTACAGTAGTGACTGCCTCCAACAGACAGCAAGGACATAACTAGAAATAACTGTTTAGCCGCTCGACTCACAAGCTATGGGGCAGTACAATGTCCGGAAAATTATGCAGGTCTGTAAAGGTTTAAAAAGAATTGGTGTAATTTCCATTAGATTTGAGATTTACTGGGCGAAAGTGGATTTTAGAATCCGTTAGTTTGTGAATGAATTTCTGGGTTGGCCTTTACTGCTCTACTTATTGTCAAATTGGGAGGGTCAGGGGAATAGTTCACCCCAAAATGACAGGCCTGATACACCCAGCTGATTTATTGTTGATTCTATTTGCTATTTGCTTATCAGACAGCTGCAAAATGACGTTTTACGTGAGAAAAGTAAGAAAACGGACTTCTGAGAACAACCATATAATACACCTGGAACTTAATTAAGCACATCTTGTTTTTTTTCGCAGTGGTGTTAACAGAAACTGTCATTACGTTCAAGCTATCTTTCAGATGGCCAAAAGTAATCGTTTGCGGCAAAAAAAAGTAAGAAAACGGACTTCTGAGAACAACCATATAATACACCTGGAACTTAATTAAGCACATCTTGTTTTTTTTCGCAGTGGTGTTAACAGAAACTGTCATTACGTTCAAGCTATCTTTCAGATGGCCAAAAGTAATCGTTTGCGGCAAAAAATGGTCTATTGACAAATGAAAGACAACACAGAGATGAAAATATGCAGTATTTTAATGGAGCTAAGTACACATATCTGTCACTAATGTATTTGATGGAAAAATGTACTTTCGACAAGAATGGTGCTGGAACGGTACATACTGAAACAATGTGGGTAATTACTGAGAAAAATGTAACTTGTGATCTCCTGAACGCAATAGCAGTGTCTGACGTCAGTATCCACCACGTGCCCGGGTGACAGTTTGAACCCTTCTCCTAATGCTACCAGTGAGCCTTCTGATACGCCCAGAGGCAACTGCTGCCACTCCTCATGCAATACAGCTTCTAAATCGGCCATGTTCTGTACAGGTGATCCCCTTGCTTGAACATGACGTCCAAAAAAGTCCCAGATGTGTTCTAAGGGATTCAAATCGGGGCTTATTGCAGGCCAAGGTAGTGTTGTTATAGCGATGTTCTGAATGAATGCTCTCACAGCATGGGACCGATGTAGGCCTGAATTGTCATCCATGAATACAGGGCGAGTAGCCAACGGGTGGTTGTCAAAATGAGGCACGACAACCTGACTGAGAATGTCCCAGATGTACTGATGACAACAGGGATTCCCACCTACAGTCACCTTATCAAGTTTACAATCATGAGAGGCGCATCCCCAGATCATTACTGATCCTCCACCATAAGGAACAGTAGATCGGATGTTCCTGGGCACGTAAGCAGTATTCCCATGTCTCCACACTTTCATGCAACCATCTGTGATGTGAAGCAAGAACCTACTCTCGTCTGACCTAGGGACTCTCCTCCACGTCCCGAGATTCCAACGTTGTCGTGCCATACACCATGCCCAGCGTTGTCTTTGATACTGATCTGAGAAAGTTGGACATTTGATGACCCTTCTGGACCTAATACCCAATACTTTGAGACGGTTTCGGACAGTTCTGTTGTACAAACGCCTGTTGGGGAGCCAAAAACGTTTCAAAACCCCACTTGAAACAAAGGGTTCACGCCAAACGAGGCATGCCAGACTCATAATTTCCCGGGGAGAGGTCTTTTGGGGTTGTCCAGGCCTTTGTCGGACCTTTTCTTCGTTTGTTTCTTGATGTTTGCGGACAAGTCTGCTGATGACAGAATGACAATTCGTCGCGTGAGAACCATAAGGTTCTATCTTCCAGTGGAAGATAGAACCTTATGGTTATCACACGACGAATTGCCAAGGTGCCTTCGAATAGCTTTGAATGAGATGCCTGTTGCATGCATAACAACGATTTGCCATCTTAGTGCCTCTGACAGTCTCCTCCTTATCATGCCAACATTAATTTTATTTATAAAAGAAGTGACAAATTTTCTTGTTATAGATCCAGATATTACATGTGGATGATAGTGTTTTTTTGTGACATTTGTGGGAAGCATGCTTCACGTGAACGAGGTGATGTGTTTGGGGTACGCTATCAACCATCAACCAGAAACATCATATTTCATTAGATGAAATGTACTGCAAAACATAGCAATCATTAAAACATAATAATCAATAACAGAACTCTCACTGTCATGAAACATTTCTGGGGAAGCTTAATTAAATTCCAGGTGTATATACTAAAAAAAAAGAAACGCAACACGGGTTAAATTCATGCTGTAACAAATTACTGGTCAATATATGCAACAATTTTCTCATTGCAGAAAAGTTTATTTATTGAGAAATTAAGTGGGAACGTTGCATTTTCACAATGTCAGGAGAGTTCAGCGTCGTGATCCTGCTCCTACGAGCCTCCAACAGCTTCCCCAGGCCACCCGGGAAGAGTGGGAGAACATTCCAGTACGCACACTGAACAGACTTATTGCCTCCATGACTAAGCGTGTGCAAACAGCTATCTGTGCGCAAGGAGGGCATACCCACCATTGAGGAATCGTCAACCAGAGTGAAGACCCCTGATGAGTTGGTTAACATGTTTACATAGGCATGTACTGACATTGTGAAATGTTACGTTCTCACTTAATTTCTAAATAAATAATTTTTTCTGCAATGATCAAATTGTTGCATCATGCTGACGAGTAATTTGTTGTGGCATGAATTTAATCCGAGTGGCGTTTCTATTTTTTTTTTAGTATATATTTTCTATGGACAGATCCAACTTGCATGAGGAATCCACCACGAAGAGGATATGTGTGCTGTATTTGAAGGCACCTTATGACAGGTATTTCCAAAATGTGTGACGCACGAAGACGATATAGATGTTGACAGAATCTCGTATAAATGACTGGGAGATAATGAGACGGTCTTGTAAAACAGAAAATTTGGTTTTGAATTTTGTTGATACGCGAGATTTAATTTCAATACATGACAAGAGACATGCGTGAGTCTCACACGGGATACGTAGAGTATGTAGCATGACTGTGCTGGTTGTGAATTATGTCGTCTGCTTGTGAGCCGAGACATGCTTTTATCAGCAATACAATACGGTACCACGAAAAAAATGGTTTCTTCCGCGATCAGATCACGATTCAATCACGACATAGTCACGCCAGCAGGTCGAAATTTCATAAATAAAAAAAAATGAAATCGAGGCTGACGACAAATAAAACAACGACAAATAGCGACTGAGATTTTATTTTCTATTTAGATAGGTGGGGTCTATATAGTATTGCGAGCAAAAAAGCGAACAGATAATTTCTACCCGATCGCAACCCAGTTACGACACTGTCGAAAATCTATGCCCGCCTTGTGCTCACCACAATGTATAAATGTCGTGTTGAAAACTTTAACTTTGGCAATAACATTACGTCTTGTTGAAGTGCAGACGTCCTGAATTATTTGATTTTCATCAAATTTCTCCCATCGCGTTCACTTTTTGTTATTGCAAATGATTATAAACAGATTTGTTCCATTGAATTACGAACAAATCTCATTGAAAGCTGTGAGGATCATGTACAAATTCACTGATCACACAGAGTGGAAATTTATTATTTTTCATTATTATTAAATTATTTTATCTCGGAGGATTCTGAATTGATCGATTCACATTACGCTCGTTCGTTGTTTGGAATGGAAATCATATTAAGGCTACAATGATTACACAGCGCCATTACTGTCGACTGTTTTCCGTCATTAGCTTTGGAAACCATAATTTTCTCCGATTAGACAAGCCAATGTCACAATCCTGCTGCTAACAGACTGCTGTTATGGATCCCAGAAGCTATTTTCGTGGAAGTGTGGGATGAGGAAATGACATCGGGCACATAATGCCAGTTGGCATATGCTATTCTTGTGTCTGGCAGACATAAAATTTATGTTTTCTCAATATTCCCTGTGTTGACGAATATAATTGGTTATTAAAAAAAAAGAAAACCTACACAGACCAAGGGACGGAAAAAGCAATGAACGGACAGGTCACGTTAAAATTGTGTATGCCTGTCTATTTGTCTATTGTGAGCAATATCATTCTTTCGTATCCTCCAATCTCCCAGTCTAACTGCCACCCGGTGGTTTATACGCAATGTCCTTGTCGCCTCTCTTAGAAATCAATGTCTGTCTGGTTGTCTGTCTGTTTGACCGCATTTGACTTCGTGTATGTCTATCTATCTATCCTTGGTTTATATATGACTGTATGTATGTATGCTTATGTATCTGTTATCCTCGAACGCGTCACACAAAAAAAACACGATTCTCGCAGTTTTATTCTTCTTTGAAAATATTGATTTTATTCCTATTCCAAACTATACATAATAGAGGTCTATAATCTTTATTTTAAATAAATCCGTATCGGACTGACTTGTGTTAGATAAGGGTATAATGTGTGACAATGAATGGCGAACGTTGGGGTGGCCATTGTGTATGACATTTTCTCAATAAATTGAGCCACAGGGACAGGTTTCCTAAACATTTTCTCATGATGTACGCGACATATCTTTAACCTCTTTACCTGCTGCTGATATCCCTGCCCTGCATAGTAAATCTCTTGTCATTGGAAAAGGTAAAAGTAAGGCATTTTTAATAAAATGTATCCCCTGCAAATTAAATCATTGGAATGATTTCTAGAGTTGCATTTTCAAAATATTTTAACCGAATCTAGTCATGGCTGCTTTACAGTAGCCATGACTACATTTGATGAAATTAGTTTTTAAAAAAGTTAATCCAATCGGAATGGTATTGTTGGAGGACTTGTAAAATGTAACGTAGTAAAAAAGAAAAAGAAAATCTACGCTATTTTAGTGAATGTCAGGAATTATCTCATGCGTGTGGACCTGAAAGTTTTATTTCTCACGAGCGCTTGCACGAAGGAAAAATAATACTTTCAGTCCACTAAAACAGCATAGATCCCGTATTTATTCGATTTTATTCAATTCGAATCATATTTTGGAAATTTTCGAATTTTGAAGATGCTCTCCAAATTTTTCCATGTACCCTTAGAATGTTTCTTCTTTAGGTCTACTGTAAAGGGGGACTGATGGTAGAAGAAGAGTTCAAGAAGATTCCGCTTCAGTAACTACTTTCGCACGTCTTAAAACTACAGGTTTGGCCATTACTGGTTTTGTTATAAGTTATTAGTTTGTGCCCATGGGTACTCTCCAAACAACTGAAACACAATTTAACAAAACGTCTTTTGTTTTATTTGTATTTGAAGGACATGCTAAGAAAATGAAAATCAGTCAGTTTGATAACTTCGCTTTTACGTCTTCCAGTACCGAATCAGTTAACTGGTTATTTAACGCGTTACCTAATCTCAATAGTAGACGACACCTGCAAAAATGTTCCATAATTCTGGAATAAATAAAAAAGGTTTTCCTCCAATGGCTGACAATTTTTGTCATTGGAAGAGATTTACAGGAAAGTTAGGTCCCCCTAAGTTTATAACGTTGTCAGAACATTTAACATCAAGGGTGTAGGAATTACATATAAAACTGGAAATTTCGAAATGTTAGTGAAGTTGTTTCATCGATGTGCGCATCATTTCGCCAATTTAGGGCATTTTCCTGAATAGTCGTATAACAATACAGAAACTGGATATCTCAATCTTTCCCCACAACCAATTTAAACGTTTGACTCTTGTTCCACGCTACAAACCATTTAAAAATAAGAAAACAGCGCCGAATTACGAACCCGAAAGATTTACATGCGCCGGTCCTGTATTCTTGGGATAATGTTCTTACCTTTTCAAAAGACTTTGAAAACAGTTACAGTAGTCAAGAGTGGGAATCGGAAGTAAATAAAAGCCACTCAAAACATCTATAAAAATATACTCTCATGGTTGATTTTCATGGCATTTTCGAATTTAAGCTTTTTCAAGAGTTGGCCTGTATCTTCTTCAACTTATATTGGCCCCTCTCCTTGGAATGATAGCACACATTTTATCAAACGATATCCGTGCTACGGAGCTCGCCCCACAAAATCAGTGTTATTCTTCGAGAAAAGATCGTAGCGACAACTTCGCAACCTTCTCCTCGCTCGCAGGAGGTGCCATGTGGTGGTATCAACCATACAAATGGTGCTGCCGGAGAGTATTCGGGCGACTCGAAATCTCTCTTGACCGAACTTCGATCCTCAATAATTGGCCCGAATGCCAGCAAGGTTTTCAGAATGTTTTGATTAAGATACAGCAGGCTATGTATGTTTTCTTATTAACTAAAGCAGTACGCTTTAGTACACAGCGCCACCGTGTCCCGCATGGGCCATCGGGATAAAGTGCCTTGCCCAAGACCGCGTTAATATGGACCGAAGATCAAAGAAATATGTAAATAACTTACCTATCAATGGTATGGACTCTGCCGATTTTGGCGTGGAATCTGCCAGCAATAATAACAAGATGAAAAAGGCTACAAATATGTTCATGCCTGAAATGAAAAGAATTCTTATTATCATATCTTCTTAATATTGAATATCGTGATTAAATAACGGTCATGTTTGTTGTGAGCCAGACGATATCCCTGTGTTGCATGTTTTTCTTAATGTTGGCGGAGTGAGGGGCAGAACACAGCAAATTAACTGTTCTCGATAACGTCCGTATGAATGGAAATACCAGGGGAACGAACACCTCCAAAATGCACTTTGTCTACTAATGCATGATTTGAGAACGACAGAATGACAACCTGTGTTACATTCAGACCAAAAATCAAACTACGTGCTAAAATTGAGTGCAATTATTTAATAAAATAACAAAGTGCATAATCAAACTCAAATTGAGCGAACCCTTGTTAGACAAGTCATAACGTCATAAAATGCAAAAAAAGATATTTACCATTTGAAACAGAGAGGCCACTTATACGGGACCGGGGTAATAATACGTCATAATTTCATACAGTAGGATGGCTGCTAAGTGAGTGTGGGGGGTGGGGGGGGGGGGGGGGGGATCACACACTGAGGCGCACGTTGAAAATATCAATTGGTTTACCGCCTCCTAATAATGAATATGGACTCTTCCAATTGCTTCCGTTAACCCTTTACCCAACGTAACGGCCAAAACCGGCCAGCGCTATTCTCAAAAATCGCCAATTAATTTTCAAAATATTTTCATTTTTTGTCTCAAAAACATAGGTTATGACCCCTCGTTGGAACGAGCTCGTCGAGCTCGTTCCAACGAGGGGTCATAACCTATGTTTTTGAGACAAAAAATGAAAAAATTTAGTTATTCAAGAATTTGTTTTGCAAGTGTCGTCTGCTTTTCATGTTAGGTAAAGGGTTAAACTGAGATGGTAGATACCACCAGAATTCAAAGGGTTAAACAAAGTATGTTCTTTCAGTTTCCAAACTATTGGTGCCTCGGTTTACTATTCATCCTACCTGCCTAGTTCAATTTTGATCACTTTTTATGGCAACATCTTCCTCAACATGCAGACTCCTGATAAACTCAAAGTTACATTATAAATCCGATGGCAGTTGTTTCAAGGTAAGTCTCGGTTGCCTATTTATCAAAGGTGTAATATGTAGATTGCCATTGTGAAGAAAAAAAAGTATAAAAATCTACAGGCTTCTTGGGGTTGAACCCCTTATGAAATTGAACACAAATGCATAAAAACAAACCAAACTATCTTTTATGCTATCTAATTTGGGAATAATGCTGCCTATTGAGGGTTAACGCTGTGATTTTGGAGGAATTTAAAGGCCTGGAAATATCTACCTTATTGTGTCAAATATTCTATTGTGTTGTTTTTTCTTGTAAATTTTTAGGGCCCTGCGAATCACACGTTTTTCGATTCGAATCGAATCTCGAAACGAATCGGTTCTATTATTCGAAATTTCCAAAAACATGGGTTAGTTTTATCCCTAAATATAAAAACACTGTTTTTAACACACTCTCTTAACAGACGAAACGAAATGAACGACACAGTGCAAATATTTTAGAGGGATTATGTAATAAAGTCAGGTGCATATCCTGCAGCTAGCTCAAGACGAACTTGAAAAGGAAGGGTTTCTGGTCGACCTACACCTTATCATATATATAAAGTCAGTGCACTGGTCTTCCCACTTAAGCAACCATCAATGAATTGACCAAACGCTGAAAGTGTCAATCGTGATATGTGAATTAGCCATTCAGACTTACAATGTAACGTAGGCATCATAAGCAAATTGCGTCTGACAGCGGTATTGCAGATGGGATTTCCCAGAGAGAAAAAAGTGAGGAGGTCTTTGAAATAGAAGCATCCACTAACATTAGAGCTTTATCTGTTATATAAATGGAAAGCAATCTGTGATTCCGTCACTTCGTGTTTCCGCCCAGACAGAAACTCAAGCTTTGGTTATCTCCCTTGACATGTAATACAATACAATTTTCCGTCGCATGTGTGGGATTTCCCGTCCTGGGACGGGTGGATTGCTAGTTGTTAACCCTTTACCCAACGAATCGGCCGCATCCGCCCGCGGAATATGCAAACTCTGCAGTTGAAAAAATATTATTTTTCAAAAATTTTCAACAAAACCATATCATGTGACCTCTCGTTGGAACGAGCTCGATGAGCTCGTTCCAACGAGGGGTCACATGATATGGTTTTGTTGAAATTTTTTGAAAAATTTGAAAAAATGATATTTAAAATAATAAATTTTGATATCGTCTGCGTTAGGTAAAGGGTTAATTCGTTTACGTCTAATTTCTAACCCCTCTGAAATAGTACTTATCAAAACATAAGCTCTATAAACAGTTAGTCCAGTCAGTCTAATCATAGTTTCCGTTGCTGGACCTCCGGGTTGAACCAAGAACTCCATCAGTTGAAATTTTGATAGTGCTTCTTTCACCCATTACCTAGCACGAAAAACTGACGACACTTGCAAATAAAATTCTTGAATAACTATTTATTTTTATTTTTTTGCGTCAGAAACGTAGTTTATGACCCCTTATTGTAACGAACTATGCTTCGAGACAAAAATGTTTTTTTTTTAAATTATGAAAATTGAATGGTGACTTTTGTGAATAGCGCTGCCCGTTTTGGCCATTACGTTGCGAAGAGTTAAAAAGTTTCCCAACGTAAACGATATCAATTTTTTAAATTTTAATTATTCTTTTAACATTTTTTTTTAAATTTGGAATATTTCGACCGAACCATATCTTGTGAGCTAAGCGAGTTCGTTACAGTGGGAAGGGAGGGGGGGGGGGTGGGTGGGGGGGGGGGGGGGGGGGTTGTAAAATGATATGGATTTGTTGAAATTTTGTGTAATATTTTTTTCATCTGCTCAATTTTTTCATAACACCTGCGGATACGGCCGAGTTGTTAGGTGCAGGGTTATTATTACTCCTGGGTGCTTAACGCCACATCAGCAGCCAAGGCTATATGGTGGCGTGAAAATGATAGAAAGAAAAAGGTGTCATTGCTTATTACAAAGGAAACTGTTTGATTGGAAATAGGAAACAACTACAATAGAATGTCAAACACAGGAGTAGTTTGAACAGTAAAGGGTGATGTTACTAGTATAGTCAATACCTTATAAATCAACCCGCTGATTTGAAACTTGAAGATAGTGCCATGTAAAGTAATGTAATAAAATTTATTATATGACTACCACAAATAGCCCCACAATACCACTGTAGTTTGGTCATCAAATCCAGCTCTCGGAAAAACAAGAGTGTCAAGTTTAACAGATCGTTATCATGACTGTCTCAAACGAGGCGCACTTGAATGGACTATTTCTACCAGTGACCTATAAATAAATCGGTAAATTCCACGCATACATCAGGGAATTCCGTATTGCGTGTGTTCGATCGTTTATTAAACACGTACGGAAAACAACTGCTTTTCTATGACCAGTTACAGAACTCAATAAAAATTAAAAATTTTTATTAAATTTTGTTTCTTAGCGTACATACCACAATTGTTTACAATTGGCTGTAACGTAAGTGGAAGAGTGCAAAAGCACTATAAAGAGATCGAAAAATGGTCGAACGAGACCGGCGCTCGACATTACAGAAATTCTCCCTGCACAACTCTTGCATTTACCGAGCGCACGGGCAACAACCGTGACGTCAATTCCGAATTTCCGCCAACGAAAAAAATTGTGATTTAGCGGGGAGGCAACGATATCAAAAAATATCCCCTAGGAGGGTGGGACTCCGGTAAACAATTGTGGTAGGTATGATAAGAAACAAAATTTACTAAACAATTTTAATTTTTTTTCAAACTTCTCACAATTGTTTACAATTGTCTGAAGAAACAATAGGAGGAGGTGAATCACATAACCAATACCAACTGAAAGCGCAGCTGAAAGAAATGCAAGGAGGGCAGGGAATGACAGCAAAACCTGTAAAAGACAAAAAGCGGGAAGCCGCTGAAAAAGAAGCTGAAACACAACACCACAGTGCTGAAAAGCATGAAGCTGAAAAGAACAAGGCTGAGTGATAAAAATGCACAAACCTGAAAATACATATTTAATGAGGGTGCACGACAGCCTGAGCAGCAACTAGAGGGCCTAAAGAAAAACGATTCTCAGACTGCTGCTGTAGGTGGCGGAGAAAATAGGAGGAGAAAGCAGAAGCTTCCTCCAGTAAGCCGCATTCATAAAGTCCTTGGGCGAAACAGAATTGGAGAACGCCCAGGAAGTAGAAATGGCACGGACTTCATGAGCATTAAATCGGTTCGAAACAAGATCCGAAGCAGACAAACTGGAATAAGCCAGCTTGATTGCGAAACATATCCACCTGGAAATAGAATGGAAAGAGATAGACTGTCTCCCAAGAATGAGAGACAGAACAAACTCGTCCGACCCCTCCGAATGTACTGTGTGCGATTAATAAGTCTTGATCGCACGAACGGCACAAAGAAGAGGCCGCCGTCCATCGACAGAAGGAAGTGCTCGAATGCAGATGGGAGGAGGCACCGAATCAGGAAGTTGATTCTTGGCCAGAAAAGAGCAATCAGTAGTGAAGGTTATAATGTTCGCCTCATTTCTGAAGAAAGCCGAATCAACAGAAAGCACATGACGCTCACTGACACGTCTGACAGAAGCAAACGCTAGAAGGAAAGCAGTCTTATATGTGAGAAAACGCATATCGGTCTCAGATAAAGGCTCGAACGGTCCTGGCTGAGACCGAGGAGGGTCGATGCAGGTCCCGAGTCAAGGCGGAAACGATCAACGCCCGAGCCTTGGGAACTTTGTGAAAACTGTCGAAATCCATTCCCAAATGACGAAATTGCTGAGAAGGAATTAGATCTGATTTATCGCAATTGACTCTGAAACCCAGCGACGCAAGCAGGCCAAGCAACCGTTGGACACCGGGCTCCATAACTGCAGCATTGCGGTGCCGTTGGAAGATGTCGTCCAGGTAAGTTGACAAAGTCACAGTCGACAGAGTACGATGAAAAGCGAGCACATGTGACATCAGTCGGGTAAAGGCCCAAGACGCCAGGTTCAAACCGAATAGGAGAGCTTTGAATTAAAAGACACGATCCCGAAACGAGAACCGAAGGTATTTTCGTGACGCCAGGTGAATGGGCACATGGAAAGAGGCATCCTTCGGGTCGATACTGGCTGCAAAATCACCCTGATGAATCGACCATCGGACCGACCTGAAAGTTCCCATGCTAAAACGAGGTGATATGATGGACTCGTTCAGGATACTCAGATCGATGACAGGACGAAGCTGGCCATTTTTCTTTGGCACTAAGAAGAGGCTCGAGTGGAACCCCGGAGAAAGGGTTTTCCTGACCACCTCGATCGCCCCTTTGAAGAGGAGATTGTCGATCTCCTGCACCAGAAGGCCCAGACGCTGAGGATCAGAATGGACCCGAGTCGGGAGGGGCACTCGAGACAAACAGGGGTGCCGACGGAAGAACTGTCGCAGACCTGATTGGATGACGTCGAGGACCCAAGGTCTATGTCCAATGGTCGAACAACAGCGACAGCCTTCCCCCGACTGGAGGCGAATCGATGTGAGAACCTTCATCTGCGGCCTCGACGAGGCCCCATGGGACTTCCCTCGACGCTTCTTCTGAGCAGCAGGAGAGGCGATAGCCGAAGGCGCAGCCTGCGTGGCCGACGTGGCTGGGCGTTTGGCGAGCCTGGAACGACAACCACCCGCTGGTCCAGTTGCCGAATCAAAATCTGGTCCTTCAAATGACGAAGAACCTCGTCACGGACAGCGCCTACAGAACCATGGAACAGCTGAGGTCCAAGCAAAGACGGAGACCTCAGAATAGCACTCTGTTCAGAAGGAAGGGGTGAAGAAGTGTCCAGCACTGCATCCTGGCGTGCAAGCTCCAAATTAGTGTATGTCATGTCCATAAGAGCCTGAGGCAAAACACGCAAAGGCGCTTGAGCATCATGAAACTCCCCTGGCGGGAGATAGGAAGCCAGGGCAGCTACGACGTGGTCCGCGAGAGACAACATGCCCAACATCTTTCGGGATAGGTCAACCATAGATACAACTACCGACACCGGGGGAACTGCCGACTTAGGCTTAGCTAACCCGAGAGAAGAAGAATCCTCGTCCAGAGTTTTCAACCCTTGGAAGACTGGTGGACATGCGGATTCGTAGACACGAAACTGCGATGGCAGAAAGGCACCGGATCGTGAAAAGAAGGAACCCTTTAGGGCCTAGGAACGCATTTTGGCATCCAGGCATTGAAGGACCCAACACTCTGAGCTGATTGCAGAGGGCACAAAACCAGACAGGATTGTGGCGCTTCACAGAGGACCACGGCTGGGCGGTCAATGAGGGTTGATCTGAAGGCTGAACGTCTGGCAAGAGGCCAAAAACAAAATTTAAAGCCTGCCCCAAGACTGACGGGGGGGGGGGGGGGGGTCGCCTTCAAACAAATCATATAACCTCTGTGGCAAGAGACGTAGCCCAACTCGGGCTGATCAGCAGAAACCTCATGTGAATGATGAACAGCATCCAAAGGGCCACGCGAGGAATCTCTGCGACTGACCAAGGAGGTTGCGCCTCAGGAGGCACAGGGAAGCCAACGTGAGGGTTGCTAGAAAGCAACCGGGTGAGCGCCAGAACGGCCTGCCTCAGCTCACCCTGAGAATTCGTCGGAGCAGCGGCGCCCGGCGGAGTGTCTTCGCAATCGACCCTTCCAGAAGAAGAACCCAAATCCTCAGAAGGAACCGACGACGAACGCCGATCAGCAGAGTAGGGAGACGGTGAGAAGACACCGGAGGATAGTCCCAAGAGTGACGCTCGAGGCATTCATTGACCTCTGCAAAATAGAAGGCCATACCTGCAAATCCTCTAGAGAGAACGACGGCGTACGTCGATCGGCAGCTGGACCTGGGACACGATGAGAAGACACCGGATGATTGTCCCAAGAATGACAGGAAACTGCCATTGGCCTCTGAGAAACAGAAGGCCCCAACTGCCTATCATCTGAGACCGAGGACAAGCATCGATCGACAGCCAGATTTGGGACACGGTGATAAATCACCGGAGGAAGGTCCCAAGAGTGACAGCTAACAGCAGTAGCCACTGGCCTCTGCCGAACAGGAGGCCCTAGTTGCCAATGTCCCAGCCCCATCCTGCTAGTCGGCTCACCAGCAAGGGAGGGCGAAACAACAAACGATTCGCCCGAGGAACGAGGAATCGCTGACGAAGCGATCGAGCGCTTCAACCGGCCAGGAGTAATCCTAGCCAGTTGAGACGGGGCATCCAGCAGACCCGTACAGCTTCGCTGAAAAGCCAGGGAATACAGGGAGCCTTGTGACACACCACCAGATACAGCCTCGGGCCCCCAGAAGAGATGGTAGGAGCACTATCATGCAAGATAGGAGCAGCATGAACAAATTCATTTTGTAAACTGGAGAAAGCGACCGAGTGGACCCCGGAAGAACTCTTCTCAATGAAAACAGTCGCTTCAAGGGTGACCACTGGAGCCAAAGGAAGGGAGAGCGTAGTCCCCACTTCAGGAGTCCTATCACCAGCACCACCAACAGCTGCGAAGGAATCTGCTACCGAAAAGGGCTGCCCAACATCCTGCGTCACAGAGTCACCCCGTGCATTCTCAGAAATATCCGAAGAGGCACGGCTCCCTTTGCCCTGCGAACGTGGGGTTCTAGCTCTGGTTAGAACCACCTTGTTTACGGAGGCCCAGAATTTAGAAGACCAAACACTACAGGGATGGGCCTGAGAGCAATTGTGAGACAAGTACTGTGGACATCATCGACATGTTTCACCTGCATACAAAAAGGACAAGGAAGTGTTTTAGGCTTTGTCCACAAAGTTGTGAGAAAATTTTTTTAAGGGAAAAAACCCCAAAAATAAGCCAAATAATCACGCTTCTAACCGGCGGAAAACCGATCAACGCGGGTCGCGTTTTCGCGCACGGAAAAGAGAAGACACACAGAGATAACACAAGCTAAAATTAGCATAAATATCAATGAAACAAAATAATTTTGAGTCTCGTTGACGAGATAAGATCGGCCAGATCAAACTCGACGCCTGCGGCCTCTCGTTTGATCTGGCCAATCTCATCTCATCAACTCGACGGAATACAACAACACAGATCAATTGACTGTTGTAGTAATCTGTATATTCTCCAGTGTTAACTCCGGTTGGCAAGGATCACACTCTGGTCGCATATTACCCTCTAACATGGTCTTTTCTACAAAGGTAAAATGAGGATATTTATATTTGGTATAGTTGTTCGGAAGCGATGGTTCCCCCCCCCCCCCCCCAATCCGCATGCTATACAGATTTGATGTAAGTACCTATATGTAGTGTAGAATTACGGAAAGGGATATTAAAATCAGCGATAGGCTTATTTTTTAGCCTGCTTCGCTGCACTGTCTGCCCTGGTGTTACCGGAGATACCAACATGTTGGTAAGGGATTAAGTTTGTTTCAACATTCGGTTTCGCTAGGGGGAAGTCGTCTCCACGAGTGTCCTTGGTCAGACACTTAAACCCAACTGCCAACGTGAGGGCACGGTGGCGCCGTGTGCAAAAGCGTACTACACGATGGTGCATTTGCCGTCAACCGCTGCTAACCCTGTTTGTGCAGAGCGAGTACGTTAGGGAGCTGCTCTCTTGTTCTCCCCGGGTACGCCGGCTTCCTCCACCAGTAGAACTATCCGACACGATGTGACGCTGGCTGTTAAAGGTGTCGTTAAACCTCAATGAAACAAAACAAACCTCTACGTGAGTATTTTCTTAACAGTTTACTCTACCCGTACACCGTACAGTATCTCAAACGTATAGCCGCCTCATAAATGGTCAAGGAACAACGATTAAAAATAAGCTGTAAATTACATATTCATGAATATTAGTCCAATAACTGCCAGTTTCTACGCCTCTTAGTCGGCAGTAAATGTATGCTTGATACATAGGTCCTGCGAGAAATAATCTCATAAAACTCAAAACTTTGGTAATCTTGCGCAGTTATTTAGCTTATTACACCAGTTCTGAGAAATGAAAGAGGAACGAATGAGTTGCGTAATAATGTCACGTGGTGAGCTTTCAAACCCCATCTGTTGGTGCAGTTTCTTGCGTTTTAAAGGTTTGGTAATTAGAGGATGTCGGGCGCGTTCCCAGGTTCTATAATAGAGGGTACCCTAGCCATTTTTTTGGGGTGGGGGGGGGAGGTGGAGGTGGGTAAGTGCAAGTATGATATTTGGAAGGCCGTTGTAGGGGTGGAGGCTCCCCTATTCTTAACTACACCCATCCGGATGTTACCTTCTCCTCCCACTTCCCTTTAAAGGAACTGGGAGGATGGGTAACAGCCGTAACATCCTAGTTAGGCCTAGGCTAGCCACTCCCAAGAAACTTTTGCTCTAAGAGAGAATATTTGGCATTTATAAAGTGTGTAGCCCTATATTACAGACCATTTTAGAGTTCTATATGTCATGTGGAAGTTTCATTTGGCCATATTTTTTTTTGGAGGGGGTGTCGAAAAGTTTAGTGGGGTGAGGGCAAGGTCTCCTCACGTCACCTGTGGGTACGCCACTGAAGAGTATGTACACACAAGAATATATGATGAACCTTCCAACATATGCATTCTAACAAGAAAAGGTCTCAAGACAAATCGTCGCCTGAGTGCTAGAATGCCCTATGTCCCATATGGGGCATAGGACATTCTAGCACTCTGGCGACGAAATGGATATTGAATTCGAGAAATCAAGGAAGATGGCCAATAAATTCCGAATGCACGGGGTGCATACCATTTGAATGTCATCCGGTTTTCGACGTCTTGACCAATATCTCGTTCGCCCAGCAGTATATATCAGGAATGCGACTGCAAAGAACAGTTCTCCCCGAGTAGTTACGCACCTTATTTTCAGAACTGCTAATTGAGTGGCCGTTTAACGAGTTCGAAAATCGATGACACTTTCAAATACGAATAAAGCCGTGGGATGAAGTCAAATAAATTGGAAGACTATCAGAGAGCTTTTCCCACTTAATGGCCTGGATATTTACTGGTTATCGACAATAACTGTTTTTAGGCGCTAATTAATGACCGTCAAAGCGAACTTCTGTATTGGTCGGTTTTATAAAATAGAGGGTACGCACGTACCTTCAAACTTAACCTTTTCAAAACTGCATACCTTTTCCTCGAACCTTAGAATGGGTGTTGTGTGATAAGCGGACAGCGCTGGTAATAAAATATCTTTGGAGGGGTTGAGAAATCATTTAATACCACACCCCTGTAGGGCTGTGTAATTATATTATTACAGAGCCTCGTACAAAGCCAAAAAGACTGATCAGTTTCATACATGCATGGCCTTCAAATGAGGCTGTTATCTGAGTTCAGCGTATGGATCATATGTACTTTCCCCACGACCCACTTTACAAAAAAAATCCAAGCCAATATATTCACCACAATAAGTTATAATTGACACTTGGAGTGAAAATTATAACAACATGGCGATCGTCGTAAACTGTGCTTTAACCCTTTACCTAACGTAACGGCAAAAACCGGCCAGCGCTATTCTCAAAAATCGCCAATTAATTTTCATTATTTTTTTCATTTTTTGTCTCAAAAACATAGGTTATGACCCCTCGTTGGAACGAGCTCGTCGAGCTCGTTCCAACGAGGGGTCATAACCTATGTTTTTGAGACAAAAAATGAAAAAAAATAGTTATTCAAGAATTATTTTTGCAAGTGTCGTCTGCTTTTCAGGTTAGGTAAAGGGTTAAAAGAATATAGAAATGTACAGCGAGAGGCATCGGGAACACTTACCCCTCCATCTTTTTTTCCACAGACATGTTACACGGTTACACACGGAGTTAAATGGGCACATGCAAACGTGTCAATATATAGGCATTCTTGTAATATATTAGTTTCAAATCTAAACAGCATTTGGGCAAAGAATCCCACCTTTGGTCAAATGGACAGGACAATGCCCACACCACGGCATGCTCATCCAAACTATAGAGAATCATATGGCACAATTACTGATATACGAGTGTAAATTTTCTCTCACTGGGCCGAAGCCTGATATCCTTGAAAATTTGTGCGCCTCCACTTCTATCGAGTTATCACCGCTTCTGTGTCAGAAATAACAAAAGCCAAATGAATATCTTCATGTTTCCAAGGCTAATTCAATTCTTATCGATTGGAATATCTATAACTATGGTACGAAAGAATAGTGTAAATCTTTAGGATTGGAGTAACACCACATTTCATCATCGATAGTCTCTGCACTAATTCCACGAAAAGGGGGTAAACAAACAGCTTATAGCAGCATAGAAAGGGAATTCCTTACAGAATAAGACTGGTGATGGGAGAACTTATTTGAAAACACACATAACGCTTGTTCTTTTAGTCCCGATATGCAAAAGCATTGTTTCAGGAGATGGACCTTCGGTGAAACACGGGCACCCATTAGCTAAAACTTAGCTAGTGCTTTCCATGCAAATCACAAACACGAGCTACTGTCTGGGTAGTGTGTCTGTCCCGGATGGGGTTCAATGATAGTACACATTTGTGGAATTCAGTGTTCTGGGTAGGAAGAGTGTGCATTGAGCAAGTTGTTCAATCGAATTCCGGGAAATTCTACTCCAATCAACTTTAGTCGACAGCAAGCGCTCGACTCCTGTCTGAAGCTCAGTACATAGTGCTCAGAAAGCTAAACTGGTCGCATGCACCTCAACTACTACCCGCCCCCTTATTCGTAATATGACCCTGTATCTATTAACTCAATACTCGGCAATTATGTCACCTCATCTGTGAAAATTGTCTTAAAGCTGGGCTTAGAGCAGTCAGTAGGTGATCTGATAATTTGACAAACCGAATTGAGAAAAATGCTTAGTTGCTATGGGTTGTTTCTTTCAGCTCACAAGTTTTGAATCAAGTATGTATAAACAGCGGCGGATAGCTGGAGATTACTTTTGACAGATCGTCGGTGAGGTTTTGTATGAGACATGTCTTATGTTGTTGACCCTGCATGGAGTGACAGAGATTCGTATTGCATGGATTGTGTTATTGGACTGCTCAAGAATGACAGAGATTCATGCTGCATGGCTTGTGTTGTTGACTTGTTCTAGAGTAACAGAGATTAACGTTGTGTGGTTTGTTTTGTTGACCTGCTCTAGTATAACAGAGCTTCGTGTTGCATGACTTATGTTGTTGATCTACCCTCGAATGACAGTCAGCCATGTTGCATGGCTTGAGTTGGCGACCAGGATGCGAGGTTCATTTTTGTTTTGTCCAAATGGGGAATGTCAGAGACCCATGATGTACGGCCTGTTATGTTAACCTGGTATGGAATAATCATGGCTGACAAGTTCCGTCATTGAGGGCGAGTTACAGATAAGATAGCCCCCTTTATTTTCCTAAACCTGTCAGTAACTTTAACACCAAAGGTATGGGAATTTCATATAAAATTAAAATTTCGAAATATTAGCGAACTTGCATCATCGGTGTGCACATCATTTCTCAAACTTCTAGTATTTTCTTGTAGAGTGGAATATATACACAGAACGACACGCGCATGTGAACTGGTTAATCGATATGGCACGAGTGCCAGCGCGGGAGGATAGAACGAGAGGCCAGAGGCCTCGCGTTTTATCCTTCCGCGATTGCACAATTGCCATATCGATTAACCCATTCACACGCGTGTGTCGTTCTGTGTTTATTACACGCCTTCACGTCTATACAAACTATTATTACACGGACACTCAGCAATTCATTTGACAACTATCAACAAATGGGACACATTTTATCGCCAACCAAATCTGTGAGGGGAATCCGTGTCACTTTTTCGTTCCCCGAGTTCCAATGTGTTCTATGTGCCTACTGGCACATAGAACACATTGGAACTCAGTGGACGATTTTCAGCTATCACTAGCGCTTCGAACTGTAATTGCGTGGCACGATTTGTAGAAAATTCCAGTGAAATTTCGCTTATTTAAACATAATTCGTCAACGATTTCCGTTCCGCACATATGTACGGAACAGATTTTTATTTTCTGCACGGTTTAGTATTGCTGTAGATGGGGATTACATAGAACGGACGTGTAATAAAATGCTGGTTGTTTTTTTTACATTTTTTTCCCAATCCATCTGAATGAGTTTGACTATTATTGTCTGTGGAAACCCATTAAAAAATAAGAAAACGACTCTTTCACCATCTTTTGATGTTCTGAGACGTTTTATCTGTTCATTATTTCAACAGTGTGCGCACCGTTACATATAATACATAGACTGTCTTTTCCATTAAGATAAAAGTCTAGAACGTAAGATTCGCTATCTTTATCTGTGAAGAATTAAAAAAATGCAAATTTCTGGAAAAACACATTCGCTAAACAAAGAACCAATGCGGACGCTTATTTAGTGTTGATAGACGTGATACTGATAGATATTGAAATGGAGGATTATCTGAGAACACGTTGCTTTTGTTGGCTTGAGATAAACGAAAACAACAGACAGCTACGGGAGAGAATCAACAAAAGTACACCAGCTCATTTAATACTTTCAAGGGAGATAACTTTATCGAAAGTCGTTTTTCTTGACAAGTTTGGTCATTGATGAGAGAGTAGTGTTGTATTGCATTGCTCGGGAGTCAAGCTTCATGGTTTATGTTGCTACCAGGGCGGAATGATATGGATACATGTTGCATTGCTTGTTTTATAGCTCGGTATGGAATGATAGAGAGTCACGTTGCAAGATATTTGTTGTTTACCCATATTAAAATTACATAGAGTCGCATTGCAAAACGTGTGTTGTTGACTGAATGTTTACAGAATGATAGAGTAATAGTACATGATGTCTGCTGTAAACCTAATATGAAGTGATAGAGAGAGAGCAGCCCTACAAATTATATTACGCCCTGTGGGGGCCAAGTTTGAACTATATTTTGTCACGCATACAGTACGTGGAGAGTGGATTGTAACTAAATCACCCGCGGAGTGGAGTTATCACCCAAGCTATAACTTTCAAATTTTGTACATATCGACAAAAAACACAAGCAATGTTTCAGTCAATGGACCTCCGGGTTTAACCCGGAGGTCCACTGGCTGAAACTTTGCTGGTGCTGGTTATGCTTTGCAAAAAAATGCAATTATTCCTCGGGTGGAATCTCCACTCTGCGGGTGATTTAGTGATAATACACTCTCCACGTACTGTACATAAAACAATACCTTTCTATCAAGCGTTCAATAAATGCCTCAAGCTGCAGTAATCTGATTACTGGAATTGCACCCTATAATATTAGTGTTGTCTGTCGAGCGATTTCATGTTGTCGCCGGGTTAGTGTTTTCTGGGCTAGTCATGATCCTATCTTTACGTTGGGCATTATTTTAGTATCAACTGTACTTTGAATGATCCAATCAAGAAAGTAATCACGAATGCTACTTCCACAACAAAAATTGTTCAAAACGGAAAATTGCCAAGCCAGCGGAGCACTCATGTCTGATTTCATAACAATTTGATCATCGATTGCTCAACGTGCCGCTATTTCTCAAGTACCATGGCATCGGGTCGGAGAGACTTTGTGAGTGTGCTGTTGATAAGTTATGCATTTAGATAATAAATTTGAACATGAAATATGGAAAGAATAGACAACCTATGTCTGAAAGACATTCATAATAAGAGAATAATAAACGAAATGTTCGATAACAGTGTTGGATCGGGGATAAAAATATTTATTTTAACTTCACGCTAACCGAACGTCACGGCGTATCTGAACTGATAGCTGAAAAAATAGCATTTCACTCAAATTACATTCCGAGTAAACATCACTACTTATTAAATTCGTGACATTATGGCAAACTGTGAGAACATAGATCAAGTATATGATCCACCGTATATTAGGAGATATTCATTTGTATCCCATTGGCTAAATATTTAGTCAGAAATCAATGGATGTTGGAGAAACGAAATTGGTTCTTTAGACTGGGGAATTTACAGAAGTAGAGAAGATTTTTATCAAGACTTTCATATTTGTTTATTGATTGGAAGGTTTTGCCTGTGCACAAGTACAGTACTGCTACTACCATAGCGGATAGGTTATTTCAATCAGATCGGGATCGAGTCGCGATCTGGTGAAAATACTTCATCCAATTTCTGCCCAGAACAGTGTAGAACACCTCTGTATAAATTCCAGGTATCTTTGTTTATGCATGATTAGTATAACAGAATGTTGCCTGAAAGCTTAACCCTTTACCTAACATGAAAAGTAGACGACACTAGCAAACAAAATTACTGAATAACTAATTTTTAGCATTTTTGTGTCAAAAACATAGCTTATGACCCCTAATTGGAACGAACGCAACGAGCTCGTTCTAATGAGGATTCATAAGCTATGATTTTGACGGAAAATGAAAAAAATAATGAAAATTGAATGGCCGGTTTTGGCCATTACGTTAGGTAAAGGTTAAGAACACTTTTAGATTACACCGTAACCCCTCAGGATGGACACCAGACAGTCGGATAAATTGCACACACTAAAACCAAGAACTCAGTTCTCTACAAACTTTCTAATTTATACTTTCCCTAGGATGTTGCATGCAAAAGAACCATCGCTTCAAAACTATTCCCGACCACTATTCAAAAAGCCTCTAACGGGGTAATTCTTGAAATTTGTATCCTCAGCGCGTTAACTGTAATAATCCAGTTTGTCCCGACTGTATGGCCTAGCTTCGTTATCTCACCCTTGTCTATTAACTGACCCTAAATTGTTTCATTTTCTAAAAACGATGGAAAAGAGTTTGTTTTTATATAGAAAGAACTATCTCAAAAATTAATCTTCCATTTACTTTTTTTCATTTTCATATACGTTGGTGTCAGGATTGTTTCACATTTCACATGTGACTTATTTTTGTTGGGGACGGAGGTCAGACAGCCCCAGTGGCTATTCCATGTCCCTGTAGTGCAACCATGTATTTGAGATCAATGTATGTTGCTATCTATTGTATGCATTTGTATGCATGCTGTGCTACGGAATTCTTTATTCATGCATTCATTAATTCACGTAGAAAACGAAAGAAAACGAAACGCGAAAACATTTAGTCTTTGTTTTGCTGAGACAGAACACAACGAAGGTAGAGTGCTGGAATTCTTTCAAGTTTTTAACATGCGCTGTTGGAATATAGGAAAAGCTGCAATAAGAGTCGTTGATAACTGTCTCCTTAACTCTGTCTTGGTCGTGACCTGTTTTTGTACCACCATTAACCCTTTACCTAACCTGAAAAGCAGACGGCACTTGCAAAAATAATTCTTGATTAACTAATTTTTTTCATTTTTTGTCTCAAAAATATAGGTTATGACCCCTCGTTGGAACGAGTTCGACGCGCTCGTTCCAACGAGGGGTCATAACCTATGTTTTTGAGACAAAAAAAATAAAAAAAATAATGAAAATTAATTGGCGATTTTTGAGAATAGCGCTGACCGGTATTGGCCGTTAGGTTAGGTAAAGGGTTAAAAGAAACATCATCTCTGGCGGTTTGTTTACTTTCGTGCTGACCCTCTTTTGCGCCGAAGATACAAGTCATAATGTCAATCATATGCGAGACCAATGACATGCGTTTTACATGACGTTGCTACACGTAGGCCGAATTCCCAGAATGATGTATCTAGTTCATGTTTCAATGTGTTTATTGTATCGGGTCGCGTCGCATACACAGAAAAATCGTGGTATAAAATGTTTTATTTCTGAAATCTCCATCTACCAGTGTGAACGTAACCCGACAGGAATCATATCGCGATTCGATCGAGAAAGTGACCTCTTTTGTGATCACAGAACAGGCAACAGGCTTTTCATAACTATTTAGGAAACGTCTATGCCAACAAAGCATTTTAACGTGGAGAAGCTATACTTCCAATGTCCATCATCAAGTACAGTAATCTGATCACAACAGCGGTATTTTTTAGACACCAATCGAGTCGCGACAACCTTAACACCAGGACTCAACACTAAAACACGTTTACAATAGTATTTTCTAGAATTGTATTTTGTGCCTATTAATATAACTGTCTAAAATGAATTATTTGCATTTTAAAAATTATGCCAATTTTCCGCATCTTTCAAAATGATAATGGTTAATTTAAACCCATTTAAAGTCATAACTGGGGCACGGCGGAGTTGCGGTAACCGATTCTCGTCAGATCACCGAAGTTAAGCAACGTCGAGCCCGGTTAGTCTTGGATGGGTGACCGTCTGAGCGATCGATGCGGACTCTCGCGTTGTGTCCTTGGGCAAGGCACTTAACCCCGATTGTCCACATGGGGGCACGATGACGCCGTGTACTAAGACGTACTGCACGTCGACGGTGAGCATGTCTTCAACCAATCTAACCCCGCCTGTGCTACAGTGCGATGTTACGATGTTGGGGAGCTGGCAGCTGCTCGTCGTTGCTCCTTGGTTCTCTCCGGGTTCTCCGGCTTCCTCCGCCTGTAAAACTGCCACCGACACGATATGACGTTGGCTGTTAAAGTGTCGTTAAACCCTAATAAATAAATAAATAAATGAATAAATAAATAAATAAAAAAATAAATACAATTGTAAAGGTTCTATAGTATTGGCCCCGTTTGTCTAGGTTTCAAAAACAAAATGTTGCAAAAACATAATCGAATCAGGGGGAGGCCACCAAAAATTTGCAAGACGTGATGTGGGGGTGTGTGGGTCTCTTGAGTGCGCCAAAAATGTGCATTTCCAACTTGTGCAATTTTTTGAATTTTTTAAAAATATATCAATATATCAGCTAATATATACCTAAAAATATATCAATATATCAGCTAATATATACCATCATTTGTGTTTCAAACCTTAAAGATGATGTTGTACATCACACTCTTAACATAAATACAACATCAGAAGGCTTTATATGTGAGAATATTGGGCTTAAACTGGGAAAATGTCACACGTCAGTGGGGGGTGGGCGTCTTGTTCGAAATGTAGAAAATGTGCAGACAATATTTTGGGAGGAATTCAAATGAAAATTTGTTCCCGTATATGTACACCTGCTCTGGCCAAGCCTGATAATGAACAGCTTGTCATTTGTAGATTGGGGCCCACAGCAGCCCACAGAGGTTTAAATTGGTGGTACCAGTTTAATCCTTTACCTAACATGAAAAGCAGACGACACTTGCCAAAAAATGATTGAATAACTAATTTTTTTCATTTTTTGTCTCAAAAACATAGGTTATGACCCCTATTGGAACGAGCTCGACGAGCTCGTTCTAATGAGGGGTCATAATCTATGTTTTTGAGACAAAAAATGAAAAAATAATAAAATTAATTGGCGATTTTTGAGAATAGCGCTGGCCGGTTTTTTCCGTTACGTTGGGTAAAGGGTTAAGAACATTATGAAAACCCCCTAAAGACAGATGTGCCTACTAAGTTTATAAGCTTATTTTGGATTTTAATGGGAAAGTAGGGGTGGGTGTCTGAGAACGGTAGTAGAAAATTTGCACGCAGTAGGTGGTGGGTGTAAAAAGGAGCCGAATAAAAAACAGGACGTCACGTCTTGCAAATTTTTAGTGCCCCCCCCCCCCCCCCACCCCTTGACCGAATCACGAAAAACAAACAAAATCTACATCAAAGAATCAATATCGCCGCATTTGTTTTCTGGCCGGTAAGGTTCTACTATGCTAAGAGGGGAAAGGTGTTAAGATACTTTCCTCCGGATCGTGACCCATTCACGTTTCCAAATAATCGTATATTTTTCAGATACTAATCAACCACAGAGCTTTCTAACTAAGAAGTCGCCCCGCCCCGGGAAGCGCATCAGTGCCTGTTTACTGTGGTAAGTAAGCCCTGTTTTACTGGTAAATAGAGGTCTTTCGCCAATATTTGGAGTGGAAGTCCTCTAAATAGGCAACATGGATATAAAGGATTGACTAAACTTGACTTTATCACCATGTTGCGGTCACGATAAGCCATTATGCAGAAATATTCGATCTTCAACACCAATAAATAAGTATAATAAACATAATTGGACCTTCACGTCCGCCTAGAATATGCATCCAATTCGCCATTCAGCTTTTCTTATCTTTATGAATATTATTCCGCGATTTCTGTGTGTGGTTAACATTACCCAATACAAAACAGACATTGAGAAATGTACTACATATACCACACATGTAATCCGGCCTACGTGTGAAAAGTTCATTTGAGGATGCATCCGATTGATCGTTACGCATTTGAGTGACGCTCTGACGTAAATGAAATGCTTCAACACAAAAGATTGTAAAGCGCGAATGTAAACAGACTCCACCCTCGTTGTCTTCTATCTTGTTCTTCCACAAGTTTTATGGAGACTCATTGAAACACGATTGTTGTGTGCATGGTGCTCACGAAAAGGCAAGCACAGCACATTCCAGCTCCTTTCGAGGCACATTCCAGTTCTATTTCGTGCAAACTGTGTTCATAGAATGCTGATTTCAGCCAACCGAGGAACGCGAAAGCGGGCCGAGGTTTTTCTGTTCCGTTTTTTCTCTTCATTTGTGTTATTGATCGCCCAAATACACCCCATATAGCAGACTAACTCTTTGGATTATTAAAAACAAAAACAAGGAAACCGCGATTTCTATCAATAAATTCAGCTTACATACGAACAAACGAATAGACGCTACTGAACCTTGCCATTGTTTACATAATTTCAGAGGCACAAGATACCAAGGCGCTCTTAACAATAAAAAAATACAAAATTCGTTCAATGGGAAAGAAGTATAGGAGGTCGGAAATGTTAGGGTCGATACGCGCTTAATATGTAAAGGAAAGACCTGTACACTATTTTGAGCAGGACTTCATATCAGCGGCCTCTCAAAGAGAACATGACGAACAGAACCCTTTACCCAACAAATCGCCCGCATCCGCCCGCGTAAAATGCAAATTTAGAAGCTGAACAAATATTAATTTTCGAAATATTTCAACAAAACCATATCATGTGACCCCTCTTTGGAACGAGCTCACATGATATGGTTTTGTAGAAATCTTTTTAAAAAAATTAAAAAATGATATTTAAAATCTGCGTTGGGTAAAGGGTCGTTTCCTTGCAGGATGTGAACGTGGAAACTCTGCAAAATAGTTGTCTCTGTTCAAACTGGCAAGCCACGGAAGTAAAATTTGCTATTAAAACACACAAACGTAGATAACGCGCAAGGATATCGATCGAAACTTCTTGCGTAATTCAAACCACTTCTGGGTAAATATTGTAACAATGGATGGAAAAATATTTGTTTGCCAATTCCAATTTTATATAGTAGCATAGAATACTTTGCGTGATCATCTCATATATGCTTTTTCAGTGACGTTCTCTCAAGCAACCCCACATTTCCTATGCCCTAACTCCGTCCCCGACTAACATTATTGTTCTCATAATTCCATGGGAGCTGGGGCTTCGTGGCACACTTCTGAATGTTAAAAAAATGACAAAAAATTACAACAGTCAAGTTATCCTACAATTCACTTATCTTGCAAGCTTTTGTGTTAGCGATGCAATATTAATCGCCTAGGACGAGTTTCTTTCAAGAAGAACCTTCATCTTCAAATCCTTTAATATACTTGTGGATACAGAAGGGGACGCAGGCACTCTCAGCCCCAGGTAAGACCTTTTACCGATTACTCGGTGTGTCTTTATTTGTGTCATATTGTCTCCAGTCACTTCGTCTGTTTATTTGTTGATGGCAAGTGTACCAGCAGCGTGCGGCACGCCTTAGGAGACAAACTTACACGAGGACACAACTCAGATTTAGATCGAACAGTCGTCTTTTCAATCCGAGGTCGAATGCGAAAACCAGCAGCGAATCACAGTACCCGATTACTGTAGTTGTAGTATGCATAACATTGTCGGCGCTTCACTGCTTCTCCTTTTGCGAAGAAACGTTATGCGTTTGATTTAGCGATCATGATTTCGTAATCAGGAACTCGGGTTACCCTGTTGATGACGGCATGAAGTATGAATTTGAATGTACAGTACAGCTGACGTGGAATGGTCGTAACTCACACATGGGCAGTGATGTCCACGCATGCATTTCTACCAGGTAATACAACTCACCAGTAGCAACATTTTAATTAATGAAGAAGCATTGGGTACAACACGGTGCTTCATTCATTAAATGTTTGATGATTATTCCTACAATTGGTGTTTGGAGTCTAGTATCATTGCGTCCGTGGAAATATTGGCCACCCGTGGAAAGTGACCAGTTCACTGTAATAGGAGTATTCAACTGCTCCTTAAAGTGTTGGCCCGCCACCTTGGGTTACAACCAGCATTGGTCTTTTTGAATAGTTTTAAACAATTAAAAAATTACTCCCCAAACAATGCTATTATCTTTTTTCGCTCAAGAACATTTCAGAGGAAATTGGGATCTCATGAGGTATTTCATTATCTCGTGACATGCTGTGACAAAAAAATAATCTCCTCTGACATTTTGTTTAAGTCGAGGAAATTTGTTCAGAACAGCGTGCGTGTCTATGGTGCTAATTATTTTCACCGTAGCACGCCATGAATACGAGACACACTTTAAATGGAACATAATGTCTATCATTTGGAAAAAGAAATTCAGTTAGTTTGAGTTTTTTTAAATTAAAGATTCACCCTTTTTGTCTACACTTTAATCGAAAAGTGCTATATTTTTGAATTGCCAAGAAAGATAGTAAAATAACGGATTTAAAGTTGTCCATACGTATCAATTCAACCAGAGCATTTGGAGTAAGGTGACACATTTATTTATTTATTGGGGTTTAATGGCACTTTCGACAACCAGGGTAACCGTGTGTTGAAACGTTTTACGGGTGGAGGAAGCCGGAGTTTCCGGAGAAAACCACCGAGCAGCGGCGAGCAACTGTCAGATTTCCTACATACTAACTCCACACAAGCAAAGTTAGCATTGGTTGAAGACAAGTGCACCATCGATGTGCAGTACGCCTTAGTACACAGCGCTATCGCGCCCCACGCGACCAGTCGGGACTAACTGCCTTGCCCAAAGACACAACGCAATTATCCCTGGCGGGAATCGAAGCCTGTACCTTTCGCTTTGAAGTTCAATGCCGTAACCACTGAGCCAACTGGCTTCTGTACGGTTACACCATGTTGGAAGTAATATAGAGGATCAGTCGGTGATCTGTATTATTGCTGGCTGTTTGGTAATAAATGGAAACATGTTCCAGCTTCCGACATCATGGGGAAGTAGAGGGGTGGCTCACGATTGCAGATTGCTTTTTAACCCAACAACTTCGTTTTCGCGGCCATGAAACTATATTCTGTTAACCTTTACCTAAAATGAAAAGCAGACGACACTTGGAAAAACAATTCTTGAATAACTAATTTTTTTCATTTTTTGTCTCAAAAACATAGGTTATGACCCCTCATGGAACGAGCTCGACAAGCTCGTTCCAACGACGGGTCATAACCTATGTTTTTGAGACAAAAAGTGAAAAAATAATGAAAGTTAAAGTGGGTAAAGGGGTAAAAAATACTTCTCGATATATGAGCACACCTTCGGGGAGCGCGGTGGCTCAGTAGGTAGAGGTGCAGGCTGCAAGCCGAGAGGTGCTCGGTTCGAATCCCACCTGCGGCAACCGCGTTGTGTCCTTGGGCAAGACACTTCATCTCCATTGCCCGCGTGGGGGCACGATGACGCCGTGCACTAAGGCGTACTGCACGTCGATGGTGCGCATGTCTTCAACCAATCTAACCCTGCCTTTGCTGCAGTGCGGAGTTATGATGTTGGGGAGCTGGCAGCTGCTCGTCGTTGCTTGGTGGTTCTCTCCGGGTACTCCGGCTTCCTCCACCCGTAAAACTGTCACGGTCATGATTAGCCATTGTGCATAAATATGTGATATGTGACCTTAAACCACCAATAAAATAAAATAAATAAATAAATAAATGAGCACACCTTTATTAGAATACTTATTTGGGCAACTTTAAGCTGTAGCAGTCATTATCGTGAAATTTACAGTAGAAGTGGCGGAAATTGGTTGCCAGTGTTTCCACCGTAATTTTTAAGGTAATGTTTTACCTAGGCAATCTAGAAGTGTACAGACTTTTAAGCCTAGGACCAATTTTTCGGCCAATCTTCCTCTACATACTTTTCCAAGGTTATGGAACGATATCGAACCAGTGGTACAGAACTACTTCAGAACCCACTTCAAACGTTTCATGACAGATAATTTTCTAGAATCATATGCTTTCCAAGTCACATGCAACAACACTGAATGCCCCGACTGCAAGTAATGTGAACGTCGAATCATGGAAACGGTTATACCTCTAGGGCGCTGGTGACCTGCACTCAAACCCATCATATGGATTTGAATCATTTGGATCATGTGTCTGGGCGAATTCTCCATGTTTGTCTGGGTACACTCTCGGCGTAGTTTATTTTGGTATTCTTTTTTTCCTATGCCCCCGGCTATCAGAACGTCTTACCTTACACTAACGCGCGCAGAATTTTCTTTTCTTTTATTCCCCACTTTGTCACTATTCATTTATTATTATCTTCCTTTTGGTACATAACTTGTATGTGGTATCAATTTGATATGGACAGGCAATATTATATAAACCTCTGCTGTCGAGAGACCAATTTAAGGAGTGGCAGGAAGACAGCCCCTCGGGCCATGTCGCTTCCTTGCAGTGTGATAATTGTTGTGTATTGTTTAAATGTTTTATATTTATTACGTTTGTATCCACAAGAACAAATAAACTTACTTACTTACTTACCTTACTTACTTACAGTTCATCTTTCACTTCATTAAACCTTTGAACCCTGGTGTATCTTCCATTTCCGCTCAATGACAGCATTTGGAAGAGACCATATTCATTATTTGGGGGTAGACCAATCAATATTTTCAGCGTGCAGTTTTTTTTAGCCTGCACCTGTAAATATTGATTCGTCTACCTCACACATATACTTAGCACTCATGCTACTTAATGAAATTATGACGTATCATGTGCTTGGACCGAAAAAGTGGTCTCCCCGGTTCATCGGGTTGGACGTCACCATGAGACACGCCTTGCTTGATATTACGCCATGATTTGGGGGCTAAAATGAATTGCGATATTCTTCATTGTGAATCAAGAAATGCATATTTTTAGAGCTCAGTGGGGTAGGTTCGACAGAATAGGTCAACTAATATTCTTTGACTAGATTTTTTGCATTGAAATGGAAGCGACCATCAGTAATTGTTTAATTATTCAACCCACTTCATCACTTGATTGGACCTGGCTCATCAACAGTAAACTGCAACCCGCCATTATTTGAATTGTAATTTCTATAAAATGCTTGTCAACTACCCAAAGAGTACTATCCTGGCTGAGAGTTGTAGGGCACTCCTCCCAATTTGACCTATCGGTATATTTTATTTGAGCACTGTCGGTATTTTCGGTGCTTTATCGTCCTTTTAAATAAATGAAACATTTTTACTCCCAGATGTTACTTTCTCTCCAATGGTAAAAATAATGTGTCAAAATTCGGAGAAGTTTAGTAACCCCCGGTAGAGTGGGTTGGGAGTGGGGAAGTAACAATCTACGTGGGCATGCGCAGCGCACAGTGTATCATACAAAATTTTATGTCACCTACCAAATCAATTAAATTTTCCAAACGCCATATACACGAAGTTTCCATTCATTCATTGCAAAATATTTGCCATCAAAACATATCTTACGTCCCCTCATTTTATCGAGCGTACCGTTCCAATGAGGGTATCGCAAACTACGTATCGGCAGCACAAAATGAAAATTGTGATTGATTGGAAAAAGAAAATCGTATTTTTTTTACAAGTCCTGTTATATAAAACCTCGGGCAGGTATTATTTTACAGTATGTGAATACTAACATTACAGAATAACATTAATCAAACGATGCTAACATTGCTAACACTGCAAGAAAGTTGCAGCCTTCCTGCAAATCTCTTAAAAGCTTTCCGGAAAGCATATATTGTGCACATATTGCTTGTTGCGGTGATGTTGTCCGAAATTATGGAGTGACGGAACGGCTCATGTCGCGTGTCGGCCATACATGCGCGCTTATCGCTCGTATCGAACGGTCGCTCAATGTACTGCGATGGCTGATGCGGGACACGTCAGTTTAGGGGGAGTCTGACATGGGTGTCCTTCGCTCGTAGCAGGGGATTCAGGTTTCGCCGTTGCTGTCCACTGTACACTTCGACAATGCGTTGAAAAAAAAACTACCCAAAACTCTTTAAAAGATGTGGGCATTGTTGTCTGGGTTTATTGCGGTAAGCATGACGAGGGGTGTTCCCTGTGGTGAATATTAGACAAATTCAACCTATTTCAGATCTTGAAATTGTAGGGTAGCTGCTTCTCCATTCAAGGCAAAGATATTGGAACTGGACTGTCCAAACGGAATTGCAACCCTCTTCAGTGCGTAGTACTCTTATAATCTATTTAGTATCTATTAAGAACTTTTTTTACAAAATCTAGTGATACATGCAAGTTTTGTTCTTAAAGGTGATTTAAGAATTGAATGCAATTTTTATTATCTTTATTGGTGTATGAACGTGTGGGAATGGGTACAAATTGTATGAATCCCGATTCATACAATTTGTACCCATTCCCACACGTTCATACTCCAATAAAGATTATACAAATTGCATTCAATTGTTATAATTACGTTCCGTAACTGTTTAAACTACTTTCTACCAAACAACAAAGCAGAAAGACGAAATAAAACATGTACGAACGAACGAGGCGAAAACCCACCCTCTTTCAAAAGACAAAGCGCACAACTCTGAGTTGAGCGCCAGTTTTCGGCACTGACCCAAATTTGTCAAATTGCCGTCTTTCGCAACGAAAGTTGGAATGTTCAAAACAATTTATTTAACATATCAGTAAACTATAATCACATATGAATCGACAACAACTTCAAGAATAAAATCAATGAAATAATTTCACACTGTCGATTGATATTTCTGGTAAGTTGTTTGAGATACCACAAATTATTAACTTGAACGAAAATGCGGGTCAAAGTTCGACCAAATGTATTCATTGGAAAATGAATTACATTTGGTCATGACGTTTTCATCCAGCCGACCAATGGGAATTGAGTATTTTGACCCAAAACGTATAACTACATTCACAATGTAATTACTAATATATGAATGGTGACAGGAATAGTGATTAGAATGTTGATAATGTAAAGAAAGAAACTGTGCGCGAATGCTGACAAAGACAGACATGGGGAAAATAGCAAAGAAATCTACGCGAGGGGTGAACTAAAACTAAAAAACAACTACACTACTTGAACCGGTTAGAAAGACTTAATCCTTTTGAGTGGGTTCTCATTTCAGGTGGAAGTAAAACATGTCACGCCAAAGCCATGACCTGCGATTTGTAACTGTCGTTGGCCTCAGTATGAAAATCGTAGAAACATTCTTAATAGTACACTTGTGAGATATATGCTAATGTAGAAATAGTTCTAGTTTAAAGGATATGATATGACAATGGGATGTTTTGATATAAAATATCTCTCATTCTCACTCAGACAGATTGATCGAAATGAAAGCAAAGAACACAGAACACCACTCGCGGAAATGAATATTATGACAGGAGAAACACTTCTTAAGGCTTGGGCATAAAAGTAATAGACTAAATGGATGGAAGGTGAGAGGTCAATAACCCTACTGTCTCGTTTTTGTCGTTTAAATGTAAACCACTGCCGTCAATTTGTTTTTGTTTGTTTTCTTTCTTTATTGTTTTTTCTTGGCCTCCAAATTTTCATTTTTTCTTTATTTGTTTCTTATGTGCTATGCATACAGAACCGAGGTCACGAAAGTGATCTGATTTTCCTTAGATAGCAATCCGATTGCGACTTCATGCATTTAAGCCTGCTAAAATGAAATACCATCTGTTTGGTCACAGTTCTGTTTCGATGGTCGAGATTCTACAGTGTTGTAGGGAGAAACCCGGGCAGAGAATCTTGACCATATCACGACCAAGAAGCGACCTCGGTCGAAATTCTCTGGTTACTTTTGTATTCATGGTCCTGTAATGGTCCAGAAGCTAAAACAGCTGGCAGAAATTCACCACCCTTAACAACAGTTGTAAAGAGGTTTCCGTAAAATATTCAGTCCTTGTGTATGCAAAATAAATAAATAAATAAATAAATAAATAAATAAATAAATAAATAAATAAATAAATAAATAAATAAATAAATATTTTTTATTGATTGTATTCTATAATGTGTACACTGAAGACGTTAACAAATAATGATATGTTCATAAGCAAAAGAATAGTCCGATTTAATAATTTGCAGCTTTCATTAAGAGAGTGGAGTGCTACCAATATGATATTACACTGTAATTTTAATGCAGAGTGGGTATGATAAGGTGTGACCAATCAGTTTCTAACATTCCCACGATGTAAGCTCTGGTTCCAAAATATGCTATAGTGAGCTGTCAACTGTTAAGAAATATATGAGTTTATTGTTTCGATTGAACATCTGAAGATGTGGGAGCACAACGGCAAACTATTAGATTGGAAGGATGGAGGCTAGAATAGGCGATGGATGCGTATTGAAGCTTATTGGTAATCTACTCCTTTCGCTCAATGTTTTGATGCTGAGTGATTCGGTTAGCAAACGAAGAAACCGCAGTCAAAAAAGTACCACGGCGAGACATAAAAGACGACTGATGACACAAAGGGCGATGGACATTGATCTAACAGAAGTTTGCTTTGTGTCTTTCCTATCACTCGACCCACCGTCACTTATTATTACCCACCAGTCAGCTGTGAAATCTGATTCATCGATAGACCAGTCGACAGCTGTTATGTACTCTAAGATTAGCCGGGTTAACACTTAAACTCTCAGATTACTTCTACGAAAATAACTACCGTGTATATATGTACACAGCTGCAGGTGAATTAAATAGAGGGTAATTGCTTGACTGGACTGGTTGCGTGAAATAATTCATGAGAGGTGGGGGACGTTCTACAAACACGAGTGCGCGAATGCGCACGAGTGTTTTACAATATAGTCCCTCGCCTCGAATGAATTATTTCACGTTACCAGTCCAGTCAAGTGTGATTACTCTGTTTATTACTTTTCATTATTAACGATAACCGGCCAGTGCTATTCTCAAAAATTGCCAATAAATTTTCATTATTTTTTCATTTTTTGTCTCTAAAACATAGGTGATGAGCCCTCAATGGGGCGAGCGCGTCGAGCTCGTTCCAATGAGGGGTCATAACCTATGTCATTGAGACAAATAATGAAAATAATAGTTATTCAAGATTTTTTTTTTTTTGCCAGTGTCGTCTGCTTTTCATGTTAGGTAAAGCGTTACAAAAAACGAGAAACAATGAAGTCCTTATTACACCCACGACAGAGCGTCTTCGTTTGCGCGCACAGATACATGACACAATTGTTGATTGCATAATTCACTTGTGAAGTTATCGTTTATAATCAAACCCGGAATCAAACAAAAAATGAAAAGATAATGAAAATTAATTAGCGATTTTTGAGAATAGCGCTGGCCATTGCGTTAGGTAAGGGGTTAAATAATATAATTATCGTTAATAATGAAAAGTAATAAACAGAGTAATCGCTTGACTGGACTGGTTACGTGAAATAGTTCATTCGAGGCGAGGGACTATATTGTAAATATCTCGTGCGCATTCGCGCACTCGTGTTTGTACAACGTCCCTCACCTCTCATGAATTATTTCACGTAACAAGTCCAGTCAAACGATTACTCTCTATATACAACTCGCGTAGTACTGAATCAGACGCCACATTCTTTCTATCCATTGCTGTCACAAACAGAGTCATTATACAAATATAGGCCTGGTCTGTAGTACTCGAATCGAGTTGCCCGGGCTGTTTGAGTGCGACACGCGAAAATAAAATTAAATACGAAGTTGTGAAACACTCGAATCCCGAATGTTAGTTAATGTAAAACACACCTAAAACTCTTAACACATCCGAGGTTTCGATTATAATCCGAAACTGTCCAATACTCCAACAGGATCCCGAAGTCATGCTTGTGTTGCTCCTAACCGACCTAACCCGGGCTTTATCATTCAGCATCGCATATATGTGTCTGTCGGGACTTCAGCAATCACTGCCCGAAAGATGATTTCCAAAATGTCGAAATCTATCCTCAGATGCAATGACACAGCATTTTAGTACAATAAAAAGGCCCTTGGGGACATGCTAAGACGACCCTGTTTGGTTCTCTACCAATTTTGACTTGGTAATTGCCAGCACAGTACAGTTGGATCACCGAATTTTGGGCGCATTCTTACCACATAAGGTTGATACCATAATATATGAAATAATCTCCTCAGATGCAATAAAACAATATAGCAGAGATGTTAAAAATGCTCAAATGAGGCACACAAAGGTTGGCAAGTTAGATAATATGCATTTATACTTAATTTATTATCATGATTATTTATTCACAGTTTAGTGAGCTCATGACCTGACCACGTTCGTATTGTTGTACTGAACTCCTCTAAGTAACTCGGACTCGTGCCAACACATACATTCAAACTGCTTTTTCAGCCTCATACTTACAAAATAACATCGATGAGAAGGGACTTTTGGATGATGGGAATTAACGATGTGCTCATCGAGTCAGGCGATATATCGAGACGCCATTTAAAATACGTGTCACTGTAACCTCAACCTTATCGCGACCTGTCTGCCACTATTTCAATACTACCGGGACAAACAAGATGTAAGCCCCCTACCAATCAGTCGTCCTCAAGACGCACCTGGACCTGTCGTTTTGCAGAATTATCGTACAGTTAGTTTAAGACCAATAGTAACATTTACTGACAAGCCAGTAATGTTTTACTATACATTATAGCCCATAGCATTTCTCCCACTCAAAATCGTATTCTCTTATCGTACTGTCTCCTAGAATAATACTGTTCGGAAGGATAATGGGAAAACTATAAAAAAGACCAAATGTGCACTTACAAACCTCTCGGTCTTGAAAAACGTCTAGTAGTTCTTGCGCGTTTTTTGAAGAGCATGTCACCACGAGATTACGCTCAACCGAGAACTACGGGATATTTGGACTTTTTCATTGTTTGTTCAGAAGCACTTTCCATGAAAAAACGTTACGACTTTGCAACGCTATCGTCCTTGAAGTCAACCACATACCATTGCTGTCAGAACCAAATTTACAGAAGTTTATTTCTAAATTCGCATTAATTGATAGTTTGTGTTGTAAGTGAGAATGTTTTGATGCTTGAGATTTTTGTCTCTTGCTAGATGAAAGTCTTTGGTACAGCAAAAGCTTGGTGGAAGTTTTTAACTGTCACGTTTTCACTCTAAAATCAGCTGGGATAAAATTCAACACACATCAACTGGGTTGAGTGAATATGAACCCAACTGGGTTCATATTCACTCAACCCAGTTGATTTGGGTTGATTTTAGCCAAACTGATTTTAGCGGGTGATACTTAATTAACATGAATATCAATAAGAAATAAAAACTACTTACCCAGTTGTAGCTTAGCCGGCGACTCAGGTGGAACATAAAATATCACCAGAACGAGGAGGGACAGCAGTGCACTTGGAAGTAACAAGATGAAACTATAGAATGCCACCTTTCGCTTGAGAGTCAAGTGGAAAGTAATGTCTGGGTACGGCTCGGGGCAGCACTTATAATAGAAGACATTGCGAAACGCAGAATTGTTTTGTATGTCCCACTGTTTGCTCTTTTTATAAATACTTAAGGAAAGATATGTTTCATTCTTATCCAAGAAATCAATATTTAAAAGGAGACCATTATATGTCCACGAGCCGAACTTCATTTCACATTTCTGGTAGTCGAATGGGAAATACGTTGTGTCAAACAAACATGTGCTTTTCAGTATCGCCTGTGGCATCCATAGAAGGCTGCCATCATGTTGAACCACGACCAGAGCATCTCGTTGTTCCTTCAATCTTTCGTCTGCGCTGTAAAAAGAATACACAAGGCATGATTATGATTTATTTCATCTATACCGACGTAGTGTATGCCCCGACCCCACACACATAGTTTTCCTGAGAAACGCCAGCCTTATATACATTCATTCCTGAAATTCTTAAAACTAGTTAATGTACTCTTGCCCCGATATTTACTGGGTTATTTGCTGCGGTCATTCTTCCACTTTCTGGGTACCTATGCCTTCCAAATGGACCAAGGGTACTCCATTTTCCCGGGGAATACCATGGACCTTCATGTTTGGAGTACACCCAGTGTTAACCTAGTACGGGGTTAAATGAAACCTGGGGATAAAATATTCAGAAAAATATTTTGCCCCCTCCCTACTTTATTTGGACTGGCAATATACAATTAAAATATAATAAAATTTTGCAACCGGACACCGGTACTCTACGGTAAAACATTACGGTAGAGTGTGTTTTTTTTTTATTCTTTTTTGTGTTTTTGCAATGACAAACTTGTTTGCGTCTGAGCAAGCAGGCGGACCTAGGGCATGATGCTTGGTTTTGCTTCATAATACTAAGAGGCTGTTGATCAACTTTGACGAGAAGACAAACTAATATATTTTATCTGCGGGAGTTTGATTAAAAATAATAATTGACCTATATTAAAGACTGACTCTCCCAAGAGAGCAAGGACATCTTTCGGCAAGGGCAATGCTATTTTACAGAACCGGATACGGGAGAAATAAACCAGTTGTTTGTTTCGTTAAACATGAGCACCCCTTAAATAGTATTTCGTATGATAACAATTTAACCCTATACCCAAAACTAAGAAGAGATGCCACATGCAGAAAATTACCCGAATAACCATGAGTGGCCATAAGGTGTTTTCAGACAAAAAAAATGAGAATACAGTGGAGCCCACTTAATTGGATATCTCTTAATTGTATATCCCTGTTAAATGAATGTACTTTCCCAACACAAAACCATTTACCATACCTCCAGCACAAATTTTAACTTTTAATTGGAGATAGGTTATAGAGTAAACTCCTGTTAATTGAATAAAAAATCCTGTAACCTGTCGAAAAATTATCCTGACTCTCTCAGTTTTCCTTTGTTTATAGACCTATTTGGCCTCAGTACATCCAATACAGGCATTTAATCTATTATATCTTGTTTGACAGAGCTCATGGAGCTCTGTCGAACAAGATATAATAGAGTAAATGCCAAGTCTATCTCTAGAATACAAGAAAGTGACACAGTCCCTGTTAATTGAATACTCCTGTTAACTGAATAGTTTTCATTGGCAAACTGGCTATTCGATTAACAGGGTTCCACTGTATAATGAAATTTGAATGTCCACTTTTGTGACTAGTGCTAGCCGGTTTGGGCCGCTATGTTGGATTGAGGGCTGTTTATTTATTTATTTATTTATTTATTTATTTATTTATTTATTTATTTATTTATTTACTTATTTTTTATTTATTTTGCAATTAAGACACTTAACCCTTTGAACCCGAGTGGCCTTTTTCCGGCCAGGAACATGATACGTCATAACGTCATTAAATAGGATGGCCGTTCAGTAAATGTGGCCAGTAGAACAATCAATATGTTCAACGTGCAGCCCCGAGGCTGCACGTTGAAAATATTGCTTGGTCTACCCCAAATAATGAATATGGACTCTTCTAATTGCTGTCATTGAACTGGCATGGAAGATACCATAATAGTTCGAAGGGTTAAAAGAGGCAAGTAATACTTATTTAAAATATCGTACTTTGAGCGCAACAAGACGCCATCTGAAATGTCTCAGAATTGCAGACAACGCCTTGTTCCACGCAAAGAACGTTAAATGGTTAATTTGTTCTCATTTACAATCAGATTTCATTTGGCACTAAAAAAATCATTTGGCACCACAAAATTCATTAGGCACCGATCAAAAATTCCACTTGGCACCAAAACATTTCTAGCCAGCGTGAACACTTGTTATGGCCTGGAGCCAGACGAGTCCGTGAAGTCCATGACCTATTCTGAGATTCACTCGTCCTGAATATTTCAGTTGGTGGGAAAGGGGAACCAACGTTTCGATTTTCCCACCAACTGAAATATACTACACGAGTTTTCTTTAAACGAACGTAAGAAATGTTTCTTAATCGAGACATGATTTGGTCAAATAACTTTGCCAATACAGGAGAACATGTTGCTTTACTAAATGATACAGAATGAAGACTAATCACAGCTATAGTTTTATGATTGCGCTGTGCAGTTAATCAAATTGTCTTAATATCTTGATGCTTTGTAGTCGAGCTAAATACTTATTGATTGGAATTTCTATATCTAGCGCCCGAAATAGTATCTTCATATCTTTGTGAGTAAATTTACGTCACATTTCGTCAGCGATAGTCTGCGCACAAACTCCATGAAAATGGGTGAATAAAAATCGACAGCAGAGTCGGATTCCTTATATTAGTTGGCTTGTAACTAGAGAGCTTGAATACTAATCAGCAATCCATTTTGGAGACAGTTGTTTTTTATCTGTAAATCCTTTGTCATGTTTTAACCTCCAACATTTGAACGATTGCTTTGCAAATAGTAATACTGGATTTCCAACCCTTGTCGGTAGCGTTAGTTTGTGCCAATATCTTGGTAGGAATTCAAATCTCGGTCCATTCATATGCGATGTTGTCGGCGACTTTCGTGATTCTACAATACTTGGGGAAAGACACTTATTCCCGACTGCCCATGTGAAGGCACAGAGGTGCAGTGTACTAAGGCATACTACACATCGATGGAGCACTAGGCTCCAACCTCTGCTAACTCTGTTTAAGTTAATAAGTTGGCCTTGTGCAGAGTCATTAAGTTGAAAATTCAGACAATTGTTCACTTCACGGTGGTTCTCTAAGGGTACTCCGGCTTCCTCCACTTGTAAAACTGTCCGACACGATAGGGCGCTGTGGGTGGAAAGTTCCGTTGAACTTCAATAGATAAACAAACACATAGTCTTGGGAGATTGTAAGGAGTGGTGTCCTTGCTTATTTCCAGTGAAATACAGTATGTAGAGTCACGTGATCCAGCTGGTGTCTAATAAGCACAAGAAGGTCGAGTAAGGTTAAATATATTTTTATTTGCCAAAAATAGTTTGCAAATTGGGATAGGAGGACAAGTGCTTGCCACTCAGTGTAACCTCCGCACCCTTAACATGATACAAAACATCAAAACAATGGCGAAACAAACAAATATGAGAAATGTAAAACATATATGCAAGAAAATCTAACTTCGAAATAAAAGAAGAGAGTGAGAGAGAGAGAAAAAAAAGAAAAAAAAAGAAATGTGGTTGATTGATTGATGTCCCTTTTGTACCTTGAGTCTGTCTCTGTCAGTTTGATTTTCCAAGCCGAGGGGCGTCCAGGCGCTGCACTGAGTGGCTCAGTTAATCCTCTACCTAACGAATTGGACCCGCGTAATTTGAATATTGAGGAGTTGAAGGAGAATTATTTTTTCAAAAAACTTCACCCAAATCATATCATGTGACCCCTCATTGGTACGAGCTCGTCACATGACGTCACATTTGTTTTGTTGAAATTGTTTGAGAAATTTGAAGGCACATTTTTTTTTAAATAGTAAAATGTTGATATTGCCTACGTTGGGTAAAGGATTAACACCGCCAATATGTTTGCGTTCGTGTCACTGGTCTAATTCGTGTTCTATTACTCAGTGTTTGAAAACTTATGGTCTCGTGAGAAAAGCACAAGTACGCATGAAATCGTGGAATAACGCAAGGCTGCAGCAAGCCAGGTCATTCACAAAGACATTTCCCAATTGTGTATGCCTTTGGCAATTGATTATTTGTTCAGATAGCAGCGAATGTGACTTGCGTGCTGATAAGGAACCAATTCTGATTATTATGAAGTCTACACGCAATAATGTGTGCGGTTTATGGAAGCAATCTGCAGAAGACAGTTGGGAAGTTTTCCGACTAATTTGTCAGATCGTAAAACAAAATAACAGAAAACAGACCATCGTGCCCGAATCAATTCACGTAGCTATCGGTGGACATGTGAATTTCCACCAAACGGCGCAATGAATCATTTTGTGACCTGTTTTAAAGCTTAAACAATTTCAGTTCTTGAGTTTTCGGCCACTTTGGCTTGGAAAGAAAGAAAATACTAAAATTAGATATATTTTATTCAGTAACTGATACTACTCACGAAGTTGAACACGCAGACTATACTTTTTGGCCTGTGTAGCTTTTTTCTAGCGAGGGATTAAAACTGAACAAATTTCTATAGCGTCGCTGAATGCCGCACTTGTCACGCGTTCATGCCTTGAGCGTTAATTTCTGTACTCAATGCGACGACACTGCCCCCCTGCTTCGTATTATGTTGAAGTGTCCCTTCCCCCTAACTCCAACACACACCTGACTAGAAAAGCTTTTCAAATCATGGATATGTGGGAGGCATAAATTACAAGACTACAGTTAACCCTTTACCTAACATGAAAAGCAGACGACACTTGCAAAACAAAATCTTGAATAACTAATCTTTTACATTTTTTGTCTCAAAAACATGGGTTATGACCCCTCATTGGAACGAGCTCGACGAGCTCGTTCCAACGAGGGGTCATAATTTATGTTTTTGAGACAAAAAATGAAAAAATAATGAAAATTAACTGGCGATTTTTGAAAAAAGCGCTGGCCGGTTTTTGCCGTTACGTTGGGTAAAGGGTTAACTCTTTACCCCACACGATTAACCCTTTACCTAACGAATCGACCGCATTGGCACGCGTAATTTACAAATTAAGCAGTTCAAAAATAAAAATTTTTCAAACACTATCAACAAAACCATATCCTGTATCCCCTCACTAGTACGAGCTCATCGAGCTCGTTCCAATGAGGGATCATATGATATGGTTTTGTTGAAAGCTTTTGAAAAATATGAAAAAACAAAAATTAAAATAGCAAATGTTGATATCGTCTGGGGAAAGGGTTAAGCAAAGAGGTATACAAAAGGTCGGGAAAAACAACATTTTCATTTTTGTCGCCAAATAATAGCTTATAACTCGTCATAACGAAGCTACCTCGAGTCGCATAGAAGGTTGTTGTAATCTTGAAGCGATGCCATGAATTAATAAGAAACGCGTTTTCATCCCAGTTTCTTTCAACTCTCTGCTTTGACACAGGACAAAAATGTAGTTTATACCTTAAGGCCGAACAATGTTAATTCAAAGAATCCGAGTCAGTGGTTATTGTAAAACATGCAATATGACGACACTTTCCTTCACTTAGTCGTCGAAGACCCCAAACAAGCCGCTTTAATTTTAAACAAAGACTTAAACACAATCGAGCAGTGGGCCCAGCAGTGACTTGTCTAATTTAATCCACAAAAAACACAAACAATGCTAATTTCTAGAAAAGCAGAACCCTCCAATCATCCCCCACGTTGTATGTCCAATCTACAAATCACTGAGGTTAATCAGCATAAACATTTGGGTGTAATTCTTATTAGTGGTTGTACATGGAATAGTCATATTGATTACATATGTCCTAAAGCATGGTCCCGACTTGGCATGATGAGAAAACTGAAATTCACCCTCGACCGAAAAAGCTTAGCAAAGATTTATTTCGCATTTGTGAAACCTTTATTGGAATATGAAGACACTGTATGATCAAATTGTACTGTCAGCAACTCAGACAAACTTGAAAACAATTTAAATAGAAGCTGCCCGAATTGTTTTACTGGAGCTGCAGCAAGTGCAAGTAAAAGTCGTCTGTATACTGAAACAGGTTGGAGGTCGCTTATCTCCAGGCGTGACAAACATAAATTGATTCAGTTTTTTCAAAACGTATCATAACCTGGTACCACCTTGTATTGGAAGTAAAATGACCCCTTAGTGTCAGCCAATCAGCAATACAACTTGCGGGCGAGTAAGAACCCTCGTGTTCCAAGGTGTCGCACCCTGAACTACCAATCGTCATTTATACCATCAACAACAAAAATGTGGAATGACCTCCCTAATCATATCAGAGAAGATCCTAACCTTTGTAATTTCAAAGCGTACCTCAATAAGGACAAGTGTCGCCCTCCATCTTTTTATTAACAATCCAAATCTCGTCTCGGCCAAATCTACCACTGTAGACTGCGGCTTAACTGTAGTAATCCTAATGCACACTTATGTGACAATCATTTGAATCATATCCCAGTTGCTCCTGTGGCGCAATTGAAACAAATAATCATTTCTTAATCAATTGTCCACTTTATGCTGACGAACGTTATGAATATTTTGGAAAGCTCCCTGATGATCTTGATTCGGACGCATTGGTATTTGGATTCGAAGCTTTATCTTCCGAAGTAAACCGTCTTGTTTTCAACAGAGTTGAACAGTTCATTCTCGCTACCAAGAGATTTTGTTCTTCCACCAAGACCGTAACTCTCACCCCACTTCTTGGGTTGTCCACCTGTCCACGTTGAAGCCTATGAATCATATAATCTTGTATATAGCTCATCAAAATACAAGACCTGTCCACAATTCTTCACAATGTGCACGAGTAATGTGTAATTACATCTGATATTATTGGTGTTGCCAACGGGTTACCGTCCTTGGGTTGAGGTCAATGGTCATTGCTTCCATGACAGAACACAGCTCCATTTCCAAAATCATTTCATCGTTTGTGTTCCCCCATCCTCTTGATGTATGTTCGTTTGTTTGTAAAGTGGAAGTGGAAACGGCTAAATTTATTTATTTATTGGTGTTTAACGTCACATATTTTTGCACAGTGGCTAACCATGACCACGACAGTTTTACGGGTGGAGGAAGCCGGAGTATTCGGAGAGAACCACCGAGCAACGGCGAGCAACTGTCAGCTCCCCAACAGACTAACTCCACACAAGCAGGGTTAGCATTGGTTGAAGACATGTGCACCATCGACGTGATGTACGCCTTAGAGTACAGTGTCACAGTGCCCCCACATGGGCACTGGGGGTGAAAAACGCTAAATATAAGCTTGCATGCTTACTGCCGAATCCATATATTCTGTAGCTTATTTTAAATTTCGAGTTTATGAAATAAAATATTGTTTCGACTAAAACATGCAACTATTGACTACCATTTTGACGCAAGGACGCAATACAAACTGTACGGCAAGGCTAGGTTTCGAAACCACTTATGCTACCTATTAGGCATTATGTTTTTATACATAACTTCCCGTTTTCCCGTCTTCAGAATTTGGAAAGATCTGAATGTGTTACTGAATCGCACACAATTGCTAAGCAGTGAATTTGAATGAATTATTTCAAAATAGGTTTTGCGCTGGTCTTTACTCTGTTACATTTAATAAGCATTCAGACCTTTCCAGCAGGAATCACGACTAAATTTTTCAATAACTGATATTGTCCTTGTTACCTGAAATACAGCTTCAAATGAGCCTGTGGATAGTGGGACTTACACTGCAAAAGACCAATTGACACCGTTCAGACTTTGCTGGATGTTGAAGCACCAAAACCCAACCATGTGAGTTCTGTCATTACAAAGGCGGTGTTTTGAAGATTAAATCGCGTTCGAGTCGCCAGTGCACGTGTTGTGTTGCGATTTTAAAACCAAACTGATGCAAAATAAAAAAAATGACAAAACTGGAAAGTGGAGCTTCAAAACGCAACAAAGTTGCCTTATTCGGCAAAGCATCAACTTTTCTAACTCTTAAAACTACAGATGTGATGAAAAGGTACATGAATATGTTATTTTTCTTGCCTTAATTAAGGTGCTGTATTAATCAAGGCTGGAGCAGTGGCTGCGGCGGTACCGGGGTGCCAAAGGGGCCACACGCCTCTCCACTTTTTTCTACAGATATGCTACACAATAGACGTATGAGTTCAAACAATTTTGAGCATGCGAATCTACAGGTTTTCATGTGAGATATTTGCAACCAAGTTAGTTGCGTATGGCCAATTAATTACACCTTCGGCCGGTTCAGCTTGTGTTTTCTATTTTAACCTAGCCTTCGGGCTGGAAGATGCTTGAAATTGAAGAAATGGATCGAACCGTGACCCGATCGTAAGATGCACTCTAAAAAGGGAGGTTAGCTGGTTTTCGTACATTTTCTCAATTTTTACTGTAATGCATTGATGGACACGAAATGACGTTGTCCGCTTTTGCAAAGATATATTTCTTGGAACCGCTCTCTCGCCACACACATGTTTTGATACCTTTCATTCCACCCGCCAAGGCCTAAAAATCCACGAGATCGCATTTCTGAGGGATCATTGTTCAACTTTTCTCCCATAAGGCTAAACCATGATAGGTCAACTGCGTGTTCGAAAGAAGCACATCTCCACTTGCATTGAGCTTACACAGCCAATGTACCATGCTCAAGTTCTATTCTGTTCTACCTTCATACTATCCAGAGGAAGGATCGCGCTAACAGTTCCTTGATAGTTCCCAGTGCATCCGGATTTCTCGTTTTTCTTCCGAAAACACGGCTTTAAATGAATCTATAAATAATTTAGTTCTGGCGCCACAGTAAACGCGCAATCCAGACGAATTTGTATTACGATTTCCATCATCTTGCCCATTTGCAGGTGGATTTCGTTTTACCAGTAAATAATTAAATCTAAACAAATAGTTTGGTTGGTATTCAGTCCCCAGAGTTATCGATTTGCCTCGCAACCGAGGACAGGGAATACTTACAAATTGTAAAGTAAAATATCTGGAAGCCATATTTGATCCGGTGATATTCGTACTTGTTCTATTCCCTGATAATCTTTCGGATCCCATGTAAGAAGCACGTCCGTCCATTCCTTAAAGTAGAAGAAAATTTACATGTACGCAAGAGATAGTATGGCGACTATTTCTCAACCTTCTTACGACAAACGTCTAGCTCACTGAAATACAGATTTACTTCACCAAAATTGAGCTAGAAGGAACATGCCAAACGATAAAAGCACATTTTTTTCCAAATTAGTATCTGACGTTTCATCACCTCATCTTGATGAACTCGTTAAAAGCAAAACAAAAAGGGAAAGGAAGAACAGCTATACATAATTGAATATGTATGTATTCTCATCGATGTCACATCCCTCGTGTCCTCATAATTAACTCTTTTAGCGCCGAGCTTATTGAAGGGCAATGTCCAAATATACAAAACTGTGGGGGAATCTCTGTTATATTTGTAGGGAGGTTAAGTAATGATTTAATCCTAGGGCTGTAGGACTAAATATATAGAGGAATGAGTATTTTTCTCATATAATATTTATGAAACGAGTCTAAGAATTTTCCGTTTTGGCGAGCCCAAACAGAATCTGACGAGTTTCATAAATATTATATGAGAAAAACACTCATTTCATATTTTATTTATGACACACACACGCACAAATTAGCCACTTAGTATGACTTTTTAACGCATCACCTAACTTGAGTTGCAGACGGCACTTGGAAAAAACATCTTCGTATAACTAAAAAGTTTAATTTTTTGCTTCCAAAACATAGGTTATGACCCCTCATTGGAACAAGCTCTTTTCACATAAGCACATATCGGCACATAAAGCATGTGCCTGTGTGCTAGGGCACATTGTGTCACATTGTGCCCTAGCACATGGGCACATACGGGTATTTGAGGATACCTATGGCCCTGTATTGTATTATGTGAGGATACCTTCGAGGATACCTACTGGAGAATCCCTTTTTTTGTCAAATGTGCTTTTGTGAAAAGGCACATTGTGACACAATATGCCCTATCACATAGGCACATACGGGTATTTGAGGATACCTATGACCTGGCATTGTATTATTTGAGGATACCTATCAATGATACCTACTGGAGAATGCCTTTTTTGTCATATGAGCTTATGTGAAAAGGCACAATGTGACACAATGTGCCCTATCACATAGGCACATACGGGTATTTGAGGATACCTATGGCCTGGTATTGTATTATATGAGGATACCTATCGAGGATACCTTTAGGAGAATTCCTTTTTTGTCGCATTAGGCCATGAGAAATCCCACAATCAGGCCTAATGTAGTCTTACCAACAGCTTCCATCTTATCTCCAAAGCCCCAAGGCCATTACTTGTCTATGTTCTATCTGTCCTATCATTAGCTTCTACAGCAGGCTTTTCCATTGCAGCCTTGTACCAGTACTATTGACTAAACTGCCAACCATTAATAATAACTTGTATCACTACTTCCTAGCTATACCTTCGCCCAGTCCTTCAAAATATTCAATCAGATTTCCCCTGCATACATATAAACGGGCTATATAAGGCATTACCCTTACCCACAATATCCCTGTGCGTAGCAATGCATACTACCTATACCAGTCATGGGATAACATGAAGCATTAGGTGGATTAATAGTACTAAGGGCTAACATGGAACCTGCAGGACTGCTTAGGTCGATTAGTAGTACTAATGGCTTTCGGGGGCCCACATAGCTATATATCGTCCATACTATACTGCTGTTCTATACTGCCAGACATTACCCCCACCCCCACTCCACAATACCACTTGACCTGCCATAAAATACCACCTATACCAGTCATAGAATAATACAAAGTAATCGGTTGGTTAACAATACCGAGGACTAACAGGGGACCTACGGCGGTACATTTAATGCCTCCTAAGCCCCACTTCCAAACAAACGATTATAATACTGCCTGACCTAGCATTACGAACTACCAATACCAGCCATAAGATAATACAAAGGTAGGTAGGCAAATAGTACTAAGGGGGTAATAGGCCAACAGACCATTCATCCTATACTGCCAATCTAAACCACCAAGGACTATCTCGCAAATACCACACCGGGCGACCATGCATTACCCCCATTCCTACAGTACTGCTTGACCTAGCTATATCAGATATAGAATAATATGAAGACCCAAGGGCTAATAGGATACCAACATGGATATATACCACCACTACCATATCACCCCGCCCCACTTACGAAAAGTTCGACACCCCCTGACCCGAACAACGTTATGTCGAAATTATACTGGACAATAACAGTGGTCAATGTCTTTATGACGTCTCGTGCGTATCAGGACGTCACGACGTCAATAGCAAGCCAAGCGTTTCGCGGGAAAAACTTTCAAGAAAACCCAATTTTCCCATCATCTTTCCACCACTTACCCATAATATATACCTATAGCCCCATGCGTACATATATCACTATACATGCTATAGCATACTATATATACAGTACCTACACCACTTGTCGGATCTAGCTTCATGAAGCCGTACATTTACTCCCCCAAAGTTGCTCCCCCAAACGGCTCCGGTTCCTATGGGAACTTAACACTAGCTGCTCCCCCAAAGCTCCGGGTAATGAGGGACGATCGGGTACATGCTATACTACTTAGGACAGATAACGTAAATTCTCCCTACTGAAATTATGCAAATGTGACCCAGTTGTATTTTGTTTAGCCAATCAAATTGTCCAGTTTTGAAATTGACCAATGAAAGCTCCCAACTCTAATTATGCAAATTATGAAAATGTGGCCCAGTTGTATTTTGTTCAGCCAATCAAATTGTCTAGTTTTGAAATTGACCAATGAAATTGACGGAAGGCTTTATTTATCACTGATTGATATAAACACAAAATATCAAATGTTTTAAACAGAACAAAACGACGAGTCATATGATAAATATTTATAGCATCTTTTTAGCAAAAGCTAATATTTTCTGCACGCAAAAATTATGAATTAAGAGTCGAATGGATTAAATTAAAAGTGTTGAGAGAGAGGAGGAAATAAATGAAACAGATAGATAGATAGATAGAGAGAAAGAGAGAGAGAGAGAGAGAGAGAGAGAGAGAGAGAAATATACGTTACAGATTAAACTTTTGTTCCATACATGCATATTTTACTTATTATTAGTATTGAAATGTATCACTCGGGAGGCTTTTCAGTACATTTTTCTCATTTATGTCATTTTTTTGTTTTCTAGAACGGAACTTCAAAAATAAGGACGGTTGTGAAGCCAGAACAAAACTTGTTTCTCGAATCCATTCAGACACAGATAGGAAAAGTGCATCTCTCATTTCTGATTTTCGAGACAATGCTGGTCAGGACAAAAAGTGTGCCAACCGCGTCTTATTTGATCTGACAGATTCGGTCTCGTCAGGTCAACGTAATCCGTCGAACAATATCGACTGATTGTTTTAATAATCTTAATTTAACACATAACGTTTCCATTGGTGCAATGTCTCTTAAAAATAACTGGAACAAACTAAAAATGTTGTTACGCCTCCAGGAAGATTTTCCTGATTGCTCTTTAGTCGCGGAACACATACCCAACACAAAATACTTCCAAAATGAGAAGTTCAAAATTACTTAGCAGTGAACTTTCAATCATATAAATAACAACAACAACAACAACAACAACAACAAACGAGTCATATTCGACACCGAATTCGTGGTGACACGCAATTAACATATATTTAACACAAAAAATAATCAACTTCGGACTGTTTATTTTTATCTTCAGATTTCATGTAATAAATAAACTGAATACATATACATTGGCATGGCGGGGGTTCGAACCCACGCCGCAAGAGTTTCCTTCGGCACCAACCGCCTAGCGGAACTATACTGAACCACGCACACCACTCGGCCACCGACAGACCCTATTGTGAACCACGCACACCACTCGGTCACCGACAGACCCCAGTCTGTCGGTGGCCGAGTGGTGTGCGTGGTTCAGTATAGTTTCGCTAGGCGGTTGGTGCCGAAGGAAACTCTCTCAGCGTGGATTCGAACCCCCGCCATGCCAATGTAAACAAAACCAGCGTCCTTTCTTAATTCTATGGCATCCGAAAAATTTGAAAAAGACAAGTACTGTCGCTGATTTCTTCTGAGGTGCAGTTCGTAGAATTAAGTGCTTAGATGCAACTATTTGATGAATACATAAAGGTTATTACCACCATACAGGTTCCTGAGATGGTGTGCTGGGTCGAGACATTGTGTCTGGACATATATCGACGAGTCCGCAAGGATGAGTCGGTATCTGACCTAGAGGCGTCGCCGAGCCTTCAGTGACCATCTCGGAATCCTCTTGGTTGTAATAATCAATTTATATGACAATATTCCTCCCTTTCGTGGCTTGTTCGCATATATTTTGACAATCATTCAGCGTCTATGGGTTGATTCGTATATGAATGAAAATCATGACCTCGTGGTATTGCGTTCTTGCGTTATACAGGACGTAATCCCCATTAATTATTCTACTTGCATTGTAGCCGCTAACGTTTATAACAGTGTCCCATCTGTGTTTTTCTTTGTTTTAATTATCCGGTTTAACGCATGGTAGGCCTATAAGAAAATATACTGGCAAAAATGATCCAGTCTAATTTATACCATGATTACATATTCTACTACATATAAAAAAGCCTATGACATAAATTTTAGCTTTACACACCAGCCGTAATGAACACACGTGTCTGTGGTGAACACGCCAGCAATGAGATTTCAATTGTTGAACATGGTCAAATTTTCTCGTCATTCACATCGACTTACGAAAAGGTTATCTCCCCTGATTGCTGAGAATTGGCTGGCAAAAATTAACACAAATTGAATGGGGAATTTTCATATTTCTCAAAATTAAATAAAACCTATGAAAGTTATATTCGCAGTGCGCATCAATCCTTTAAGAACAATATATATGCTCTCTGTAGGTGATATTATCGAACGATTTCATTCGACCAATTTTTTCCCCACTTTGATTTAAAATGCTACTGTTATTTCCTGTATAATTCCATGTAAAATGACAGAAAATTGCATTTTCGTCAACTTTTAGCGGTTAATATATTTTTTTGCTTCATATTAGCAATGCCGTGCGCATACCGGCATATAATATAGATATTGTCCTATCCAACCAAAAATATATACAAGCTGACATTTGCCCATTTTTTTCCCTTTGTTGTTAAAACCAAGAAAAAATTTATTGCAGTAAAAACAGTTAAAACCGCAGTCCACAATATCAGATAGGTTTCCGCGTGTGTACAAATGAAAAGGTGCGATAACCCCAGGCGTCTTAATTAATTTCTGGTCAACCAGTAAAGAAATCCTCGTATAACTAAAGATAATAGCGCCCCCAATAATCTGACAATTATGGTATAAATAAAATATACCCAAAGTAGCTTGGTGTACCAAATGTTCACCACTAGAGGTGAAGTGGTGTTAACCGCTCGCCAAAGGCTCGCGGTTAACACCGCTTCACCACTCGTGGTGAACATTATGGTAGACCAAGCTACTATGGGTATATTCTATATTTATTTCCTTGACTTGGTTATTTATTATTTAATTACTGTTATAAAAAGCGGAGGCCTCGAAATCAGTTTTCGATGAGTGCAGGTAATAGAATGATCGGACGTTCGGTTGCTATCCACAGTACGGATTTGTATTTTATATAGGCGTTTTCACTTGTATTGGTGGGGAAATACGTTCCTGTTGTAAGATTAAAAAATATTAAGTTTAATACTTTTTCACTACATCCCCGACCAATTATTGTGTGAAACTTTACCAACAACTGGTTGAACGCGATCACGAGAAAAAATCTGGTGGATTCAGGAATGGTGAGTGTGCTGGGTAACTAAGCCAGAAAACTACGTTAAAGTGTTTCGTTCCGTTTCACTGCATTTGGGATGTTTGAGCATCCTAGGAACATAAACGTTCCAAAAATATTGCATTTTATCGAAGTGATCGCAAGGAGAAGGTCAGTGTTGTATATAAAAATGCTGTCTCACATCTGTCCGATATTAGTCCCGTTTAATTGCAAACCCTACCCCGAAAGCGTTATTCGTAGTAAGACATTACTATACTTACATAATTATACCAAATGTTTGTAACTAAGATCTGGTTCTTTTCATCAACATCCAAGATTTGGATGAGAGTTATTCCAAAGCGGACATTCACTGTGTCGGACGTGTTCTTAACTGGTCGTCCAAGTCGACCAAATTCCTCATACCGTTGAGCTAGCATCTTTACTAACCGCTTTTCAACCGACACCATGTTCGGCTTGCAAGGTAACTTCTTGATGTCTGAAAAGAGAACAATTCTCCATTTTGTAAAATTTATTTTTCTCTTCCATGAATAGTGCACGGGAGCATCTTGAAGAATAAAATAGTCGAAGATTCCACTACTGTTATGAATTGGTGTTAATACAGTACAGTACGCTCATGAGGTGCGACACACGGTCGAAGCGAGATTTGGTGGAGCGACTTGCTGTAACCGAATGTGGGCCCCTCTCCCCTTCCCACCTCGATAAATGGAAAATCAGCATAGAAGTACACAGGAATGTTATTGTATTTATAATTGGTTCAGGTATAAACCCTGCGCCCACCCCTCCCCCTCTCTGCATACGGGTGTTGAAGTATCTATTTTTTTCATAACGCAACTAGAAAGTCAACGAATTTAGTCTTGTTTGACAGAGCTCAATAAACTTTGTCAAGCAAGATAGAATTGATTAAATTTCTTGTTATATTATGGGAACAATTTGCAGCCTGAAATTTTGAAACTTCGACTTCAGTTTACAAAGAGTTAACGTAAACCACAATTTGGAAATTTCTTGTGGAATGCATTTTACCTGTGAATAATATTCTCTAACCATTGAATATATAAACTTGATCCTCATCTTAATTTTGCACAATACCAAGCACGCTTCGTATAGAACGCTACGGGACTAGGACTGCGCAGTGCTGCACAAACACAGAAGACTGATGTCACGTCCAGAAGCTTTACACAAAAATAAATGCGCTTGCAACCGTTCAGCACGGGAACCACCGGGTTGTACTAGTGCACGAGTCTGAGTAAATATTGCCGAGTGAAGCAAAATCATCCCTTACACTGTTGAGTTTTGATCATTCCTCTCTGGACTGTATAAACCCATTACTTCCAGGAAACAGAGCACAAAGCTAATACGGCTTAGCAGTTGTATAGGTTACACTGCAAAAATAAGGAAAGAAAACTTGGCACCGGTTGTCGGTACAATGTTAAAAACCGTATTTTGTCTGTTTCCCTTTTGCGCAGAACCGGGGGACTGGTATTTAGTTGATCCCCAATGCGCCCGACAACTCTTCAATAATGATTAAATGTGGATCAATTAACATTTTTTAACCTGCAGCTGTTAGACTACACATGTAAATTATGTTTTCTTGCAACAAGCATACATTTTCTCCAATACATGTAAAATCGTGTAGACTAAAATACTAATCTGCAATGAGGATGGCAACGCACCAAGCACGCGCGAACTTGGGAAGAGAGATTTTCGAAGCTACCCGCGATCAAAAATGTACTGATTTTTTTTAAACATGTTAAGGTCACTGTCTTGAGAAATATTAATTAAATCAATAAAGCTACATCGTTTGATATGCATAACAACGTCACTCGGAAATAACCCCTTCCACGCTCACCCGAAACGGAAACCCAATCGACAATGACATTTAATTTAATCTAGTGAATCACTCATAGAAACTGCGCTTTGTTTTCGTTACCGCGCAATAAAATAGTTTTTTCTTTAAATGACAAGTTGCTCACTTATAAGGAAATAGTATAGATAAATCAGTCACGGAGATGGTGTACTGACCTCTTGACCCCGTCTCTGATGCATATATCGACTCGCCTTTCGGACTCGACGATATATACCCTGAGACGAATTTTCGACTTCTTTACACACTCCGGGAACCCAGCCGGGTGGTAGTAACCTACAAGAATCTTCCTTATCAATGAACACTTCTAAGACTAGTTATATTTTCGCTTGGAGGATGCCATTTTCGAAACGCTGGAATGAAAGGCTAGAATCCATTGTGTTCGAAAAGAACGTTTGTCCCGCTGAACATGAGCATTCCTCTCGCAGTGTTCCGTTCGGATGCTCTTTAAAGCAATAACAATAAAGGGCGTATAATTTGCAGGAAAGGACCAGACATGTCTAACGGTAATTTGGGAATTACCATTACCAAATACCTGCTGATTACAGTTACTAACCAGGCAATAACTTATGACAAAAAGCACACCGAGCACAACCAAAGGTGCAGCTATTGGACCTGGATATTTCATTAGCTGGAAGATGTGCATTTCTTACACCTTTCTTGGAGATTTCGGGATCTTTTTTTGAATGGAATTTTCGATTGTTGGGAGTATTGTGCATCCCAAAGACTGTAGTACCCCAAACTCTTATCTGTTCCATCTGCGTTGTGTCCATTGGCAAGACCCTTAATCCCAATGGTCAAAATGGAAGCCAGTGGCGTGGCCACGGGGGTGGGAATGGGGGGGGGGGGGACGCGTCCCCCCCAACACTTTCCTTCAAAGTTGGTCCTCGCAATATGTCCACAAATGGCATAAAAATTATAGGGGGTAAGTTGCATGGGGTTAGGTTGTAGATTTGTAGATTGCTTGTCCTAATATCTGTGTCAGTGAAAAGGTAGACAGTCGTCAATACATGAAAAACCTCAAAATATCCGCTCAGATGCAAGGAGATGGGGGTTTTTGAACCCTGGAATTCAAATTTTGAATTCCAAGGTTCATAAACCCCCATCGACGACCCTTTCCCATCCCATATCGGGCACATTTATTTCCCTCTAGTGGAAACCCTGATTATGGTTACCTTGGTTATCTAGCTCAAACTTAGGGACGCAAAATTCTGAGATGTGAAGGCTTGGAAAGCTTTTCTCGCACTCACCACCCTCACCCCCCCCCCCCCCCCTATTAAAGTGGAGCTAAGCCAGGCTCTGCGAGTTTGCCCCCCCCCCCCCCCCTACCGCACACACACTTGCTTTGGGCTGGCTACGCCACTGATGGAATCATGATGGCGTGGTGTGCACGTTGACAGCTCACATTCCATCATCAGTCAACGCTAACGTGGTTTGTGTCAGGTAAGTAAATTGGAGAGTCAAATAGGACATTTATTCATCGCTAGTCGGTGATTCTTTCCAGATACTCATGCTTACTGCAATCGACAAAGTGTCCTACGCGATATGAAACAGGCTGTAGAAAGTGCCGCGAACACTGAATAAATCAAAAAAATAAATAGTATTCCAATTGGAAAAGCTAACTTGCATGTATCGATGCTAAATGGACAAGCATGGGCTTTTTCAGTTTGCATCTCTAATTTTTATACAATGCAAGCGAATTATTAGAAAAGTGTCCCAGTGTCAGGCATTTCCTTCCAGGCATTTGCAGCAGAGGAGGGAGATTTTATAACGTTATAAGTTATTGGGATGAATTGACGGTAACATGGTCTGAGGGTTTTGGCTCTTGGCTTAGGTTCAACCGACACTCCTGTCGTCTCTGTTGAACATACGTTACGAAACGCAAATCTCAGACCATATTATCGTCAATTCATCACAGTATCGTATATGTTCCAATAAGACCCTACCCAAAGCCAAAAACCCACACAACTTCAATGAACACGGTAACTTTAACGATAACAAATTTAGTAAATAAACCTCTCGTGTACCCCACGACGTCACTGGACAACAAAAAAAAATCAAAAACTTGGTTAAAGATCGAGGTTACTCCATCTCACTTCAAATCATGAAGAAGTTTTGATTTGAACTGAGATGGGGTTACCTCGACTTTTTTATATGTGGGTTGTATACATTCATAGAATGGTCACTAGTCTCGAAAAATACGATTTTTTAGGCATTAAGCATTTTGATTCTCCTCCCATTGTCATCATCTTTTCTTCAAATATTTACTTGATGACGTCAGATGGTGACATATGCCACTGGATCCGTAAACATAGAAAAACTAAGCGAGATCTCGGCCAATAAAAGGGCGAAGATTTTAGTCTTATTGGAAAATAAATATACTGAAGTGAACAAACGACATTCTGGTGCCATTGTTCAGGCAAATTGATAAGTTCCATATGCCCATCTTTGTGGGACTTGGAACAGGCTGGGACGGGGCGAAATCAACCAGCCTCAAGCAACGCCCGGCTGTGAATGCCTATGCCTATGGACATGCTATGCTTATGGGTTTTATTGTTGAAGTTGTGCCTTCTTTTTAACGGAACGTGTTATGTTCTCGTTATTCACCCAACTATATTTAATGGGACCTGTTCTCTATTACTCGCCTTCATTATTATTGCCTAAACACGACTGGTAAATAATATTTCCTAAATAACTACAAATTTTCATTTTTGCCTCAAAAACATAGATTATCAGAACTTATTGGAACGAGATCCTTCCAATCAGAGGTCATAAGCTATGGATTTTGGTGACAAAAATTGGAAAAAAAGAGAATAATGTTTTTTTTCTAATTTTCGCTAGACAGATTAGCACAGTTACGTTAGGCAAGGGTTTAATCCTTTGATTAACGAACCGATCGTATCCGACAGCATAATATATGACTGGAGCAGATTATTTATTTATTCATTTATTTATTAGGATTTAATGACACTTTCAACAGCAAAAGTCACCTCATGTCGGACAGTTTTACGGGTGGAGAAAGTCGAAGTACCCGGAGAGGACCATTGAGCAACGACGAGAAACCACCAGCCTCCCCAACGTACTAAGTCCACATAAGCAGGGTTAGCATTGGTTGAAGATAGTTACACCATCGACGTGCAGTACGTCTTAGTAAACAACGCCACCGTGCCCCCACGTGGGTAATCAGGATTAGCGTCTTGCCCAATGACATAAGGCGGATACCCTTGGAGGGGCTCGAACAGTGGACCTTTCGGTAAGAAGTCCAATACCAATACCCTAACCACCGAGCCACCGCGCTCCCTGGATTGCGCAGCTGAAAAAAAGTAAAACAACAACAATAACTACAACAAAAAACACATTGTGGCTCCCTCATTGGAACTGGTCACACGATATGGTTTTGTTGAAATAATGTAAACTATGTGGAAAAAATAATAATTAACATAACAGATTTTGATATCATGCTTGTTGTGTAAAGGATTAATAGTGTGCCACGTGATAGTCTACAATTGGCAAAAGCAATCACAGTCGAACTGCAATCATTAGTTTATCCCTTTGAACACTGAAGTGTCGTGTTCGATAAAAATACAGAACAACACATACGTTTGAATGGGTTAACCCTTTACCTAACATGAAAAGCAGACGACACTTGCAAAAAAAATTCTTGAATAACTAATTTTTTTCATTTTTTGTCTCAGAAACATAGGTTATGACCCCTCGTTGGAACGAGCTCGTTCCAACGAGGGGTCATAACCTATGTTTTTGAGACAAAAAATGAAAATATTTTGAAAATTAATTGGCGATTTTTGAGAATAGCGCTGGCCGGTTTTGGCCGTTACGTTGGGTAAAGGGTTAAGAATTATCGCACAAGACTGCTTTGGCCCAGGATATCCTGGGCCAAAGCAATCGAGTGCGATAACTCTTAACCCATTCAAAGGTATGTGCGGTTCTGTATTTATCACACACCTCCCATGCAACAACAAGTCTACACGAAAATTGAACTAAAAGCACTTTTCAACTGGATAATTGCTGCGTTTCCTTCGTTGCCAACGAGACATCACTGTTAGGTGGTGGGGTACGAACCCTAATTTGCTTTTTAATTATTACGGCATTCAATTGGCCGAAATCAATTGACGCCGATCAGTCGCGGTCACGATGATCGAACTTCAAATATTGACTAAACTGCAGGGAATAACACACTCCATCATTACTTGACCAGTTGTGGAAAGTATTTGTCAAGGAACAAGCAGTCAGAATGTTATTTTTATTTTGTAGATTTGGACTCGAATCTGATTGTTTAAATATCCCGGGTAAAGAAATCTAAATGAGGAACTTGGATCGATCTCGACTCCGGTGCATTCGATGAATGATGACGTGATTTATTTAGACAGGTTCCTTCTCTGATTACGTTGGAAACGAAATCGATTGTGTTTTGTATCACCACGTTTGCGATACAACTTTATTTTTATTGCACGGGTAGAACAGCGGAAATCTCGTGTTTTACATTAATATGTGTGTATTAAAGGGCAAAAACAGACCTTTCCATGTCGATAATAATATGGAACTACTCTTAAAAAGGACAGGGCGTGTGGAGAATAGACCCCCGTTGATATAACTGGGTGAATAACGAGTGTAACACATTCTGTTAACATGAAGGGACAAATTTATCAATAATATCCATGCGTATAACATGTATAGCTGCACATAGGAAGCGGCGAGGAAAGAGGGCTGTAGCCTAGGGATTAGTTCAATGGACTTCGAACCGAAAGGTCCTCGGTTCAACCTGACCAGCGGTAAATGCGTTGTGCCTTTGGGCAAGGCTCGTAATGCCAAGTGCCCACGCGAGGGAACGGTGATGATGTGTACAAAGGCGTACCGCATGTTGATGTTGCACTTGCCGTTAGCCAATGTTTATCTTGCTTGTGCGGAGTTCGGACTTTGGGGAGTTCGACAGTTGCTCGACCTGCTACGTGGTTCTCTCCGGGTACTCCGGCTTCCACTACCCGCAAAACTGCTCGGCGCGAGGTGATCCAGCCTGTGGAAAGTCCAAGCGATAAACTCCAAGAGATTATTGAATAAAACTCTAAACTGTTATTAAACTACCAAAATTTCAAGCAGCGAATTATCTCATAATGCAACTTGGAATTTAACTAATTCGGTCGTGTCGGACTATGTTCATTGTCAAAGTGTACTCACGAATACTCTAGTGCCCCTGGGATATGACGCTTTAAACAGCATCAATAACAATTCAGAGATTTCACGACATTTGCGATTTATTTTAATGCTAATCCTCCTCCAAGTCATTTTTATTGCCCGACTCAATTCCGCCAAGAGAAGTATCCTCCGCTGTTCGATCACACAAATGTTATTGGAGGCACATATGATGGCCAACATATTATTTAATACTAATGCGATCTCGCTGGATACGAAGAGGATGGACATTAATCAAAGTACATGCGCTTTTAATTCACCAGTGATCGATCGAAAGAGTACAGTAATTAGTTTTAACGTTAAATGTTATTATCCGCTAAATGGATATTTCTGTGCTGCGCTCTCGAGTGGATTCAATAAAAGTCAATCGGATGTGGTGGGGGAAGTCATTAGATGAGAGCGATGTATGCAAATAGAGTTACCTATCTTTATTTGCGTTCCCGGTTACTGTGTGTATTCACAACGAGGGAGGAGAGGGGCATTCAAATGTCCGGAGAAAATTTATGTTTTGTCGCATAAGAAATTAAGTTTGGTACTGAAGAACACGGAGAGCATCGACTTGCAGAAAAAATAATTGATAACTAAATACTAAGCCCTTTCAGGTTTCCGTAGCCAATAGTTCTCCCACATTACCCTTGACACGCGTTATTAGTTAAAATGGTTCTCCGATGAAGCAATTATTTCACTTTACAAGATTATTAACGACGACTGCAAATACCATTACACGTGAAGGGTTGTTTTCTACGTTATGCAAGGGCGACAAGTTTAAGATTATAAGTGAATCTTGGAGACTCGAGTGAGCCACGCATAGGGATCTGAAATTTGAGTCGTTGTAAATAAAATTGCAGAATCAGACGGAGTCTCAAACGTTTCTTCTTCAGAAAACTATTTTTGGTACAGTCGTACGAAAACAAAATCATATGTGTTCAATGTGTAAAATAAAGGTGTTGTGGGTTGTTAGTGTGCGATGTCTCATTCATATAATTTTCTCCATGCTGAGCTAGATTCGAAGGTGATGTTTGGTGTGTGGGGGGGGGGGGGGGGGATTTTATAGGGCTCTGTGCATCCCAAAGTTTGGGTCGGGTCGAATCCCGAATCGATTCAGGCAAAAGGTTTCGAATTTCCAAATGAAGTTCTTCAAGTTGTAAACACTGAACCTTATTACAACTGCAAACATTGTCAGGCTCAACCCAAGTATTGTATTCAACGGCGACGCATCTGATTGATCAAGTCAATCCAATAGGCGAAAAATTCTAGAACGGAATCAAAGTAGTTTCGGAAGAGGAATCTCCTTGAACTCCTTTTCGATCATCAGGTCTCCTGGACAGGAATCAGCGCAATCTAATCGAATCGAATTTCTGAGCTTCGCGTGGCATTTTTTTTTTTTATATTTCACATTTCAACACCCACCCTCCACTGACATACTTCAAAGCCAAGCCACATCCGCACAGCAACAATCAATGGCTAAAACACGAACAACTCAATAACATGGAGAAATATTTGTTATTGTCATACTGCAAAGGGGCTTTGCAGGGGTACAAAGACTCATGCGGCATTTGGCGTAGTGAGAGATATGTTCCTCACTAGAAAAAAGTAAAGCTAATAGGATTACGTCTGTTTTGAAATGAACTAAGCATACTAATCGTTTAAAAACCGAGCTCCTGGATGGAATCGCCCAAAGAAAAATAATTTACAACAAACTTATTTTGCAGTCAAAGGGAGGTTCGGTAATACTTTACATTGTTCCTGATTATCCCCGTCGATTTTATGTAGGACCTACAGCTCTATGATAAAATTAACAAAACGTTTTTTGCATAATTAATGACGTAATGTATTCTGAGAAAAAAATGCCAAGACCAAAAAAAAAGAAAAGCTTGGAAATATTCGATTTCGACATTTTGTTTTCATATATTAAGCACCATTTGTTCAAATATTTCTTTTGATGGCGTTTATTTCTAAGGTCGGACGATGATCTTGCAGACATATTTTGAACGAGCTCTTTTTCGTCTCATATCACGAAATCTGTCCCTCTTTTACCTCTTTTACTTATTCATAAAAGTGTATCTAGAATTATGATGACGTTCTCCATTTACTCGTGTATAATTTTTCACATTGTTTCAGACCATAAAAAGCATATTGTGAAGCCAATTATGAAGAGAAATTATTGATCTGCTCGGAGAATCAGTTTAACCCTTTACCCAACGTAACGGCCAAAACCGGCCTGCGCTATTCTCAAAAATCGCCAATTAATTTTCATTATTTTTTCATTTTTTGTCTCAAAAACATAGGTCATGACCCCTCGTTGGAACGAGCTCAACGAGCTCGTTCCAACGAGGGGTCATAACCTATGTTTTTGAGACAAAAAATGAAAAAAATTAGTTATTCAAGATTTTTTTTGGCAAGTGTCGTCTGCTTTTCATGTTAGGTAAAGGGTTAAGTTTCTTTTTCAGAACGCGTGAACTAAAGGTGTCTAGCATCCAAACTTTATGAATACCATCTATATGTTTTACGTTCTGTGGTTACTGAACATTAGGAAAATGCAGCAACTGTTTCATCTAATTCAATAATCCTTTAAATCACCAGATGAAAGTTACTCTTTAAAATCACTTGCGTTAAAAATTAACCAAATCAGATGAGTTGAGTGAATATCAGCAAAATTGGTACGATACAATATAATTTAATCATTTGCCCCGCCTCTGCGTTTGATTGGTTGAAAGTATACAGCGTGAAAGTCGTCAAAATCGTATAAACCAAATCACGTCATGATTTGGAATGTCGCTACACATTCGCACATCCGACCCAACTTTGAAGACTATGGAAGCCCCGTCCATTCAATCCAATTGTCAGCGTGAGGGCGTGACGGCAGACTGATAGATGGATAACAAGCTTGTAAACAAAGATCAATGATCGATTTTTCATCGCCTCCAGTCAGCGAGAAATTAATGATAATTTCTCAGGAACAATTGAATTTCATAAAATATACCGAAGTGGGAGACTAATAAAAGATCATATACTCAAACATGATTTTGGGGGAACTTGAAAAAAATGTTTTTAATGATATTGTTACGTGACTTGCTATATATCTGTCGTCTGCGATCGAAAATCAAAACGAGAAACAATTTGACAATGTTGACGTGACCTGTTTGTGGCACACTTTCCTGAGTTTGACTATTGCCTTATGCGAAAATTAAAAGTTTTTCGTTCACGTACACATAGTTTTTATATTTGAATATTACAGCCGGATTAAATTATAAGAAATAACTGTTGTTTTCCTTCGGTTTATGCGATATAAACCGAAAATTTTCAGCACAAGCTTAATTATAACTCGCTACGCGAGTAATGAAGCGTGTGCTGAAAATTTTCGGTTTATATCGCATAAACCGAAGGAAAACAACAGTTATTTCTTAAATATACATTAGGAAATAGTCTATGTACACCACGCGTGGAACCCGGATTACGTGTAAGAATGTCATGTAAGTACATACCTAATTGGATTTTACGCGTCTAAGTGACGTTATGACGTGAATGAAATTCTTTCGACACGAAACAGCGTCAAACAAGAAAGTTACCACACCACCGAAGGTGATATTTTTTTAACGTATCAGTTTCATTCATTCAATTCAAGTTCAATCGTAGTATAAATACAGAACACATCTTGGGTAGAGTATCGGAATATACAGGGAAAACGCCACATCAGGTCGTTGATTGCAGTCCGCCGTACTCCACCCGCATCAATTGGAACGTTTGAAAAGCCAAACACTTTTTAAAGATTTTCGAAATAACATTGAAATACCCTCATTTATAATATCGCATTCTAGCAGTTCTGACGAAACTGTAGACGCTATCTCCAGTATCACCTATCTATAACCCGTTCGCCACGTGTTCCACGAAGGTACCGTTCTATATAATATTTACAACGGAGAATATCTATTTTAAATTTGTTTTGAGATTCAATAATAATTAAACTGAGAGACTGGTACTTCATTGTATATTGTGAGTAGGAAGGAGGCAGCTCTGGGCGGGTAAACACTAGTGCGAATCAGCCGATGACATGCACTCGGGTAGGTTTTGTTAGGAGATCTGAGGGGAGGGCCGGTGACGGGGGAGGCACTATGGCACATACCCTGTTAGTGCAGAGGGTCATGTTGTGAAAATCTGTTTGGTTTAGTTAATTGGTCAAACAACAAGAAACACGTGCATATTATTTTGCGAGGTCTGTGATTTGGCATTGTCTTGGTTCCATATTACTACACCGGGATATGTGGCTTTACCCCCTTTATCTCACTTGACAGCCAAAACCGCCCAGAGCTATTCATCATTCACATTCTGTTATTTTTCACTCTTTGCTCCATAAAAGTAGCTTACGATCTCTCATTCGTTCATTGGAAGAGGCTGAACCAACTCGTTTCAAAGGGGAATCATAAGCTATGTTTTTGACGAAAAATCGTCCCCTGAGTTCCAATGTGTTCTATGTACCTACTGAACACATTATAACTCGGGGGACGAAATGTTATTAAGCATTTTGCAAGTATTATCTGTTATTCGCATTGGGTAAATGGTTAAATCTGGAATTGCTTTTCCATTTTTGTCAGCTATTTGGGATTCATTACTCTTATTGCACGCATTGGAACGTAGTGCTGGTGAACAGGAAGTGCGTTTGCCAAGAATGCTTTATTCTTAACTGAAATTGTTGTTTATCATGCCCCAGAAACTCTTGGAACACGATCCAAATGCTTCCTAAAAACTCACAGACTATCTTCCAACAAGTCATGAAGTTGATAAATGCTCCGCGGCTGTTGGATATTGGTAACGGAGCCACAAATTACCGAGAAAAATCGATGGCAATAACGCTGATCAGCGATCATGAATTAGGATCAGATAGTCTTTAATTGATGTGTTGACACTGCTTGGCACTGCGGTGTTGTCTTATTGGATTATTCTTGAATGTATTTCGATACTAAACTTATTTTAATTATTTAATATGAGTGGTTGCTTTACAACAGACGTTTTTTCACATTAGAGGTGTGTCAATATTAATAGGATATCTCCACACCTAATTATACTATCTCAGTATATTATGCAATTTACTGCCTCGAATTCCAAATGATAAAATTGCACGAGACATTTGCACGATATATTGTTTTTTGTCTTAATTATTTAAAGACATCATTTGTTTTTGGAGTGCTGTTATATTTTAACCCATTCTATGATGCATCTCAATTATTTTAACGCGGTATCTTTTTCGGAGTGTCATTTTATTTTAACCCATTTCTATCGTATAACCTTAATCCACGTGCAGTTGCGAGTTTTGTTCAACTTTTACCCAACACGAAAGCAATACGACACTAAGCAAAATTCTTGAATAACTATTTTTTTTTCATTTTGTGCGTCAAAAACAAGCTTAAGACGCCTCGTTGGAACGAGCTCGTTTAGCTCTTTCCAATGAGGGATCATAAGCTATGTTTTTGAGACAAACTAAAAAATAATGAAAATTGAATGGCGATTTTTGTGAACAGAACTGGCCGGTTTTGGCAGTTACGTTGGGTAAAGGGTTAAGGCACCCCCATTTAGAAATGAAGCAAGGGATAATACGATCGTTCTGTAATAGTTATCAATGGGCAATCAATAGTTCTGTGGATTTACGCTCTTGAGAATTCCATCGCTGACACCCCCCCCCCCCCCCCCCCCCCCCCATTGAGAAGTCCAACCCTGTAAATGCTTTCTTGGATATCTCTCAAGAATGTCTGCCTAACAAGTGATAAGAACTGTTAGAATTATCAGCACACGGGAAATAGACTTTCAATTTTTTTGTAGCTGTAGAAAATTGTTCAGGTTATTTCAACCAATTCTATGTGCGAGCAGTACGCCTAAAGTGGGAAAGAAAACCAGGTTGTCGCTGAGCATTCCGGTGCTCCTTACCACATAATACGTTGAGCACTTGAAATATTACTTATGGAATCTCCATTAATCGGTTACGTTATTTGCAACTAGTGATAAGTGTTTTTTTTTTAAACTCTGTGAATGATTTACATAATAATGTCACCTGGTTGCAGTGTGTACAGCGCGAAGCGAAACAAGTTATGGGATAACCAAACAATTTACAATTTTATTTCTAGTGGCCTGGTGTTTCGAACATTGGATTGCTTCTAAAGAGCATCCCATGTGATGAGAGAGTAAAGCAAGGTATTTTCTTGCTGTTGGCACTGTACCCCGCCGGACAGAGCGGTGTTTGTGCTATGTCAAAAGTCTCGCTGTTATTGAAACGGTAATATAAACACAGGAACATTACAGGTTTGGAGCCTAAAGGAAAAATAAGTCTTAGAAGGGGGTATTTCATTTAACCATTTTAAAATTGACCGAGTGGACTAGATTACCAAATGATCGAGAGCGGGTCCAAAGGAACGGTGTGCCAATACTTTCAAAATTTCTGAAAGAAGATATGAACAGTTTAGAAAACAGTTTCTGGATTATATGACAATATAAAGAAAAAAGGCACAATGCGCGAACAAACTTTAAGCTCTTCGTACCTACAAGAATCTAACAATCATAGCGGTATTGAGCCCTGAGAGTTCATTTTTACATCGACAAAAACATTGAAAAACGCCAAAGACTTTTGTTGGTGTTTCGTCCATTTTCATTGAAAATTATGCATCAGGAAAATAGCACTGGTGGTGTACTTCTGATCGACGACAGCACTTCGTCACATATCAAAATGATTACAAGGCTATTGGGTGCGAATAGGGCTTAGAAGAACTTCTTCAGATAGCGTATTCTTCAGACTGGATTCTACTATTTTGAAACAGGAACACAAGCGCCCACACACAAAACAAAACGCTGGGGACAATAAGTCAAAGGCAGCTACAGAGAAAATTGGTTTGTGTATCCAAATACTTTTGTTTAGAATGGAATTGAAAATCTGAAGAATGTTCCTGTTTGTCAAGGGGGTACGTTATGATAGAAATTATGAAAATAACTACATGTTAGATCAAACTAGATTTCATGTTTTCATTGCTCTGTTTAACAATATTGCAAAAAAATCTCAACCACGGGAGTATGTTGGCTGACGTTAAAACTAACCTGCAGCCCCAGGAAAAGCCGTACAGAAGTCTGGAGAAAAGACTGAACGAAATCCCTTTTTAATATTTCGCATCCACGTGTTCTTCACCCCCTTCCCCACCCCGAGTCAGATTCTCACTGACTCCATCAGTACATAGCATAATGTGGCAATAAGTTGTTTTGTCACATTTCCCTGTCACAGCGAAACACGAACTATTCCATGCGGAATATATAGAGATGGAATGAGTGTTTTTCTCATATAATATTAATGAAACGAGTCTAAGAATTTTCCGTTTTGGCGAGCCTCTGGCGAGCCCAAACGGAAAATACGGACGAGTTTCAAAAATATTTTATGATAAAAACACTCATTTCATATTCTATTTATCATATGACACACACACGCACAAATTAGACACTTAGTATGACTTTTTAACCCATCACCTAACTTGAGTTGCAGACGGCACTAGGAAAAAAAATCCTCGTATAACTAAAAATTTTCATTTTTTTGCTTCCAAAACATAGGTTATGTCCCCTCATTGGAACGAGCTCGTTCTAATGAGGGGGTCATAACCTATGTTTTGGAAGCAAAAAGTGAAAATATAAAAAAAAATGAATGGCGTTTTTCTTGCAGGTAAAAGATTAATACAAGATAACCCACCCTAAATAGGACAGATAACGTACATTCTCCCTACTGAAATTATGCAAATGTGACCCAGTTGTATTTTGTTTAGCCAATCAAATTGTCCAGTTTCGAAATTGACCAAGGAAAGCTCCCAACTCTAATTATGCAAATTATGAAAATGTGGCCCAGTTGTATTTTGTTCAGCCAATCAAATTGTCTAGTTTTGAAATTGACCAATGAAATTGACGGAAGGCTTTATTTATCATTGATTAATATGAAAACAAAATATCAAATGTTTTAAAGTGAACAAAACGGACGAGTCATATAATAAATATACATTATTTCCCTACGCCAAAGACCTATTAAGTACGGTGAGTATATGTCTGACCTTAATGAGATAATGCAGTCTATGTGTTCTTGATTTGGGATATTTATTTTTTGTAACAGTCGCCTGTTCTAACGGAGTGAAAAAATTAACCAGAAAGATCTTCGTGACTTCACGCAATACAGTACAGTCGCCGTGAACTGATTGTAATCAATTGGGCGGTGATGTCCACACATGCGTTCATCAGGTAATACAAATCATCGTCACCAATATTTTAATTAATGAAGCACTGGGTTGTACCCGGTGCTTCATTAAGTAAATCTTTCATGATTATTCCTATAATTAGTGTGACCAGTTATGGAAAGTGACCAGTCCACGGCGGCTGTCCTGTACCTAATGAAAATAGATTACACTATTGGAAATATTCTTAAACTACTATAAATTTTTATTTTTTTCCCCAAATGAACGTTCGGCAAACTTTTGATGAGTTTTTGTTATAAAATTCAATTTGTTGAGGGACTGTTTCGATTGTTTAGTCCTATAACTGATATTCGGAGTATGTGGATAGCTTTCATTGACCCCGTGGTACAGTGTACCTCGGGTTGTAATGCCGTATTTATCTGAGAATATTAACCATTTACCTAACTTAACGGCCAAAACCGGCCAGCGCTATTCTCAAAAATCGCCAATTAATTTTCATTATTTTTTTTCATTTTTTGTCTCAAAAACATAGGTTATGACCCCTCGTTGGAACGAGCTCGTCGAGCTCGTTCCAACGAGGGGGTCATAACCTATGTTTTTGTGACAAAAAATGAAAATAATTAATTATTCAAGAATTTTTTTTGCAAGTGTCGTCTGCTTTTCATGTTAGGTAACGGGTTAAGAAGGTTAGGAAAATGTTAAATTCAGTGAGAATACTTTTCCCTTTCGTACCAATCTTTGACACAGAGGAAAATGATCAGCGATCCTTGTATGTTTGTTATAAAAACAAAGTTTCAGCAAATTTTACGCCTGTAAAAACAGCTTCATTTTCGTATAATAGAGGCCCATGTTGTTTTGACATCTTCAAAATGAATTTGTATTCGTACATACTTTTGTAGTCCCATCTTAGTGCAAATATCATATTTTATAGCCATCCTATCCGTTGGAAGTCGTCAATATTCAGTGTGCCTGTGGTGTTAAAACATTCGGGGGTCTAATAATTGTTTAAGCAAGGACACTTTTAAAGCATGACTGTAATATTTGTGTTTGGGAATTCTATCCCACCGCTTTCTATATTGTTAATTACTGGTGCCGACTCTCCACCACTCGGCTCACAAGCGATACGAAAAACAATTTTGTGTCAAAAACAGACCCTTTTCATTTTGTTTAGACAAAGAGAATACAGAATACCTTGAAGTCCCTTAAACAAGAAAGGTTAAGGTATCTAAGATACAGGAAAAATAATAAAAGCCCCGGATCAAAGATTTTCTGTTTTTTTTTTAATAAAATCCATAAACTATGATTACCATTCCGGCGAAATATCTAAAAAAAAGCTCTTGCCTAAATTAATACCAAATGCGCAAATGGGATCTATAAAGGGCAAATTTATTGGGGAATCTTCCAGACTAATACTGGGCGTAATCGAAAAGGGAGAACAAATGAATATTTATTCTATTTTAGTCCTCTTGGATTTCAATAAAGCTTTCGATTAATCATTCCCAGAGAGAAATACTGCGGTTTTCGGATTCTCTCCATCGGTAATTCAGCGGGTTCGCGCATGTTTAAAACATTTTTTTCGGTTATATTTTCCATTTGAATAGCGGGCATTCTTCTCAGCGTTTAAATCTACATAGATGAGTTAGCCAAGGAGATCCCCCATCCCTTATCTTTTAATACTTTGAGCTGAGATGCTCTGTGTTAATATCAAGTATGATCCTAATATAAATGCAATAGCAATACTAGGCTCCAATTACTCGATTAACCAATATGATCAGTATTTCTAAACACTGCGTTGAAGGCTGCAGACATGTCTTCAAGTATTTTAGGCCTGAAAAACAGAAGCTGTATGGATCAGGCAAAAAAAAGAAATGTGGTGAAAAAAATTGAATCATTCACGATACTGGCAAATGAATATCATTTGCTCAACGAAAACTATATCTTGAATAACTATATTAAAGGAACTTAAAACACTGAACAATCACACAATAGCTGGCCTTTTCGTCGGGTAACGATTAAAAAAATATGTACTAAGGTTCCTTGCTTTCGCAATTTTAACCGATGTTTCTACGGTACTACTGACAGAATACGTTTTCAAGAGAATCAAAAATATATATTAATACTTCCTATGGTCCGATGGAATGATGAATATTGTTATTTTATTGGGGTTTAACGACACTTTCGCCAGTCAGGGTCACCTCATGTCGGTAAAATTGTTATTGGTTTCCAATGAAACAACTTATCGTTCGATTGATATGGCTCCAAGCGTTGTCCAATTTATAACACGAACTGTTTGGAAAGTTAAGGTTTCCTGTTTGAATTTTCTTTGCATTCGGTAGAAGCAAGCAATACGAAATTCCAGCGCACTAAAACATCCGTTTCCTCAATTGTCCCGGTTGTGACATTACCTTCGTCTCGTTTGTTTTGAAAATTTGATATTGTTATTTATTGCACGCCTGTTCTATGAAATCCCTATCTACAGCAACACTAAATCATGCGGAAAATGAAAATCTGTCCCGCACATATGTGCGGAACAGAAATCGTTGACGGACTATTTTTTATAAAGAAACGAAATCTCACTGGAGTTTTCTACAAATCGTGCAACGCAATTACAGTTTGAATCGCTAGTGTTAGCTAAAATCGTCCCCTGAGTTCCAATGTGTGCAATGTGCCAGTTGGCACATAGAACACATTCGAACTCAGGGGACGAACAACACGGGTACCCCTCGCTAATTTGGCTGGCGATAAAATGTGTTCTTTTTTGTTGATAGTTGTTAAAAGAATTGCTGAGTGCCCTTCTACTAATTGTTTTTACTGATGTGAATGCCTCGAATTTTATCCTTCCGCGGTGGCCCAAATGCCATATCGATTAACCCATTCACACACGCGTGTCGTTCTGTGTATGCATTGGCGATGTAATATAAATTTACATGAATATGAATTTAAAAGAAATAAACTGTAATATGACTAAACTGTTCAAGATACGAACTTGTCATCCCACTCGTGTTACTCGCTCCAGAGGATAAGGTTTTTCCTGAAATACTGATTTTCAAACAGAATACATTCGCAGAACGACACGCGGGTGCGAATGGGTTAATCGATATGGCACGAGTGCCAGCGTGGAAGGATAGAACGAGAGGCCGCAGGCTTCGAGTTTTATCATTCCGCGATAGCACAAGTGTCATGTCGATTAACCCATTCACACACGCGTGCCGTTCTGTGTTTAGTACATGCCTTCACGTCTATAAAAAAACATTATGAGAAGGACACTCAGCAATTCATTTGGCAACTATCAACAAAAAGAACACATTTTATCGCCAACCAAATATGCGAGGGGAACCTTTGTTACTCTTTCGTCCCCTGAGTTCCAATGTGTTCTATGTGTGGCGTTTCCAAGACACATTCGACAGCCAGGGGCACCCCATGACGGACAGGTTTAGGAGTGGAGGAAGCCTACTGGCATATAGAACACATTGGAACTCAGGGGAAGATTTTTAGCTATCGCTAGCGATTCAAACTGTAATTGCGGTGCACGGTTTGTGGAAAATATTCCTGTGAAATTTCGCTTCTTTATAAAAATAGTCCGTCAACGATTTCCGTTCCGCACATATGTGCGGAACAGATTTTCATTTTCCGCATGGTTTAGTGTTGCTGTACATGGGGATATCATAGAACAGGGGTGTAATAAATTAACTGGTTGAGGGTTAGATTATTTTCGGTGGCCTGAATTTTTTATTCAAAATGTATGTTATTACAAACTTTTGGAGAATGTCCACAGGTATCCTCCAATAATATGTAATGAAAGAAACTTATATAAACAAAAGATTATTTAAGTTTGACACAGTATGAAACACAAGCAAGATGATCGCTTTTGCTCTGGTGCCCTCATTTTGAAAGCCCAGACAGTGACACTCAGTTTGGCACTCAGTCAGTTAAATGCTACCCCTAAATTGCGAATCTGTGCAGATTTCCGCGCGTGGACCGAGAGTACCCCCGAACGTAGCAGCCAATTTATTTCTACATTACCCCCCCCCCCCCCCCACACACACACACACACGGACACATACAAACGCACGCACATAACCACACATACACAGAAACACCTACCCTGCCGAAGTCATATGTTGGATAAGAAAATGAATGAGTTGCTATAAACTCCTAATCTTTGTTTTTTAATGATGGGTGTGATGTGCATGTCATATGATTTATATTTCCGTAAAACTTCAATGTGAATAGACAACACAAATTGCACCCATGGGGTTAATAAACACATGATGTCACAAAACTTGGAAGCCGTAGATGTTCAATTTCCGCTCGTTTCTCCAGTAATCCGATCAGAATGACGTTAAACTATCAGCGCCTGTATTCTTATGGGGCTGACTGCGTGTTTATAAAAGCAAATTGCTCTGTGGACACTATGTGTTGATTTTACAAATTGATTTCTATTTTGGGATAGAAGATCTTCGCAATTACTTCCTTTGCGAGTTGCAAACATTTACTTGCAGTCAGTCGCCCGTATTTAACAATTCTATCTCCATTCCACGTTACTAGCCTTTTGAATGTGGTTAGCTCAAAATCTAATTCGATGAAAAATTTAATTAAATCCAATATCTAACCCTTTCATTGCATATGGAAAATGGAAATGACTCTCGACTTTTTATAGATGCGAAAGTGTTATGTTTGATTAATTTTCTAGTCTCTTCTGAATCATAAAATAACATAAAATAGCAGGGCTCGCGGGATACCACATTTCGGTTCTGAATCGAACCAAGTCTAGGGTTTAGAATCGAATCTAATCTCACTGCACTTCAAGTCCTAAGGCTAAAAAAGTGTTTTGATTCTCAGGCAATCCCGCATTGTATTTGAACCCCCTCATTGGACATTTTTATTACCGTTCAGTGTTTTCCAATATTAGTACAATATTAGTCCAAACTCGGGGAGACCCGAAACGTTTTACATTTTTTGCTTGATGCATATATTAGTTACGTCTCTAATATGTTTGCCTTGTTACAATTTATGGGAGAGTGCCTATAGGCGAAACAGAGTGTTGCGGCAGCGGAACGAACGATACCATAACGTAACCGTTAGACAGCACGATCGTTTGTGTGGTGGATCGGTTATGGCGTGGGGAGGCATAACCATGACAAGCAGAACAGCATTACATGTCATCCAAGGACGTGCTACAGGGTAGTACTACCGTGACAACATGTTAGCAGCTCATGTGGTGCCATTTGCGCGACTTCACGGCCGTCAATTCAATTTCCAAGATGACAGTGCAAGAGCACACAGGGCCCGTTTCGCTACAGGGTTCCTACAGGAGTAGAACACCACTACACTGCCTTGGCCAGCACTAAGTCCAGACCTTTCACCAATCGAGTTCGTCTGGGATATGCTAGGAAGGTGCGCACGACAACGCAAACAGCCCCCTACCAAAGTCCAGGAACTTGCCGCTGCACTGCAGGAAGAATGGAAGAGTCAAGCTGATATTGGACGTTTGGTGAGGAGTATGCCACTTCGGATCCGCGCTTGTCTCGCGAACCGAGGAGGATTTACAAGGTATTGAGGTCTTTGACTGAATGTGGTAAATTCTCTGGCTGACCGTCCATGTCTTCTACAGCTCACTGTGTGGAATGTGTGCTTGTCAGACACCCAACTATCGCTGAAATCATTCACCAAATGTTACAATGCAATGCCTCAACTGTCTTTTTGATGAAAATATAAATATATTTCTTCATATATCTCACTTTTATCAAATATCCCCTACTTTGTTTGAATAGTATATAATGATAATTTAATCTAAACCAGCTACGCTGTATATCGTTTAGCTATGTATTTCTATTTATAATTTTTTTTATGTAACGTGTTTAATTTCGCCTTGTAGAACAAAGTATAGACACTTCTGCCGATCGGTATTAGTCACAGAGGTTACCACAGGGATTCACTGAATGTTCACGACTTCCCAGAAGCTTGAATCGCCGATCAATTATTTCGAAGTGTGACATGCCACGAATTAATGTTTTGTAATGGATAGAATATTTTTGTTTCAGAAAAATCAATATTTGATGGCAGTCCAGTGATTAGCACTCATTCTTGGATCGCAACGGAAATATACATACTGTGAAAATTACCCCAAACGAGTTGCGTTAAGATGCAATGACGGTAAGATACATTGGAATATACTTGAATAAATAGCCCAAAGGATGCTGCTGCTGAACGCTTGAGTTTCTCTTATCATTTTGGCTAAGCTTACTGAGTATCAATAAAACTGTTTAACCCTTTACCCAACGTAACGGCCAAAACCGGCCAGCGCTATTCTCAAAAATCGCCAATTAATTTTCAAAATATTTTCATTTTTTGTCTCAAAAACATAGGTTATGACCCCTCGTTGGAACGAGCTCGTCGAGCTCGTTCCAACGAGGGGTCATAACCTATGTTTTTGAGACAAAAAATGAAAAAAATTAGTTATTCAAGAATTTTTTTTGCAAGTGTCGTCTGCTTTTCATGTTAGGTAAAGGGTTAACCTTTTCAGAACTATGCTAAGGTGGGCCTGGGTGAGCGAGTGTAACAAACTCTATATTAATATCAACTCGAAAGCTTATGCTATAGCTCATTGACGAGTTGGCAACATAAGTGCCCTTTTTTAAATACCACGGCAGCTCTTAGGCTATTGTATTGAAACCCGCATCTACTAATGCAACCCAGCAGTGGTATGGCGTCATATTTTGAAAACATACACACTCTAAAATCAGTTGGTATAAAAAACAACCCAAATCAACTGCGTTGGGTGAATATGAACGGAATTGGGTTCATATTCACTCAACCCAGTTCATTTGGGTTAATTTTTAACCCAACTGGATTTACAGTGCTGTACTACGATTACAAAAGTGCTATTTTTTCTCGATCAGATCGCGCGTTTGGATAGCGACACACTTCTTATACACCAGAAGCTCGAAACTTCTATAAAAATATTGCGAAATCAAGACAGAATCACGAGAATCAAACGAAAATATTAGCTCGGGTTCAATTTTTCTCGTTTATTTTCCGAGGGGTGTTATTCTATAGTGCTGGGTGGCGGAAAGCGGAAATTCTCTACTCATTTTTGCTATCTCATGACTATAGATTTTGAGAAATAGAACCTAAAATTAAGTATTCACGTCGTTGATAACTAACATTCTAAAATATATTTGTGATAGCAGTAGAGCCAGTCAGTTTCGCGACAGGCTTTATTGGTCAGTTTTGGTGCTAACCCCATGGGCACCTACAGACGTGTAGTGCAGAAGACGGGATTATAGGTACTGGGGAGTGACCGAAGATTGAAAGATTGAAAGAGAATATGACGTAATAAGACGGAGCACATCGAGAATGGAATACGGGGCAGGAATTTACAACCCGATTTCCGTCCCGCGTTCTCTATCCGAGTTGTGTCTTGTATTTTTTAATACGATTTGAGTGAATGGAGTTTAATTGTAGATCTTTCACGAAAAATATCACCTTCGGTGGTCTTTTTTCTTTCTTTCGTGACACTGTTTTATGTCGAAGCATTTACTTTACGCCACAACACAGCTCAGCATGCGTAACTATCAATCCGATGTGTACTTACTTGACATTATTACACAGGGGGCCGGATTCCGCGCGTGATTTATCAAGCATATTTCTTAATATCTGTATTACATAGAGTAAGGTGGAATAAACACTGCAATCGTGGTATAATAAGCCTGGCCATATGGGGAAACTTAAAGCGAACCGAAATGGCCACACTGGAACGTTATCTTTCTCCACGCTGAATGGCTTAAATTAAAACAAAATTAATGTTACGTTCCGCATCTGCCAGTCTCCAGTCCAAATACCTTCTGAACGTGCGTTACCATAGGATTTACACTGACTACTAAACCCACACTAAACACTATTCCACAACTACGTTTTAGAATGCCGACCTAATAGGTTCTTGCGTGGGGCCAAATAATTACAAAATAGCACAAAAAGTCGACCGAAAGATACAGTTAAAACTAGAATCTCTGTCATGAAATGCGCACAAATAGCACGTCGATCTGCGCGTTAATCTACGCGTTATGGCCATATTAAGACCACCAGATTCTGTACATATGGCTTGTGCAAAAGCAGTGTTTCAGCCAATAGACCTCCGGGTTATTGGCAGAAACATTGCCTGTGTTTGCTATGAGTAACCAGGGGAACCTGCCTGCTTTGGATGCCATTCGATATGGCAATTATGCGCAATTCCTACGCGCAAGTAAGCCTAGATAAGCGCACAGTTCGTGACAGGACTTCCAGTTTTAACTGTAGACCCAACCAATGAACAATCGAATGGATTGTATGTTGGATAACACAGGATCATGGTTTCTCGATTGTTAAAGCGTTGGACTTCAACGACTTGCATATCGATAGTGTACTTCCCTTCGACCGCTTTTAACCCCGCTTGTGCTGTGTTAGTAAGTAAAAGAGTCTGGTAGTTGCCAGCTGCTGCTCGGTGGCTCTCTCTCTAAGTACTCCGACTTCCGCCACCGTAGTCTGACACGACGTACCTCTGGCTGTGGAAAGTGTCGTTTAATCCCGATAATACCACTATAATACGAAATACGAACAAAACAAACTAAACCCACCCTTAAATTCCATGATTCCACGATTTACGATGCTAAAAATTGGTATTTGAATGCGGGTTAGCAGGTTCAAAATAACACATGGAAGAGAAGAAAAGAAAGACCGTCCAACGAACAAACGAACGGATCTTGAATTTAATAAATCAGTATGTTGGTGCACTTGCTGTATCGTCCACACCATTGAACAATGTTTGTCTTATATCTTTAATTTTCCAGAAGTATTTTTGTAAGTAGATGGTTAACAGAATAAGGCGAGACTACAACGTTTAACGCTCACAATACATGTCCCTGTATGCATTCCTAAAATACAACACGTTTTCTGCGCATTATTTGCCTATTAAACCACAATCGAATACTATAGGGCCATGTAATGTGAATTGATTTTGCGGGTTATTGAGCACAGGGAGTTAGCAACCTTGTTATTACATGTAAATATAACGCCATCAATTATTCAACGATGCTCCTGAACATAAATACATTCGCCCAATGCATACATACAAACATTCAATGGACACATACAAAGTAACCATATTGAACAAACTTTTACTTCTAAAGTGCAGTGTAAAATTCCCAAAGAAAACATTTAAAAAATTGTACCTGGCGCACATAGCTGACGGTAGCACCCATAATTTGTTTAACCCTTTTAATCCAACCAAATATCCATAACGGACCAGCTGGGGCGCGGTGGCTCGCTGGTTACGGCATTCGACTTCAAATCGAAAAAAGTCCACGGTTCGATCCCCGTCAAGGGTAACCGTGTTATGTTCTTGGACAAGGCACTTAATCCCAATTGCCCACGTGGGGTCAGGGTGGTACTGTGTACTAAGGCGTTCTGTGTGTTGATGGTGCACTTGTCTTCAACCAATGCTAATCCTGCATGTGCGGAGTTACCACGTTGGGGAGTCGGACATTTAATCGCCGCTGCTCGGTGGTTCTCCCCGGGTACTCGGACTTCTTCCACCCGTTAAAACTGTCCGAAACGAGCTGACCTTGGCTGTCGAAGGTGTCGTTATCTGGTAGGGTGGTGGAATCCCATATTTGGGCTTTTTTCTGAAGAGCAGGAACAACAATTCAAAGGCTTCATACTCTGTGGGTGTACTTCATATCATCTTCATAGTGAAATTATTTCAACTGTATGGATTTGCCCTGTTGCAATTTTGTAACATGACAAAGACCGGTGAGCAGAAATAATTTAGCACTCCATCAGTTAAACCCCAATAGACAAATAACTGATCGGGGCTTTTCGCCAAACTCGTCATTGATGTTGTTCTGCGGTCAAAAATTAAAACATTTGGTTATTGAAGATTTTTTTTTCAAGTACCATTTCCTATGTGTGTTTAGTAAAAGGTTTAACAATTAGAAATTGTCCCTTGAGTACAACGTCATCACCTGCAATGCTTTAGCATCCATAAAGTGCTTTAGCATTGCAGATGGAGACTCTGACACTCAAGAGGTGAAAATATATTCTTTTGCAGGTCATAGAATGTAAACCCTCATAGGAATGAGCTCTAAAACATTGTTCAATCAGAGCTCACAACATTGGTAGAGGGGTGCAAATGTGAGGTCCAACAATGATTTGAAAGGGTGCAAGAAAATTTGAAACACCGATCAACATAAACTCCATTTCCTTGGGGTTTGGGTCTTGCGGGAACGATGGAGAGTGTTGAACATAGTATGCTTGATAGAAGGGGCGGAGGTCAAAGGAGTGTTCCGTTGAAAATAGCATACCCTTTATATATCTGACGTCGTTCTTTCGCGCCAGGCTTGTACGATAATCGGATATCCACAAATATACGAATACCCGGTCTTCTCTATTTTTGGTGCGAATGTCACGAGCTGGTTGTGGTTCTTTGGGTTTCGTATACTTCAACCTTCTTCCAGCCGATATGGAGAAGGTGGCCACTTGGACAAATGCGCCAGCCTATCAAGCCAGAGTACCACCAGGATCATTATCCTCGGTTGAGGAAAGTTCCCAGAGTGTCTCTGGTAACATCAACTGTGGATTTGCTGCTTTCACGGCGTACCGTCTTATCGGATGGGGACATAAAATAGCTGTCCCCTATGTGGAGAGAAACACACCCTGTGCAGACTGGAAATCCCCCCGAGGCATTCGAGAAGAGCTTGTCCATGTAGTTGCCACCACAGAGGTCGTCCCGCAATAATCGTTAAGCTACGAAGCTGTTTTATTTGTAATACCCGAGAGGGATAACACTTACGTAAAGCGCTTTGAGTCTGCCCCAAAATAGGGATAAAGCTATATGTAGGAATGATCAATCCGTCAATCAGTACAACAATCATCTCGTACCTACGCATACCCCCATCCCCAAACTCCTAGCGTTTCTGGTTCAGAAGCTAAAATAATGGAGACAGGCTTAACAATAAAAAAGAAATAAAACTTGATTAACGACTTTGTGTATAATAATATTGGGTTGAGTAGTCCAATTTCTCAATGTAAATGCTTTCACAGTTCGGCGTGGTACAGTACAGTCGCCATGGACCGTTCGTAAATCACACATGGGCAGTGATGTCCACGCATGCATTTACCAGCTAATAAAAATCATCAGCAGCAAACATTTTAATTAATGAAGAACCGGATTGTACCCCGTGTTTCATTAATTAAATTTTGGATGATTATTCCTATAATTGGTCTTTGGAATCTCATATTATTTCGCCCGTGGAAATATTGTCCGCCCGCGGAAGGAAAGTGACCTGTCCACGGCAGTTTTACTGTACAGCCCACGGAATTTGAACGTCACCATGTCATATCAATTGCGTCAACCTTTCAAAAAAGTCACACCGCAGCGACTCGTTACCTTTATTGTAGCAAAAATGAGTCTGGATTCCATCTTCAACCAAATCGTTATTCAACCCTTATGCTTTAATATTTACCGGATTTAATCGAAGAAATACGTGTTTTGGGGAAGTTTATCCAAATAGTATGCACAGTACAGGAAGCAGGAACTTCCTCTGAATCACTGAGAGTAGCCGTTTTCCACGTGACGGGTTAAACAATTATTAATAAAATTAAGCAATTATATATCCGGTAAAGGAATCCGCAAGCTCTCGGGCCACCAGTCTAATTGTGTTAGGAATTCGATGTTCTTATGGGCTGTTTGTTGACCTACTTTTTGGAACTTGTCACGCAGGCGACCGTTGATGTAATGTGATGTCCTTTACTTACAAACATATACAGATTTTCCTTCGTGCTCCAGTGGGAAATATTTTAGTCAACAAGAATGTGATTCATCCTTGACAACGCCCAGATTTTAACATAATTAGTGGAACTATGCGACTTAATGATAGAACTATGGCTGTTGTGAGCCTTCATTCCTAATGGTAATGTCAACAACAAATCGGCTATATCAAATGTCGATTAAACAACAATTCTCCACCTGGTTTATAGAAAGTGGATGTTCATGGTATGTTTTCAATTCGAGACGAGTGAACCTATTTAAGGGCTAGACGACTTCCAGGCCATAACAACGTTGAAATCCTTACAGAATTAGACTGGTGGGCTGAGAGCTTGACAAAACCCATGAAGCTGTGGTAAATGATCAGCCCATATGGCAGTGAGTTAACTTTACACCCGGTGTTCTACGAGCTAAAACTGTGATAGTGCTCAGTTTTGTGCGTGTTTAGGATACGGAGAATCCACATCACCGTGAGTTTGTGGTAGCCCAATCTGTGCTGTTGAGTAAAGCAACATATTCCAATCACCTCGGTACTCGATTGATTTTGGAAGTAAGAAGTATCTTTTTCTGGTGAGTGAAATTTCATCGACCCAGGCATAGAATAATACGGTTGTCGGACCATGACAATCCATCCGAGATTCCGTGATTGATTCCGCTTTCCCAGCAGGAGTCCGTACCTAATCTGCGAGACGGTGGATCGTGTAACAGGCGTGTAATCGACAGCATCATGTCGATATAATTGCTACTGTTACTACTGTTAGAACAGCGTTTGCTATCAAAACTTAAAGAAACATCTCACACAAAAACTTACTCCTCCCTTTCCCTTGGGTTCAAAAAATAATCTAACTCTTTTAATACGAAATTAAAAAAAAACGTTTACCCCTGTATAAAACACGAATGGCAGATGACACTTTCTCGACTGATCAACAGTTAATATTTCTGTTTTTGCCTCTGAAACATAGCTCTGAATAGCGCTGGCCTGTTATGGCCATGGCGTTAGATATATTTTACCCAAAGGCAACAAGAAAGAAACATTCAATACTCCAGTAATTATATATCTAAGCCTTCTGATTCCAAGACTCTGCCAAATATTTGTGCGTTTAGTTTCAGAGCTATGCCAATTCGCCGGGGGCGCGGTGGCTCAGTAGGTAGAGGTGCAGGCTGCAAGCCGAGAGGTCCTCGGTTCGAATCCCACCTGCTGCAACTTCGTTGTGTCCTTGGGCAAGACACTTCACCCACATGCCCACGTGGGGGCACGGTGACGTTGTGTACTAAGGCGTACTGCACGTCGATGGTGCACTGTCTTCAACCAATGCTAACTGTGCTTGTGTGGAGTTAGTATGTTGGGGAGCTGACAGTTGCTCGCCGTTGCGCGGTGTTTCTCTCCGGGTACTCTGGTTTCCTGCGCCCGTAAAACTGTCGAGGTCATGATTAGCCATTGTGCAGAAATATGTGACCTTAAGCACCAATAAATAAATAAATAAATACCAATTTCGCTCATCGCTGTTTCGATGAAATCGGTGTTTCGAGTATTGCTTCGGAGGATCCCAATTTTCCTTTAGAACATAGACTGCCACTCCGAACCCCTACTTTATTTAAGGATTGTAAATTCGAGATAAGGCAAAAGACAGCGTTTTGTACTTTTTCAATCTGTTCAACTAAAAGGTTTGTAAAATAAGGCGTTCAAAATCTATTTCACTGCAGACCACATAAACATTCGAAACTACCTTGATGGTGAATATGAATTCTCATTCTCTCCGACATCTGTTACGAATTACCAAATTAAACAATGTTCCAATAAGAGTAAACTTCTCGTTCTCTGATTGGATGAGAGCTGGCGTAGTTTCTTTTATGTATACGGCTCCAGTAGGAAATGTTACCGTCTGACGTCACCCCGCAAAATATCTGAAATGACATCGCCCTTTCGCAATTGCTTCATCAACGGAGTGACTAGCAAGCCGCTTCATGTTTCTGGATTTTTCACACATGCAGCAGACGGTGTTCTGGATGAAGTGTTGTTTAAATTACAAACTGATTTACGATTTGAACTGAGATGGAATGAGTTTAGCTAGTTTATTGATTATTTATCCAGTGCCATCGTGGGGTACACGAGAGGTTTATTTACCAAACCTGTGTTCGTTAAAAGTTACCTTGAACAAGACAACTTTTTAGCGATCCCAAGATTAGTAAAATTAGTAAATAAGCCTCTCGTGTTTCACGATGTAGGTTTTGGGCTATGGGTAGTGTCTTATTGGAACATATACGTCATTGTGATGAGTTTACAGTTACGTGGTCTGAGGTTTGTGGCTCGGAGCGTATTGTTCGACCGACACGCTTCGCGTCTCGGTTGAAAATAAGCTCCGAGCCGCAAACCTCTGACCATGTTACCGTCGATTCATCACAATAATTTGTAAAGTTTCAAATAGTTTAATTCGATCTTTCAACGATCTACACTATTCATTGATCGACTTATTCATTTTATGTTAAGTCCGTACACACGAAAATCCAATGACAACAGGTTCACACGGACTCCACTTTCATACGCCTAGCGACTAATTTTACTTTTTAACTGCACCAATGTTATAAGTTATTGTGATGAATTGACGGTAACATCAGTTGTTTTTGTTTATTTTTTCCGCAAGTGTACAACTAGTAGCAATGTAACTTGTATTGTACATCAGTGTATCTTAGTATTTTTAATAAAAAATAAAAAAACAAGTATTTGGAAACTTGTCTTATCAATCAACAAGGACACAGCCCGATAACAACAAATCTATAGAGATGACCCGTGTAAATTTAATAATAAGGATTAGAAGTCTCCTTGCAATTTTGGAACGTTCGTTATGCTGTTCGAATTTTGCTGAATGCAGTATTTTATTTTTGAAGCTTGCAAAATATTTCTCTCGAGAGATGCCAGATATCTCTACCCCGCCACAGGTTTGCTGCGCGTCTTTGGAATTTTCTTTAAATCAATCTGTCACAGGTGCAGGTTAAATTCATATATTACATTTCTGTGTCTCTGAACATGCAACCTTGGAAGAGAGACATTGAAACAGTCAGCATACACAGTCTTGTCAGTGACAGGCTTTAGGATCGATATGAAGTACTCGACAAAAGTTCGCTGCGCACGAAACCTCTGACGCATTTCCTCTCGTGGGCTGCAGGTTTACATTAGTACTGAATATTACAAAAAAGAAAACTTTATTCACCCCTTCGCCATACAGAGCGCTGCACATGGCGAACTCTTTCGGAGACACGCGTTGCAGCAGCTGAACGCCTTGAAATTTATAACAGATTCGTTCAGTGAAATAGAACTGTACAGGATGATACGATGTTCAATTTCAGTAGCCCACCAAAAAACGACCATCTTAATTTCGACCCACATTTGTAGGTTACAACGTATTTGGCTATTTGGTTACATGGAAATGCCATCCTACAAAATTTGACGAGAGGGTGTGGACCACAGAGGTGGCCTTTTTATTTTATATACTGGGCAGTCATCTCAATGCCAGCCGGAAAATTTTGTTAGAAAATTGAAAGAATTGTTTTTCTCCAGATAAAATCACGCCACAGTATTGCGCCAAAATCAATAGTGACCTGATATTTTTTATAGAAATGTACTGAAGCTGCAAAAAGTTATGCTCTCTTTGAATATGTTTGTGGGGAGATATTCCCAATGTGGGTCAAGGTTACGGTGAAACCAAATATCCAAAATTGGTCGAAGGTACAGAGTCGGGTTGAAATTACTTTGGGCCGAAGTTGCTGGGTCACAGTAACTAGAAGTTGATAATAACATTTCAGTTTCGAAAGTACCACGTGTGTCACAACATGGATTGGATGCAGAAATATTCTAGCTCTTGTTACCATGTTTTCATATTCTTAATAGCACAAAATGTTTTACCACGAAAACAAGTCACTCGAGATGCCAACACGGGCGTTGAAAGTTGGCTGACGTAATCGAGTAATCGAGAAATATTGGCAATTCTTTCATCTTTCAGAGAATTACCTGTAGTCCATATCAAATAATAGAGCGACCATTGCATACGTCTTTGGTCAGTGAAAACGAGCGACGTGATATCCTGTCTGTGAAGAACCGCGACTGGGGAGGGCGGTTCCAATACTTTCAGACGCCACGCACGAAATTGAGTTTCTTCGCCTTCGGAATAGGCCCTGGGCAAGGCGTTTACTACTTGTAGGAAATTAAGTTTACGCAGGTGACTTACGACAAGGGCTATCGCCCATCTAGAAATATAAAGTCTGATATGCTTGGGCCTGTTGGAAGTAATAAATTCTAAATAAATTGATCATGCAAAGAACAGGAATTTCGTTCGCTTGGGTTAAACTAACTACGCAATAAAAGTGGTAGAACATGTAATTTTCTGACGTTGTTGAGCAATAAAAGGTAGTAGATTTATTGGATCTGTGTCCTTTCGTGATTGCTTGAACATTAATCAAACCACAAACTCGAAGGGAAGGATTTTTGTGATTTGTCTCTTTCTCATCATAAACATTAAAAACATTTTCGAATCTGTTGATTGATTCGCAAAATTGCGTAGTATTTCATAAAACCACCATCTAATGTAATAGCATAAAACTACCATCTAATGTACAACCGATTGGATTAATTTTTTTAATATTAAAAACAGTCTCCGGGATTCTTTTTAACATTCTAATCAGTATACAATCTCGTATCTGGATTATAAAAGTTCATATACGCTGCAGTCTGTATGCGAGCACTATGCACTAGAATAATATATAGTAGTGTTATCTCAGATCTACTTGAGGGCTATTACTTGGAGCAATTGTCAAAAACCCATTAGAAGCGCACAAGACATGCAAACGGTCATACTTAGATATGCGTCGCGAAATATTAATATTTAGGACGAAACACATACCGCATTTTCAAACGTTTTGATATTTGTCTTTTCGCGTGAAGAGGGGTTGGGAGGGGGGGTTTTGGATGGCATTTTCCGGCATACTAATAACGATATTCTATAAAATCGCAGTTCATGATTTGTTTTTGATGATGATGATGATGATGTGAACAAACCGTGTTTTGTGTTTTATCGTTTAATTGTTTTATTAATTCAGACATCTTAACATCCTAAATCAGGACGGTACGGACGTCATTCTGTTTTCATGTGCTCTTTTTATTTGGAAAAAAAATTAAAATATTAACGAACTCCTGTTGTATTGTGTCTTTAGTTTGCTATCATACCCTGGTATTGTTAGTCGCTGTAGGATCCGGCCTCGCCCAGGTATGCCCGAGCATGGCAGAGTCTTTCAGAACCTTCATCATTTTCTACGTCCAATCTTGTGCTGTCGTAAGCGAATAAATGTGTCGTATTGGTGAAAAACCACTGATTATTGAATTACACACCTAAGTAACAGTATTGAATATTATACAAGGTATAGCCGGTTTATCGTAGAAACAACACGGCGTGGAAGAAGGTTGGCAACTGCTCCTCTCTCCCACATGTGACCCATTCGAGAAAATCATTTTCAAAGAGGAAGAGAACTGAGGGGCCATCGGCGAAGAAAGTGACAGTGTGTTATCAAGAGTGTATTTTATTCTCAAGCTGTCTCGGAATACATTCACAGAACATAGACCATTTCCAGCTGTTTGCGAAACAAGTCAGCCGTGACAGTTGTCGATGCAATGCTTGATTTGTTTACTATAGAATAAAGTCATTTTTTGCTGGCGATAAGTTTATGTTACAGGACTGCAACAATGAATTTTTAATGAGGCAATGTTCATTATCATTTTCACTGCCAATATAAATTTCTAAACAGATGATTGTGGTCTATCACTGGATGAGGATTGCTGAATAATCTTTCGTTTTGAAATGTACAGTACAGTCGCCGTGGACTGGTCCTAATCCACGCGTGGGCAGCGATGTCCACACATGCGTTCACCAGGTAATAAAAATCATCATTCGCAAAGTTTTAAGTAATGAAGCACCGGGTTGTACCCCTTGTTTCATTAATTAAAATTCTGATGATTATTACTGTTATTAATGTTTCAAATCTAACATTATTGCGTCCGTAGAAATATTGCCCGCCCGTGGACGGCCACCAGGCTACGGCAGCTGCAGTGTACTGAGAGGTTTAAATTCTGAGAGTGTGGGGAGCGCCACCCCTACCTGCTCCGCACATACACTCAAAAACTCAAAAAAAACCAAGACCTTTTCTCGTCGAAGTGTAGTCGGACAATGTATTACTGCCGAACAGGACTCAGGCCAAGCAACAGATTTATCAAACATTTGGATACAGACTCGAAGTCAGAACACATTGTCAAAGTCAGCCAGATGGAAAGTCCAGCTGCCCAGAATATCTATTGCTATCAACTCTTACACCGTTCGGTATTTTTAGCTCAAACAGGTTTTGCATTCACAGCAATGGGACATTACGTTTTCAATATTTGAATCATTATTCGTGTTCTATCGATTTGATAGGCAAAAATGGTCCATTTGTCGGCTGTTTTAGACCTTTTGAATATTTTGGCTGAACAAGTGTTAATCTGGTGTACTTTTTTCATTAATTTGTATGGAGAAGCTTAAGGGTATTTGCGACATATTTGCGAAAACATTCATGTCACTTGCGATTTTTCAACCTTTGAGCCCTGATGGTACATTTCACGCCAGTCCAGAGCCGTAAACTGGTAGAGTCTATATTTGTTACTCGAGGAAAAACTATGGCTGCACTGTATTTCGATAAACCGATATATACCGGTATTCAAACCTATATCGATTGAATACCGGCCAGTGTAATTACAAAAATATCGGTTTATCGTCATTATTTATTTACCCACAATTTAAGTTTCAAGATGTCTTGAGTTTTTTAACTGTCGCTCCGAATGAATAATATTATCCCTATACCCAAGGAATCGTCTGCTTTTACCCACGTAATATACAAATTCAGCAGTTCAAAAAATAATTTCAAAATTTTCAACAAATCTATATCATGTGACCCCCATTGGAACGAGCTCGTTGAACTCGTTCCAATGAGGGGTCACATGATATTGTTTTGTAGAATTTTGGGGGAAAATCTGATAAACTAATTTTGAAAATAATAAATTTTAATGTCGTCTGCGTTGGGTAAATGATTTCCGAACCGCATCATCAGGGCATGCTGATTCATTCCGACTGTGATTCCTCAAGTCTCGATTGCGGCACCTACGTTCATATATTTGAGCAGTTTCCGATATACCGGTATACCGCGGTATTTTTTGGAATACCGATACCGGTATTCAGTTTTGACTATCGTGAAGCCCTAAGGAAAACCAGTCAATATTTTCAAAGTGTAGCCTCAGGGCTGCAGCTTGAATATATTGATTGGCCTACTATACGGATTCACTGGTCAACTATCAACTCATTGAATTCATGTCATATCACGATCCTAGACCAAAAAAAGCGATCTTTCGGATTCAAAGGGTTAATTATGAGATACATTTGAATCAATATTGTAGGAGTCTTGTTTAGCTGAAAACCTGAACAAAAGGAAAAAGCTTAACAACAGACCTCCAACTAAGAATCTTCTTTCCAAGCAATGGACCAGAAGAGTGCACACAGTCGTCCTGCATGCATTTGTGCTTAGTCACCTCGCACAGAATGGGCACTTTTTGCGGTCATTTCAGACGCGTTAAGAACAACGTCGAAATTGGGTTTACATTTCAACATTTATGGTAATTGGACATTAATTTCTAAATATTTAGATTATTACTGGTGTTCTAGCGATTGACAGCCCCAAGATTATAGACCAAAAGGTGCGATTTTTGAGTGTATGTTAGGATTTTTTAGATATTTCAGCAGCCCAAAATAAAGTTGTCCAAATGTTTTTTGCGATTTTGGATGCAGAACTGCGTACTTTATCAATTTGCAAAAGGTTCTGCGGTTTTTGATCTCGAGATATTAGTTAGTAAAAATTTGAGTGATTTGGTGCCTTTTTGGCATAACAAAACCTTCACAGACCTATAACTAAGTATCTTCCTCTTCGAGACACTGGACAAGAAGAGACCACAAAGTTTCCCTGCACTAATTTGCTTTAAGTTTCCCCTGCACATAATGGACATTTGTGGCAGCCATTTTGGGCATATTATGGATATACCCCATTTTTTTCTTCCATATATGGTAATAATACATTCCTTTTCTTAATACTTAAACCCTAGACCATTAGAGGTGTTGTATTGATTGACAGTCCCGTGATTATGGGTCAAAATTGCCAATATTTAAAAGTATTGGTGAAGAAGTGTATTTTTTCTATCATCAGGTCTCGCGCTCAGGAGATCTGATGATAGAAGAGTTGAAAGGGGTTCCGCTTCCGAAATTTCTTAAATTTCGTTCAAGAATGTTTTGATTCATCTATCAAAACAGGCGAGTCGCCGTTGAGGAATCTATCCGACCCGGAATGTGTGATTTGCAGGGCCTCAATGTCGTTAGCTGGTTCACTAATATTAACCCTTTATCCAACGCAGTCGATTTCAAAATTTATTATTTTAAATATCAATTTTTAAATTTTTTCGAAAAATTTCAACAAAACCATATCATGTGACCCCTCTTTGGAACGAGCTCGACGTTAAAATTTTTCGAAAAATAATATTTTTTCAGCTGCTGAATTTGTATATTACGCGGGCGGATGCGGGCGATTCGTTGGGTAAAGGGTTAAAGGGAGAGAAAAACAGCACAACGAGGGTAGAGTACAAGGCATTGAAATCAGCGATCCGGGGTGAACTTTTCCTGTATTTCACGCGCGCGTGAAATTTTAGAAAAATTCGCTGATATTTTTGATGGTGATAACGTGATAACATTCTCGATTGACACCAGTTTGTGTCGAAGCAATTCTTTCACAGCATAACGTCACTCAGACGCGTAACTTCCAGTCAGACGTGTTGTCACATGATGTTCTTGCGCGTATTGCAGATTCCGCGCGTGGGGTCCCAAGTACATTTCTAAATGCCTGTATTGTATCTGGTAACTTTAAATACCCACAGGCAAAGTGGCATAAAACATTTTTTTCAAAACAAAATATTGACTAACTTCCACTTCCGTTTAGTCCTTCAGGGAGATGCTTTTGCCCACTATTGGAACGTGGACGGAGAGATAAAAAATCCACAAAATTTTGGAGGAGTGCACATCCTCCGAGCTAAGACACTCTAGCCACGTCCTGTCTGTCACCCGTTTTCAAGATTTGTGTGGAACGAAAATAACATTTCGAGTTTTAAACAATCCACATGACGTGATAATTTCGTTCGATGCCAAAAGGTTTAATCGAAACGGCTCGGTTAGTTTAGATGGAAGCTGTATTTCCAAATTGGATAAACGCCTCTGAGACTTAATGGAATTTCTTATGTGGCAGAACGAAAAAGTCATCCGCATAGCAATATCTGAATTAGACGGGGTAAATTACATTGTCAAATCTAGGATATCGTATGGATAGAAAAAACACCGAAGAGAAGACAGTTTAGAAGAATATTTTAGAGATATTGATCCAAAACTGACAGCTCATTAACTAAAATTGCGCAGAGCTTGTCATCTCACTTGAACAAGATACGTCCACATTTATTGCCATGATAAAAAAGATGGCGTTATTATGAAAATCCAATCGCTTTCAAGATTGTCGCGTTCGCATTAAAAAAAACTGATCGCATCTACGAATAATGTATACCCGAAGTAAAGTGATGGTAACTTCACGGAGAGATAAAAAAATCCCTATAGCGGAAGTGTTATTGCCATTATCAAAATCTTAAATTGCCAATTACAGACACGGAAATAATATTACGGGCCGAATCAATTTCCAAAGCTGAAAACATCTTAAGCTTTTTCCTTGAAATGTCTTGTTTTTTTTATTTCTCAATTAATACAGCGTAAATTATCTCTTAAGCACTTTGGGTAGTCACGATTTCAGCAACCGTATAGGGTGACATTAGCGTAATGTGTGCCATGAATTCTTAACTTCATTCTGATTAGTCTTAATATACACGAGCACCTATTGGCAATTAGGAATGGATAATTTTTTCGACAACTTGATTGAATTAATAAAATAAGTAATTTCATTCAGAACTACGCTATTAACTACGTCCCAGCGAAGCTTCGAAATTCGGAGCGATATTGTCCCGATGATTCGATTCGATTCGAGTTGTGCCGATTCGAAAAGTTTCAAATGGTGGTGGTTTCAAATTCCTATGTCCCCATCCCTCAGAATCTTGCCTTATCATCGGGTCTCCTGTACTATGACCCGCGAACCTTCGAAATTCGATTCGATTCGATCCCGATGATTCGATTCGCGCTGATAAGGAAATATTCGAATCGCTGAGGTGTTTTCAAATTTCTACTTAGTGTCTCCTTTTGATCTCTTATTCTCCTGTACAGGAGACCTGGTGATAGAAGGAGAGTTCTGGAACTACTTCCATTCCATTTTGGAATATTCCAAATTTTTTTATTGGTTTACCTAAACAGAGGAGTAACCCGTTTAAATATATTATTTAAATCTATGATGCGATTTTTACAGTTGTAAGAAGACCCCTTATCTTAAACTTAAAGAACCATGACATTCGATTCTCGATTCGATTCGAAATCCCCTGATTGTTTCATGATTCAATTCGAGCCGAAATATGTTATTCACGGGCCTTTACTATTAACACTTTCCCAATAGTATTCAAAGAACAGAAGAACAATTTTCAGGTTTCAAAACCCCAGTTCGATCAACAACAAAGCTTCCTTTCTCATTTTACAACAACAATAAAACATATCACTTATCCAATACCCAGAAATATGCCTAAAGACTAAGCTTGATAAAAGACAATACAAACCAAATCCAGGGTTGGAAGCCTTTGCAAAGCACTCATCCCTGTGACCTGACGCACACAGTAACCGCCCAAAGGTCTTTTTCTATCACGATCAGGTCACCGTCTGGTCGTAACAATCACCAGAAGAATCACGAGATCCAGAAATTTCAAAAATAACATAAAGCGAAGTAAAGACCGAATCAGAAGAAATAAACTAAAATAACATCCAAGATTCAATGTTATTGCATTTTTCTCGACGAGTGTGATTCTACAGTGCTGTGAGAAAAAAAAGCTGACGTAATATTTTGATAGAATTTCGACTCAGTCTAGACCCGGTCGAAATTTTCTATCCACTTCAGTAATCACACCCGTGCGAATCACCAGGTTAGAGGAAATGAGTCTGCCATTAGTGTCGAATGGGCGTTGAAAACTAATTTATTAGCGCACATGTATAAATTCTATATTTTCAAATATAAGGACATAGGGTAACTTGAATGAGTTTAGCAATCTAAACATAGTGACTATCAGCTTGTACCCAAGTTTAAACAGCAAAATCAAACATAACACTAGCAATTCTCTGCGGACTGGCATAGAGGCATATCTGAGCAATTCAAATCTCAGACAATTTTAAGCTTCAAGTGAAAAGAGAAAACATATTTTAGAAGAATCCATGATATTGGTAGGCGATACCATTCTTCAGTTGTGGGTAACACAAAGTAATTCGCTCTACTACGTTGATTCTTTTCGATCACTGTATACGGCATGGGCTTACCCAGCGTACGTGGAAGGACCATCCTTATGCAGAAGGACTATCAGTTCAATGAGAATGTTACACAAACTACCACACCACTTAATCCTTTACTTAAAACAACCAGTAAACGACGCTTAAAAACAAAACTTTTCAGTTACTAAAACATCCATGTTTGCTTCAAAATCATAACTTATGACCGATCCAACTCGTTCCACTAAAGGGTCGTAAGCTATATATTTGAGGCAAATATTGAAAAAGTTATATCGAACACCAAAACCACGGAATGAATTCATATAGGATATCTATTGTTTTTTTTAGTAAATACCGAAAATTATCTCATGAGTGACTGCGACAAATGTTTATTTTTCGTTCGTGAGTTCACGAGCGAAAAATAAATATTTGCAGCGGTCACGAATGAAATAAATTGCAGTATCCACTCAGAAAGCAGATTTTCTTTTTATTATACACATTTCTGAAGAAGCTAGTAGGTTTCTGCGATAAATCGGCGGTATTCACCTTGATTAGGCTTGATGAAGCAGGAAATCCCCCAGCTGACTGTGCCCTTTTCCGTATTAATAGCCCGCCTGGATAAAATATAGTTCCCATATATTTCCGTTAGTATACCTCATAATTGTATCAAATTTCAACATATTGTGTATTTAATGTGACTATAATAATAACAGTTAACATATTTTGTCATTTATAAACAATAATGACGTTGGAATACGGATGTGAATTCGTAACGTTCTCAATACGGTGAAAGTGAAAGCTTCTGTATCTTCACTACAGGGGATACGGTTATTATTTTCCCGCGTTGTTTTCTATAATCTGTAGATGAGTGCATCATAAGTAAATATTTTAATTCCACAATGGTAAACCGTTAGCATCGGTATCAGAAAATACACGAGAAGCACCTACGTATAAACGGAGTATAGCGAGCTAAAGCAGCATTCAGACCACCGGAAAAATTGTCTCGCTAGCTTAAGCACGTCCACACCATTGTCTGTTAAAAGAGAAACGTGTACATTTTCTGTACGTTTCAAATACTTTCTCAGTACACGTTCAAAGCCTATCTTATTTCAGATTAAAACAAAGCAAACGTGCGTGCGTGTATCTTATTAAACCAGAACGTTATTGGTTCATTACGAAAAGTCTAAAAACAATTATGCACACTTGCCTTTTTTTTCTTCCCGCATCCGATGATCCGCGGCTTACAGAGACGACGTCAATCAAGTTGTTCGATCAATACTTGATGGGAATTTTTCTTTGAACAAACGCGTTGAAAACGGCAAAGACATAACACATGTATTGAAATGAGAGAAATGTTGGTTCTACAGTGACATTTTAAGTAGTTTACGCTCTGACATTTGAAGACTTTACTAAAGTGGGTTGCCATTGATGATTTCGTTCTTATTTTTTTAAGGAACCAAAATGATTGTCTATTGATCTCAAGAGAGAAACACCAAACTTGCGCTGTGCTACACACCCGAAGTCATGCAATACAAGTTTAAATTGCGACGACACAGGTTGTGACGTTCAGCACTCCCCTCATTTTCACAACAACGACACAACAGAAGTCAGCCATTTTTTTCTCCTAGCACGAATATTTCACAATGCCTAAATTCTTGAACACCTAAATATATTAGAAGAAACCACCGACAAAATCAAGCTGGAACTTTAGTTGTGGTGTTATGTGGTCTCAGACACCAGTATGCTACAGCTGTATGCACAATTGATGTGATGGCTGTGGAAATTTCCACACAAGGAATATTTTTTAATCAAATCACAGCGACGAGGATGAAGGATCGAGGATAGACCTATCATCTCTCTGTGATTATCACCCATTGAGTGGAAGAAGTTGCCATCTACAATGCCAAGGCCTTGCAAACAGCGCGTTGTTCCACTCAGGGGGTGTTATTATCTATGCTCGTGTCCATGTAAATTTCTGCAGGCACAACACAAATAATTCTTTGACTAAAAGTTTTATTTCATTTCTCACAATATCAAGTCATGGATGTTTCACAGCAGGCATGACATGGTTTGATGAGAAACTCGAGAAAAATAAATACTACAGATTAAGGGATGAGTTAATTTCTGGATGAAAAGAAACTATGCATTCCGTTTCCATTCCTATGTGCCGCAGGGTTGTGGAATTAAAATAGTCCATTTTTTATATTATTTACAAGTTACAAAGAGCGGCGATCATTCATTTAATAGATACAACTTTTAGGGCTATATCAACACGATTCCAGGCATCGATTTTTTACGGAGGGTAATGGTTTAGTGGTACAGGTGTTGGACTCCTGATTGCAGGCGCGATTGCCGAGAGGTCGAGTCCCAGCAGGGGATCAGAACTCAACATTCTAAATTCATCTAAAACATAACTGTGTCCCTCGAAAAACACACACATGGAAATTTCCACACAAGGAATGTGCTGTGGCTAGCATCAGACGAAGACTGGCCCGTGTCAGTCTTCGTCTGATGCCAGCCACAGCACAGTCTGCGTACTTTATTCAGCATGTTCCACACCCCCATGCTGCTGCCGAAAGGAAGGTGAACTAAGAAATCATGAGAACTTCATCTACAAAGATAGATTCTACCCATTGTTTTTGATGGGTTGCAATGGTCTATTGGTTTAAGTGTTGGCCTTCTAATGGCCGAGCTGAGTTGCATAGGGTTCGACTCCCGACAGAGAACATTCTAAATTCCTCTAAAACATGATTGTGTCCTTCGCAAAACATACACAGGCCCGTTTCAGTATTCGTCTGAGGCCAACCACACCACTTTCATCGTACTGTAGCCTGCGAGTTCCACACGGTCATGCTATTGCCGGAAAGGAGGGGAAACAAGTAATCTTAAGAACTTCATCTCAAAAGCTAGATTCCTGCCATCGTGTTTTGACGGTGTGCAATGGTCTAGTGGTTTAGGAGTTGGAACCCTGATTGGCAAGCGGGGTTGCCTAGGGTTCGATTCCCGGCAGGAGATCAGAAACCAACATTTTAAGTTCCTCTAAAACACGATTGTTCCATTCGAAAACACACACACATATACACAGACACGCGCCTACTCACTTCTTTCCTTTAACTTAATTTAGCTCACAGGGCGCTGCCGTTAACACTAGATGCAAAATTGTAAATGGGTTTGTTATGAAGATCAGATCTTGAAGTGTTTACCTAATAGGTTTTTATTATGCCAAACACCAAAAGAACCCCCCCCCCCCCCCCTTCCCTGTAGTTTTCTGTATGTTTATGATAGAAAGTGCTTAGTCTGTTGTTTTGGCATGAATGCGTATTCGTATGGGAACAAGCTACCTAGCGCCCAAAACGTTGACGCAGTGATTAACTGGAACGCTACGATGGGACACTGAACACGTTAAGCAGTTTACCATGCATGTGCCTCACGAATCTGTACACAGTAAAAGTTACATTTTGTCATTCTTGACACTATCGGCGATAAAAAAAAAAACGTCCACAATGTACTGTACGAAGTTACTTTGTGAAGGTAACCTCAGACTTACGTTAGGTAATGGTCAACAGTTTCATTCCAAAGTGATATTTCAGGCACACGTGAGAGTCGGGGAAGTAACATGGCCCATGAATTGTGACCAATATGCGATACTGATAATCATGGATAGATGCAAGTAAACCCAAAGTGTCCAATTCAACCATGGCGTTGAACACTAAGGACGATAACTTCATGGAGAAACAGGAAAGAAATAATCCATTTCCGTAAGTCTTGCAAACATTTCCATGTTAGGTCAGGCTTGGATATGTCTACGACCTGTGGAATGCATTTTTCTTATAATTTCATACATCACCGTCTAACCTTTCTCCGCGACAGCTTTCGCCTATTCAATGCCAGGGAGACATGCGCAATTCGACACATGAGTCATTTGTAGTGGTAGCTCCTTGTATGTTTATGCACATTTGGGCACTCAATCATAATGCAAACCACAAGCTTCTCAATTTAAATCATGAATATAATTAAAAAATACAGTGATGAGTTTCTTCTAGTGTGCAGTATATAATGACTGAACATTGTTTCCTTTGATACTTTCAGCAATTTATTGTAAGTGTTACTGTGCGGTGGTTGTATTAAGATAGTAGCTGCTGGTGTATTATTGCTCACACTGCAAGACAGGTGCAGCCGTTCAAGGTCATACAGAATAATAATATTGAAGGAGATATTTAAACATTTATTTTTAAATTTGAAATCACGTTTTCCACGATGCAGATATAATATAGGTTTGGGTGGCTAACATGTATGGAACGGACAATATGTGACTGCATAAGTTTATGTTATTCAATCCATTGCAAACCTTTGATTACTTTGTTGACCCTTTATCAAACGAATCGGCCGGATCCACCTGCAGAGTAACTTACAAATTTAGGAGTTGAAAAAATATTATTTTTCAAAAAAATGTCAACAAAGCCATATCATGTGACCCCTCATTGGAATGATCTCGTCGTGGTCGTACCAAAAGGGGTTACACGAAGTTTTTAAAAAGGATTTGAAAAAAATAATAGAATAACAAAATATTAAAGTTTGATATCGTGGACGTTGGGTAAAGTGTTAAAAGAGTAGCGTCGCAAGGGAATAAATTGCATTGATAATATAAAAGGGAAATGAGCTGAGAATATAAGGGGTGGGTTATTAAGATAGGGTCTGAGAAATACAATGGTTAGCTCGCAAGGGAATGCGACAGGGAAGCAGAAGAGGATACAACTAAACAGTGTCTGAAACTTGGGAAGAGGATCTGGTAGGCATAAGTGTGATGACGGGCATCTATGCACTGAACTTGTTTGTATCTGCACCATACTTAACTCTTTACCAGGGGACGCGGTGGCTCAGTAGGTAGAGGTGCAGGCTGCAAGCCGAGAGGTCCTCGGTTCGAATCCCATCTGCGGCAACCGCGTTGTGTCCTTGGGCAAGACACTTCACCCCCATTGCCCATGTGGGGGCACGATGACGCCGTGTACTAAGGCGTACTGCACGTCGATGGTACGCTTGTCTTCAACCAATCTAACCCTGCCTGTGCTGCAGTGCGGAGTTACGATGTTGGGGAGCTGGCAGCTGCTCGTCGCTGCTCGGTGGTTCTCTCCGGGTACTTCGGCTTCCTCCACCCGTAAAACTGTCACGGTCATGATTAGTTGTGCATAAATATGTGACCTTAAACATCAATAAATAAATAAATAACTCTTTACCCGCTGAGTATTTTCAAAATATATTTCATCAAATCTAGACATGGCTGCTGTATAGCAGCCATGACTAGATTCGATGAAAAATTCATCTAAGTTTAACTGAATAAATCATTGGTCGATAAACCCATTCAGTGTACAGGAGAGAAATTTGGTTAAATGTTCCCAAATTATATCCTTTTCAGTGGCAAGATATTTTGTGTCATTGTCAGAAATATCCCCCAGTAGCATGCAAAGAGTCAAGGTAGAGCAAGCTCTCGGGCCACCAGTGTAACGATGTAATTCAACGAAGTTGTAATGACATAATTATTGTAACCAAGCTTATTTTTTTCAGTTTTTATGAAACGTGACGCCCCGCTAGGAAACAAAAGAATGAAACCCTAACGGGACAGAAGTTTCAGTGACAATTTCGTCCCTTGAGTGAAACAATGCGCTCTACTCGAGGGACAATTTTATCCTCAAGTCTGATGAATTAAATTATTACTGAACGCCACCACACATGCAAAATCGACTCGCTCATTTCCTTATATGTAGTGGTTCATACTTTGATACCATTTATGACGCCAGGTTTGAAAACTATTAACAGAAAACTCTAATTAGCTGAATATTCCATATAAATTGTGCCATTCTAGCTTTAATTGTGCATCTGGGGCGTTTTTATTATACCAACGCGATTTGTTACTATAAAATCTTATCATCGTACGATTGCAATAGAAAGATTTCCCCATCAGCACATTTTTCGGATTTTACCAGCATCTGACGCTTGTGGCTGAACTTTCCCAGATAATTTTCGCGGAACGAATGACAGAGATTGGTGTTGTTCACGAAAACAATATAAACAAATGAGCAGAAAAATAAAAATAGGAAGCGGAACATCCTTGAACTCTCTTCAATCGTCAGGTCCCCTGAATAGAAGACCTGGTGATGGAAGAAGAGTTTAAGGAAAGACACTTGGTAGAGTTTGGAGAATGTCTCAACGATTCGGAAACCTTCGCATCAGTGCGAGCGACTGAAATCTAATCGAATCATCGGGACCGTTTCGAATCAAATCGAATTTCGAATCCAAGCAGAGCCCTAGCACAGGGTTAATTGTTTTTACGGGAAATGCCATTATGCGTCACTATGCGAATGCAGAGTTTTAAGATGCTCGTCTGGAATGCAGGGAATATTTCAGAATTGATGGATGACAAGCCCGGGTATAATTATAAAACATTATTGAAAATCGCAATTACAGCCACGCTGCAAATATTGTAACCAAACAACGCACAGTTTGAAATTAAATTCGTGAGGAAAATATTAAACCAGGTAATTGCTCCTGTATTACCAATTCCGCTTAAAAATATAACTCTCCATATCATTTCCCATGTGTTTAGTTATATGCAGATGCGAGAGGGAGCTGAACGCTCTGAACATGACATGCGTTATCGACCTTAATGAATCAAATGAACATTTTCTGTGTTGGCGTTCCTTCGAAAGAAAGAGAACTGATTGAAGTAGCGGGAGAATTGGTGTTGGGTGTGATGAGGTGGCGGGGGCTTCCCCAAAAGTTTTCAAATCATATATCTTACCCTTCCATCCACACTCACACACACACACATTGTCTTAGTGAATAACGTGTTGCCCTTTGACGTATTGAACCAACATTTAAATACTATGTTTATCTAACCTTTTCGCTAACACGAATTGGGGATTTTTCGTTTGCTGCATCCAAAGTATTGCTTGTGACCTCTCATCGGAATGAACTAACCGCATCGCTCCTATTAGGGGCCATAAGCTAAACAAAAGAAATATTGCCACCTATCCTCATTTTAATTCCGCCGTCATTGAATGATCAGATACACAAACAATAGTATCATCTGTCATTGCACACGTGCGCAAACATGCCCTCACAGACACTCATGGACAAACCTATACACATGGACACACAACATTTTCCAACACCCAAATAAATGTACAATTAAATTCTTCACATAGTTTGCTTCACGACATATTGGGGGTGTTTCCAGATCGTATTTGTGTACCATACAGAGGCTTTCATTTTCACTGAGAAAAAAACATTAAATATTTAAGGACACAAAATTCATCCCAGGGAACTCAAAACCACGATTGAAGATCGGAACGGTAACACCCCCGCCCCCACCCCCCACCCCCATCCCATCCCTCCAAAACTGATTCGGTTGCACACTGAGCATCAGCTCATCGCTTTTTGGTGAGTGTGTTTCTCCCACTTCTCAGTTTGGGAAAACATCACAGCGCCAACTGACCATACAATAGTGTACTCTTCCTCACTCGAGCAACAAGCAGATTACATAAAGAAATATACATTTTTTAAACACCAATGAACATGTTCCTTAAGTTTCGTTACAGGTACATGATTGAAAATATTATCAACTCACCACTGCCATCTTTTTCATCAAGGTTGCAGACATTGCCTCCTGAAAGCAGAAACATTTAGATGCATTATTTTCAAAATCATTGCAGAAATCCAAATTACTTAACATAAATGATATTAATGTTTTGGATACCTTACAGAATACAACTCAGAATAGGTAGTGTTTTTGTGAAGGCTAAATATATCTAACTCATAGGAAGGAGATATATGTCAAATTCCAGACACATGCTTGAAGAGTCAAATAAACATAAAGATTAAAAAAAATAGACGTGCTTAAACTTCTTTTGGTTGCGCAATTCAGCTACAAAATAACATTTTCACGACTTTCGGGTAATAACTAAATCACCAACACGCCAACGTATTACAAAAAAATATGCTTTGTTACCAAGGCTATTAGCAATAGGAGTTTAGAGCAAAGTAACGAATAACTGCAGCAAACTGACGAATCGGGTGGCTGTACTTATTACTTGTATAATGCATTTTTTTAAATTTCGTATTAAATATCCTTCTTTCAGTGGAACAAGGCCCCATCTACATTGCTAAAGCGGATGGAGTTTGTTCCATTCAATGGGCGACATCATGATCAGTACCAGTTATAACTCCAGCCAAACAGGTTTATTGTGGTAATTACCCCTTTGAAACCTGATAGTGTCTTCCAAGTCAGTGTAATAGCAATTGAAATAGTTTGTATTCATTACCCGGGATAGACTATTCAATATTTGCAACGTGCAGCCTTCGGTCTGCGCGTTGAAAATATTGTCTGGTTACCCCACACGTTCAGTGAGCATTCATCCTACTTGGAGAAATTTTGACGTATCATGTTCCAGGTCTGGGAAAAAAACGGCCTTCAGGGTTCAAAGGGTTAACACCATTCGTTCAATGAAGCGTTTTGAATTAGGCCAGGCCAACTGACCAACAATTTTACCATTTTACCCAAGATCCCAGGCGACCAGACTAATTCTAATAATAAGAAATCCTACACTGTGATGACTCTTTGTTTACGACTTTTCGTGGAGTTTGCGCACAGACTAGGGTTGATTTAATCCTTTACCAAACATGAAAAGCAGACTACACTTGCAACATAAATTCTTGAATAACTATTATTTTCATTTTGTGTCTCAAAAACATAGGTTATGACCCCTCGTTGGAACGAGCTCGACGAGCTCGTTCCAATGAGGGGTCATAACCTATGTTTTAGAGACAAAACAATAAAAAATAATGAAAATTAATAGGCGATTTATGAGAATAGTGCTGGCCGGTTTTGGCCGTTACGTTGGGTAAAGGGTTAATTTGATGTTCTTATACTTAAAAATATAAACGCATATTCTTTCGAAGTCCAGTTATATATATATTCAATAGTCAATAAGTATATAATTCACCTTGGAAACCACGTGATATTAACACAACTAATGGAACTGCCAGGAGTTATCATAAAACTACAGCCGCGGTGTGTCTTCATTCACAGTTATTTTATTTTAAAAACAATATTATTATTTCACTCATTTGAAACCGGGTTTGGCAAACAGGATAAGCCCATCTTAACGCCGTACCCTTACATAGTAAAGTTACACTATATGGTGCTTGTGCAGTTGTGCAAAAAGTGACAAAATATAAGGTACCAACACAATATTTCTAAATTGATGGAAAACTTATTTTCTAGTATATATGAGGCACAGTGAATTACAAAGCATTTAATCCAGACACCAATAAGTCCACCATGACGTGTACATTGCCAACATTAAGATTGACACTGTACACGCCATGATGGCGAAGACTCAGCTATAAACGAAGTATTTGAAAGACAGATAATTTCTAGTCAACACCAGGGGCCAGGGTTACTCACATATTTGTCGACCATTACTACCTGCGTATAGTAAGTTTTCAAACCTTCTGGTTTTGACAATGTATTCTCGTACAGTGTTGAATACACAAATGTTGTGCAAGTCAGATTTATACGGGTTTCCATGGGGTAGGATCCACAGTTATTCATTAACCCTTTGAGATTTTAATTATCCAGACGTTTAAACGTCTCTGGCAATTCAGTTTCTTCAACGTTTTTCAAAATGCGACGTCAAATGTCGGAAAGTACAAATAACAAGATACTTTTCACATTTGTGATTATCTGGTTGAGGGCTAGATTATTAATTTTTTGGTGGTCTGAATTTGTTATTCAAAACTTGTTTTATTACAAATTATTGGAGAGTGCCTCAGACACTCTCCAATAATTTGTAATAAACCAAATTTATATAAACAAAATATTATTTGTGTTTGAAAGAATATGAAATATAAGCAAGGAAAGTGTTGCTTTTGCTCTGGTTTCCTCATTTTTGAAAGTCCAGATAGTGGCTTCCATACTCAATCAGTTAAGAAGTCTTGACAGCAGGATTATATTAGTATTTTAAGCTGCGTTAATATTGGCTCAACGGTTGTCACTGAGCACTATTCGAGAGAAAATAGGAATTGGGGTTAAATCTTTAAAAAATCGAAAAATAATAACAAAACAAATGATCACAAAGTATCAACGCGCTGTTTGATTTCGTACGTCATAAGACGTACAGAAGTATCAAAGGGTTAAACAGACATGTTACTGTTGACCGACCATTTAACAGCCTTTTAATCTTTATTTCAACATAACAGTCTACCTCCATGCTCTAGCACTAGACGAGACTAAATGGTAAGGACTGATTGCATATTAATAAGCACGGGCCGGGTTAAACCCCTCAACCTATCAACGTCACGAAAATTAAATCAGCCGACCAACACTTTTATGCAAAGGCAAGCGGAGAAAGGTGACAGACATTCCGCTGTTAAGGACAAACACAACATACCAGGGATAAAATGCGTGTATATTAACTTTAGGTTTTGAACAATGTGAAGAACACCGCCCTACCTTGTGCGGTTTATTCCCGTCTGTCTCACTCTCTGAATTGAACACCTTCTGATTGCTCTTACCAATTCTCCCACTTTGCTCAAGACAACAAGTTATAGTTGCTTTCATAATTTGGATTCAATTAGTCAGCATAAGTATAGTTATCATATTGTTTGCATTTTAGATTATAAATGCTAGTAAACATGCGTGCTAAAATATTAGGTCTGTCCGTTAAAACTTTAACGGGATTGTCGTGCCGCTATCCTATATATAATCTGACTTTAACAGATATGCTGCACATGACTGCTCCTAAACCACCGTTACGGACGAAGGAGAGAAATATTGACTGTATTATATAACTGCAGTATATATATATTTCGCCCCTTGAGTACATCAAGATGCCATCTGCAATGCTAAAGCATCTGCAATGCACACAAGGGGCAATTTGTAAATAAGCTGTGACATTTAGTATATATCTGTGGTTGTCATTATCAATATTTATTTATTTTCATCATTTATTAGATGGGCTATTTTGAATGTAAATTTTGTTCACATTGTATTCAGTTTTTTGTACTGTTTGTGCGAATTCAATTATTGATTAAATATGCAACATTGTAAATATTATGTACATACAATACAGTCGCTGTGGGCAGTTCGTAATCCACCTGTGGACAGTGATGTTAACACATGCGTTTTCCGGGTAACAAAAATCATCAACAGCAAAATTTCAATCTCGAGACGGGACTGTTTCGTAAATCACTCGGGCTACGCCCTCGTGATTTACTCACGTCCCGTCTCTCGATGAATTATTTACCGTAACGCTCAAAACAAATTGATTACTCTCTATTTACTAAAGTGAAATTAACTGTAAGTCAAAATCTTTGATCAAGCTGATAGAGAATTATTTAACAGTTTCTCATCATCCCAATGTATTTCCCTACTTAAGTGGGGCAAATGGGATATCACCCTTTGTGTGCACTGTATTTCTACAAATATGTAAGTCAGAAGTATTTTAATATGTATTTAGCTAAGTCAGGAGACCATCAGAAATCGGAATTTAATGAGAAAAATAATCACGCGCATTGACTTACATACCAGAAATAGATGTCAGTTTGTTCCACCCTGAAGAAATATTTTTATCTCATGAGTGCCATTTCAACTATTATCCATTTATTTCCACCAACCTCCGTGCACGTTAACTGTGGACTATAGTGAATTTAAATATAATACTATGACACCAACGTATTGATCAGAATCCGGGACTGCAATATATGAAGGAAGGTTTGAGCTATCATACGCAGTCGCCAAGGAATCTAGGCCGCTAAAGACCTGGGATTCATAACGATTTTTCAGGGCCCTCTTAGAAAAGCAGCATGGTACACCATGATATTATTTATCCCAAAACACCCCCCAGTATACCAAACTATAAGATTGGTATATAAGGACATTTAGGACAACATGTATACGGGTACACGTTATACGGGTGTTCACTGTTGCATTCACGACTGTAGGCATTAGGGCAACAATTTTGTTTATAAAAAAGAATGCCCAGATTAACCCTTTACCTAACGTAATGGCCAAAACTGGCCAGCGCTATTCTCAAAAATCGCCAATTAATTTTCAGGATTTTTTCATTTTTATGTCTCTAAAACATAGGTTATGACCCCTCATTGGAACGAGCTCGTAGAGCTCGTTCTAATGAGGGGTCATAACCTCTGTTTTGGAGACAAAAAATGAAAATAATAGTTATTCAAGAATTGTTTTTGCAAGTGTCGTCTGCTTTTCATGTTAGGTAAAGGGTTAAAATACCACTACGCAGTTAACCCGACCCAAAGACCAACGATATCAAAATTTGTTATTTGTTTTTTTTTACAAATTTTCCATTTTCAAAAAAACATATCATATGAACACTCATTTGAACAGCTCGACGAGCTCGTTCCATTGAGTGGTTACATAATATAGTTTTGTTAGATCTTGTGGAAACCTTTTTTTCAACATGTCAATTTGCAAATAAGACTGCGGATGTCGACCATTCGTTTGGTAAAGAGATAACGGAAAAAACAAAAGGTTTGATCGTGCCTGTAAGCAGTCAGAAAATACTGCGCATTTTACAGAGGGTGCGCGCCAGATCCGCTCTTCCCTGAATCCGACGCTGACTCAGCCAAGCGGAATACTAACGTGAACTTTATTATTTTCATAAGCTATAGCCAAAAATGTATTGATAACAAAGGAAGAAGAAACCATTACCCTCCACGTCTCACACGTGTCATTTACACGCGGATTGCTGATCTATTGGTAACCTAAGATCTGACATCAGGGTTAAAATCTTTCTGCATAATGGAATAAAATATCTCAGGTGTTTATCAAGTGAAATTTGAACCGACATTGCCAAGCACGTATTCCAACATAGAAAACAAGTTTTATTTTTCATTCCAAGCATAGCTCGTAACCTCTCACAGAATCGATAACAATACGTTCGGAAGGATAGGGCTGAAATATCTGTGGATAGCTGCACAGACCTGCTCAGGTCAAGTTTCTCACGCCATACTGTTATTGGGGAAAGGTCAGGTGCGGATCCAATGAGTCGATTTTTATCCAATCCCGACGTCCTGAATTATATTGTCCTATACACTTCCCTCTACGGGGAAAGGGGAGAACCTGCCTTGTATTTGTGGAGATGCTCAGTGATAATGTATCGCACAGCCCCACAGGACTGTAAGATTGAGTTATCACTGATCCGTTGCCCAGGTAGGTACGTTATTGTGTTGTCTTCTCATGGACCTCCAAGGTTTGTTTTATATATACCGACCTGAGAGGATTGAGAGAAACATGAGAGTCCATACCAAATGGGCAAGGTTTCATGAGCAGCTAGATTCTACTCTTAGTTCAACAGTAAGTGCGAAAATGTTGTCTAAAATCATGATATAACACTGTGGAATTGTCACAAAATACCGGAATATGCCAAACAATAAACCGCTAAACCACGTGTTTGAGGTCCATATATGGTGCGACATGGTACTCGTTGAAAAGACCGCTTCGGAACATCACAGTGATATCCTGGTATGTGTGGTTACTCACATTCGGAGGCATTAGGACTAAAATGGTGTTTGTGAAAATCAAGATTAAAACGACATTACGCTGTTTACTAATAAGGCAGAACACTGTGCGGTTTCCTTGCGCATGACCTTAAATTCAGAAAAATTTAAAAGTGTACGTAAAAGAGAGAGAGAGAGAAGCGGGTCGGAACTTCTCCATCTCGAATCCGCCACTGAAGACAGCAGGTTTTGAGTGCTTAAAAGACCAAGGCCGAGAAGCAACAAAAAGAACGGAAGAGTGTTCTTTGTCACGTTGTTTTCTGATTATTCTATTAGCCTCAGTCGTTTCAACACCATACGTTTGAGATAATGATATTGCTTCAAGGCTGGTAATTACCTTATAACTCCCAGCTGAAAACAAGTTTGAAGAAAAAGTTGTGCATTTGCTTTAGGCCAATTCCCTCGATGATAAATTGATATATTTTCAATAAGCCCGGTATATACTGAATGAGGACCATATGATAAATCGTTTAGTCTCGCAAAGAAAACAGTTTTGGTGTTATGCAACGGTGATCAATAAACACGGAGAGCGGATAGCATTCGAGGAAGAATCAGATATATGGAAAACATTCATAACTTCACTGGAAATAATATTAACGATGGTTCCGGCTATCCATTTTGATGTCGGGAGGATAATATTTGATCTCGATATCTGTCTGGGAATATTCTATGCAGATGAGCCAAGCGCCTTATCAGGGAAAATGCTGTTTGAGTTAAAATTAATTTAACCCTTTTAATGTAACAACAATTATAAGAACTGTTCGTCCCAACAATGACGCATCATCTTTCAAGATACAAAAAACGAACATGCGCACAAGGAGAAACACAATCGAAGTGCTTTCTAATATATGAAAATCTCCCTGTCATCAAAACATATCGCTAACGGACGAAAAAAACAATATCACGAAATAAACAGTCGTACGTGTTTGCAAAGCTCAAACAAATGTGAATACCACAATTAAATTAATAATTAAATACTTATTTGAAACCTCCATGAGTGTGTTTTCTTTCATCCAAAATAGAAAAGGAAGCCAAAATATATGATCTGGAAATACTGAGTCATGACTCCTTGCTGTGCCGCTCGCCATTTCCACCACAACTACCGATGGACTGTGAAAACTTCAGACCGCCCACTGTACGCAAGTTAATAATAATAGCACTAACACCATATGCCCGTGTGCCGAACTTCAATCGCGATTAGCTTCCAAGCAGTCATTAGCGAGAGGCATAGCCGCTGCCCACCAGCATCTACTGGGATTCAAATCACTGACGTGGATTCAATATCGAAGCGTAAAGTTCACGAAACTCGTTTTTTTCTGTTTGAGTGAATGTTTATCTATTTAAGAAATAACTGTTGTTTTCTTTCGGTTTATGCGATATAAACCGAAAATTTCCAGCACAAGCTTCATAACTCGCGTAGCGAGTTATGATTAAGCTTGTGCTGAAAATTTTCGGTTTATATTGCACAAACCGAAAGAAAACAACAGTTATTTCTTATAATTTAATCTGGCGTTAACAGAAAAACATAACGATGTGTGTTAGAACGAAAAACATGTAATTTCTGCAAAAATACAACAGGTAAGGTAAACACGGGAAAGTGTGTCACAAAAGGTCACGTCAGTCATATATCATTTCGACGTTTCATTGGTCCGTTTCAATCAATGCCTAGCACAACGTCATTAAGTTATTTTTTGTTGATTTGGTTTGTCGGCATTCATCATTGGCAACTGTTCATCAGAAATACGCAAAACTATTTGGTTTTGCTTGTTAAACAAAGATCGAAAGTTATCATTTGTCACCCCCCTTAAATTGATAAACTCTGCAGGATCACCGATATTGAAATTTCCATAACATTCCACAGCCACGATGAATTTAGATACTGAATTTGTGAAACTAATAGTATTGTTTGTTTACGTTTTGATTTTCGATCGCAGACGATGGTTGTTTAGCAAGTCACGCAACAATATCATTAAAAACAATTTTTTAGTTTCCTTCAAAATTATGTTCGAATATAAGACCCTTTATTTATCTCCCTCTTCGGTGTTTCTATTAAATTATTTGTTCCCAAGAAATTATTATTTTCTCGCTCACAGAAGGCGATAGGAATATCGATCGATCAGTCGGCTGGCACGTTGACAATAAGGTTGAGTGGGCGGGGCTTACCGGTCAACGGGTCTTCATTTCGACATTCTAAATCGTTACCTGACGAATGTCACGCGGTATGCTTTTAACCAATGACACACGGAAACGGGGCTAAAAATTGAATTATTAACTAATAGAATAGTGGGCGGGCTTCAGAAGTTGAGAATATTGTATTACTTTCATTATACTTCGTTAGGTAATTGTGAGGGCACAAGCACGCACACACACGTTTTCTTCAAAACCCCAGACTCTGTGAAAACTTCCCGCTAGCAAGCACATTAAGAAGTGATTAATAGTGGCATTGAAGTAGATAGTTGTGCTAGGAGCTCAAGCTAGAGGTCAAGGACCGATTCTCAGTCGTGATTAATTTTAAGGCGACAAACTACTTGTTTGCAGAAACCGTAATGTCGTGGTGTGAAATGCCCTACTGGCGAGGAGGTAAAATTGTTTCGCCAAACGCGGAGAAAGGCGCACTCTGCTTAAAGATTCCAATGAAGAAGAAGAGCAGGGTCTCCAAAGTTGCTTTGCGGTGGTCGTACAGCATCAGCTGCGCAACGGAGTCAATGATGATAGTCGTAGAATTTGTACAATATTTAAGTATGACGATAAACTAATTATGATATACTTTTATTTGAAGAGATCGAATATGACATCGTATTCACTTGTTCAAATCGCGCGTTGTCAATGCAAAACTTTCATCAGACACGGCCAAGTGATAAGAGAGGAGCTAAAACTAAATATCGTCCCTTCATTAGGAGAAGTCGCCATCTGGAAAGCCACCGTCATGATACAAATATATAGAGAGTAATCGCTTGACTGGACTTGTTACTTGAAATAATTCCTGAGAGGTGAGGGACGTTGTACAAACACGAGTGCGCGAATGCGCACGAGTGTTTTTAATATAGTCCATCGCCTCGAATGAATTATTTCACGTAACCAGTCCAGTCAAGCGATTATTCTGTTTATTATCTTTCATTATTAACGATAATTATATTATGTAACCCTTTGCCTAACGTAACGGCCAAAACCGGCCAGCGCTATTCTCAAAAATCGCCAATTAATTTTCAGGATTTTTTCTTTTTTTTGTCTCTAAAACATAGGTTATGTCCCCTCATTGGAACGAGCTCGTCGAGCTCGTTCCAATGAGGGGTCATAACCTATGTTTTTGAGACAAAAAATGAAAATACTAGTTATTCAAGAATGTTTTTTTGCAAGTGTCGTCTGCTTTACATGTTAGGTCAAGGGTTAAAAAAAAAACAAAAAAACAATGAAGTTCCCATTACACCCACGGCAAAGCGTCCTCGTTTGCGCGCACGGATACATGACCCAATTGTTGATTGCATAATTCACTTGTGAAGTTATCGTTTATAATCAAACCCGGAAATCCCAGTAAATCACACTTTGGAAAGTAATAAATATATATATGACGCGTTATAAAGTATCCACCCAATTTCTGCCGGAGGCACTCTAGGCATTCCATCTGTGACAGATGGACATGGATCTCTGGTACCATATGATCGTTTTATACACCACACAGGTTTGTCGATGCGGTTTTGTCGAATCTTAACCACATTTAGTTCGCACTCAGAACACAAATTGTCCCTCCCTCCCTCCCCCCACAAAGGGATACCTTTGCAAGGCTGTATAGAATAACCGGGCACCAATGATTCATGGTTTAAGGAAATGTGTGTACAATCTTAATGTAATAATACTTATTTTTATTCACAATGTCAACGCTTATCCTCTTTTAGCCTCTATAAATATAAAGTAACATCCGCGGTTGTTATTTGCTTTGTATCGCCGAGTAAGACACTTCACTCTACCTGTGCGGGTTGGAATGTATTGAACACAGCGATGCTTTAACTCCCTGATTCTTGATGGAATTTCTATGGATTCCCAGTACCCACCTCTAACCAAATTAAATGAATTTCTAAAACATGCTGTCCTCGACTCTAATTGACTGCACGCAATTGTTTTTTTTTACATGAATGGATCGACGTGCAAGTGAAACAATTCGGTAGAACACCTTTCAAGCTTCCCACACATTCCTCAGTGGGAACATGGCGGCCCCCACCCCTTGCTTGAATATCCTCTTCACCACCGATAGATGCTAAATGAAACTGTTGAATTCGTTGTAGATAACTGGGGAAAGTTAGCGTCGGCAAGTTAACACAACCTAAAGTAACAAACGCACTTCCTTACCGACGGAGAAAATAGCTGAAAGCGGCAGCCAATTCCAATATCTATACTTCTTAATTTAATGAAGCCATATGAATGACACATAGTATTTGTATATTGGCCATTAGTGAAATACTTTCGGATAAATTTGATCATTGTTAGATCTGTCTAGCTGCTCGAGACATAAGAAACTGCCGTAAATTCAAGCCTAATTTAATAAAACTTCCCAAGAATGACATGCAACAAAGTAGAACTTGAAGAAATGCCAGGTCCTCACTAAATCTATTTGTTGTTGAACAAAAGAAGGAAAAAAGTGAGTTTCCGTTGCGGGAAGCCCAGATGTGTGCCAAGAAATCAGATTTATAAATACAATAGAAAGCTTTGTCATGTTCTTACTGACTTCCAGAAGCTTCACTTAACTGCAATGTATTGAGAAGGACTTGGTTACATCCAGAAATATCCAAGGGTGTCCTTTATACTGGAAACAGAATACCCCAACAGCATCTTTTGAGAGTATTTTTAAAAAAATGCATTTATCCCCCCCCCCTACCCCCGCTCCCCCCCCCCCCCCCCATGCAAACTGGTGTCTATGTGTCGAAGTTTCTCGCAGCAATTTTGTCCCATGATGCAGCTGGGAATTCGGCCAGTTCAGTCTTGTCTTACCTCGCTCCCTCGAGCTTTGTCGGACCGAAATGAATTGGTTTGGTTCGTGGTTGCATTGTGGAAGAAGTTTGCGCTTGGTGGTTTGCTGTTTCGCCATCGGTGTTCAGTGCGTTAAACTGGTTAAACATATTATTCCTTTCTGATTGGCCCTGATAATCTGATTTTGATTCGTGTGTAAATATATTTTATGCATTTCCTCCTGACTTGTAGCAACCTCACCTTTACAAAGTGTAACACTAAAACTTCTAAATTACTGAAATCGCTTCCAAGCATAATTAAATGACCATTGCCAGGAAGTCAGCCATTTAGTCTATTTGTCTCTAACACCACTGCCGTATATAACCATTTTTGTTGTTTTTAATTTCTGTTTCTGTTTTTTTCCCCCAAGAATATTGTAAAATAACAAATTGAATTGAGAATCGAATTGAAGAAAAAAGACTAAAAAGAAGTGTAACGTTGACATACCCCGCGACCTGGTCGCGACACATTGCACCAGTGAATTGAAATTTAATAGTTTAAAAACGTGAAATCAAGACTGAATTAAAAGCAAACAAAAATAACATCTGAATTGCTATGTTTTTACATTTCTTTTTCGACAGGCGAGATTGTACAATGTTGTGGGCAGGAAAACGGATAGAGAATTTCGACGAGAGTTGCGATCCGCATCCTTGACTTATAGCGTCGATAAAGTTATGTCCCTTGAAATTATAAAATAAGCGACGAAAGTTCAATTAAATAGAGAATAATCGTTTGACTGAAGTGGTTACGTGAAATAATTCATGTGAGGTGAGGGACGTTGTAGAAACACGAGTGCGCGAAAGCGCACGAGTGTTTTACAACATAGTCCCTCGCCTCGAATGAATTATTTCACGTAACCAGTCCAGTCAAGCGATTACTTTTTTTTATTACTTTTCATTATTAAGGATAATTATATTATGTAACCCTTTACCTAAAGTAACGGTCAAAACCGGCCAGCGCTATTCTCAAAAATCGCCAATTAATTTTCATTATTTTTTATTTCCTGTCTCCAAAACATAGGTTATGACCCTTCGTTGGAACGAGCTCGTCGAGCTCGTTCCAATGAGGGGTCATAACCTATGTTTTTGAGACAAAAAATGAAAATAATAGTTATTCAATAATTTTTTTCTGCAAGTGTCGTCTGCTTTTCATGCTAGGGAAAGGGTTAAAAACACAGAAAACAATGAGGTCTCCATTACACCCACGGCAAAGCGTCTTCGTTTGCGCGCACGGATACATGACCCAATTGTTGATTGCATAATTCACTTGTGAAGTTATCGTTTTTAATCAAACCCGGAAATCCCAGTAAATGACTCTTTGGAAAGTAATAAAAAGCAAGTAATTGTTGAGAAATCCATATGAAATCAGCAGAAAATAAAGCCAAGTGTCCTTTTGTTACTTTTAATAAGCGAAAGCAACCGATAGCCCTAGGAGCTGTCTGTTGATTTCGTTTATTAAAAGGAAGAAAACGAAACTTTTGCTTTTATGGCAAGCAAATTAGACACAAGAAACAACTACTTCATAGATAATCCGTCAATAAGGATATTTAGCAGTATCACACCTACCAAAACTAAGTAAGTGTCCACTTTGTCTCTTTGTTTAGCGAAAGTGTTTTCACCAGGGCTGGGAGCAGTTGACGTTTCAAACGTTAACGTGTTAAATTATTTTAACAACGCTAAGAAAATTTAACCAAGTTAATAACGTTTAACTTTGAAGATTATAATTGTATAATATGTGGCATTGCGTCGTTATCCTGTGTTTACCCCAGCCGGATCGCGCGTGCCGATGACGTCGAATTTTACGCCATTTGGCGAAATTGAAGAACACGAATAATTTAGATGTCCGTCAATTATAGACGACCCATTGATTTGGTGGAGAGACTATGAAGCCCTCCTACCAACGTTGGCGAAGTTGAACCGCCGATATTTGGCGATATAGCAATATCAGCTTCACACTAACGCCTATTTTTCACGGTAATTTGCAAAATTTTATTCTTCCCGGACAAGAAAATAACAAATCTCGCCTTCTAGAATTTTATATTAATGGAAAAGGGCAGCGTCTGTATTATATGTCACGATGCGTGCAATATTGGTATAATGAACAGAAAAAAGTTACAGAACACCGAAAGATGGTTAAGACACCGTTTTCTGATGTGTTTAAATGGGTTTCAACAGAGAATAATAAGTCAAACGTTCAAACTGATTGAGAAAAAATAGAAAAAGCCACCTTTTGTATTTTGTATATTACTCTACGGGGAAATGCCCGAGGTTTCTAAAATGATGCGCACATCGATGATAGAAATGCAGTAACATTTCGAAATTTCAAAGTTTGTTTGAAATTTCCGCACACTTGGTGTTTAATTTACTGACAGCTTTATGAAATTAAAGAGGTAACCTTTCTGTAAATCCGCAAGTGGCACTACCATAATAAGGCAAACCAACTGCAGAGACTTTTCTTCCACTTGAGAAATGCGTGATGATACGGTATTTTCGAAGCCAGATGAGAAAAAAGTTCAGTCATTTTTTTCCACAGATAGAGCAGCAGATTGCGCAAGATGATTAATGAGCAGAGAGTTTGTTGTTGGTTGTGGATGTCTGGGAAATCGAGAACACAGTTCGGTTAAAATCCCAACTCACTGTGGTTTTGTGGTAACTTATCATTATTATATCTATTAGTCTTGTACAACCTGGAGGACTTGATAGTGCATTCGTCGCTACACGCTAAAAACTAAAGTGTTAAAAACTACACTTGAAGTGCTGTATTTAGCACTTACTAAGTGCTGAACTAGCACTTTGTTCAAGTGTAGATATCCCAGAACTTGACAGGTGTTACAATAATACCACTTGACAAGTGTAATGTCGCGACACTTAAAAGGAAACAACGCAGATGACGCGGATCAGGCTCGAAGTCTCGAGCCTGATCCGCGTCATCTGCGCTGTGTCCTTTTAATTATGTACCCACCAGGCGCAAATCAAATTATGGACGATTCTGGAAGAACCACCAATGCTAGACACATGGGAAGTGCCATCCATTCAAGTTTCAGATGTCTGGCGATTGTAATGTATAAGTGCTTAAAGCATTGCACATTGAGTGTTAAAATCAAACCCTAAGAGTTAGAATGTGTTTAACACCTTGAAAGTGTTAGTTTTAACACTTTAGTTTTTAGTGTGTAGAGAACCCCATATATCGTAAATCTTACCACGAACCTTGAGCCAATACTATAAAACTTTTACAATTGTATTTTCTAGTATTGTATTTGCTACCTTTTAATATGACTGACTAAAATAAATCCTTAGCATATTAAAAGATATGGCACTTAGCCAACTGGCAAATTGCCACATCTTTGAAAATGCTAATGGTTCATTTCAACCCATTTAAAGTTATAACTTGAAAATACAATTCTAGAAAATACAATTGTAAAAGTTCAATAGGATTGGACATTGGGCGTTCTTCTTGCAGTGCGAACACAAAACAAGAGATGTGGAATAAATTCGCATACGTTTGTCCAGTATCTGTATGATTTGATTACACAATCCATTGGCACACGGTGTATGCATAAGACTATTTCAATAAACATTGTAGATTCTGTGTTTTTACAAAATCCCGTAGGCACCATTTTCCAATCAACTCTTATCTTTAATTTGAAAGTCTGAGAAGAAATGTGTTTCCCTTCATGGTATTTGCGTAAATATATAAGTCTCCATCTTATCGGTCGATTGTCGTAATACTTTATTTCTTACTAGACAAGTGATTGTAGTAAAACCCATTCCATTTCTGACAAGTGTGGCAACGCAAAATGGACATTGCTGTTTGGACGTGTGCCAAATCCACTCTCCATTGCCCTAAGGGAGTATAATCCGAAAGCCGGACCGAGTTCCACAGTCCACATTTCAAAAGTAATTGTATCATCTCGTCTGGAAAATATGGATGATGGGTAACGTTCGCTTTTGATTTACTAGTCCCGTCTGAGAGAGAGAAAGTCTTTATCTTATTGTCACCTATGGAGGCTGAACACCTATCTTTTGTAGACAATCTCCAACAAAGATATATTTGTATTAACACCTAGAAACACAGACCAGCAAGAGCTCTAATAGGGACGGTACGGATCTTGTAGAGGATGAAAGATTGTGATATATGCGCAGCTGGTCCAATGCAAGTGATGTCGTGTGTTTGAATAGGCAGACGACGCTTGACAAGAACAACTTCTACAGGCCTGTCGATCAATAGGTTATCTCCACCCGATTCCTAGAACCCTTCCGGGCTGTATACTGTATAGTCAAATACACAGTACTTATGCTTGAGGAATTCTTTGTTTCAGAGCTTGCTTGCATTGGTTTGCTATTGAATCGCGTTGTCAAAACGGAGATCATACTAACAGAAAGCCCTGCTACTGCGTGACAGGTGTTAAAACTCGTGATGCGCAATGTGCAAGCCAATGTTGATATTGACAAGTTGATTGCCATGCACAATGTTTCATAGTGCGGACACCAAGGAACTACTCTCCTCCACTAACTCACCCCTGCCGGGTGGCTTGGTGGAGGAGGGCGCGCGGTGTTGTTCCCATAAACAATTATGGAATTATGCCATAAAATTGAGTCTGATGTTTACAATACTGCTAATATCAGCCGGTTGTAATTATTCCAAGAACGACAACTGACTTTGCTAAAGAGGCTATACCGTTAGTCTTTAAAAATTGTTTAAAACGTCTCTCATATCCCAGGCAGGTATGAGCTAATTCGTTCTCTGCAAAACGCATTTGCTGTCGACACAAGGAAAATAAATATGACACACTGGCCAAAACAAGATTAATTATTAAATCCCAGATCACAAAGGGTCAGTGAGCCCAATTTCTTCATAAACCTATCAGAAATTTAAAACAAATTTGTCCACTGCTAATGGACAAAATTAGTTGTCTAAGAATAGTGCGGTGGCAAACGGTATTTACACTGATTTGCAAATACATACACCCTGTAGCGCACCCATGGGTGTGTGAGTTACCAAACGGGTGTAACGTCCGTAGGGCTGGGAGGAGTTAAAATGTTCCTAACACGTTAACGTGTTAAATAATTCTGCGTTAACGATTGAAATGACGTTAAATGTTACAATGAACAAAATTTTAATAACTTTGGCCATTTTTATTACGTACAGTTCGTCTCGTGAGTTCCAATGTGTTCTATGTGCCTACTGGCACATAGAACACATTGGAGCTCAGGGGACGAGTAGTTAAGATAGTTCTCGCAGGTTATCGTAAATTATAACATTCAGCGATGTTTTAATTTAAGAAGACAATCGTTGCGGCCGTATCCATAGAAAGAGACACCCGCCGTTGCTCGAATACCAGGCCTTACATTGAAAATAGGCGTTCGTGTGAAGCTGATATTGCTGTATCGCCAAATATCGACGGGCCAACTTCGCCAACGTTGGTAGGAGGGCTTCATGGTCTCTCCGCCAAATCAATGGGTGGTCTATAATTGACGGACATCAAAATTATTCGTGTTCTTCAATTTCATCAAATAGCGTAAAATTCGACGTCATCGGCACGCGCGATCCGGCTGGGGTAAACACAAGATAACGACGCAATGCTACATATTATTCAATTATAATCTTCAAAAGTTAAACGTTATTAACTTGGTTAAACTTTTTTAACGTTGTTAAAATAATTTAACACGTTAACGTTTGAAACGTTAACTGCTCCCAGCCCAGAACGTCCTATACATTCTGGAATATACATGAGCAAAGTATTCAGTTCCTTCTCTACTCTCTCACTGAAGAAACAGTTCCAAAAGTCTACCCTCTTCATATTCCATAATGTTAGAAACATAACCGATAATATTTCTCCAGACTCTGTCAAACATCATATATTAACCCTTTACCTAACATGGAAAGCAGACGACACTTGCAAACAAACTTCTTGAATAACTATTTTTTTCATTTTTTGTCTCAAAAACATAGGTTATGACCCCTCGTTGGAACAAGCTAGACGAACTCGTTCCAACGAAGGGTCATAACCTATGTTTTTGAGACAAAAAAAATGAAAAAAATAATAAAAATTAATTGGTGATTTTTGAGAATAGCGCTGGCCGGTTTTTGCCGTTACGTTGGGTAAGAGGTTAATAGTTATTTTCATGATGCTGTACATCAGCAGAGATAATTGAGTTAATTAACATCTCATTGACAGAATAAACACGTTCACTCACATGTAAAAGAAGACGTTTTGAAAATTTTGACCTAATTACGTTTTGAAAATGAACGACAGACGCATTAAAATGTAGTTCTTTTAAAATGTTGGGTTTTTTGTTTGTTTGTTTCTGATTCGCCCAGATGCTTACACGATTATAGTTAAAAAACCCAACTTTTAGAAACCTCAAGGCTTCCTGGAAATTTATAAAGGAATAAATAAAATATTCACGCAGTATACCTTATTGAGCTCGTTCCAATGAGGGGTCATTATCTATGTTGTTGGGGGGCGCGGTGGCTCCGTTCGTAGAAGTACAGGCTGCAAGCCGAGAGATCCTCGGTTCGAATCCCACCTGCGGCAACCGCGCTGTGTCCTTGGGCAAGACACTTCACTCCCATTGCCCACGTGGGGGCACGGTGACGCTGTGTACTAAGGCGTATTGCACGTCGATGGTGCACCTGTCTTCAACCAATGCTAACCCTGCTTGTGTGGAGTTAGAATGTTGGGGAGCTGACAGTTGCTCGCCGTTGCTCGGTGGTTCTCTCCGGGTACTCTGGCTTCCTCCACCCGTAAAATTGTCGTGGTCATGCTTAGCCATTGTGCAGAAATATGTGACCTTAAACACCAATACATATAAATATATCTATGTTGTTGAGACAAAAAATGAAAAAAAATACTGAAACTCAAATGGTGATTTTTGTGAATAGCGCTGGGCGGTCTTAGCCGTTACGTTGGGTAAATGGTTAATACGTACTACACTGGCCCTCCAAATTGGTTATGCCGGGCCACCAACAGGCCGATAGGGGTACTACAGTCCTCCAGTGGTATGACCGACTGCGTCTGTAACCTAAGTACAAGTATTAAATCTAGCCTCTTAGAAAAGCACCTATTTACTAGCAAGAGAGAATTGATAGCTTTAGTGTCCAATCCTGGCGGAAATGGCCCGACTGGAAAATTATTGGGGGGGAGGCACACCGATACACCCCATAGTTACGCCCTGCCTGCTCCCAACCTCCATTCCAAATGTCAGAACGTGGAACATTATATTTGATTTCTTTATCAACCAAGTAAATCGCTCGTTTCAGGAAACAACATTTCTTACGCATGCGAGGAAAGAACACTATGCACGGAGTTAATATTACACCTGCTCCTTCTGTAACATGTTTGAATCAAGCAGCTGTTTACATTGTCAGATAACAGCCACAGGAAGTACAAGGAAACGTTCAGATCCTTTTGTCCCCGGTGGTCCCCCGGTTGAACGTTTCATTGTGTTTATTGTGCTTGCCCCAACCATCTTTAGTACGCGATAAGAAATTCAACACTGTCGTGTTTTGTTAGTAATCTCCTTTGTATCCATAGCGTTTGTTCTTCGCGAGAATGTTCAGATAACATATTTTTAGTGAATTTATAAAATTTTGAACGGAGAAATAACACACGCATATGAAGTTATTTCTTTGTTATCGAAGAAGGGAATTTTAAAAAATTAAATGTTTTCTTCAATGTTTTTGAAACACAAACCTCACTTTAAACAGAACATCTAATTGGCCCAGATGTTTACCCGACAAACATAGTGGGGAACGCGTCAACAGTTCTACTCTGTTAGTGGACAAGTAGTTGTTTCAAAAGAAGAGTGTCATACACTAGTGTAGTCCACCTTACTCAACAGCAGGGCAGCGCATCAGTTCATGTTCGTTAATGCATTCTTCAAGAATGAATCATTCTCTTTATGAACCCTGCAATGGCGTTCCAGTGTGTTCAAAATGATCATAATTATAGCTTATTACCACCTGGCGGGAGGGGGTAGGACGTTGGTGTACTGAAGTTGAGGCCCCGTCTCTGGGCGTACGAGTTCGAAAGAGGTCCATACGACAATACACCATCTTGGAAGATCTGCCCACCGCTGTACCCACGGGTGCCAAAGATATGTCAAGGAAATATATATAATATTCCCTCTAAAATGTGACCAACCGGTCATTGAAGCAAGAAACTGTGTTATTGTAACAACACATCGCAAGTGTAAAGCATTAGTGATTCGCTGGATTAAAATAATTATCAATGGAGTTTCTCTATTAGATGAGCGTTGATTTCTTAGTGCGCTTGACATTGTTATGCATATTACATCAATAACCTTTATTGACTTAGCCCTTTACCCAACCGTAACGTTCAAAAACGGCCAGCGCTATTTTCAAAAAATACCATTCGATTTTCATTATCTTTTCATTTTTTTGTCTCAAAACATAGCTTATGGTTCCGCATTGGAACGAGCTCGTCCCAATGAGGGGTCATAAGCTATGTTTTTGATAAAAAATGAAACAATATATTTATAAAAGAAGTTTGTTTTCTAGTGTCGTCTGGGTTTCTTGTTGAGTAAAGGGTTGAATAGTATTACCAAACACAGTCAGCATGATTACAAATTGAAGTATATGATTACTTTGTGATCGAGTGCTGCTTTGAAAATTCCCCTTCATCAGTTCGTACGTGCCTACAGAATTGCTACCCTCAATAAAGATTTCTAGTTAGCCAAGACAACTTTAATGTATTGAAGAGAATATATGTTTGTTGTGAACAACACATATACCAGATGGAGTACAGGGACGTCGCCAGGTTAAATTAAGTGTGAGAATGGGGTGGGAAATATTTGTTTTCCTCACTTCACTACACCCCGTGCTGAGGTAAGTCTTTCCCCACAGGTGAAGGTCTTCCCCTGGGGAAACATATTTACTTTGTATGCCAATTACATTTACAGCGCCGTGAGTACTATTGGAATGTTTAAGCACCTAGAGAGTGAGGGAAAAGCTGTAACAAAATGGCCGTAGGTAGATCAGGTGAGAGTGTTTGAGACAGCTTTGAGTTATTCGGGCATGTATGCATATAAGGTTGGCATTTTACAGGAGAGTACTGAGGGAGTTCCCCAATCCCCGTTGAATATGCAACTGAGGGAGTGGCAAACTCACTGATTTCTGTCATAAAAGTTTTTTTAAACAAAGAAACTGAAAAGGAATTGCTCTCATCATTGCCATTGTATGCATCAAATGATACACCAAATGATCGGTTTTCTTACAGTTTCCATTCCGAGAACACAGTTTTCTTCCCAGCGAACTACCGGCTGTCTCTTAGGGAGGGCGTCACCTGGCTTGAAGCAACTGCACAACTTACCCTACTTTATCTTGACCCCCCCAAAAAACGAACGCCCAATCTCGAACCACCTATAATAAAACTGAAGACGACTAGCCTCTACCTTGGCCTTCTACGTGTTAAAATCAAAGTATTAGAGTTACACCATTCCAAATAATTAAAACTTCTGCAAAAATGGATGCGGCGTCTTTACAGGCAAATTGGCGACACTGAGGCCAGGACTATTTCTCGGAAATGGACGACTCTCTTTTGAAACGAAATATTTATTGCAATCCAGGTTTGACAGCACAAAGTGATTTTGCCTTAGTGTCATTTCTAGGCTTAAATTATTGTCATTCAAATTTTGATTTATATACTGTAGTGTTATAAAAAGAAAGTAAATCAGCCAGTTCCTAACACTGATATTGACTCATTATCGATCGGCCACCACGCCAGTATTCAAAACAGGCTAACCGGGCAGAGTGTATCTTAATCGACGATATGACGCTACGAACCTACAATTTCGGACTGAATCGAAATACGATTCGACTCAGACATATGATATCAAATTGAATCGAAACGAATCTCCATTATAATCTCAAGTTGTAAATATGGCCCTGCCGTATAACCAAAATTATTTCCAAATGAAACAAAATACTGAATTTTGATTGGCTGAGAGGTACGGTGTAACTTGCAATCCACAGTGGCTTTTTTACACCGCGTGTAACCACGGTGTAAAAACAAGAATATACAAGAGCAAGCTATATGGCTAAAAAAGTACTCATTTTTAATTATTAATTCATACCTTCTGCTCGGTTATGTTAGAACAAAAATAAAAATACAGAAAATTTAATATTTATGTGCAATAAAATATTACAGATATGGATGTCATTGGAACTGGCTCATTGAGCCAGTTCCAATGACATCCATATGTGTCTGGTTTTATTTAAGAAACTTGCAAAGTACAAATTTTTGTCAGTTTTGCCCACAATGTTGGTGAAAGTATTAAGTACACCAAAATTATTGGAAATAAATCCGTTATCCTTGTGTTTTCCAGGGTGTAAGGGAATTTACACCGGTTTGGGGACTCATACACCCCTCGCCTTCGCCTCAGGGTGTATGAGTTCCCAAACCGGTGTAAATGCCCATACACCCTGGAAAACACAAGGATAACTAATAATATTGCCGGTGTCCACTCAATCATTGCATGCAATGGCGAGTCATCTGGTTGAATAATGCAGTCTAACTTGGCAGGGCTTTGAGAACATGTCGACGATTCGATAATTTCCGAATCAGTACCTACTCAAATCGAATCATTGGGACTTCGAATCGAATCGAATTTCGAAGCTTCATTGTTCTAATCGCTAACTCATGTGTAGCAAACTGCTCGTTGTGAGACATTATACTTATAAGAACTGAAATGAACTATCTGTCATTTTATCGGAATTTGGGAAAGGCTTTTTGAGTTTTTTGAAGTGTACAGTTCAATTTATAGTATTTGCGAGTACCATAAGAGGTCGAAATTATATCATCGAATTAGCAAACGATGGCGTATAGTTTGGGCTCTGAATAATAATAATAATAATAATAATAATAATAATAATAATAATAATAATGATAATAATAATAATAATAATAATAATAATAATAATAATAATAATAATAATAATAATACGGTTTAAAGTCGTGAATCCACATGGTGCTATCGGGCTTTACAATAAAAGCCGCGAGACAACTCAGCAATACTAAATATTATACGAAAATAGATTCACTTATTCCAGTAATATTGACAAATTCCCCGACAAATATCATATAAACAACAACAAAAAACAATCGAGATATTTAACAGCTGAGCCCCGTGATCAAACAAGACGATTTTACACCCTACCAGTGATCCACAAGGTCCGTTCGTCATGGATGGATAACTTAACTCCACCAGGGAGACCAATTGAGTCGGGTTCTAGCTCGGAATCTTATGCAGTCTCAGAACTGATTGATTATCATCTGAAATCTAGAGCTAACAGGCATCCGAGCAATCTAAAAATACAAAGGATTTCCTCATCAAAGTGTCTAAATTGAAAGTATCGGAGAATGCAATCCTGGCTACTGCGGATCTTGACAACATATATACCAATGTTTCAATAAGAGTAAAATCCTCGCCCTATGATTGGATAAGAGCTGGCGTAGCAAATGTTACCGTCTGACGTCACAACGCGAAATATTTGAAATGACATCGCCCGTTTTTAAATTGCTTCATCAACGGAATGACAAGCATACTGCTTCATATTTCTGGATATTTCACATGTGCGGCAGACGGTGTTCCGGGTGAAGTTTTGTTTAAATTACAAACCGATTTACGATTTGAACTGAGATGGAATGAGTTTATTTGGTTTATTGATTATTTATCCAGTGGTGGGGTACACGAGAGGTTTATTTACTAAACCTGTGATCGTTAAAAGTTGCCTTGAAGCAGGCAACTTTTAACGATCACAGGTTTAGTAAATAATCCTCTCGTGTTTCACGACGCAGGTTTTGGGATATGGGTACGTTATTGTGATGAGTTGACGGTAATATGGTCTGAGGTTTGCGGCTCGGAGCGTATGTTCAACCTCGACGCTTCGCGTCTAGGTTGAACATAAGCTCTGAGCCGCAAACCGCCGACCGTTTTACCGTCCATTCATCACAATAATTTATAACATTCATATTGTTAAAAGTGTCAAATCTGTAAAACATGCATTAGAAAATATTCCGATGCAAAACGCTCGGATGAACGAATGCTGGATCTTTTAGAGCTGAGCTTAACAGGTAATGGCTTTCAATTCTATGGAGAAAATTATTTACACAAAAATGGGTTGTCCTATAGTAAAAGATTCAGTCCTAATTTTTTAAGCATTTTTGTCAGTGAGTTGGAAGAAAATTTGCAAAGCAACCTCTCGGAAACCTCGGATATTTAGATAGCATTCTTACCATTTGGAACATTAAAAAAACGATTTTGATGATTTGTTTTTAGAAATTTTGAGCAATCATGATCCACACATCAAATTAAAAGCTATTATCAGTCAAACTTTTGTTGAGCCCATCAATGAATGATACCAATTATTGCCGGTCCATGTAACAAGCTCAACACCTAGTTTAAATCAAATTTGTGTATTTTTGTTCATGTTTGCAACCCTTCAATATATATGTATTGTTAGGAAGACAACATTTTGGAAGCATATTGAAAGACACAAAAAGTTTTTTGTAGGATATGGACGTGCTGGTGCGTATTTTGTGTACCTTACCAACTCTTATCACTTTTAAAATCCAAGTTACATCCAAGTTAATATTTCGGCTTGGGCACAGCCAACAGTCGCGTACCCGGCCAAGTCTTCCAGAAACATCGTGGTTCGACCTCGGATCGTAGAACCTAAACGCGTGTCGGCAATACACTTTAGCATGCTGATCTCCCATTCTCAAACTGGGGCAACGAATGGGAGCTCATACAGAACCATTTTTTTTTTCAAAATCGTAGGTTTTGACTCCTGACTGGAATAAGTTTGGCAGGCTCGATCTTTACTTATTGTTTTATTGGAGAAAATTCATAGAGTATAAGAAAGAAAAAATATTGTACTGTCCGGTAGTCGAGTTCAGAAAGGTATTAAATAATATGCTTATGTCTTTCGCTTATGTCGGGTATTTAACACCGCCTCGTCAAGTAACAAATTACCACCCTGGCAAACATAGCCATACAAAGCCATAAATAGTCATTCATAGCCAATCCTTCCCACGGATGAGCTGATGTGTGCATGTACGCCGTTGCATATAAGCATGTGTCAATTCTAATTATCCATTACTCGAATAGTGATATTACATATAAAACAACCACTGTGTGAACTTTCCACCCTCATCACATTCATCAGATTCTTTGAAAAAGCATAGGAAACACAAAAAATGTTTCTGCTAATGGACCTCCGGGTTCAACCCGGAGGTCCATTAACGGAAGCATTGTTCTGCTAATACCTTTTTACACAATATTAGATACTACCCGGGCGGAAACCAAACTCCATTGTAATTTAAGTCGCAATCCACTGGCCATGTACGACAGAGAAAACAGCGAGAACGCCTCTCTCTTATTGATATCTATCTTCTATTGTGTAAAACATTAGTAATCAATAGTATATGGTTCCTACATGAAACATACGGCGTACGCATCCCTTAAATATGTCATCTTTTGGGGCGGTTTTATTGGGTAGGATTTGTGAATTCATGTCTTCGATTTCAGTATCGTTTTCTTTCAGATAATTATATCAACAACAATGACGGAAAATTGAAAATCCTTTATGCACGATCCAATGCTAGCGTTAGTTCCACCGCTCGCATGAGCTGTTCCCGACTAAGCTTACCAGTCGAGCATGTGACAATAAATGGTTCTTTGTACGTGATACGACGAAATATAAGCGATATAATGCCACGCGCGAATAACTAGAAGGGAAATCGATAGATTTAAATCTTCATTGCTTCACGCCGCTCGACTGCTTCTCGCGCACCCTACGGTACTAGGGAGGGTTTACTTACTGCGAGAAAAGGGGCTAGGTTTGATTGGAGAGTTTGCACAGGAATATTATTTTTTTCCTGTATCGTCGCCTGACTGCTAGATTGTTCTATGTCCCCTATGGGACATAGAACATTCTAGCATTCAGCCGACGATATATCAAAAGGCACAAAGAAACCCTGAAAGACATTGTGGGCGGTGTTTGTTACTGCAAGCAGCTGATAAAAAGAAAATATTCTGTTTCCTTTCCACACTGAATGAACTTAGAAAAGCTACACTTATCATGTTCACGAAAGAGAGTGTACTGTATTTGGATTCCCTTATTTGAGACTGGTGGTAATCTAAGTTGTGTTCAAAATCTTTTAGCATCATTTTTGCACTGAAGTGAGACATATGTGTTTTCTTGGTTTCACTACTTATAAATAAAAATATGAAGACTTCTTCTATCACTTTTTAGCGCTTCGGCCCAAACTCTAGGCAATATCGTCAAAAATTAGTCGTTTTTCGCCCAAAGAAGCGAAATACTTTCAGTATGCACCGAAAATGTGAAGAGATTTTTATTTTAAGTGTTTGACATTTGCTTTTGTCGATAGCTTTCCCACAACAGCTGATTATGACCTTCACCACGCAGTTTACAAGACAGGGACAAGTGAACTGTGACTTGGAGGTATGGGGTATGTGTGATGTCGATTATTCTATTTTACCTGACAAAAGAAACCCAACAGATATAAAGGGATTTTCACTTTTTGTGAAGACTATTTTATGAAGAAAGACTTTAATGTTTATGGACTAAAATGTCAAACGTACAGCTCCATACCAAAATTAACAGCAGCACGTTTTTTTTTTTAAATAAACAATACATATTGTTAAGATTGTTTTCACACAAATTTCATGCATTACAGATTTTCGACAAAAATGGGCAATGGGTGTTAGACGAATAAATAGACACAATCACGCTACACTAACACTTTCCACGGGTGGGCAATATTTCCACGGACGCAATAATATTAGATTACAAACACTGATTATAGGAATAATCATCACAAATCTAATAATGAAACACCGCGTACAACCCGGTGCTTCATAAATAAAATTAAAATTTTGCTCGTGAAGGTTTTCATTAACTGTAAACGCATGTGCAGACATCACTACCCACGCGCGGATGACAAACAGTCCGCGGCGACTGTTCTGTACGGTTAAGCATTACATGCTCACTAAGATAAAATATGTTTTTCGAAACAACAGATGTCAGAAATTCAGAACGCAGCTGCGTTTGCTGGAAGTCCCTGCTCTCTTTTTTCAACCCTTTACCCAACGCAGACGATATCAAAATTTATTATTTTAAATATCATTTTTTTAACTTTTTCAAAAAAATTCAACAAAACCATATCATGTGACCCCTCGTTGGAACGAGCTCGACGAGCTCGTTCCAGCGAGGGGTCACATGATATGGTTTTGTTGAAATGTTTTTAAACATAATATTTTTTCAACTGCTGAATTTGCATATTACGCGGGCGGATGCGTCCGATTCGTTGGGTAAAGGGTTAAAGAGTAATTCGCATACGGCCCGGCGAATTACGATTTTTCACTCGAATCGAATCACGAATCGAATCGGCAAAGGTTCGAGACCGAATCGAATCCACTTCCCGATCGATACAATAATATACTGCTATCTTACTTTGGGCATTGCAGGTTTACTATACCTTAAATACTCCATCGCGTATGTTGAGATTCACTCGTCTGTAACATTTAATTGGTCGGAAAAGCGAACCAAAGGTTCACTTTTCCAACTAACTCATATATTCCATACGATTGAATCTACAAGATACCACGACTGTTCATTGTCTTCGAATTGACGCTAGAAATGTTGCTTAATCGAGATTTGATTTGACCGAATTTTCTGCTGACATTACCATTAAAAATGAAGACACCTTCAACTGTAGTTTTATGATTAAGATGCGTAGTTGCACCTATTATGTTGTATATCGTTATTTTTTCAAGCCAAATTCAATATTAATTGATCGGAATATCTGTAACTAGGGTACGAAAGAATATCTGTATATCTCTGTGACTAAAGGGTTTCCACATCAACGGCCGTTTGCTCGCAATCTCCTCGGACAGAGGGTACACAAACTGTCTATAACGGGGTTGGATTCCTTGAAGAATTAGATCGTGACTTGTTAATAGTATTCTTGTTTCAGAGTACCGTATTTTCTAGTTTCTATTCACTTGGCGTGCTGCCTTCAATTCTAGGTGGTGTGTTCTTAGCTGTAGAGAAGATTGAATAAGACAAAATACCGCACTTCGAAAGTGCACACCTTTCATTGAAGTCGTCAGTGCAGGAAATCAGAGCGGTATACAATCTGACAATAAGAGCTAATTTTCTTTTCAAGAGTTGCGCATAATTATCAGACCTGTTATCAAGCTTTTCAATAAATTGCATCATTTCTGAGGTTTTCCCCTAATTGATAGAATAAGTGCTTGTCAAGTGTTCGGTTGAATTCTTATAAGTTACGTTTCCAAAGTAAAATCCATTTGAGTTTTTGATTACTTTGGAAGGTGTTTCACCTTTAACCACCCGCCTACGCAGATTCTCGGAATAGTACGAGAAGGTGTTATTCATCAATTTATTTTGTGATTTAATAAAGACCAGTATCGTTTCTCGTTTTAGAAAAGACTCAAGACTCTTCAAAAATGCATATCTTGGATATCATTTCTGTCAGAGAGTAGAGACCAACTGACCACTAGTCTGTCTCGAGTGAGTTAGCATGAAACCCATTGGTAAGGAAAGTAGTTCTCGGACGAGCGTTGATCTGCTTTGAAAATCATCTTTTAGGAGGTAGGTGGTTTTGAATAGTATGATGGTTTCATACGACGAACGACCAAAAACGTTACGGACAAATGCTGTTCAAAAGGGCAAGATAGACAAAATTGGCGAGAATATTTTCGGTATTAACTGGCAGAGTGCTGGAAGCCCTATTTTGGGCTTTACTAAAAGTAACAGGCAATAACTGTCTGTAGCTACATTCTGCCTGAGGAAGCCTTTATTGTCCCTGATATGAATCAGATTTTTTATACAATACCTTGCTCTCTGACATTTAATTGGATAGTGCCAATAAGGCACTATCCAATTAAATGCAATAGAGCAGTACATGATGAGCTTTGATTTGTTGTCAGAAAAACACTCAGCACTTTACCAGTTAAATAGATTTCGTTCAATGTTTATAAAATTAAATTTATATGTAAGTGTAACACCTTTTACGTTTTGTTCCCTATTTAATCCATATGTTTCTTTTTTCTAGTGGCTTAATTTAGAATTTTGATCAGCCACTGGAACCCTATAAATTATTCCTATTGAACTTTATATAAAGCTCTTAGAAAGTGTATTAACCCTTTACCCAACGTAACGATCAAAATCGACCAGCGCTATTCTCAAAAATCGCCAATTAATTTTCATTATTTTTTTTATTTTTTGTCTCAAAAACATAGGTTATGACACCTCGTTGGAACGAGCTCGTCAAGCTCGTTCCAACGAGGGTCATAACGTATGTTTTTGAGACAAAAATGAAAAAAAATAGGTATTCAAGATTTTTTTTTGCAAGTGTCGTCAGCTTGTCATATTAGGTAAAGGGTTAAAAACGATGGATGTCGATGGAAAGTATTAATAGATCTTCTGTCTAGCAAATTTATGCAACTCAAGGTTAAATATGGTCTTTATCTTTTAGACGACACTTGCAAACAATTTTTGAACAACTACAAATTTCCAACTTTTGCCTCAAAAAGACAGCTGATGGCCACTCATTGAATCGAGCTGGATGAGCTCGTTCCAATGGGGGATCATAAGATAGGTTTCTTATTCAAAAATTGAAAAAAAAATAAAAGGTGATAAAAAATAAAGCTTGCCATCCCCTGAAATAGCGTTGATTGGATAGGAAAGTTCAATTGCGTAAAAAGGGTACCCAAACAAAAATCGCCCTTACAGCGAAGAATAATGCTCGACAAACAAGATTTGTTCAAAAGTTTGGCGACTTATATCAAGGCGTCATTAGAAATGCCCTAGTATTGCGGTTGGCGGCTTTATGCGCTCATGGGAGCATTGTGTGTTATTGTTTTGATGACACAGCGGTAGCACTTATTAAATCACTTCTGAAGACGAGATAAATCCTTTGGACTCGAAAAGCCATTGTTTCCCCTCCAGGATCGTGATACGACCTGCATTCACAAAGTAGATAGTTGCTTAGTGAATTTGTGTGGTAGACCAATCAAACGTTTCAACGTGCAGCCCCAAGGCAACCGGTAGAAAATATGGATAGGTCTTCTCCCAAATAAAGAATATAGACTCTACCACTTGATAGCTCTGAACTGGCATGGAATATAACATTGGGGTCTAAAGAGTTAACAATAAGCCCTGCTTCACTAAGGTTCTATTTCAAATGGATAGTCGACTTTTTATTAAGCCACTACTAACCGATGCAGATGGACCAATTGCAATACCCTTTTAACATCCACATTTAAAATACAAGCAATTCGAAAAATTCGAGACGTTATTTTCAGCTGTGGGGGTGGATCTATAGTTCATGTTTTTGCAATGCTTATAACATAAAGGATATGTCTAATCGGAGTTGTTGATGGTTGAAAAAAACTCACAATCGCAGTATAATGGCATAAACTACGCGATTGAATATTTTTCTTAATATGGTAAAGACCCATGGGCAATCAAAATATTCAGTTAAAAAATAACCATCTGCATACAAAAAAGAACAGTTCACGCGGCCATTGATCTGGCGCCGTTCAGTATTTCATCGATTCAGTGCGCCGGGAGTTGAAAACCCGAAGCATTGGCATACCTGCGAAATACCATCTTAACATACTTTTGTTATTGAACACATAAATTATGCATGTTTCTTGTCCTCAAACATGGAAATTCTAATCAATACAAGAAATCGGCATGCTTATTTAAATATAATTATATTGCACTTTACGAATGTAGATCACATTCATACACGGCCTGAAGACATTATATTGATGGCTCTGAAAGATACATTCCTCGAATCCATATTTGTAAACATTTGGTGTATCATAAGAAAGTGCATGGAACACACTCTGCATTCGCAAGCACATGTGTGTTTCGATAGAAACAAAATGACAATGCCTTCTGGTGGGGTGCATAGCTGTGAGGTACGTTTTACGGTTTGCTTCAATTTAAACAGTATAATCAAAATGCAGTACGGGAAAATGAAATCTTCTTCATGTATATGTGGCAGGATTTTACGTCCAGGGCCCAATTCTATAAAACCTTTACAATTGTATTTTCTAGAATTGTATTTTCTTGTTATGGCTTTAATTGGGTTGAAATGAATTAATAGCATTTTCAAAGATATTGCAATTTGTCAGTTGGCAAATTTCCATATCTTTTAAAATGATAATGATTCATTTTAGTCAGTTACAGTAATAGGTAGAAAACACAGTTCCAGAAAATACAATTGTAAAAGTTTTATAGTATTGGCTCCAGCATGCATCTACAATTCTCAAAAGCACCCGTAAGCGTTCAACTCAAAGTTTGCTAATGTGCCTTGACCTTGTTGTCAGATGTAGAGGATCTCTTATAAGACACGGCTTGAGATGCAGTTTCTAAACCGAGTTTACTAAAATTGACCTCAGGCGAGGTTTATCGAGGGTCAGATCGCTGTTTCATGTCAAGTCGTGGCGATTTTAGATTACCTTTATCACGTCATGTGTAATTTAACGTTCTACCTAACGTAACGACTGAAAATGGCCAGCGCAGTTCACAAAAAATCGCCAACCAAATTGTATTATTATTTCTCAATTTTTGTGTCGAAAACATAGCTAATGGCCACTCATTGGAACGAGCTCATCGAGCTCGTTCCAATGAGGGGGATTAAACCATGTTTTCGAAATAAAAAATAAAATGTTTAGTTATTCAAGAAATGTTTTCTACAAAGGGCGTCTGATATTTTTATTAGGTGAACAGTTAGTGGAATATAAGAGAAGATTAATTCAATTCTAATTCAGGCACTAACAGACTAACAACGTTACGACTTCGACATTGGCTTCTAACGTAACGCGTTCATCAGACGTGCTGTGAACTATATTTCCGCAATGAGATATTTGATGGTGATTATGTTATAGATAATGAAAATTGGTCCGTCTCCTCGGAGTTTCAGTCGCGTTTCCTCTCGCTGTGTTACATGCTTACAGTATGTGGAGAGTGGAGTGTAACTAAATCACCCGCAGAGTGGAGTTATCACCCAACCTATAACTTTCAAATTGTGTACATATCGACAAAAAATGCAAGCAATGTTTCAGCCAATGGACCTCCGGGTTTAACCCGGAGGTCCATTGGCAGAAACTTTGCTTGTACTGGTTATGCTCTGCAACAAATTTGCACTTATTGCTTGAGTGGAATCTCCACTCTGCGGGTGATTTAGTGATAATACACTCTCCACGTACTGTAGGTGATTTAAGAAATCCAATGTAGTTGATTCTGTTATGATATCCACATTCTTACATGTGACTCAGTTGTTCTGAAGAGCAAATTTTTGTATTCTGATAGGCCCTCTGCCCTAGACACCTACCGCAATCGGCAAATACAGAAAGGTTGAACGTATTAATCGGTACATTCTAACCAGGAAGGTCTCTTCCACGAGAAGTCATCTTTCGGCACAGAAGATGCCATTTGGGCGAGAGCAGAAAAAAAAGAGTTCAGACAGAGATTTTTCCCTTAAACGTGACTTTGTTTATATTTCGTATGATTTTACTTGAAGGGACAATACAGTACGTGGAGAGTGGATTGTAACTAAATCACCCGCGGAGTGGAGTTATCACCCAAGCTATAACTTTCAAATTGTGTACACATCGACAAAAACACAAGCAATGTTTCAGCCAATGGACCTCCGAGTATAACCCGGAGGTCCATTGGCTGAAACTTTGCTGGTGCTGGTTATGCTTTACAACAAATTTGCAATTATTGCTTGGGTGGAATCTCCACTCTGCGGGTGATTTACTGATAATACTCTCTCCACGTACTGTAGTTGTTTAACCAACAATTTACGATGACAGAAGTGGAAGCTATTTGTCAGACAGGGACGATGGAACTGGGAACACTGGAGCTATGTATCACAGGTTTTTCGAACATAGGTGAACGAAGTAGAGAGGAGGATAGACGGATATTTGGTCAACAATAGTTTTACCAACATATTGCAGACAACAACACCACCGCCACCATCGACGTGTTGGACGTGTGGGAGGTGTGGGGGCCCTTCATGATACAAATGCAGTCACCTGTAACTTGTATTTCTCTTTTGGGTGCCCACCTATGAATTCTTATTGGGAATTGGCAAGTGGAGGGTACACAAAATCTTTACTTTATTATGTAACCAAAGATTCTCTCGTATCATTTGTTTCTTCTACGGCCTTCAAAGTCAAGAAATGTGCATATTCTGGACCCAAATTTAAGAAATTTCCCGTTTGGAGTAACTGGACCGATACAATGTTTTTGTCCCAGCGATGACATTTGTTAAATATGTTACAAAAATGTGTATTTGTATCAACTGAAGAAGTGCATTAGTCCCAACCGAAGCTCTTCATGAAAATCGACTTTCGATAAAGTTATCTCCCGTGGAATTATTAGTTAGGCGGGGAACCAATTAAGAAACATGTAACTGTTGAGAAATCAACTGTGACATCAGCAGAAAATATAGCGAAGTTTCCCTTTTGTTATTTTTAATGAACGTAAACAACAGACAGATTTCGGTGCTGTCTATTGTTTTCGTTTATTAAAAGTTACAAAAGGAAACTTTTGTTTTTATGGTAAGCCAATTAGAAGCAACTAATTACATGCACGCACGCACGCACGCACACACGCACACACGCACGCAAAAGCTTGCGTAACATCCTTGTAGGGACTAAATTAGAGCCCATCAATGAATAACATCAATTATTGCCATTCAGTTTAACCAGTTCCAAAGCTCATCGCTTAGTTTAAATTATTTTGGTGTATTTTTTATCATGTTTAAAACCCATCAAGGTTAAGTAAATGTATATTTTCATGAAACCAATATTTCGGCGGCACATGACAAGAAAAAATGTTTAAGTGGGAAATGTCTGTGCCAGTGCGAATTTGTAATCTTAAGAAAAACACATGCACGCACGCACGCACGCACGCACGCACGCACGCACGCACACCACGCAGGCACACACACACATACACACACCTTTGCTCTTTTGTTTAACGAATGTGTATTTACTGTAATCTTCAAGTTTTATTCTTCTCGAAAAAAAACATTAGGAAATTCTCTTTGACGTTTATATTAATTGAAAGGATAGTGTCTGTACTGTATGTAACGATGCGTACACAGTTGATATAATGAACAGAAAAAGAGTTACAGAGCGTCAAAAGGTGGTGAATGCGTCTTTTTCGGTTTAAACAAAGAATTACAGTCAAACATTCAATCTGATTGGAGAACAAAACAATTAAAAATGACAGCTTCTGTATTCTTTCACTACTCTACAGAAAAATACCCGAAGCTTGTGAAAAGATGCGCACGTCGATGATACAAGGTCGCTACCATTTCTAAGTTTCAATTTTTATATGAAATTCCCATACCTATAGTGTTAAATTTGTTGACAACTTTAGAAAACTAAGGGGCACTACCTTTCCTGTAAGTCTCCTCCAGTGACGAAAGATGCCAACCATGTAAATCACCTGGTCCTCCACCGATATATATGTCCGTGCCCGCAATCACACCATAATTGTTAACAAGCTATAGGTTCGACTGATACTGATGACGCAGAATTAAAACTCACCTTTCAGGATATCTCATGTCCATTGTGTACACTGCGTGCATTAGCGATCGATGCACGACTAAAGCCGTACTTTTTTCGGAAAACAATATTCTGGCTGATTTGCTGGCGAAAAATAATTCAGTAAAGATAGGGTGTTTCGTCAGCGACCCCATCTGCATGCCAATCGCACACCGAACAATATGAAATTAACTGTACACAATGCGGTGACGATTAGCCATTATGCAGAAGTAGGTGACCTTAAGCACCAATAATTAAATATATGTATTGTTTATTTATTGGTGTTTTCGGTCACATACTTATGCACAATGGCTAATCATGTCCGTGACAGTTTTACGGGTGGAGGAAGCCGGAGTACCCGGAGAGAACCACCGAGCAACGACGAGCAGCTGCCAGCTCCCCCACATCGTAACTCCGCACTGCAGCACAGGCTGGGTTAGATTGTTGAAGACATGCGCACCATCGACGCGGTTGCCGCAGGTGGGATTCGAACCGAGGACCTCTCGGCTTGCAGCCTGCATCATCTGAAATAAATCATATCAAATTTGCTGCTACACAGATTGATAGTGATCTAATATTATATATACTGTGTAGGTGTAGGTTAATTAATTATTTATTTATTAATTATTAGGGGGTGCGGTGGCATTGCGGTAACCGGTTCTCGTCAGATCACCGAAGTTAAGCAACATCGAGCCCGGTTAGCCCTCGGATGGGTGATGGTGATGTTTTCCTTAATATTAAAAATTTATGTTAATCCTATTATATCGAATAAGTTAGAATCCTGTTGAAGATCACAAATGAGATTTCTCAAGTGTTCCCAGTTAGAATTCAAAATTCGACAGTTTAAGTTAAAAAGGGAGAATGACTTGTTAGCTTTGGAGACAACATCATTGAAGTTTTCTGGTGTATAGTATTCGCATTTATGTTCGTCCATGGTAGGAATAGGGTTGGGGTCTGTGTCGGTATCACTGGAAATTACGTTATTATACCTAGTTATGAAGTCATATTTATCACGGTTCTGTATCTCGCCAAGATTGATAAAATTAGCCATGGTCCCAGTTCATGATAGAAATTTGTTGGCCAGTGTACTGAAGGAGAGAACATTTAACTTTAATAGTGATTTTGTGATTGGACATGTTGGGTTCATATGTCAATCTGCTGTGAAGAGAAAACTTAAAAACATACAAAAGTATAAACAGGTTAAAGTATATACAGAGCGATGAGGCACTGAACATTGTGGTGGTAAAGATGGGGATTGTTGTTACTAGGTGTTGTCGGCAAGGCATTAATCCTGGCTACCAATTGTTGGTTGCTAATTTTATAGATAACTATTTCAAATGGGTTTGTGAACTTGTTTGGTTTTCGCTCCTAACAGAAGAAATTATTTTAAACCTGGAACACTGTAACTTCTAAGACGTGATGAGGAATACTATGTGATGGATTGGCACCGCGATCGAATATCCTTTTCGTATTCACTCGCAGTACAAAACCCTCACGGTGGCTGTACATCAATACTGTCCTTTTCACATAATGTCTACCAACAAGCAGACAAAGGTAAGTTGTAATGTCTTACTTGTCAACTAATTACGATAAGGTGGATTATACCATTGTGCTTAAACCGCATAAGAATACAAGTATAACTGGCCGGGGATGAATGATATAGAAAGCATTTTGAGAAGAACGACTTGGGCCAGATTTATAACTCACAGAAGGGGAAACCAGGCGTCGAACGATATTTTGAGTTAGCGGTGTGGGTTTTGGTCGAGGTGGTATGGGGTTGTGGGCTCTGTTGTGTCCTCTGGACTAATTCTGTCGAAAAGCTACGGTAGGGTTGCCAGACTAAGCCATTTCGGATTCTTCATAATAACCAAACTGTATCATTGAATAATTGTAAGCAAAGACAATTTGGGGTTGGGGTGGGAGGGGTGGGGGTAGGGGTAGGGGACAAACCCAGCTGCGTGGACTCAATACAGCATATTGGTAGAGCATTTACACCATTACTTGCCTATTGATGTGCAACGTATCTTCAAACACCTAGGCTATATCATGATACAACAGTAGTGTACGGTATAGTTTTGCTAATCGTTTATGCCTATCATACCCACCCACTGCGGACTGCACCAAAATCTATTCAATTACAAGATCAAAGCCCTTTCATTGCCATTTCCTCGGGGTTTTTGTCTTAGTAAAATAAACACCCCTGCACGGACCGGGGACATTTCTTGCGAAAAAACCCAGTAGTTTAAAAGATTAATAGTTTGATAGAAGAAATAATAGGTTTGGTAGATGAGATCCCTTTATCCCTTTACCTAGCATGCAAAGCAGACGACACTTGCAGAAAAATTCTTGAATAACTATTGTTTTCATTTTTTGTCTCAGAAACATAGAGTATGACCCCTCATTGGAACCAGCTCGACGAGCACGTTCCAATGAGGGGTCATACATAACCTATGTTTTAGAGAAAAAAATGAAAAAATAATGAAAATTAATTGGCGATTTTTGAGAATAGCGCTGGCCGATTTTGGCCGTTACGTTAGGTAAAGAGTTATGAAAAGAAGCAGTCGAGACAAGAGAGACTGGCACAAGTGATAATGGACGAATACGAATTTAGCATTGCATTGATTATTAGCTTTTTAAACAGGGGCATACTGTATTATTGTGTTTGTGGGTTTAAATCGTTCCAAATTTTCGGAAAAGAATGAAGCGGGACGTCCGCCGAGAAACGTTTTCTCGGTTTGGCGGAGGATTTGTTGTGTTTTTTTTTTGTTTTTTTTTTTGGGGGGGGGGGGGGGGGTTCTCGGTGACCTAGCAGGTTCCCTTAACACCGGGAAGACAACAACTAACCCATTGTTTTCTTTGTTAGAACACTGAGAATACCAAGAAAATCTTTTTGGGAACCCACTGTTTAGGTTCACACATAATTTGAAAGACAAACCCACAAAACCCTCTCACTACCACACACTCACACACACAAACATAGCCCCCCCCCCCCCCCTCCTCGCTCAGATACTAGGGCCCTACGAATCTCTAATTGCATATCGAATGTAATCCCAACTCGAGACAGGCAGATGGTTTCAATTGAATCAAATCCCAAATCGAATCTAACGGCTTTTCATATTGCAAATATTGCATCTTCTTACAACCGAGAATATGGCCTGCCTCCACTTAAGTATTGTGTTCGATGGTCACTCGTTAGTCTTGACGTATCAATAAAAAACGCAGAATATTCCAGAATGGAACCAAAATACTTTCAGAGGCAGAATCTTCTCTCCTTGAACTATTTTCCTATCAACGAGTCACATTACCGAAGACATGGGGCCAATACTATAGAACATTTACGATTGTATGTTCTACAATTGTATTTTCTGGTTATGACTTTAAATAGGTTGAAATGAACCATTAGCAATTTCAAAGATGTGGTAAATTATCAACTGGCAAATTGCCATATTTTTCAAAATGCTAATGATTCATTTCAATAAGTTATCTCAAAAAAGGTAGAAAATCCAATTCTAGAATAAACAATTGTAAAGGTTTTATTGTATTGGCATCTGACGGTAGACGAAGAGTTCAGGATGAGACACTTGGTAAAATTTTAAGAACATCTCACGATTTAGAAATTTCCAAATCAGTTATTCTGGAATTCTGGGCTCAAAAACGCGTACTCCTTTCTCTATTGTCGAGATTTGTCCACCATTCGTACACAACTGTGCTGAACTGGATGTGCACTGTGAACTTGAAAGAGTTCCAACAGATATATGAGAACAGAGAAGGCCAATCGCTAAATGGACTTATTTTGTAACATCAAACGGCGGCATGTATACATTACTTTCGGATGGGGCTGAATATATGTGAGTCAAAGCCGCAGTTGGTCGATACAAATGCATTCTTAGAAATTAATAGTATTACACCAACGTTGAGTGGGGAAAGTACTGGTAGTTGGTACAGACCTTTTTGGTATGAATCAATAAGCCCAGAAGTCAACAATAGAGATAATCAATAGATAAGAAAGGACAAGGCTTGTGATTCGAAAGAAGACTCCTGTGACTAGATTGTTTTGATTACCGCCTTTCAATAAATCGGGAGCGCAGTGGCTCAGTGGTTATGGCATTGGACGTGAAACTGAAAGGTCCACGGTTCGATTCCCGCAAGGGTTAACTGCGTTGTGTCCTTGGTCAAGGCACTTAATCCCGATTGCCCACGAGGAGGCACGGTGGAGTTGCTTACTAAGGCGTACTGCACGTCTTCATCCAAAGGCTAAATATGCTTGTTGCGCTGAGTTAGTACAGTACGTGGAGAGTGGATTGTAACTAAATCACCTGCAGAGTGGAGTTATCACCCAAGCTATAACTTTAAAATTTTGTACATATCGACAAAAAACACAAGCAATGTTTCAGCCAATGGACCTCCGGGTTTAACCCGGAGGTCCATTGGCTGAAACTTTACTTGTGCTGGTTATGCTTTGCAACAAATTTGCAATTATTGCTTGGGTAGAATCTCCACTCTGCGGGTGATTTAGTGATAATACACTCTCCATGTACTGTACGTTGGGCAGTCTGACAGTTGAGGGCCGTTGATAGATGGTCCCTCTCTCTCTCCTGCTACTCCGGCTTCCTCCACCTGTAAACCTGTCCGACATGAGGTGATCCTGACTGTCGAAATTGTCGTTAAACCCCAATAAATAAATTCAATAAGTCGTCCAAGGTTGAAAAGCAACATGGATATTTATATGAATTTTTTTTGTATATATTGGTGCTGTGTGTACTGTCTCGGTGCATAAAAGTCACCAGACACCCCACAATAAATACTGCTGGGAAGGCCCTGAACACCAAATATCTGAGCTTGTTACTCAACCATTTACCTAATATGGATACCAGGCGATACTTGCCACTCCAAAAATACATAGCTTACGGCCCCTCATTGGAACGAGCTCGTTCTAATGAAAGGTCATAAGCTATGTTTGGGAGGCAAACACTGAGAAAAATAAAGTCTGAACGGCAATGTTTACGTAAAGCGCTGTAATATATGGCCATCACGTTGGTAAAACGGTTTACGTTTTCAGACTTCCTCCAGTTTTGTGAACTGGAAATTGTGTAGATATTAGTTGCACAATCATACTTGATTACTGGGAGTCAAACACACTAGTTCACAAGGGTTGTGTGTGCAGGGTATATAACTGTGTTGCCATCGAACCATTCTCTGTTTTTGGTTTCAATTTATATTTTACCATAGGAGCTTGTAAAATTACATTAAAATCGCACTAACTTCTTACTCACTAGCAAATATGAATTAAACGTTCTGCATGAAAGTTTAAAACTTTCAAGACTCTGAAGGAAGCACCGTTAATTTCATGATAGCACGGTGCAGGACAATACATACTGGCGAAGGGTGCAGGTAATCTTGCGCGAGTTTCGGATGTTTTTTGTTTTTGTAATTTATCCATTTTTATCGGATCTAGTGGTTTTTTTCAGTTTAGCCAGCTGAGTTTGATCTGTGTGCTACGTGCACCATTTGTTGGGAATTGGAATGTTGTGCTTGACAGCTGGTCATTACTCTCATCATTGAGGTCATTCGTTGACAACTAGCTGGTCTGTGCACGCTGGCCATAGTAGTGTACCGACTCCCTTCAGCTAGTCCATTCGATGGTCTGCCACTCGAGGCCTTCAAAAAGTGTTTCACCGCATATTCAGCTGTCAGGATTTAGCTGGAGAAATAATCAGACTGAAACAGTATTCAACACCCATTGTGCAATGGTCTTGACCTGCCGCAGGTGAAATGGCAGCAGTGAATCGTGGAATAAACCAAAATAAGTTTATTAACTCCCTCCTATAAGGGGCGCGGTGGCGTTGCGGTAACCGGTTCTCGTCAGATCACCGAAGTTAAGCAACGTCGAGCACGGTTAGTCCTCGGATGGGTGCCGTCTGAGCGATCGATTCGGATTCCCGCGTTGTGACCTTGGGTGAGGCACTCTGACTGACTGTCAGCGCGGATGACGTCGTGTACTACGGCGTACTGCACGTCGATGGTGCGCATGTCTTCAACCAATCTAACCCTGCCTGTGCTGCATCGCGGAGTTACGATGTTGGGGAGCTAGCAGCTGCTCGTCGTTGCTCGGTGGTTCTCTCCGGGTACTCCGGCTTCCCCGACCCGTAAAACTGTCACGGTCGTGATTAGCCATTGTGCATAAGTATGTGACCTTAAACACCAATAAATAAATATCCCTCCTACAAGCTCCGGATTGCTCCTGCCGCTTGTGCTGCAGCTTAATCTAGATATAAACTCTTGAAATACTATTACATGATACAAATGGAAGATGCTGTTCTAAAATGGCAGCGCTAATGGGTTTCTCAGCTGATCTGGTGCACAATTATGCTGATATCATAGGCGGATCTCGAAGAAGATTCAAAGGTTTCCCTAACTTAAAGGCCGTAAAAAGGCCAGTGCTATTAATAAACCCCCATTCAAATTTTATTCTTTTTTTAAATTTTTGCTTCAAAACATGGTCTCCGATACCTCAGAAGAACGAACACGTTAATATCTTTCCGATCAGGGGTCATGTGTTTTTTTGGCACACAGCATCCGTTTTTTAATTTTTCAAAAAATAGTTTTGCTATTCGTGACAGGTGAGGGGTTCAAAATGAACGCATTAGTTCCTGCACTTACTGGTGCGCGACGCATGCTTACATGACAAATGTAGGGGATTGATAAAAAAACAGTCATTTTCGACTTCTCAACTTGTGTTGAACACGTGCTGAAAACATACTTATCTCATATGACATCGCCGCACCAGAAATTGGATATTTCCATTTATTTATTGGATATGATGATCTTTCCCAGAATTCCCAGTATCAAGCTCGGCAGATACGACTTGGAACTCGGCCGATATGACGCCGACACTCGACCAGTACGAACCAAGCTAGAGTTGCCCACTTGATGCTTTACTTGGCGAAAACAATTTCTTTATATCGAAATCGGTACAATTATTCATCGAACGTAATCAGGAAAATTGGCGTTGCCAGGCATAATGGAGTGGTTTGAAGCCGAGTTTTTGTATGAGCAAAATGGTGGCAATGAGTAAAGATTAGGCCGATGGGGAGAAGAAATAAGATAGTTCGTCGGCTGGGTGCTAGAATGTTCTATATCCCATAGGGAACATAGAACATTCTAGCATTCAGGGACGAGTTGTAGAGAAAATTCAACGCAAACTAAGATTCTAAGTGGTAAACGGAGAATCGCCGAAAGGGGAGAAGAGATAGTTCAACTATATGGATGTTGCAGCTCCCCAGTTCCCACGGACTGTCGAGCGCTCTTAATTCGACTTGGTTTCGAATCTAGATTTCATACATTTTTTTATTGTTGACGTTTTAAAGTTGATCAATCATCGTATAGTTTTCGGAGGAACCGGACTGATTGGCCGTATCCAACCTAACTAGATCTCATAGCGTGTTATGTCCAGTTTATACATATCGTCCCCCGAGTTCCAATGTGTTCTGTATGCCAGTAGGGGATTGCAGATGGCGCCTTGTTCCTCCTAATGGACAATATATGGCTATTTCATTACCAACCTTGGTGATATCTGGTTAATTCTTGTTTGAATCTAGTCCCGATGCTAAATCACCACCAGAAATATTAAATACAGGAAATGTTAAAACTCGATTTAGTAGAGATAAGTATAAAGCGATAGCCTAGAGTAATTTGAATATTTATTTATTGGTGTTTAATGTCACATTTTTCTGCACAATGCCTAATAGTGATCGCAACATAGATATAAAATCAAGTCCAGCCAAGCGTTTATACCCATGTTGCCCATTTTAGAGGACTTGCATTCTAAGCTTTGGTGAGTGAGTCCTATTTTACCAGTAAAACGGAGCCTGCTTACCACAGTAAACAAATACTACTTCACTTCCTGGGGTTCCCACAGGAAAAAGAGTAATTTGAATGCCCGTGTGTCAGAATCCGGGCCAACACCATTATAAAATTACGCAAAGTATGCTACCTACAAGGCTCATGCTTGCACTGGTACAAATTTCTAAATAAAATACCATTAGTTACCACATGGCTAAAGTGCCGAGCCTTCCAGAAAGAAGTATAGATCCGTCTACTTGTACGTGCGGGTCGATGATACGAAATAGTCTAACCGGTACGTATGCCCGTACTTGGTTCACATTGCAGATTGACTGTACCAGTAAGGCAGCCGTGGTATCGTAAGGATAAGAAAGTGGATTCTATTCCAGATTTGATTCGGTTTAGAACCTTTTGCCTGAAAGGATTCGAGGTACGGTTTGAGCTTACCCTTTACCCAACGAATCGCCCGCGTAATATTCAAATTCAGCAGCTGAAAAATATATTATTTTTCGAAAAATTTCAACAAAACTATATCATGTGACCCCTCTTTGGAACGAGCTCATCGGGCTCGTTCCAAAGAGGGGTCACATGATATGGTTTTAGTAGTAGTGTATGTTCCCCTACAGGGATAGTTTGCCGGATCTCCTTGCCGGATCTCATGTGACGTTATAGTCACGTGACGTAGTGGCGCCATGTTGTATTGTCATGGTAACCCGCGTAAGCGGCCATCTTGTGACGTCATCTCTATAGTGATACGTGATGTGAGTGCGCATGCGCAGCACGTGTTGTTAGGGTGATACGTGTTTCCGTCGTCCATTTTGTATACTAGAGGCCGCCATCTTGGTTTCTATGGTAGCACGTGATTGCTATGTTACCTGAGGCCTACAATAGGACAGGGGTATGTTCGGAGGGTATGTTCGATTGAATCGGAGTATTTTCTGAAACGACTTCCCTGGATAATTACCATAAACAACCCGACAACTTGTATTATTTCGAATTCTTTCAGAATTCTCTGTTTCTATCTATATATGCGATAGTTTACGTCTACCTAGGCATGTTCCTATAGTTTAGAGCATACTCCAGTAGCGTAGAAGAGCCTATCAACTGGAACAGTTTACCTTATTATTGCTATATTCAGCAATTTATGGTCTATTCTTGTTAGTTCTGACCCTATTCCATGTACTCTTGTTGTTTCATTTATCTAGATCATTTATATAAATTATAACTAACCAATCAGATTGCTTGATTTCCCATAATCTGTATGCAGGGTTATCTCCCTTCTGTATAACAAAAGACAATATCCAATGGCCGTATCCCATGGAATCCCATTTTTTTTTGCAAAACACCTGTGACTATGGAATCCTTTTTTTGTCGCATGAGGCCATGAGGGCTATGTAAAAGCCCTCAATGAGTCCTCATTTATTAGCCCTCATACCCTCATTGAATTTTGAGGTTATGAGGACCTTGAAAAATCCCTCAATGAGGTATAATTTACTACGACTCTTATCCTCATTTCAGTATTTAACAGGTATATCCTATGGAATCCCATTTTGGAAAACGCCTGTGACTGTGGAATCCCTGTTTGTCGTATGAGGCCATTAGGGCTATGTAAAGGCCCTCAATGAGTCCTCATTTACTATCCCTCATAGCCTCATTGAATTTTGAGGTTATGAGGACCATTAAAAATCCCTCAATGAGGCATAATTTACTACGACTCTTAGCCTCATCTCGGTATTTGAGGATACCCATGGCCTGGTATTGTATTATTCGAGGATACCTATCGAGGATACCTTTTATAGGATACTTATCTGAGGATACTATATAGGCTGTACATATCCCTATAGGTCTCTTGCTGGTCCTTAGTACTATTAATCCACCTGATGCTTTATGTTATCCTATGACTGGTATAGGTAGTATGCAATGCTAGGCATAGGGATATTGTGGGTAGGGGTACTGCCTGGTAGTTTAGAATGGTACTATAGTCTGGGCGGTATATACACCTATAGGCCCTTGTTAGTGATTGGTACTATTAACCAACCGATTGCTTTGTTTTATTATATGGCTGGTATATGTAGCACGTTATGGTAGACCTAGTGATTTTGTGGGGGTGGGGGTAATGCTTGGTAGTTTAGAACGGTAGAATAGCATAGGCTGTACATATCCCTGTAGGTCTCTTGCTGGCCCTTGGTACTACTGATCCACCAGATGCTTCATATTATTGAGCGGTATTCTGCGGTGGGGTCAATGCCTGGCAATACAGAACGGCAGCAGAGTATGGTTGGTATATTCCCCTATAGGTTCCATCCTAACCGTTCATAGTATTAACCTACCAAATGCTTTGTATCATCCTGTTACTGGTAAGGTGGTACGTAATACCAGTAGTTCCTACCTTATTCCGAGTACTCTTGTTGTTTCATTTATCTAGATCATTTATATAAATTATAATTAACCAATTAGATTGCTTGATTTCCCATAACCTGTACTTAATCGTACAGAGTTATCTCCCTTCTGTATAATAAAAACCTATATCAATGGCAATATCCCCAGCACCCCAATTTCGGCACCCCTTTTTGAAAAGCATATGGCCTTCGGCACCCCTTTTTCTGAAATGAGGATAAGAGTCGTATTAAAAATCCCTCACTGAGGGATTTTTAATACGACTCTTATCCTCATTTCAGAAAAAGGTGTGCCGAAGGCCATATGTTTTTCAAAAAAGGGGTGCCCAAATTGGGGTGCCTTCTGGAGAATCCCTTTTTTCTGAAATGAGGATAAGAGTCGTAGTAAAAATGCCTCAATGAGGTCAAATTTACTACGACTCTTATCCTCATTTGACAAAAAAGGGATTCTCCAGAAGGCACCCCAATTTAGAAACAGAGAATTCGAAATAATACAAGTTGCCGGGTTGTTTGTGGTAATTGTCCAGGGAAGTCGTTCCAGAAAATACTCCGATTCAATCGAACATACCCTCCGAACATACCCCTGTCATATTGTAGGCCTCAGATAACATAGCAATCACGTGCTACCATAGAAACCAAGATGGCGGCCTCTAGTATACAAAATGGACGACGGAAACACGTATCACCCTAACAACACGTGCTGCGCATGCGCACTCACATCACGTATCACTATGAAGATGACGTCACAAGATGGCCGCTCACGCGGGTTAGCATGACAACACAACATGGCGCCACTTTGTCACGTGACTATAACGTCACATGAGATCCGGCAATGAGATCCAGCAAACTATCCCTGTAGGGGAACATACACTACTACTGGTTTTGTTGAAATTGTTTGAAAAAATTTAAAAAATGATATTTAAAATAATAAATTTTGAAATCGTCTGCGTTGGGTAAAGGGTTAAAAATCGTGGTTCGCCGGGTTAGTCAAGACGTTCGGATAATTAAACTAGAAGTGGGACCTTCGGACTTTTGTGAAAAGATTGAGAAATAATAACACTGTCAACACAAAACAAAAGCTGTGACACACAAATGTCTTTTTTCCAAAGTCCGGTGCTATTTTACACTGTTTGTTTATTGGGGTTTAACGACACTTTTAGTAGTCAGGGTCATGTCGTGTTGGACAATAATACTGGAGAAGTAAGCCGGAGTGCACGGATAGAACATCCGCGCAGCGGTGAGTAACTTCCAGAATCTCCAACTTGCTTATCCAGCACAAGCACAGTTGATTGGTAGTGCACCCCCGATGTGAAGTACAACGTAGTACACGGTGTCACTGTGTGTTACACTTACTTTTCATTAGGATTAAGGGGAGTTAGACAACTTGTGGTATCATTTTCCTCACACGAATAGAAGATGACACTTCCAAAATGAAAAAAAAGTAGTGAATAATTAAAATTTTTATTTTTGGTCTCAAAAACATATCTTATGAGACGGCAGTAGAACGAGTGTGTTGAGCTCCTTCCAGTGAGAGGTATATGGGCTATACTTTTGAAACAAAAAATGAAAATATAATAAAATATAAATGACGATTTCTCTGAAGAGTGTGTGTTCTTTATCCCATAAATGTCTGTTTATTCGAACAATAAATGCCTTGGATAAATTTTTGCTTTATTCACCTAGTAGGGAGATATATTTTCCCCATAGGTTTAACACTGAAATAATTTATTCCTACAGTAGAGACGGATTTGTTGACCTCTGACCTCTAACGTATTCGTATAGTATAATTAACAGCTCAGTTGTTGTTTTCTTTAAACCTGTTTGAAAGTATTACACAGTACCAGTAGAAAACACTACACATTGTTCATGTAATAAAGAATTTTTGCAAGTTTAGCACAGGTATGTAGGGGAATTATTTTTAGACAGAAATGTATCACTGTGCTTTTTTATATTTTGAGCAATTGTGCTTGTCTTCGAATTGGACCTATGTGCTCCTCACTTCTCACTGTGTTTTGTACCGAGTAACAGCACGATTTCAACGCGACTGCCCTGTAAAAGAATTATGGGATAAACAAAATAAACATATAGTGTTTTCAAGTAAAACATTTATTCTACTCGTAGAATTAAGAATAAAACCGACGAGCCTCTTAATCCTACTCGTAGAATATTTTTTTACTTGAAAACGCTATACGTTTATTCTATATTTACCGACGCGATTTGTAGAGTGTCAGCGCCTCTCAAATCTCCAAATACTATGGATGGATCTTTAGCAAGCGCGGTGTTTGTCCCACTTTGTGTACAGGGAAACATTCTGCTTCCAATCTCGACACGTCGATAAGCTTTGACAATATCAATGCCATAATTCCATGACGTCCATTACGTGGCTGGAGTGGAAACATTAAAAAAATTGTAGTAACAATACGCGCATGGCGAAGCTGATAACGAAAACAGTGTGACGATATTTTTCTGCGGATAGGATGAAATAAATTTCTAGCTCAACAACACGAAAACAACTGAAAAGTTGTTATAATGTGGGGTTGAATGTTAACGTTTTGAAGCCGAGGGGCCTCATGTGAGGGACACGAGCATCATATATATCACACGTCACAATTTCATTAAGTATGATGGCTGCTAAGTGAATGTGTGGAGTAGGCCAATCAATATGTTCAACGTGCAGCCTTGGGGCCTATTAACCCTTTACCTAACATGAAAAGCAGACGACACTTGCAAAAAAATTCTTGAATAACTAATTTTTTTCATTTTTTGTCTCAAAAACAAAGGTTATGACCCCTCGTTGGAACGTGCTCGACGAGCTCGTTCCAACGAGGGGTCATAACCTATGTTTCTGAGACAAAAAATTAAAATATTTTGAAAATTAATTGGCGATTTTTGAGAATAGCGCTGGCCGGTTTTGGCCGTTACGTTAGGTAAAGGGTTAAAAGGCTATCCCCAAATAGTGAATAAGGAATTTTCCAGTTGCTGCAATTAGACTGACATGGGAGATACCACCCGAGGTCAACGGGTTTAGACACAACAACCTTTTACTCTCAGGCCCAATTAAAAATTCTTAGCAACGGGGAACTCACCATTCTCATAATGTCATGGGAAAGAAATATATTGAGTCCATTTTCCCGTATTAGGACATCATAACTTGTATGGCAGGTCGCCTGTAATATGCGAGTGATTGGGAATTTCTGTTTTGTTACACTGAAGTAATTTGTGATAAATGTTATATCTCGACAGTTCCTATTGTCTTTAAAGTAGATGAACGCGTCGTGTCTAATACATTTTAAAGATTTCTTCCAATTCAATTCACTTGTATAAATTCCGGGGGAGAAAAGATGATCTATATCAATTCATATCTCAAAACAGACAACGAAGGCAATTGATAATCTAGTTCCTGTGGAGAATTCTCAAACATATTCTGGGCCATTCGCAGAATAAATCAGCGTTTTGCGTGCAAAACAGTTATCGTGTAATACATTATTCATGTAACTCAAAGAAACGGACTTCACGGTATTCATTGCGTAAAAAGATGCTTAGTTGTTTTGACCAACAAAGTTGACATCCAACTTGCAGTACTAATATTTGGAAAGCGGACAGAAACTTTCGACCGGATCGCGATTGTGTCGCGAGCCGGTCAATATTCTGGGTCCGCTTCCCTCGTTAGAGTATTGTTGAATTTCGCATGTCAAGGGAGAAAATACTGGAACATTATATTACGTTTCTTTCCAATTCGGTCTTGATTTCGCAAAATTTTATCTATAAAATCTCGACCCACTGATGTAAGAGTGTCGCGACAGATCGCGAAATAGGACAGGACTGAGAGAATCATGATAAACTACAGCCATTCTTAGTCCCGATCGCTCCTTCTGAACTATAAATGTCTACTTTTCCAGACTATATTTCGTTTGTCTCCCCTGAATACAGTGAGATAATACAGCCAATTATGCTGAATACATCTCGTCAATACGTGAGATAACGCGTATGCTGCCTTTATGCTAACATGAACAACAACTTCTTTTCAAGATGAAATGGAAGTAGAAAGATAAACACTCATTTTATCTTTTCCTTTCGATCGTCAATGCTCAACCTTTACTTCTACTGAAACAATGTCCGGTTACGATTTTACAGCGTTCAGGAAATATAGTAATTTAACTTTGAACCAGCTTAAGTAAGCCATTTTTAAACATTTTACATAGAGTTGTACAGGAAGAGAAGGGCTAAACTTCAAATGAAAATGGAAGTACACAAAAGTTCATACTAGCGATTTAAATCATGCATCAATGAAAAGCATTTGTCATGGACTTCGTGAATTGATATCCGGTTATTTGAAAAATAATCATTGTTTTATTTAAACTTAGCTTTAATTATTCTCCATACAGCTCTATAACATATTTGGATCTTGCACAAATCTGAAGTTTGCGCACGTGTACCATGGGGGATAAAAATAATTGTTCATGTCTCGCAAGTGGACATTATTTCTACAGATCGACCCGTAACTCCTAAAACGCACAAGCTCGTGATATTCGTCCCGTGAAAGGGTACACAAGGCACAGCAAAACTCCAGCCTGGGATTTCCCATGGCCTATGATCTGAAAGCTTGCTAGTGGGGTCACTTCTGTGTTTTCTTTTCTCCTTATAATTTCAAATAATTTGTCAGAATATCCGACCACGGGATCTTTTTTTAATAACACTGCTCTATTTGGCTCTGTAATATTGAGAAGAAAACGACGGTGTGTGGTACAAGACTGGTTGAGAATGAAAAACATCTGGTCTCATCAGCTCGACAGGATACGACAACACAGATCAACTGAGCATTATAAAACACAGCCATTGTCATCTGCAGTATAGTAGAGGGTCGGTTTCAATCTTCAGGCATAGGGGATGGGACGTCCGCCCCTCTCCTCTAGAATGTCGAAACATGGACTCCAGAGCAGAGCAACAAAGGTACAGAGCGCAGATCCAACAGAACCAAGATCGAAGTGAACATAAGAAAGTGAAAGAAGGTCAAACTAGTCGGATTGATCGAACTAGTTGGACACACTGAACAGATCTGAATGAACCCAACAAAGTTTTCAACTAAATGAACCCAAATATAACCCAATATAACCCGTTGAACACTCTGAATGGACTTTATGTAATTAAAACACCCTTTGAATTGTTTGAATGAACTTTATTTCTGAACTATAACCCTAATGAAGGTATTAACACCCTTTGAACTGAATGAACTGTATATAATTAACACCCTTTGAACTGAACAAAGTTTAACTGAATAAATTTTTAAACTTAATGAAAAGATAACGAAGGTGATCTGAATTTTAACTGAATGGGCTACAACCCATTAAACTAAATTCTTCCAATAGGGAAGGGGAATACCCTTGTGTGTTGATATCAAATCACGGAATCCACATTTTACGGAATCGGCTAGGAATCTCAATTACGGAATGCCTTATATGTATACAGGGAAAATCTGATTCAACCTTGATCAATGTTATAGTCGAGACTGAGTTAGGTATAACTAGGAAGTAGATGAGATATGGGGCAGAAGCCAATACTACTGGTACATGGCCGCAATGGAACAAGACTAGTGTAGAAGCTAATGAGAGGACAGATAGGCCATAGACCGGTAGTGGCCTTGGAGTTTTGGCGACAAGATGGAAGCGGTTGGTAAGACTACATTAGACCTCACTGAGGGATTACTCATGGTCCTCATGGCCTCATACGACAAAAAGGGGCGCGAAGGCCATATGTTTTCCAAAAAGGGGTGCCGAAATTGGGGTGCCTGGGGATATGACTGTTAAATACTGAAATGAGGCTAAGAGTCGTAGTAATTTATACCTCATTGAGGGATTTTTCATGGTCCTCATAATCTCAAAATTCAATGAGGCTATGAGGGATAATAAATGAGGACTCATTGGGGGCTTTTACATAGCCCTCATAGCCTTATATGACAAAAAGGAGTGCCGACGGCCATATATTTTTCAAAAGGGGTGCCAAAATTGGGGTGCCTGTGGATATGGCTGTTAAATACTGAAATGAGGCTAAGAGTCGTAGTAAATAATACCTCATTGAGGGATTTTTCGTGGTCCTCATAACCTCAAAATCCAATGAGGCTATGAGGGATAATAAACGTGGACTCATTGAGGGCTTTTACATAGCCCTCATGGCCTCATACGACAAAAAAAGGGATTCTCCAAAAGGTATCCTCGATAGGTATCCTCGAATAATACAATACCAGGCCATAGGTATCCTCAAATACTGAAATGAGGCTAAGAGTCGTAGTAAATTATACCTCATTGAGGGATTTTTAATGGTCCTCATAACCTCAAAATTCAATGAGGCTATGAGGCATAATATATGAGGACGCATTGAGGGCTTTTACGTAGCCCTCATGGCCTCATACGACATGCCTGGGAATATGGCCATTGGATATAGAGGTGATGAGAATCGGATACGACTCCGTTGTAATAAGGGGAGATAACTCTGCATACAGATTATGGGAAATCAAGCAATCTGATTGGTTAGTTATAATTTATATAAATGAACTAGATAAATGAAGCAACAAGAGTACACGGAATAGGGTCAAAACTAACTAGAATAGACCAGAATTGCTAAATATAGTAATGATAAGCAAAGCTGTTCCAACTGATAAGCTCTTCTACGCTACTGGAGTATACTCCACTTCAATCGAACACACCCCCAGGGGACCCATCGGTACTATAGCACTACATGCTAAGCCGATAAAATGGGAAATCCGTATCAAATAAAGTCAATTTCGGTGATTTTGGGTGGATTTTGGTGATTTGGAGGGATTGTCGGGTTGTTTGTGATAATTAGATTTACTCCGATTCAATCTAACATACACTCCGATCATACCCCGTCCCATTTCAGAACAAATGGGTAACATAGCAACCACGTGCTACTATAAAAACCAAGATGGCAGCCTCAGTATACAAAATGGACGACGGAAACACTTGTCACCTTAAGAACACGCGCTGCGCATGCGCACTAACACCACGTATCACCATGGGGATAACGTCACAACATGGCCGCTCACGCGGGTTACCATGACAACACAACACGGCGCCACTAGGTCACGCGACATGACGTCACTTCCGGGGTCCTGCACCGGGGCCCTGCCACTGATCCCTGAAACATACGAGACATACTACTGACAGTCAACTATCTGTGCAAAATGGTTGACCAACGGGGCAACGAGCTCCCTCAAAATAATGTTTCAGCCATAGAAGTGGCTTTCGGCGAGTATTAGCAATAGAGTGCATACATATTTTTACAAAATTCCGCAAAAACCACTGTGTCATATTGGCGTATTTATTTAGTTATGCTGTGTTTTCATTTCGGTAATGAAACGTTAGAAAACATCACCTGGCAGTTTAAAAGTTCAAATCAAAGCATTGTGTAACGTTACGAAAATAAAATTTATAAACCTGAGTGAGATGTTGGAGTGTGCTTTCCCAAAATAGGCATATGATCAATACGAAAAAATGGAGCGCAAGAAAATAGAAGTTATGGGGCTTTCAGTAGGCGGATATGCTGTGATATAAGGCGAAGTAAGATCAATATTAGGCGAGGCCGAAGGCCGAGCGTAATATTGATCTTGCTGAGCCTTATAGCACACCATATCCGCCCACTGAAAGCCCCATAACGTATTTATTATGCCAGTCCTTTGAAAGAGACAGAACCATAAGTGTTCCATGATTCCTAGCGCAAGTGTTCTGTTATCACTATCAGGGAATTTCCCGGATTTACGTCATATGAAGATCACGCTAGTAGCAGGCGCTGAAACAACGGAGGTTTCATCTCAATAAACAGGAATTTATATTAACAATTCACAACTTTAATTCAGTGTTAAGTACTGGAAAAATGAAACAACTGGAGCAAATGGATTAACAATTTTTTTCAAGAAGGCAAGTAGAAACAGTTTCAATCATTATTTGTTGTTAATGGTGATATTAATGTTTCTATACATGTCGTTTTAGTGGTTTATTTGTTGTATTTATTTACATTTGTTTATTACAATTTCTCAAAGACTGGAAGAAACGTATTATAGCTGTACGTTGCCCAACAGACACACACGCAAAATTATTTGTTGTTCGTTGAACACGCGAAATTAGGAAAAACACCGAAGCGAGCGTTGGATGTCAAAACAAAATTTCGGAACTGACCGTATATAAGCTCTATATACTGTCAGCTCGATTACACACATTCTCATATACGGTCACTAGATATTGAAGTTGATTGGTGCATAACAATTACTGGCATAATAATTATAAATATGGATCCACTCTCAAACGTTAGGCAAGAGAAACGAGCCCCCAACAGCACCGGGAATAGATAGACGACAAACGCGTTCGAACTGATATTTTTTATCGAACGGGATCTTTTTTGGGCGGAGGGATGATATTGAACGAGAAGCCCAAGGGTTCGAGTTCAATATTATCCCTCCGCCCAAATCGATCGAGTACGGTAAACAATTACAGTTCGAACGCGTTTGCTGTTCTGTATTTATTGCACGCCTACTGTTTACTAAAAAAATATTAAAAACAGAACACAAATTATTGCCAAAAATAACCCAAACGTAAAAAAAGAAATAATTAAATAGTCCGCGCACGTGATCCGTATTGTTCAAGGACAATACAAAAAAAAAATTATTGTTCGCTTCGGTTTTTGCAGAAAAAAACGTGTATTCTATGAAAATAAAAGCATAGAGGTGCAATAAATGTGTTTTCCTTTGTCTAGCAGTTTTTATTGTTTGCACCAGATTGAACTCCAAAAAGGATTTTATTGAATATATCATCTTCTGATATAGTAATGAAGTTCTGACTCGCATCATATGAAAATATGGCTTCTTGATTGTATCAGTAGACTATAATTAATAATTCAGTTTGTTTCTTTTTATTTTAATTCACCACACGTTGCGTGACATTTATGGCATTGTGACATTCTGTGGATTTCCTCTTCTAGTTGCAAATGAATGTAGTTTAAGCTCAATTGAATAGTTGTGATAACTTAAGAAATAGGTAAGTAATGCAGTAATTGTGCGGGTGAATATAGTCAGCATTTATTAACGCATGCAGGGGTGTGTGGGGGGATTTCACACGGCTTGGTTAAAAATTCCATACGTGTGCATAATCAATTTTTTTTTCAATTAATGCTAGAGCCTTTACATTTATTTTTACAAGTAAATTACTAGATCTAATATACCAACACAAGAAGTTATCACGTTGGCAAGGATATAACCGTTAATACACCAGATGGTCTCTGGTACAACAATACAATGGTACTCCAAGTATTGCACAAAAATATTCTGGTACCCCGGGGTATTTTGGTACAATACTTTGGCGTATGATGCTACTTTGCTATTTGAAAACGAAGACTCTTCAAGCTTCACAGAACGCATCAGTGATACCGCATCCACAGCAATTTAGGTTGAACTGCCACCCCCTACTCTAAGCACAATTCCAGCACCCATCTCTGATAGGGGAAATGTAGGCGGTCTTGGTAATAGTTTATAATATGCAATAAATATCATACAGAGATCTACTTGAAAGTTAGCACCATATGTAATAATCACAAATAAAATTTGGCTCAAGATACAACAGACGTACACATCATTGTGGAATGGGATCTACAGATAAAGTATATCGAGGAACAATTCCCACAGATCAGCACGGATCATGAATTTACTTTTCTGTTCAGTTATGTTTAGAAACAAATTTTAATCAGAACGCTGGAATACTATGTAAGGATGTAAGGGTTCTGCTGCATCAGGAAACTCAACTGATATTATTTGATCTCTGGTGAGTAACCGCCATTACTATTTTGATGCGTTTCCACTCGCTTTGAGTTTTTAAAATTTGAATAAAAACAAGATAAGAGAACTTAATAGGCTCCTGCGAAAATTTGAAATTCGATTCGAAAGTCAAATTCGATTCGATTCAAAATCGGAAATTCGAATATTTTCGAATATACTTCGGCCGTAAGTTTGTGACAGTTCTGAGTAGGAACACAACTGACCTGTAGCGGTAACAGTGTTTGTAGCGATGTAGCTACAACTGTACAACGGTGTGGCTACATCGGTACAAACAATGTTACTACTACAGCTGTTCGTTTCAACTTATTGACCAGTGACCATTTATCAAAATTTTAAGTTTCAAACTTTGGAAAGTTATTCAACTGTTCAATTTCAATAATTGATTTGTTCCACGACATGATCACATAATTTTATTTTGTGTATAGTTCTGTTCGATCGCAGTTACTAGATACATCGTCAAAAGCAACGGTTTTCTAAAAAAATCCCCCTGATTATTATATAAACAGAAGTAAAGCAGGCTCTAATTTACAAGCAGATCGATTCCATTCAGCGTTGAATTATTGCCTCGTTTCAGAAATCCAGCATTTTATTTAAAAGCTACAAAGTCAGCAATTCGAATATCTTCAATCAACAGTTAGTATATTGGTTAATATATCAGTTTTCAGCATGGGAAGTGGTGAGGCGAAAAATGCACTCTGCATAACTGTGTGTCTTTTAATAATCGGGTGTATTATTTTGGGAAAAACACTTTTCTTTTGACGAAGTATCCATTAACTGTGATTCGATTCGAAGTTCGATTCGAAATTCGATTCGTTTTCACAGATTCGATATTCGATTCTACCAAAATCGGCAATTTGCAGGTTCATAAAACTTAAGTACCAAAAATATTTTCAATGTACCGTATTTATTGATTTAAAGCATTAATATTTAAAAATGGAAAGAAAATATTATTTGTAGTCCCAAAAGATCTTTGTTGTGTTAACGTTTCTATCGATTTTTAATGCTGAAGCGGGTATTTTCTTTACAGTTTACTTAACAAATTAAAAGTGATATTTTGAATGTTTAAAAGTGATGTGTTGACATTTTCTGTGCCGAAACTAAATTTATCTTACAATCACATAGATTTTGGCCTGAAAACCACGAGAAACGGTACGTATCACATAATTTGTTCTGATTCCGTATCATACAGACGACTCATTTCCGGTAGCGCTACGGGCTATCATGGATACATTCTATGTGCGTTTCAGTGATCGACCGAACATTATGTCCCAAAAATGTTTAAAACTAATTTAACTCTTTACCTAACATGAAAAGCAGACGACACGTGCAAAAAAAAAAATTCTTGAATAACTCATTTTTTGTCTCAAAAACATAGGCTATGACCCCTCATTGGAACGAGCACAATGAGCTCGTTCCAATGAGAGGTCATAACCTATGTTTTTGAGAAAAAACATGAAAAAATAATGAAAAAATAATGAAAATTAATTGGTGATTTTTGAGAATGGTGTTGGCCGGTTTTGGTCGTTACGTTGGGTAAAGGGTTAAGAATTAATCTATTTATGTGACAGAATTGTTAGACAAATGAATTATCATGATAATGTGCATGTCCTATGATTTGCATCAGATTCTCGGTGGTATCCAAAAATGGGATCACAACTCGCCGCCAAAGCCGGCTCGTTGAGATCCCATTCTGGACACCACCTCGAATCTGATACAAATCACAGGACATGCACATTATGATGATAGTCTGTATATATCTAAGGGTATTTCAGTTATGCTTGTAGCTATACGTTTTATTTTGGGAACAAATATCGCACTTCGAACAGCGACGATTGATCGCCTCACCTAATATGAACTCTTATTGTCCTGTTTCAGCCAGCTACACGCCATTTAATTTACAATAGCGGGTGCCTTTTCTGCAAATGCAGCTCAGGTGATTTGTGGGAAGAGTTGGTTTGGTAAGCTGCTTACTTAAAATACCCTGATGCCTGCGAGATATATGAGACAATCCATGCGACCGATGCGCAATTATTTATTTATTAGTGTTTCATGTCACTTTCAACATCTACGGCTATATTATATATTATGATCGCAACATCGGTATGAAGTCAAGTTTAGCCGATCGTTTAAACCTATGCCACCCACTTCAGAGGACATCCATCCCAGGCCTCGATTACCAGGTCCTATTTTACCAGAAAAGCCGCATGTGTTTACTACAGTAAACATGCCCTTATCCACTTCCTGGGGTTCCCTAGGGTAACTCATCGTCAACCTTAACTGAAAGAGAAAATATGCGTACACATGTCCGTCGAATAAGCTGAAATGTGAATTAAACATTTCCCCTTGTCGAGTTAAAATGCCTTCAAAACATAGAAACAGAATGCGGTGAGAAAAGGAACGATCGGCTGAGATAATACAGAGCCGAGACAGTTCAATAGATGGATATTTAGTCAAAGCCAGCGTGAATTTATAATCACCGAATTGAACTTTTCCTAGCAACAATCCCAAAACGCATTATTTTCCATGATTACGCTTCAGTAATACTACATGTTCCGTCAAGGGAAAGAAAACATTGCGCGTTCACTTCGGAGAGACGACTAAGAAAAACCCATCAACAAGAAACGAGCAGACAATCCCCAGAGTGTAACTATATTTCCCTTCTCATTATTCCTCGAATACAGATGACAACATCGACATAGTCTTTTTTTTTTACCCCAGAGGCATATTACTCTTATTAGCTTGCAAAGTCTGGATAGCATGTCACCCTTTCAACTACATGACGAGAAAATTGCATATTTGGACTGTCTGCGTTTATATTCTGATATTTATGCATATGCGGAATTTTCGCCTGGGATTTGTCTTAGGACCTTATGTGGATACTCGGCTCTAAACCATATTATTATTATTATTATTATTACTATTGCGAATCGAACAAGGAAGAGGATTTCGAGTCAAATCGAATCTCGCACCGAATACCCTTCAAATTATAGATAAAGAACTTTTAACAACCATAAATATTGTACGTTTCTACTTGAGTATTGTATGCGACTCGTGTGTTTTGGCAAAATCAATCAAAAAGGCGGAATATTCGAGAAAGAAATCACAGACGTTTCGGAAGCGCAAACTCTTGAACTCTTCTTTTATCGTTGAGTCACTTGCACGGGAGACAAGGGGCCAACACTAGAAAATTTTACAATTGTATTTTCTAGAATGTATTTTCTGCATTTTAATATAACTGACTCAAATGAATCATTAGCATTTTAAAAGATATGGCAATTTGCCAACTGGCAAATTGCTAGATCTTTGAAAATGCTAATGGTTCATTTTAACCCATTTAGAAGTCATAACTAAAACATACAATTCTAGAAAATACAATTATAAAAGTTTTATAGTATTGGCCCCTGATGATAGAAGACGAGTACACGAGGAGACACTTGGTAGCATTTTCTCAAAATTTCCTAATCAGCGCGAGACTCATCGGTTCGAATCATCGGGATGACATATCGAAGTTCGAAGCTTTTCATGGCCCTAATTTTTTATTGTATTTTAACGGGTCCGATTATGGTACCCTTTTCCAATGAAATGTAGTGTATTTTCTCCCACTTACCAGTCTAATATTTCTAACTCCAAAACATGCAATAAACAATACATCTTGACGCTCTGGACAATCTTCTATAAATTCTACAACACCACACCATGGACGCTTGTTTTTCCTGGTTGTGATTTCCAGTCAAGTCTTGGCTGCCTGTGTTGGCAGCCAAACTTTACGAGAAGCCATTGCCATATAGCCATTAACATTGTCGAGATGCCTTCTAGGAGCATACCATGTACAGCGCCTGTTTAAAAGAGTACAACAATGTCCTAAAGCTTTAATTGGGCAGTTTAGATATAATCTGCCATAACAGGCAGTCATCGCTGAAAGTAACTGATAGTGAAAAAGTTAAAAATTAAACTTGAGCAGTTACTTTTCAGGAATTTACAACATTTCCGATTTATTACCAGTGACGGTAAATTTCCCATTTGAAAGGAACCCGTATCCCATTCCGAAAGTGGTGAGGACAATCCCTTATAATAAGTAAGTAGGGAGACGAATCATTTCCACTCGGCAGATTAAGTTCTTTCGAACTTGTTCCCTTGAATAGACTCCTCATGTACGATGTCAGCGTTTTGTCAAATTTCGAATTTTTAGGGGAAGAACTGAGATGATTTTCTTCTAGCGCCTCATAGGTCTGTTCGGTTAAATCACTACAGATCCTGCTTTCATCTTTATTTTTCAGTATGCCATCCTATCGTTGACTGGCAACCTTTCTTCTAGGCAAATATTACACACACCATCTTCCCAGGGTTAATTTACGAGTGTGAGACAGCTATCATTCTATGATCTACTTCTCGTTTGGCTCAAATTAATGAACAGACCATGCGAATTGAAGATAGACTGCAGGCCCTCGTACCTTTGCAAACTCATTGCTATAACTACCATTATAAAGATGGAGAACACTCAGTTGTATTCATTCTTAAAAACGAAAGAGATTACGGGTTTTCAGAAGTACCACTTTTCTATCATCGCTTTAACCCTTTTCCTAACATGAAAAGCAGACGACACTTGCAAACAAAATTCTTGAATAACTAATTTTTTTCATTTTTTGTCTCAAAAACATAGGTTATGACCCCTCGTTGGAACGAGCTCGACGAGATCGTTCCAACGAGGGGTCATAACCTATGTTTTTGAGACAAAAAATGAAAATATTTTGAAAATTAATTGGCGACTTTTGAGAATAGCGCTGGCCGGTTTTGGCCGTTACGTTGGGTAAAGGGTTAAAAATGTAGAAAAACATTACATTTTGCCAGACCTCTCATTTTTTCCTGCGTCGCCTCTGACTTCGCGTTGCTTATGGGCGTCTCGTCGGGCTCTATCGGGCCACTCTCCTATTAGCCCTTTACCCAAAGTACCGACCAAAACCGACCAGCGCTACTCACAAAAATTACCATTCAATTTTCATTTTTTTCCATTTTTTGTCTCGAAAACATAGCTAATGACCGCTCATTGGAACGAGCTCGTTGAGGTCGCTGCAATGAGAGATAATGAGCGATTTTTTATGCAAAAAATATAAAAAAAAATAAGTTATTCAAGAATTTTCTTTGCAAGTGTCGTCCCTCTTTCGTTTTAGGTAAGGGATTAATGTAATTTTATTAGTTCGAGGTTCCAATTATAATAAGAACAGTACACGATAGAATGGAATTAGTTACGACGTTAGAATTCTCACTCCATAATCATTGCTCAAAAGTTGCGACGGACTGTACTTGTGTTTTCTCAGTCAACACCTCTTGGCGATCTCGGCTGTTCATCTTCATTTTTGTGACTTGAAATACACACACGAGATTTTGCATTTATTGAAACAGTTGCCACTCATCATGCATATTTAATGGCTATAGTTATGTGAAAAACAATGAGAGGGATAATAATGGCTTATCAGTTGACACATCAGACTTATAATGGGAAAGTTGTGAGTTCGGTCCTGACCCACAAAACTTAAGTTGGGTCTTTAATAAAGGAACTTTATCTCGCAAACCCTAATTCACTGGGCTCGATAACTGACACCGCCATGAGTTGAAAACTTGACCTCTGATATGTTGAGCCAAGTACTTAGAGTCAAAAACCCACAAACACTTACGTGAGGCACATCCAGTATAGGCTTGGACCTGATGGGCGTCATGTATTGATGAAGTATTGCGTTTAAATAGTTCATTGACAACGGATTTGTTCGGCGCTAGAATGGGGTCAAATTGTTATTTCCGGGGTCTTTCGCTAGAGTACACTGGACACTTTATGAGACATCCAGTATTTTGTGAGTTTGATACTTTTCGAGGGTATTTTTTTCGAGGGTAGTTTATTAAGTTATTGATTTTAAGACCCCTGGTCATACATATAAATATTTGACACTCCTACTAATTCAGGATAGTGATTCTACAAAATTAGACCACCAACAATAATAAAAGTCAATATTGTTCCGAAAACGATTTATCCAGGCAGGGTCAGTGAGAAGGAATGTTAGCCCGGTAGTAATCTCGGGGACGGGGATTCGGATAGCAAGGGCCTCGCCTGTGACTAGGAAAACAAATTATGCATTGAATTTGAATAAAAAGCCGCCAATAATCGACAGAAGTAATTTTAGTGCCCTCTGGAGACTCACGTTCGTTTATGGGAATATAATTCCCTTTATTTCGTACAGGAAGTACAGAAAATGGTGACGTTTGCTGTCCAAATTTACTAAATGTCCATGGATTATCCATCATGTTCCGGTTACCTTCACAACCCATGTCCTTTCAACTTCGAAACTCAGACAATATGGTCAACACCATAAGATAGATACAACGAAAAAGACAACGCGCCGCAAAGTCAACCTGTGGCCCCAAGTTCCTAGAGTCGATACGTCAATCCAAGATGTATTGTGTCACATTCGTGACAGACAAATAGAAATCTTAAAGAAATGTTTGAGACACCACGGGATTATTACGGTTAAATCTGATAACAAAAAATTTCACTCTGCCCAAGTAGCCCTGATGAAGACTACAGTGTATACTTAAGGCGCACATTTTTCTCCACAAACTTCGAACACAGTTGAGGGAGAAGAATACATGAAAGCTTTGACCAAGAGAGTGATTATTTTCTAGCGACTAGTGTCAACTGCATCACTGACTTTTTATTTTAATGTTAAACTTTTATGTCAAAGGTTTAGTTATGCTATGAAAAACAATACATAGATAGCGTTTCCAAGACAATTATTTTTTCTCAACTAACTCATAATCAACATAATGCACCCACAAAAATACTAAATTCTGTTAAATTCTTTCACAAACGATTTTTAGTTTGTATACTATGGTAATGCACGGGTGCGATTAGAGGAAACATTGTTTAGATAGGAAGGAAGGGAAACCAGTGAGGACGTCGAACTGATTGATTTCAAGTGTTTGTTTTCGAACTTTGTGAAGGATTTCTTTCTAAAACGTCTATATTGAATGAGGAAATCTGTTTGCTTGAAGGAAAAGGAATATCTCAATACCAACACTTTGGGTAATTTTTTGCGCACGGTACATGTAGAAGTGGTTACTTGAATGGACACACGAGGTACAGTTTTCATCCAGGTAAAACCTCACATCCCGGAAACGACATTAACCCTTTATCCAACGCATATGGTATCAAATGTTGTTATTGTAACTATTTGGAGGTCTTTTTCCATTTTTTTCACAACAATTCAGCACCAACATATCAGGTGATCGCAAAATGGGACGAACTTCAATGAGGGGGTTACATGATATGGTTTTGTTGACATTTTTCGTAAAATATTTCTTTTTAACTTCTCAATTTGTAAATCAGGCCTGTCTTTTCCTTTGCTATAGGCTTAACAGCACAAGCGACGTTTTGGGCATTGGACTCCAGGTTGTACCGTGGACCACACGGAAAAAAAAATAAGCCAATGGACCTGTGGGTCGGTGTTTCTTGTGTCCTTTTGTGTGATTCGACAGTTACTGTTTGGGTAAAAGTTGCACCCAGTGTGCATTATAGTAGCAGTTCACTCAAGACAAACTGTACACACACAATTATAAATCTATACCGCGGTTGGTGTATATATTCAACATTACCCGACACAATTCAGATATCTACAAATATGCTAGGTTCTGCGTGTAAGGGTGACACGTAAGAATGCATCTGATTGGCCGTTACGCATCTGAGTGGCATTATGGCGTGAAAGAAATGCTTCGACACAAAATGGTGTCAAGTAAGAATGTAAACAGACCGCCGAAGGTGATACTTCTCTTAAAAATATCAGCTTCATCCACTCAGTTCAAGTTTAATCGTGGTATACACAGATTATCATGATAATTCATTTATCTAAGAATTCTGTCACATAAACAGATTAAATCTTGAATTATTAATACAGTTTTGGTACATATTGTTGTGCACTTTAACAAAGAGAAACGCGGTCACCGCAAATTTTCGAAGTTGCGTTGTAAAATTATTCACTCTCAATATCACTTCGCATGATGATACGCTTCAATTTACAAGTGTGCACTATTTAATTATGCAGTTTCTATTTATTGTATGTGTGTGTGTGTGTGTGGGGGGGGGGGGGGGGGTCATTTGCTATTAATAGTCCTGTCGCTAATTGTAAGGAATTTTGATTTGTTTTGTAAGCGATCAGCCGAGTCGATCGCTGAAACGCACATAGAATGTATTCATCCGCCTGTTATGATAGCCCGTTGCGTCCCCGGAAACGGAATCAGTATGAGTCGTGTTATTATACGGAATCGGAACACACTATGTGATACGTACCATTTCTCGTGGTTTTCAAGCCAAAATGAATTTGATTGTGAGATAAAAATACAGAAAACACCTCGGGTAGAGTGCGGACGACAGAAATCAATGACTGTTGTTGGAGGTTTTCATGTGTTTCGAGAAATACTCCAACTTTAGTCGCTGATTCCATTTTCCCTTACTCCTCACTCGTTGTGTTTTGTCTTAATACATCAATCTCTCACGGTAAACTTAGAAGTTTAAAGATGAACAGACTTTGCGCATAAAGCATGGGTCAATGCATTATTTAAGAATTGAATGCAATTTTTATAATCTTTATTTGAGTATCAACGCGTGGAAATGGGTACAAATTATGTATGAATCCCGAAGGGATTCACACAATTTGTACCCATTCCCACACGTTCATAATCCAATAAAGATAATAAAAATTGCATTCAATTCTTATAATTACATTCCGTAACTGTTTGAACTACTTTTCTTTCCCCCACGAATCGTCATTCGCCGTTGTTGAATATCATACGACTTTCAGTCGTTGGAATCAAGACTAGCGCAGGCCTTTGTTCCGTCTGAATGATATCTCAAAGGCAAATAAGCTTTAATTTTCACAACTTTAGAAAGGGAAACGAGTATTTTAGTAACGAGCTTTATGCCACAGTTGGGAAATGTCACCAAAGAAGCAGCAGCGGAGTTGATCACTGCGAGAGGCGCTAAAAGCTAAAAACGCGACCAAACACCGCCCGAATTACATTCTGTCAACTGCGCTCTACCGTAAATGCGGGTCAAAGTTCGACCAAATGTATTCATTGGAAAATGAATTACATTTGGTCATGACGTTTTTATTTACATATAAATCAGTTCAATATGCCCTCTTATATGAAGGATACAGAGAGAAATAATAAACAGATACAAAGTATGAATTGTAATCGTGCCAAAGCATTGGCACATATCATTTTAAAGTAACAATCACGTTTAATGTTTCAGATGTGAAATCTTAAAACTCCATCTGCTTATTTAAGACTACGAAAGACGAGACCATATGTTTGGTGAGCGTTGTTCTTTCGGCAAGTGCGTCATTTCCTACTCCAATTCGGATCAAATGTCTTGTAGTGATTGACGTCAAGGAAAAATAAAGAATTGTCACTACTTTCATACCACCTCATTTCTGAGGCAAATTCTTGAAAACAAACTGCAAAACGTTACTGATGTCGGGTCCGTTTAATAACAGGTGTACATTTTAAGAATTTATACTTAACCCGAGAGATTAAAAAACCGCAACCGAACCTCTGAAAAAAAGAAATTCTCTTTTCATAATCTGCAGTTTATTTTCATTACAAGTGCATTCCGCGTTGTGTCCTTGGGCGAGACACTTAACCCCCATTGCCCACGTGGGGGCACGGTGACGCTGTGTACTAAGGCGTGCTGCACGTCGATGGTGCACCTGTCTTCAACCAATGCTAACCCTGCTTGTGTGGAGTTGGTATGTTGGGGAGCTGACAGTTGCTCGCCGTTGCTCGGTGGTTCTCTCCGGGTACTCCGGCTTCCTCCACACGTAAACTGTCGAGGTCATGATTAGCCATTGTGCAGAAATATGTGACCTTAAACACCAATAAATAAATAATATTACAAGTGCATGGCGGGTAATTTTATTTATTTGATAATTTACAAATTAATGTGTTAATTTATTTATACTTTTATTTATTTTTATTGCGAAGCTTTAGTTCATAGAAGTACCGGTCACGTGCACCTATTTTTCAGGGAATTCCCAACAAAACCACACCAAAATTTGAACAACCGAATTATCACCCAGACAAGTGGAGTTGTTTGGTAAAAAGATAAACAATCAAATAACACATTAGCATTGTCCATCTGCGCGTGGGCGTGATCGGTAGAATATTCATCTTAGTCCAGGCAGCAGGGTTATTAAGAGTAATTTATGTGAGACTCTACTTTCGAACTTCGGCAAAAGACGAATAAATCGTGTCCATAAATGAAACTTTTGCCACTGAGAGAACTTTGAGTAATGTATTGGAGTTTGTTTGTGAAAGCATTAGTACCACAGATGTCCCCAATGTATTTTTCGCCGAGTCGCACTCAGAAAATTGTGTACAGTGGATAACTGAATTTGAGGTATCACAGCAGTAAATATTTTCCCATTGGCGTCCATTATAACGTTCAAGCGAGAGAAAGTATGATCGCATCACTTTAATTTTGGCATTCAAATATCTTTGTCAAGTTTTGCTCCTCAGACAACTTGTTCTGACCTGAAACAGGGGGCCATGCAACAAATAAGAGAGGAAACCTGACCGGAAGAGAAGTACCGGTCACGTGCACCTATTTTTCAGGGAACTCCCAACAAAACCACACCAAAAGTCAATTGTATTTTTTAGGTCTAAAAAACATCAAATCTCCCTCTTTATTCATCCAGAATATTCAACAATAATGCAAGATGTCATTAGAATGTTTCAAATGTTTATTGAAACAATGTATTTTCCCAAGGCTGTTTATTTCTAGAGATTGCGTCATTTCCGAGTGAAACATTTCAAGGCTGGTAACTCTATTTCAAATATTTACTGCAGCGATATCTTGATGTACTCCCTGCACCCGAAACGCTTAAAAGATTATATTTTACAATGCAAATACGTTGTTGGGCAGAGGCGGTCTGGGAATACACCGGGAAGGGGGAGACGCGGAGAAAATTTTGATTTTTGAAACTGATCGAACGCGGCTTCCTTGCATATGAGCGATCAACGGCAGTCCGCTTAGAGGACATTTTGATGGCATTTTTGTATCATTTTCCTCGATCGTTTGACAAAAAAATGGTTCTATCGGGGTGGGAGGGACTCATCCGGAAGACCATAGTTGGGCCCAGTCGTAGAAAATTTTGATTTTTGAAATTGAAGGAACTCTGTTTCCTTTCATCTGAGCAATGAATGGTAGACTGCTGGAATATCGAAATGTCCTCCATGTGGACTGCCACAAAGGGAACATTTTGATATACCTCAGTCAATGCAATCATATCCATTTCGTATTTTCGTGATTTTCACGACACTTCACGTACCAATAGGTGATGGGCTGCATAAATGTTTTTGCCCCAGGAGGATCCTCAATCGGGAAAGTTCTCGAGGTGTCTGAACCCTTTCTGACAACTACAATTTAGGGGTGTGTACCGTCTTGCCAGATAGATATGTACAACAATGCTGTTCACTGAGTGGTGAGTGATGCACTCGGCTATCATCCCACATCCGATCCGTCCTTTCACATACTCATGTCACTGGGTCAGGGAGGGGGGGGGGGATTAATGTTAAAAACTTGCTAGACAATCTTTACAAATCAAATAAGCTTAAACTAGACATGCACGACGATTCACCTCAAGCTACACACAACAGTATCATATAGGAACAGAGGGATAATAAGTTTATAAAGTTTATCAAGCAACTATGCTTCATAAATTAATCAAAAAACTCACCCTTCACTAAATCCACCCTTGTCGATAAGTAAAGGCCCCATTAACGGAGAAAACTTTAGCCTCCCATTCATGGAAGGAACAACTCAACATCTCCCCACTAGGGATAATTTGACAGAATAAAATACAATGCAGGAACACATAGAAAACAAAAACAGATTATAGATTTTTCTTTGATATAAGAATTATTGGTTAGCATCCCTGTACCGTGATGTAATCTATAATGGTCAAGACCATTGCTATCCCTGACTGGTGATATAATAGATAATTGCATAAAATCAGGTGCTAGAATCAGTTCAAATCTCATAGTGACCGTTCTATATCTCTGTCCCGATCCTATATGCACCCTGTACATTAAATACTTCGGCGGCCCAGCGCGGAGGTGGGTGCCCATAATATCTCAAAATTCAATGGTATTCGTGGATAATTCCGCAGTGGTGTCCCACTTCGCCTCCCCTCCCATCCCCCCACCAAAAAAAAAACCCAAAATAATCAAGAGCTAAAAAGAAAATAATACAGTCTGTCTGGAGATGAAATAATATATACTGCAGGGCGGAATACAAATTGGTTGGAATGTTCCGTTCCCCAGTATACTATCAAACACCCCAGAAGTGTACCCCGAAGGGTCGGGGGAGGGGGGGGGGGGGCACGGAATCTCAAATTATTTGATATGCGTGAAAGAGCAGTAATATTGCATGGAAAATGAAATGTACAAACTCGAAAGTCCCATTCCGTGACGACGGTGAGGGTGCCCATGTATTTTCGTGTTATCAAACAACTCACAATCCTATGATTGGCGTGCATGGTGGTGCAACTAACACTGACCTCCGTATGTTCTCGAATACACCTATGTTGTACTCTATCTCGGGACTGGGTCCCCAAAAATCTGAAATTGTTTGATCTGTGTGGAGGAGTTACTAATACTGCATGGCGATAGGTACACAGAATTTTGGCAGTACCATTTGAAACACAATTTCGAAAAGTGCATTTATTTAAGGGGCAGGGAGGACATGTTAAGGCACTTCCCCCGCCAATTTACTACGTTTCAAAAAGGCACAGATCTGCAATGACGAAGTTGAACTCAACCTCCATCCAAAGTAGCTTCCATAACATCGATCTCCTGTTTTCACCCAAACATCGGCTTTTGTACCAAATGCTTTAGCTTGGTGCCATTTCGCATTATTTTGTCTAATGCATACATGTGTATAGAAGAATTTCATCTGATTTGCACCACTATCAGTTTCGTAGTTTTCATTTCCTATGTACGAGCAAAATGGTTGAAGATAATTTTTTTCCTACAAACTGCATGGTTACTTTCTTTTAATTTCTCAAAGCTAATTATATGGCAAAAAAATATATACACTGTCAGTTGATATAATATTTTTTGGTTTCTCATTCGAAGCCCATGGCTAATTAGTTTTCAGAAATCATTTTCGAGGAAAACAATTGAATGAGAGCTTGAAATGGCAAATGGGAAACATCTGAATGTCGTGTATTTACATTTATCCCATAAATGGTTGTTTATTCGGAGAATAAAAGCCTTGGATAAATGTTTGCTTTATTCACCTAGTAGGGTGATAGTTTTCTTCCCGTAGGTTCAACACTGAAAGAATTTATTCCTATTGTAGAGACGGAGTTGTTGACCTCTGACCTCTACCGCATTCGTGTAGTATAATTACCAGTTCAATTGTTGTTTTCTTTAAACATTTGTGAAGATATGACACAATGCCAGTAGAGAAAACTACACATTGTTCATTTAATAAAGTATCTTTGCAAGTTTAGTTGAAGTGTGCAAAGGAATTATTTTTATACAGAAATGTATCACTGCGCCTGTTTATTTTTGTTAATAATGCTTGTCATCGAATTGGACCTATGCGCTCCTCACTCCTCGCTGTGTTTTCAAGCGTGTAACAGCACGATTTCGCCGCGACTGCCCTGAAAAAGATTTATGGGATAAACAAAATAAACGTATAGTGTTTTCAAGTAAAAAACATATTTTACGAGTAGAATTAAGAATGAAACCAACTCGCCAGAGGCTCGTCGCTTTCATTCTTAATCCTACTCGTAAAATATGTTTTTTACTTGAAAACACTATACGTTTATTCTATATGTCCTTTCGCACCGAAATAGTGTGAATCGAGTGGCAAAATTATACATTAAACTGTTCTAGCAACGTTGTTCTCTTTCTCGAGCAGGGGTCAGTACTATAAAAACTTTTACAATTGTATTTCTAGAACTGTATTTTCTGGCTATGGCTTTAAATGCGTTGAATTGAACCATTAGCATTTTTAAAGATGTGACAATTTAACAGTTGGCAAATTGCCATATCTTTTAAAATGCCAATGATTCATTTTTGTCAGCTATATAAAAAGGTAAAAAATACAATTCTAAAAAATACAATTGCAAAAGTTTTATAGTATTGGCTTCAGATCGTCACACAACCGCGACACATTTACACCTGTGATTTAACTTTACTCTGAAATTATGTCCTGTGTTTTTGTACATCTCTCTAAAATCTTATTTTAATGAAATTTCAGCCCATTTGCGAACGCTTTCTGCTAACTAGTACAAGGAACTATATTTTTCTGCTATTAATCAGTAATTCGAAAAATGTTTAAGCAATGATCAGTTTGTTTGTATTCTGAAAAATTTGCCGTGGCTCTATCGAAAATATTGGAATGAATTATTTTGGAAGGGAATATAATAACTAATTTAATGATTGTGTCTGTCTATACTGGCGATTATTATATTATTTCTGAACACCTGGAATTATGCGTGCCTACTTTCAGCGGACCCTTTCCTGAACTGCATATCATCCCTTCCACTCAAGGGAGATATTTGTCGTGCCTTCTCGTGAGAGACTCGTTGGTATCAAGGCAAAACACTAGATACACTCCATTTAGTCTGAGGTAAGGAAGTGCGGAATTCCAGTAGCAAACGTCATTTAGTGTAGAACTAAAGAAAGAGATTTACTTGGGGCACCAACGACTGGTGGCCGAGCCGTGAACGGTGATTTGGTATTGTTCCACTGAGTGGTCGTTGTCGAAGGAAATTTCCTCGGTTGGTATTTGTACTATAGCTATGACATTTGTAATATAATATAATCGACGTCGTTTTATGATTCTCCAGTACTCATGAAATTTCAAAACGAGACATTTTCGCTAATTTCCAGTGAAGTACGCCATGCAGTCTCAAGGATGCGTAAGTCAGACTGACCCAACTCAAGTCCTACATTTCTTCTACTATTCGACCAGTTGTAGAACTACGCTTCTTCTCTTGAGTACATACAGGCGTCATATGCAGTGCTGAGGCATTGCAAATGGCGTTTTGATGCATGCAAGAGTCGATATATCTTTTGCCATATATTTCTCCAGTCTACTTAACCTCCTTCAACAAATTCTGCACCGACTTTCTTAACAGGAAATGCAAAACAATCTCCACCAACCCTGTTGTAAAAGCGCTGAAAAAATACTTTTGTGCACTCCAGATATCGACTTTCTTTCTCGCTACAACATACAGTCGATTTTACTCATTCCCAGCATTGTCGAAGCCAGTGATTGTTGTGAAGATCAGAGAGTGGTCCTCAAACATCATTGTTGATCGATAGAGTGTATCTGGATGACAGTGTGGACGCATTCAGAAGTCTGATCGACTACTTATATCGTTATTTCAACGATACATTTTCCTGTAACGTAAACCCGTCCCGTTGGGAAGCTTTGTCCTGATGGAACAATGCTCAAAATTATTTCTGGGATTGTTTTATAAAGCTTAAGAATTATTAGTACAGACGTAAGTGTAAATGTAGTCACTTTCGATGTGTATATTAATCCTCTGCGTTTCCCGTGCATTTTTCTACAATTACTTGCATTTGCAACAAAGAGGTACTTCACAACTTCGTACGTAATACAAAAGTTCCAAAGGGGCTTTGGATAAAACGAGAATGCTAAGTTCAAGCGTGTCAAAAATAGCTAAATCAATTTCAAGTACACAGCTCCACTCTATCCGCCAAAGCACCTGTAACCTTTACCTTACACGACTATAAGACCAGGGATATCGCTAAGGTGGGTTATGGGGATGGGACACACCCTCCACCAATAATTTGTTCAGTCTGGACATTTTCGTCAGGAGTTGGGGGTGGGGGGGGGGGGGAGGTGATATCAATTTGCCCTTGCTTGTATTCATGTATTTTCTAAAAAAAACTAAAAATGATACTTGGACTTTTGTCACATACACAGTCGGCTATACAAATGGAGGTCTGCATACCCGATTAGGCCTGCTGTGGACCGTACATAACCAGTTTGGAGTAACGCTACGGAACATGTTAATCAAATCGCAAGTTGCGTCACGACGACTACTTGTATATTTTATACATTCATAATAAATTTCTTGAACTTTTAAACAATAATTCCGACTAATATTCCATCTACATCATCAAGGCATGCCTTCAACGAAGGCTGATGATGTAGTTGGAATATTTGACCTATCGGGACTTGAGCCTCATAGTAGGGAACAGTCAAGTTTACACCTCCCCCCTCCCAACCCGGACCCACACAATCGATCAATCTTGCGACGCCCCGACTTATGATTCGTTTCCGAAATTAGTTCGACCCGATGAAAGATGATAACATATGTTTTTGGAAGTGAAAAGTTTAAAATAACAAACTTTGAAGGAAAATTTGTGTGTGTGACGAACGGTTGTTTTGACGAATACGTTGGGCAAAATGGTAAAACCAAATTGGGAATGTGTGTAAGTTTGCGATGCGTGGTTGGCTTGCTGTGTGCATGGGTAGTAGAACCTAACGTCCGAGATATCCAGAATATATTGACCTTTTTTTCGATACATGGTTTACACAGTCTACTGCCCCTCTTTAATTTCTAGCATATTTTATGATCACACAGTTTATCCAACACAGTACTGTGATTCTGGACTGTACCATCCAACACAATGCAAAATACAGCAATTTGAAAACAATGATTTTTATCTTTAAATCAGCGTAGTAACAGTAAGGTTTTATAGGCCATGCTTGCCAGAAACATGGACGACACTAATCATCTCAACAACACACACAAAAAGACACTTGCAAACACAAAAGTCGACCTGATGTTTCATTAAATGAATCAGTTTCCGATGTGTAAACCCGGAATGTTGGAGAAGATCCACTCTAAATATTGATTGCAGCAATTGTTTGACATGCTGAGTAGCATTCCCCTACCTCCACTCCCTACACTCCAGTTTTCCTCGTCTTAAAAGTTGCATTACTTTTTTATTACTGCGGAAGGTGTTTTATTACACTCCAATTACTTTTCCTACAATGCCACATTAAAATATCTGCACGGAACACGTGTTCCATACGGACTTCCATTGACGGACTATTTTTCCACCTGATGCCATGGATCCATCAAGAGAACTCTGCCCATTTTCGTAATCGGCCATTCGAAACATCCCATTCTGGCCTTGATCAATACGGAAGCAGCAATGACAGCCGATAAATGGAATGTCCATTCGAAAAACAACAAAGCGTTTTAAGGTTTGAAATTTTCTGTCTGTGATATTAGAATTTTTAAATTAATGGATTTGATGTCATAGAGGCGTGTAATAGTCACAGAACGCCACGATGTTTGAATGCCTTCGTCAATCCGTCACTCATGCCATCGCGGAACAATAGAACTCGAGGCTGTGCCTCTCGTTCTATCCTTCCGAGCTGGCACTCGTGCCGTATTGGCGAACGCATTCACACATCGCGATGTTCCGTATACGCATTATATGTGTCCTGGTTATCTTTTGAATGTTCCTTATAAGTACAAAGTTTTATGATGCGTAATGGATATTCGACATCTTTTGTAGGTAGACATGGGACAACGCGAAATACTTCAATTTCTTGTTTACTCTTTTACAAAATACTCCTATTCACTCACTTTGTTGCACCCTGCATCATGTCCATTTTAAGACTTTCTTCCGTCTTAAGATGTGTTTATTTAAACAGCTTAAAAATGATTACTCACAAAGGACGGCTTTCATAGAGCCAACAATCCAAATTTCAGAGCTGATGTTCAACAATTTTAGTGATGATTGGAAAATATAATTGAACATGATAAAAAATGAGATAAAAATCGGTATTGCTCAACTAGAAAAAAAACACGTCTCTTTACTTTTTCGGAATTACTGATTTGAAATAAATGTTTAAATGAGTGAACTGCTGTTCGCTAATCCATTCTTTTCGGAAATTAATTTATTAGATGCAACTCTCTGTGGGTTTCTTCCCATCTATTGAATCAGAACAAACGGTCCCATGGGAAGGCTATACCTGCTGTAATTGAACACAGATGCGAGGGAGAAAACGCAGACTAATTTATTATTTCTAGTTTTGGATTCCGATATGCGTTCATCAACCAACATTAACTCTTTCAAAAAAGGTAGGACTAAATGTCTGCGTGAAACAAAAATCGGTGGCTGGGCAGGGATGGTTACAAACTCCCAGGCTATCTGTGTGATTCTGTAAGGAATCCCAAACGCTATGGGTTATTTGTTTACCCACTTTTTGTGGAGTTTGCGTGCAGATTAGCATTGATGCAATGTGACTCGCCTTACTCCCATATATATACAGATATTCAGTCGTGCATCTGTTATAGATACTTTAATCAATAATATTTAAATCACTATGAAAACATGAACATATGAACACAATTTGTGGTACCAGGCAGCGTAATCGTTAAACTACAGCTGTGATGAGACTTCATTCATAATTAGTAAACAAACGTGTCTAATAGATTTGGAACAGTCAATAGAAATATCCGCTCAAAACAAGTCTCGTTTGAGAACCATTTCTTCCGTTGATTCAACGAATTGATTGTTTATAGTATTTTTTAGAATCAGATATTTGGAATATTAACCCATTGAACCCTGATAGTATCTTCCATGTCAGTTTAATGACAGCAATTGGAAGACTCCATATTTATTATTTGGGGATAGACAATTAATATTTTCAACGTGCAACCTTGGGGGTGCACGTTGAACATATTAGTTGATCTACCCCACACTTTAACCCTTTACCCAACGCAGACGATATCAAAATTTATTATTTTAAATATCATTTTTTGAAATTTTTCAAAAAATTTCAACAAAACCATATCATGTGACCCCTCGTTGGAACGATCTCGACGAGCTCGTTCCAACGAGGGGTCACATGATATGGTTTTGTTGAAATTTTTTGAAAAATAATATTTTTTAACTGCTGAATTTACATATTACGCGGGCGGATGCGGTCGATTCGTTGGGTAACGGGTTAACTCTGCAGTTATCCTACTAAATGAAAGTATGACATCTCTTGTTTCTGGACCGGAAAAACGGCCTCTCGGGTTGAAAGGGTTAAACAGAGTCGATGGACCATTTGATTATTCAATTCGATTGGCGAACTGAGAACTTGAGTTGGTTTGCCAACAGCACAATGATTAACCAATAAATATGGGTGACCAGTGCTACAGTACAGTCGCCATGGACTGGTCGTAATCCACATGTGGGCTGTGGAAAGTGACCAGTCCACGGCGGTAGTACTGTACTGGGCAGCTGGATTAAATTATTAGTGAACCGCCCTTCAATTACAAAATAGATTCGCCCAATCTCTATAGCCAGCACTGCGCGTTGAAATCTTATTTAGGAAATCGGTCTTGAAAGGTCTAAAAGAAGGTCGGTGCTGTTTTTTAGGTTTAATAAATTTGATATTTGCTGTGATTTCAGGATTCAATGTTTGACAATAGGACAATTTTCAGCTTCACCATCCGTTTTGAGTAAATTACCGAAAATCACCCACAGCCGTTATAGAGTCAACAATCCAGTTTTTACTTGCGTTGGAGTATACACTTGATAAAGAAGCAAAAGCCGCGTTTCACGTAATTGTCATGGGGTTGATTCCGGTGTTAGAGAAGCAGAATATATCTTGTGTTCATCGGGGTTTTTTTCACAAAATTTGAATTATTGAAGAGAAAGTGTTGTTGCGCTCATTCAAACTGCAATTCAGAGTTATGTTAACCTCCTGCACTGTGGTATCAAAATACCAAAATTCCACCACGCATATATTTCCTATGAATGTAACTAATTTAATCTTGTTCGTAAGATCTCATTTGGGATCTTTCAAACAGCTGAATTGTTCGAATTTCCAGTTGCACTATGGGACAAACTGCTACATGAAATTTCAGTTTTTCGCAATCGGTGTATAGGAGGTTAATTCCACGAGTCTTTTGGGCGAAAACGTGGTCGCAAGGGCGAGCTAGAGGCGTGCTCGAGTAACCACTTGCCTCTTACAGACATAATCAAAGACCATAAATAAGATTATCGAGTCATATACGAACACTTCGTGAATGTCATGTTTCGACATGTACTTCAGTGTTTCTCCGAGCGTCAGTTAATAGCTTTATTCCACAAGGTGATAAAACAAATACTTCATTAAACATAATTGGGCAATTGATCATATTTTCCAAATCAATATTCCAATACAGTAGCGTCTTTAGATTTTTTAACCATTCTAAATTGCTTGATGCACCAACATTTCTATATATTTATTTGCCAATCCTCTCATTGCTCGATTTATCTTATGACCTTATCAGTTTGAACTACACATATTGTGGAGACCAAGGGAGCGCCGCAGCTCAGTGGCTAAAACAATGGTCTTCAAACCGAAAGGGTCACGGTTCGATCGCCGTCAGGAGTAACAGCGTTGTGTCCTTGGGCAAAGCAATTAATCCCCATTGCCTATGTGGAGGTCACGGTGGCGCTGTAAATTAAGGCGAACTGCACGTCGATGATGCACTTGTTTTCAACTAATGCTAACCCTGCTTGTATGGAGTTGGTACCTTGGGGAGTCAAACAGTTGCTCGCCGCTGCTCGTTGGCTATCTTCGGGTAGCCTGGCTTCCTCCACCCGTACAACTTTCGACACGAGGTGGCCCTGGATATTGAAAATGTCGTGAAACGCCAATACAAAATACATCCCGAAAAACACAGGGAAGAAAAAAATGCAGCATATTTCTTTTATTGACTGAGGTATATTTTCACCCTTTTTCCATTTTTGAAAATCTGAATGGGATTGAAAGCGACGAACACACCGACATCAGAGGCGGCGGAAGCTCGATAAAAGTGGAGGGCACATATTTTCAAGGCTACCATGGTACAGCCCAATGAGAGGAAAAGTTACAATCGTATATCGGTAAATATACCGTGACGCACAACAGCGTCTCGTTTAGATGAGCATGCCGCTGTGTGTTCACCGTCCTGTTTATTTCTTCTCCGTTGGACGATGGTCGAAGTAGAAGAAACGAACCGAAGCGGCCGAAGGTTGTATTCATTGGCGAAATGTTGTTTGGATTTGCAAATACTAGTAATATAAATATTACAGGAATGACATATTAGTACCTTTGCATCCGCCCATGTTAACCCATGGTGCAACCACCCACGCAACATGGCTGTGGAAAAAAAAGTGGAGGGGCTCGTGTCCACTATGCCCCCCTCCCCGGTTCCGCCGCCTCTGGTCGACATGCAATACGCATTAGTACACAACGTCATCCTGCCCTACGTGGGCAATCAAGATTAAGTTTCTTGCTCAAGGACACAATGTAGCTACCGCGTGGTCAGGATCCATCAGTCGGTAGTTCTCTTTGAAATTCAATGCTCCAGCTGCTGAGCGACCCTACTCCCAACCAATTTTACACAGGATACGTACAAATCTGATCCAGCAGTCCCAAAGGATTAAATTTAAATTATCCCTGATCCTCAAAATAAAATACAAAATGGATTCATCTAATCGAAAGAGCAAGTAATATTGAATGCAGCTATGCATTTTAGAAACATTTTGTTGAAAGGATTGAAGAAGATAGGATGTGGGGATAAAGAGTATATTTCCCGCTTGAGTTTGTTTTCACTGGATATCATCCGCCCTTCAGTTGAATACATTCTGGAGTTTTCAAAGCGTAATTTACCCACTGAAATTAATGGACGTATCAGTTGTTTTCACATGGGTGCTTGATTCGAGATAAGAAGTAGAAAACAATGGTATTTGCTGACATTTTCTGATCGAATCAGCACTGAAACAAGCCAAAAGTGTTTTTAATATTAGTTTGTTTATTTTCGGACTTTTGTTGATCAAAATGATTACAGAAATAGATCTGTAATAAAATATTTACGTAAATAACAGATTTGCAAGACGATTTTTGTAATGTTTGTTAAATTATGCTCCAACCGCTGAGCGACCCCTCTCCCAACCTTCGGTCGCTACTAATATAAGCCATTCCTGTAATATTTATATTAGTTGCAGGATGACGTTTTGTACTAATGCGTATTGCATGTCGATCACAGGCGGCGGAACCAGGGGGAGGGGGCGGTGGAACAGTGGACACGTGCCCCTCCACTTTTTCCACAGCCATGTTGCGTGGTTACACCATGAGTGAACATGGGCGGATGCAAAGGTACTAATAAAAGTCATTCCTGTAATTTTTATATTATTTGCAAGTCCAAACAGCATGGCCAATGAATCCAACCTTCGGTCGCTTCTGTTCGTTTCTTCTACTTCGACCATCTTCCAACCCGAAGGCTAGCCTTCGGGTTGGAAGATGGTTGAAGGAGAAGAAATTAACAGGACCGTGAACACACCGTGGCATGCTCATCTAAACGAGACGCTGTAGTGTGTCACGGTACATTTACCGATATACGATTGTAAGTTTTCCTCCCATTGGGCTGTACCATGGTAGCCTTGAAAATGTGTGCCCTCCACTTTCATCCAGCTTTCGCCGCCTCTGATGTCGATGGTTTTCGTCGCTTTCAGTCTCATTCAGATTTTCAAAAATGGAAAAAGTGTGAAAAAAAATCTTTATTTTTTACAATGTATTTATAAACCAATACGTTTTTACGCCTTTACTCATTGGATCTTAAGCTCTATATTGCCTACTTCGCATATAACATGACTAATACCTAGTGAATCTTATCATCGCAACAACGAGCAAGGTTTCGACTGATGCACCCTTGACCCCCAAGCAGAAATTTCAATTGTTTCAGATATTCCATGCGCTAACATGCTTATGAAATCAGGCAAGGTGAACTAATTTGTGGTAATGTATAGGTTATACTGAATTGTGATCAAACGGCCCCGCCATTAACACCAAGAATATAAAACTATCAACAATATTGTGTGCATTCGTATATTTTTCTTACGCAGTTTATCCTAAAGTTTAGCAATCTAAATGTAGCGAACATTCACTTGCACGTGATTAATAATATTACAAGTTAGAATATCTTCTTTGGTGTGGTATCCAACAAAAAGCTTAAGCACATTTCAAGTCCAGATTAAATATATAATTATTGTAAAGATCTGTGGTACATGTACAGGCAATGTGATGTCATTCTTCAACCTTTGGTAAAGTCAAAGCGCTCCTGTACACTTTTGCAGCTCCCTCACTCTGGAACGCCCTCCCTCAGAACCTTAGAAAAACCAAAATGCAGATCACTTCAAGAAAGCTCTGAAAACCTATCTCTTTCAAGCAGCCTTCGGCCGCTGATTATACCATTGTTACCGTCACCTATGTTTTCAGAGCTTTTGAGCAGCGTTTCGCTGGGAAAAGCACTATATAAATAAATTATTATTATTATTATTATTATTTATTACATCCGAGTTCCTGTCATCGTAATCATCCTTTTGTGTCCTTGTAAAACCGAAAGTTGGTCATTGGAAAGGTATTTTGGCATTTTATTTTCAGTTCAGAGAATCGAGTTATCACACTTTAAATTTGATTCCTGGGTATTATATACTGTTGTCTTTAGAAAAAGGGAAAGAGAATTTCTACCGGTTAGTGAATAGGTGGCGATCCGATCTGAATTTTCTGTACACTTTTCTGAGCACAACACAACAAAATCTGCAGATTTTGTTGTGTTGTGCTCAGAAAAGTGTACAGAAAATGTCATGACCTCTCGAAAAAGAAATGCTGTAACATTGCATTTCGTATCCTATTTTCTGGAATAAGTCTCGAATTTGCATTATTTTATTTTTTTGGAAATTTCGGCACACCATTATAAATCCCGGACGACCACCCTTCGATCTCTTCGAGAAGGGGGTGGCTTTCGAGACAATACTGTAGTGTAGTCTCTGTACTCAACTCCTACTTGCCAAAGTCATACGACATCACGTTTTTTAAACACTCGGGTTTTGCAAATGAAAATATTTTAAAACCATCCCATCCCATTCCACGTATCTTCACCTAGAGCAATGGGGATGCGGAGGCTCAGTAGGCAGAGATTCAGGCTGCAAGCTGAAAGCCGAGAGGTCCTCGGTTCGAATTCCGCCTGCGGCAACCGCGTTGTCTCCTTGGACAAGGCACTGCACCCCCAATGCGCGCGTGGGGGCACGGAGGCGTTGTGCACTAAAGCGTACTGCACGTCGGTGGTGCACCTGTTTTCAACCAATGCTAACCCTGCTTGTGTAGAGTTAGTATGTTGAGGACCTGACAGTTGCTCGCCGTTGCTCGGTGGTTCTCTCCGGGTACTCCGACATCCTCCACCCGTACAACTGTCGTGGTCATGATTAGCCATTGTGCAGAAATATATGACCTTAAACACCAATAAATTAATAAATCTAGAGCGCTAAGTCCTCAAATCTCTTTAAGAAGTCTGATTCATTTTCGCCTCCTTCTCGCTGATAAACATACTGTTTATTAAGAGCAAAATATAACGAATGCTGAATGTAGAATATCGTTTAAAGTTCATTTCCATTTTGCACAATAAAAGTTCTCATTAATCTTTCTTTTCATTTGTGGTATCATCATGTGATTTTTCCGAAGAAGAAGTCGTGTTGTCAGCAGTGACGTAGCGGAAAATCGTGTCCCCCCCTCCCCTCCTCCGCGAGATAGAGACGCGGGCCCTTTCATAATGGTGGTTGCCTTTAAAACGGGAGCAAATTTAGTGTTGTTACCATGCACAGCATACAGGATTTCACGTAGTACATACGCCATAAATTAAATGAAGGTATAGCCTATAGGATCGATTCTAAAAGTACTACTCTGTAGATTTTTTCATTACATGTTTTAAGTTTCACCCCCTCCAACCAACGATACACACATGGACGCCCAACATGTGTGATTTGAGAGGCACCATGTATGTATATTGTTCGTTTCTCACCCCTATCAGTTACAATGATGTAGCGATCACTTAACCCTTTACCTCACCTGAAAAGAAAAATAATTCTTGAATAACTAATTTTTTTCATTTTTTGTCTCAAAAACATAGGTTGTGACCCCTCGTCGGAACGAGCTCGTTCCAACGAGGGGTCATAATCTATGTTTTTGAGACAAAAAATGAAAAAAATAATGAAAATTAATTGGCGATTTTTGAGAATGGCGCTGGCCTGTTTTGGTCGTTACGTTAGGTAAAGGGTTAAAAGAATAATACATAGACTACAAAGAGTACGTCGTGTGGAAGTGAGAGTTTGAAATTATGTGTATTTGGTACACAGTATCGCTCTCTCTCTCCATTTCCCTCTCTCTTCCAGCGTTGGGACGTCCTTCAGGACGGGGGACGCCTTTCTAGCTGCCCCCCCCCGCAATGCGGGCCCTGCGGGCCCATCCCCTACGCCACTGGTTGTCAGAGGCTTTTAAAATAATACTGATGTTAGATTTAATTTGTGATTGGGAAACGCTTCAGCATATTTCGATGAAGTAATATCATAATATCGCCCTGATTACAATGCTTACTCATTCGACCGTTTACAGAAACACTTGAAAATAAGGGTAGAAAGATTAATGCATAGAGACAAAAAAAATTTGAGATAGATGAACATGTGTTGGACAGAGAATTGGGAGCGGTAGTCCATAGATAAGAAAAAAAAAATTGAAATTAGCCATCCATAGAAGCAACATGGAATTTGCGACATTGACTATGAAAAAAAATCTGCAAGAGCTCATCGCACAGAAAATTATTTCTCCGCCAAAAGCGTTCGCCTAGTGGTACAAGAGATCACCCTACCACCGTTCGAACATTTACTAGGAATCGATTGTCGGCAATATTGGAATTTTAACCCTTCATCCAACGCACACGATGTCAAACTGTTATTTTAATTATTTGTTTTAAATTCTTTTTTTACAAAATGTCAAGAAAGCCCTATCATGTTGCCCTCATTAGAACGAGCTCAACGAGTTCGTTACAATGAGGGTTCACGTTGTAGTGTTTTCTTGAATCTTTTAAACATAACGTTTTCAACTGCTCAATTGTAAACTACACGGACGGATGATCCCGACTCGTTACATGTAGATAAAGGGTTAATATATCACTATGCGACTTATAACGCACACGTATTTTCTACAATCGTCTCATATGACTTCCTTTTGTGAGTTCATATTTCCAAGTCAAATGTTTCTCCATTCGTGCTGTGTGTTTCAAAAGATATTGTGTTTTTCAGCATATATTCCCACACAGAAGAAATGCAGTCTTTCTTGCTGCGTTCAACAAACAAACATCCGTTCGTTGAAAGTATTTGCAAGGCACTTCATCTATGAAGATGTCGATTTGTTCTTGAAAATTCTAACATAAGTGGGTTTTGTCGATATCTGGTCTTTTTATAAATGAATATATGTTTGTGCATGTTCTCGGGAAGAGTCTGAACTGCTGAGCAAATGCTGACTCCAAAACAATGTTTGATAAGTCATTGAAAAGTCTATAGATTTATAGGCCATGAAAATGCAAAATGTTTTGATAAAGCTTGTTGTCGTGAGGCAATATAATGGTAGCCCGCGGTTATTTTTAAATGGTTGTTTGAAGCAGACTTGTAGCTATTTTCAAAAACAGTAATGATAAAAACAAACTTATGCAGATATAAAATAAATGCATATTGCATTTGCATAATTTTTCATTAATTCTGATCAATTACGTGGGGGTTAACTTAACAAGTATACATCATAAGATGTAGTTAAGTAGCCACACCTTTTTAACTGGTGGAGCGCTAAATTATGTTTGGTTATCAAAATTTGTTCACATGTTTTTGCCTTGTTGCAATTTATGGGAGAGTGCTAACAAGCACTCTCCCATAAATTGTAACAAGGCAGCTTCTCCCAGACAAACAACGTGGCATTAATGATAATATAAAGCACATCCACCAAGTATGAAGCTTTCATGTTGCAGTACCTGCACTTCAGTATAAAGCCCAAATATGGGCTTCCAGCACTCTACCAGTTAAGGATGCATTTCAATAGTGATAAGCCGAGGAAACACTTCTGTAAAACATATTTGCAAAATATCTACAATACAGGCCTGTGGATGTATTTTGTTGCTATTGCTTTCACGAAGACAAATATGCTTCAAGTTCGGATAAAAAGAGATCATAGGTATTGCATTTGCTAAATATTTTAAACTCAATGTTGATAATAACTGTTTTGATCTAGTCAGTATCACAGCATGTCTGAGCACATGGAATTCATTAAATGTCATTTACTTTTGGGGTCCTCACGTTGTTACGAGTATCGCAAGGCACGCATTCTGTAGTCAGCATTAACTCCCGGAGAAGTCATGTGAATCCTGCATGGCCTTACGGTGGTGGGGTTACCTTCTCGCCAATCGTGTTCATGATTGCTAAACACGGATCGTTAATGACAATCACTACTGCCGAATTAGATGACATGTGGCACACTGTTGAAAAGAGCTCCGAAAACCCCTCCCATTATAGTTTATTTGACTCAACGCGCGAAATGACGTGGGATATTCCAGATCCACGTAGTTTAGAAGCCATTCAGGCGAAGTAGAAATTATGCAACAAAGACTTTTTGGCACAAACGCAGTTTGGCCAATGTGCTAGTTGAAAGTTCGGCTGAAGGAAAACATTTGTCACTCGGGATAACAGTTAAATAACTTGAGACTTTTGAACATTTACTAGATGAAAAACAAAAATACACATGTAGTAATCATGAGGCGTAATTAACACGTACCGTACCATTGCTCCAAATTGGTCATGCTACCCCCTCCCCCAGTTTTCGAAATCGGGTAGTACAGACCCCCATTTGTATCACCGACTGCGTGTGTGTGTGACATAGTAAAACGTCTAGTCTTGTAGATATACTCTTCAAAAAAGGAAACGCAAAACGGGTATAGTCACCATAACATGGCAAATTTTGGAGAATATAGTGATGAAGTGTGGCTATAAATATGGTTAACGACATATCGTGGTGGTCAAAACATTATGTAACATTTTGGACAATGGGGCATAATTTCGGCATCCGTGACCCTCAAAATATTGGAAATGAACAAAACAAAGTTTCTACTGAATGAATACCTGATCATGAAGTTGCACGCTCCGAGCATGCGAGCTGTGCGTGTGGGGGCATAAACGGACATGGAAATCGGTTGGAATTCACACAGCGTTAAAGAGATCTTGCTCATGCAAAATGCCACGTTTGACCGAATCTCAGAGAAATGTTGCTTTTGTCCGCTTGGAAACAGGCGAATCAGCTTTGAATGTGGCGAGAGTGTTCAATGTATCACCGAGCACCATCGCGCGCCTGTGGAACCGCTACCAAATCCAGGGGACAACGCAGGACCTCCCAAGATCCCGGAGACCCCGAGTGACCACCCCCGCTCGGGATCTATAGATCAGGTTACGTCATTTGCGAAAGAGAACAACCACAGCGCCCTCTACAGCGTCAACGCTACCAGGCTGGCGGAGGATTGCAGATCAGACCGTTCGCAACGTTCTATGCGATGCAGGTCTGAGTATTAGACTGCCGTTCGTGGCGTCATTTTGACGCGCACTATCGTCAACAGCGACTTCAATGGTGTCAGATGTGCAGGGCATGGCCTCCTCAGAGATGGAAGGCAGTATGGTTCAGTGACGAATCACGTTTCCTTCGACGTGTTCATGGACGATGCCATGTGCACAGACGTCGTGGAGAACGGTTTGCACGTTGCTTCGTTCTGGAGGGAGGTAGGCGGAATTGATGGTGGTAGCGTTATGGTGTGGGCAGCCATCTCACATACTGGTAGAACCGACCTCGTCCATGTTGAGAGTAACTTGACGGTGCAGAGGTACAAAGATGGAATTTTGCAGCCATACGTACTCCCCATTATGCAGAATGTCAACCCTATTTGCCAGCATGAAAACGCCCGACCATACACAGCAAGGCTCACGATAGCTTATCTACAGGACAACAACATCGAAGACCTGCCCTGGCCCTCCAGATCGCAAGATTTGAACCCGATCAGACATCTATGGGATCAACTGGATCGACGTGGTGTGCGACAACGTCAATCACAACCTCAAACGTTACCGTAGTTGGCGCAAGCGTTGCAGGAAGAGTGGGCCACCATACCTTAATGATTCCATTTGGAACCTGATTACTTCAATGAACAGAATGTGCCAGGCAGTTTTGGACCCAGATAGCGGTCACACTAGATATTGAGTTTTGATGACGTCGACTCGTGACGTTAACGTCTGAATCGTCTCCCTTTGTGCTTTATTCATCCATTAAAACTTTGGTTCTGAATAGAATTCGTTCTCTATCTCGTTATTCCACAATGCGGGAACGTTCTTCATCACCGAAAACCCGTTTTGCGTTTAGTTTTTTGAATAGTATATGATTACTTGCACGGCCGAATCTATCTCGACGACTCCAAATCTGATGAAAATGTCCCGACTGTAAAAAATGTTAGAGGAAGTGTCACCCCCCCCCCCCCCCCCACCCCCCTCCACACCCCTGCAATTAGTAAATTACTGCATATTTCAGTGCTGTTGAACCAAAATGTTTGTTGAGTTTTCTAATTTAGCAACGTTCACTCCTACCCTTACAAAAATCCCCGGATACGCCCTTGCTGCTTCTTGAGCCTAACATTAAACTCATTTGAAAAATATTCTTTGAAAACATGTCATTACAGATATATAAGTTTCGTGTTGTTTTCTATCGATCACATTGCGGTACTGTCCGGGTATCACAAGTACATATCTTTAAAACAATCAATAAAATGCGGAAAAATACACCTTGACATTTCATAAACTTGTCAATCCGTTGACACAAGCTTTGCTTTTCATTATTGTGTGGAAATAGAGATTTCTTCATCGGATATCCCGAGCTGAGTGTTATGGTGTTTATTTTCACTTCCCATTGTCCGCTTGGATGTCTTTACCCGAAGCGTCCTTTACAAATTGGAGATTGTTTTGCTGTGTTAATGCACTTTAATTTTAGTGCACCACAAAATGTTTACGCAGAATTTTTTTTTTTTGGAGCCATCTCAAAATTGTAGCGTTGTTATGAAGCACACCAGCACCAATCACATATCATCAGGCGAATTGAGCGTTACCGTACAATATCCGACCAAAATTAGCTTTCCAAAGCTGGCGTAGGAATTAGAATAGTAAGTACCTCTTGCAGAGTTGTTTTCCACTGATCGCCCTGTAAGCCTTCATGTCATGAACATCGACAGTTTGCATGCATTCTCCAGCTTGAATGGTCCATCGTGAAGAAATGGACCATCGTTAAGAAAATCATCGAATACAAAAATTGCGACACAATTCTTGATGTGAGCGACCGACTTCCCCTTTCAGACCTCAATCCCAATGTCTACACAACTGCACATTTTCAGGTATCTCAATTTAAACCACGGGTGAATGTTTGGTCTCTTCTGTTAACCCTTTACCCAACGTAACGGTCGAAACCGGCCAGCGCTATTCTCAAAAATCGCCAATTAGTTTTCTTTATTTTTTCATTTTTTGTCTCAAAAACATAGGTTATGACCCCTCGTTGGAACGAGCTCGTTCCAACGAGGGGTTATAACCTATGTTTTTGAGACAAAAAATGAAAAAAATTAGTTATTCAAGAATTATTTTTCGCAAGTGTCGTCTGCTTTTCATGTTAGGTAAAGGGTTAATTATGTGGACTATATATCAACAGTACTGCAATAAAAGAATCAGAGAGAGGAATTCTACAGGGTCGCGATCAATTTGAAATTCTCAGTCTGGTTTTATCATAAGAATCTCACATGCAGAAAAGGAAATCAGAGAACAGTGAATCTGATATGCCTCTTTCCTTTGTTTTTCTTGAAGCAGTCTTGAATTCGTAGTATATTATAGAGAAAATTTCATCCTACCAGCGTACGTGCGGAGCGGCCAGGTCGCGATTTGATTGCGATAGATACAGCGTTTATGGTCCCAGTTCTGTGCTCCACCGGATGTTTTGTAGTATCCCATTTGGAACCAAGAATGACTGTTCGGACGCTACTCTGTTCATTTGTTTGTGATCAAAATAGTGTGTTTAACTCTTTACCTAACGAATCGCCCGCATCCGCCCGCGTAATATGCAAATTCAGCAGTTGAAAAAATATTGTTTTTAAAAAAAAAATTCAACAAAACTATATCATGTGAGCCCTCGTTGGAACGAGCTCGTTCCAACGAGAGGTCACATGATATAGTTTGGTTGAAATTTTTTTTAAAATTTAAAAAAAATGAAATTTAAAATAATAAATTTTGATATCATCTGCGTTGGGTAAAGGGTTAACTCATTACTTTAAAACGAATTGTCGACGGTTAGATCCTCACCAGTGGTACCTGCGTTGTATCTTTGGGAAAAAACTCTTAATTCCGATTGCCGATGTGCGAGCGCGATAGAGCTGTGTTCCACAGCGTACTGCACATCGACTGTGAACTTCCGTTCAGGCGCTATTAACCCGGCTCGTACAGAGTTAATGCGCTGAAGAGTCTGGTAGTTGTTTTGGGGTGCTCGGTGGTCCTCTCTTCTTTAAACCCTTTACCTAGCACGAAAGGTATACCACACTTGCAAACAAAATGTCTTTTAAATAACAATTTGTTTTCTATTGTTTGGGTCATAAACATAGCTTATGACCCCTCATAGGAATAACTCCAACGGGCTCGTTCCAACGATGAGTTCTATCATCATATGACTCCTCACAGGAACGAGCTCATCGAGCTCGTTTTAATGAGGGGATCATAAGGTACGTTTTGAGACAAAAACTGAAAAGAATAGTAAGAATTGAATGGTGATTTTTGTGTACAGCGCTTGTCGGTCTTGGTCGTTACCTTTGTTAAAGTGTTAACATTGGCAACACTGACACTATTAAATTCTTGGAATTTGATTCGGTGGTGGTAAGGGTGCAATGAATGGTCATTAACTATCTTTGTGAGGCAAACAATTTAAGATGTTATTTTTTCCAAAAACATTTGTCCAGGCTTCTTGGTGTCACGAGTACTGACTTCACAATATACAACTAAAATAGTGAAGCACTTCAATTCGGCTACCCTGTCATAAACTCCATTGAAGATGGGGCAATTGGTATGTGCCCTTGTGGAATAAATAAATAAATAAATAAATAAATAAATAAATAAATAAATAAATAAAAAATAAATAAATAAATAAATAAATAATGCGGCTTCCATCACAGTGCTCTACAATAACTGCAACCTCGCATTAAAAATGCACTTTTGCTTTGTTGACGAGCACAACCAATCCCAAACTCCAGTTAATATCAGGAAACGCAGATACACTACACTGCTCTTAAAGGCCAAAACCGGCCAGCGCTATTCTCAAAAATCGCCAATTAATTTTCATTATTGTTTCATGTATTGTCTCAAAAACATAGGTTATGAAACCTCGTTGGAACGAGCTCCACGAGCTCGTTCCAACGACGGGTCATAACCTATGATTTTGAGACAAAAAATGAAAAATATTAGTTATTCAAGAATATTTTTTGCAAGTGTCGTCTCCTTTTCGTGTTAGGTAAAGGGTTAAATAAGGACACAAACTTTCTTTAAATTCGTAATCCTATTTCATCAAAACCCAGCTAAAATGTTTTTTTTTTTTTTATTTTAGATTGCACATCAGTCTGGGGTTTGAAATAATATACATTGGATGAATAAATGGTTTGTGTGGAAGCTGCAATTATCTCACTAGTGTGGACACACAAAAACATAGTTTACGCCAGGTTCGTCCTCACTGATGCAATGAAATCAGCATCCACTAAAAAGTGTACATTGCCATTTTGTTATGTGCGTTTTGGTATTTGCTCATTCCATCAATTTAAAAATGCATAACGACGCGCTTGATCTTACAATATCGAAAGAAGTTTACCGTCTTCATGTTCGTCCAGCGCCATGCACTTGCACTTATTTCACAAACATACTCCAACTCGACTTATGAAATAAAAGTCCCAAAAAGTGAATTACAAGAAAATAATTCGACAAAACAGCGTGAGACAAAAATAAATTAATGTATACGAACAACATTTTTGGAAATATAATGTATCCTCAAATATTGAACGTAAAACCCTTTTACTGGTGTAGATACCATTTTCATCTCATTACGATGTAAACATGTTGTCTGGGAATTGCATGGAAATGAATATAATATATCGACACCTGAAAGCTAGAACAAAACTCCTTTGAAAGACATGGGCTGACTCCGTGCACGCGGCTTGAGCTACTATCTGAAATGACAGTTTGATGCTAGTGATCGAAAAGTGAGTGTCTGGGTATCGCATTTCCTAACACTGGTTCTTTTTCTATAAATATTAAAATAACATGTACTAAAAGATATGCCTAAAACACGGATTATCCCCTGAAGAAAAGTTAAAGCGGAAACGAACATACCTGTTATTTTGTGATAATAAGAGTCAAAATAAATTATTTTTGAAATACATATATTTTATGAGAAAAATTGGCAAACTTATCGCTTCCTCATACTCGCCTCAAACGTCTCGCGTGAGTTACAACAAATGATTCAGGAAAGAGACTACCGGGTTTAGTCTGAAGGTTCGGTGCGTGAAATGTTGCCTGTACTTCATTTTTTCATTGGGCATACGCTATTCCCCAGGGGGAACTCTATTCTACGCATTTTATATTGCTCAAGTATCTTCCACGTACCGAAACGTAGCGAACAATAGCATCTTAGGTATTACGTTCTTTTGTTATCTGGTAAAAAACTGGAACAGTATTTTACTAAATAACATAATACAACGATCACAAAATATATACATATAATTACAATCGGATCGCGACTGGATCGCGATCCGATGGAAATTATGTGGCCGCATTTCTTCCTACAGACTGTCCAAAAAGAAGTACGAGAACGTTTAATCCCATATGCAGTTTTCCTAATTTTTTCTTGCTCTGGTCTCAATTCCGCAACAATTTATCTTTGAAATCTCAAACAGTCGGTGCGACAGTGTTGAAATCCGGTTGAGAACGGTATCAATTTTAAGATCATTGTACTGCACTAGACAACACAGTGCTGAATCAAAATGTTGTTGGCAGTCATAAACTGGTGGTGTGCAGGAAGCGCTTTATTGGTCTTTATTCCGAAGTACCGGTACCACAATTTAAAGGCTTCATATTCCGTGGATGCACTTCATATTATCTTCGAATGGATATTATTTTATCCGTTAGGACTTGCCTTGCTACAATTTATGGGAGAGTGCCTACTGGCACTCTCCCATAAATTGTAACAAGGCAAAGATGCACAAAGAAATTTTAAGGACCAAAAATAATTTAGCATTCTACAAGTTGACTAAAAACATTTAGTATGGTACAGCAAAAGAAGAAACATTTCTTTCCAGTTTATTTTGAATGCAAAATGTGAGGATAACCCTCCACAACACATTGTCTTTGCAAAATGTTTAATCGTAAAACCGACAATGCATATGGTACAATGATTGCAAAGGAATTTTCTGCAAGATCAGTTTGAGATTGATACGCGACAAACTTATTTTATTTTTTTCTAAAAATATTGCTAAATTAAGACCGAATAAAGAAATATAAACAAACATAGACCCCGATAAGCAATGTTTTTTTCATTTTGTTTCGAGAGAGGAATTATTCTGTGCTGAAGGCAGGATAGTAGACAAAGAAATTCTCTATCAGCTTTTGTAATGGAAGTTATGTATATCATTGTAAATAATAGAACAGAACAGAACAGAACATAACAGTATAAATTAGAAATGGAGGATATGAAATTGGTGTATCTCACATATGATGGTTAGATATGAGCCCAAAACCGAAGCTGGTGGTTGAAGGAAGGGTGAGGAGAAACCTCCCGAATAATCATGTCTGTGGGATATATTCATTTTTCGTTGGAAATTTGTTGGTCACTCGAACGCTAACATCTTCTCTGAAAGCCGCTAATTTGAAAATAAAGTTGACCATTTGGGGAAACCACAATTTTCACCATGCAACAATATCCAAATGTTTCAAATATCATTTGTACGAAACCGCTCGTTATGAGTATATTGGCATTGGAGTAGTCATGAATATGAAACCATTTCGTTTATTATTATTATTTTTAATAATTACTTTCGTTGAACGAAAGTAATTATTTAAAATAATATAAAATAGACTAATGCTTTCGACCTGCTTCGTTTATCGTTGTCTTAAAGATTTATATTGAATTTGGTTTCAAGTTCGTACTGATGCACAACTACTCTGGAATACTACAGAACAATTTATCACTCGCCCAGACATGTCGAGCTCGTTCCAACGAGGGGTCACATGATATGGTTTTGTTGAAATTTTTTGAAAAAGTTTAAAAATGGTATTTAAAACGATAAATTTTGATATCGTCTGCGTTGGGTAAAGGTTTAACCAAAAGGAATTCAACTTCTAAGCTTGTCGCTACTGAGACGCTTCGCGGTGACGTGAGAGTGTTAAGCGGCCCATACACTATCAATATTATTGACAATAACATTGAGTAAATAATATTGACAATATATTTTTTGCCACAAACTACTCAATAGTTTCTTCAATATTTTCGGTCATTTCTTCGTCTGCCACCGCGCTGTAAACATGGATCCAGTTGTGGGTTTAGGCGTGGTACTGGCCCTGAGTAACGAAAAACAAAATAAAAAGAAATGGTGGACTAAAAGATGGTTTTTAGAAAGACACACATTTGGTCGTGGTGCCCTTATGGAGGAACTCCGGATTAATCAACCTGATGATTTCAGAAACTTTCTTCGAATGGATGAAGATTCATTTAAAGAGCTGCTACGGTTGGTTACACCTTTAATAGAGAAGAAAAGACACAAAGATGCGCGATGCAATACCACCGATGGAACGATTATCAGCCACATTGCGTTTTTTTGGCTACTGGAAATACATTTGAAGACCTGAAATTCCTTAATATTGCGTAATATTATTGACGGAATCCACACACTATCAATATTATTGACAGTCGTAAAATATTGAAGAAAATATTTCAGAGATCTCAGATATTCGTCAATAATATTGATCAATCTTCAATATCTCCCACACACTGGCAATAATATTGTCAATACCGTTTATTGATAATATTATTGTCAATAATATTGATAGTGTATGGGCCGCTTTACGCAAGCTCACGGGTAACCATTCAGATTCTGTAAGGATGCCGACGCTGTTATGGGCTTTTGTTTACCCACTTTTCGTGGAGTTTGCGCGTAGACTACCGTTGATTTAATGTGATGTCTCCTTATTCGCAAAGTTATAGGAATATCATTTCGGGGTAGAGTTATAGCTATTCCAATCAATAAACATTTAAGTCACCTTGAAAACATCCCGATATGAACACAATTAGTGGAATAATTCCTCAGCGTAATCATAGCACTGCAGCCGAAGTGACCCTTCAATAATACATGTTTAGTTTACAAACATGTCTTGCAGAATTATAGTGGCGTTAAAGATTCGGTTAAATCAAGTCTCGATTGAGAAAAGTTTATTGTCTTAATTCAAATAAAATGTATGTTTGTGGTACTTGTAGAATTAATCGTCTGGGATATTTCAGTTGGTCGGAAAAGCAAACAGTATTCCAATGAAGAAGTATTTAATTTGCCTTAAAACATAAAGAAGGTGAAACTAAGCGACGTTATCATGAAACTAGAGCTGTGTAGTCTTCGTGCATAATGATTTAGAAAGCAAACATGTTTAACCCTTTACCCAACGAATCGGCCGCATCCGCCCGCGTAATATGCAAATTCAGCAGTTGAAAAAATATTATTTTTCCAAAAATTTCAACGTTGAAATTTTTCAAAAAATTTTAAAAAATTATATTTAAAATAATAAATTTTGATATCGTCTGCGTTGGGTAAAGAGTTAATTGTATTGATTCAATCAGATGGCATAATTCAGTTGGACAGAAAAACGAAGTGAAGGTTCGGTTTTCAGACTAACTGAAATGTTTCTGATATACAAGTGAATCGCAACATAGGTGATGGAATATGTAATGGCTAGACTGGTTCCAGGCCATAACAGGATCGCATTTCTTACAGACTTTGACTGGTGACACGAGCGCTTGACGTTTTCGTGCAGTCACCTTAAAGTATAACCCCAAATTTCAATTACGTTGCGAGTTCAAAAACAAAGGTTGTCAAACTATTTATTACGAAGTTTTTCTGAAAAATGATCTTACAAGAAATATCAAGTTTATGGTGCGATGCAAACATTCTAAAATTAGTTTTATGTTAAAACGAAGATAACCAATCAAGGATCTGTGTGTCAGAAAGGACCACACAAATCATCGGGAGGTATTATTGTTAAATAGAACTTAATAATATATCAAACGCGGAAATATAAAAACAACGAAGAAAATGACTACGTAGTGTGCTAAATATTTTCATGAATGCTGAAAAATATAATTTTGTTTGAAAAAATACACGAAGAATTATCATTTATTTCAAAGTTCGTAAAACATGTAAACTGACAAAAACTGCTACACATGTGTATACCAGCTAACAGATACGTTCTCAGATATAGGGTGGTTTGGTTAAAACACCAAGTGCATTATTTCGTTGGTTCAAAAAGTCATATCACACGTGAGTGTGTCAAAAAGCAAAATCAGTGTGCGCCATCTACACATATACGGGAGAATGTATTCAGTCAATAACCCAGACAAAGGACTGATGGAGGGAAAGGTAACCCCCATTGAGCCTTTTGTTTGAAATGTTGTTAACACTGTACTATTCGTTAACCCTTTACCCAACGTAACGTCCGAAATCGCTCAGCGAAATTCTCAAGAATCGCCAATTAATTTTCATTATTTTTTTATTTTTTTGTCTCAAAAACATAGGTTATGAAGCCTCGTTGGAACGAGCTCGTCGGGCTCGATCCACTGAGGGGTCATAACTTACGTTTTTGGGACAAAAATAAAAAAACATTAGCTATTCAAGAATTTGTTTTTGCAAGTGTCGTCTGCTTTTCATGTTGGGTAAAGGGTTAAAAAACAAAGAGTGGCACGGACGGCGATACTTTTCAGTTCAAACGGACGAAAGTACGCCTTTCAGACACCCATTTTTAAAAGCTTTTCCACTTTCAGATAAATATACCAAATTTTGCAAAGCGATGCGACGACGCGTGCATTTTATGACACACGCTGATATAGTGCATTATTAAGTTCTGCTGAAAAGTATATGGAATCGCCCCACAACGAGCAGCAGCTTTCTATGACACCGCAATAAGATCAGCACAAGACAGTGCGTGAACTAGTCCGGGGAAAAAAAAACAGTACTTCCTCCGAGATTGTTGATTTCGGTCAACACAACAGATGGTGTCCTATTATTCAAGCGGTTATTCCGATGACGACTTAAATAAAATCAATATATAATAAAAGCAGTTCGATCATTTTAGCTTCTCATGTTAACGATATTAGATCATGGGCTTCACGTTATATCCAAAAAATTGCTCTCACCCAAAAGGTGGGAAAAACAAAGTCCGCTTGCAGCAGTTATGGTACTGTTAAAGTGGTATAACTATTCAAGTAAACCTAACTCTTGTATTTGATGCGAACGGTTAACCCTTTACCCAACGTAACGGCCAAAACCGGCCAGCGCTATTCTCAAAAATCGCCAATTAATTTTCAAAATATTTTCATTTTTTGTCTCAAAAACATAGGTTATGACCCCTTGTTGGAACGAGCTCGTCGAGCTCGTTCCAACGAGGGGTCATAACCTATGTTTTTGAGACAAAAAATGAAAAAATTTAGTTATTCAAGAATTTTTTTTGCAAGTGTCGTCTGCTTTTCATGTTAGGTAAAGGGTTAAATGAAAATAAATTAGTAGCAAATATATTGCAATTGTTTTATATATTCACGAAATGTTGAAGTAGCGTGAAAAATACACACTGATACAGCTGTCGACATGTTATGGTGGGGAATGGTTCTTTACAACACATGTGTAGAAATGGTTACATAGAATTGACAGTGTACATTCGGCTCTAACATGTAACATGTGAATCTTATTTGTGCACAGCGAGTAGCAGAACGAGGGAAACAGAGTGTCTATGAGTAAACAACACAGGAGTGAGCTTCCTAGTCACGAGTATAGCTTACTGGTCCGGGGAAGTCTCGTATGTTTAGGTTTAGTGAGTTGCCAGTCCCTTCGAGTGTCTAGCCAGCCTCTTTTCAGTTTAACTCTTGGGCGCGTGAGTGGTCCTCGGTTTCCTACAATGTTTTGTTTAAAATTAAATTTTGTTTAGAAATAAAACAAAACTCAGAATATGAAAGTCAAAAAATTGGTAGTGTGATGAACAGTGGACAAAAAGACCAAATATGTGTTAATGTTACTGCTCCTATCGTTTATGGGGTGTTTTGACTACAAAAATCTGCATAGGACATTTCACATGCCAACACAATTAATATTCTCTTTCTGCATACGTATAGTCTCAATAGGCCATTCTTAGCATCCAACTGTTAGATAGTGCCTATAGTTGGTGGTAATTCGGTGATTATGGGGTAGAACGCCTTCGACAGGATTTAGTTTGAGATAAAATTAACGTCGTCCCTCCGATTGTCAGCTGAGAATACCGTAGTTGTTGTGGAATATAACATGGACCAGTGTTGTCAGAAAGATAATTACAGAGCGTGCAAATATTTTGAATACAGGGGCGGGGAGAATAATGCTATTATTTTTTCTGGATAGAAGCTCCCATTAGAATCTATTTTAGCGTGTCCATTTCTTCCGTGTCATACATTTCTTACGCCCTCATATTCATTTTTGTCAAACAATTTTATCACGCATTTTTATCAGGGGGGGGGGGGGGGGGCTGTAATTAAAATTGTTCATACAATTAACCACGGACGTTTTGTTGGCCAAAGCGATGTCAATTGTCTGCGTGTTTGCATGAGGAAGTAAACACATACCACTTCATCTGTTTTCAATTTTAATACCAAACGTTAATTTCAGAGGGTTCTTTATTGATCGGTAAGTAATGTGTACATCACAATTTTCATCTACCGACTTTATATTGAATGGGATAGGTCTGTCTGAAACGACGCTTTGTCTTTGGTAGGACTGACTTTGAATTTGTGGGGCAGGATTTTGGAGCAATTTAAACCCAAAACTATTATACGACTGGAGAATATCTCGTCTTTCTCATTGGATTCTAGTCCATCATTTTTTACACCGTGCGTCATATTTTCCGTATGTAGTTATTCGGCCTACCATTCCATGGGTAAAATTTCGTAAGCACGGGATTTAACCCCTGATATAAGTGACGTTCATTTCAAACCAAATCTATTCACACAAATTGGTTCTATTTTTTCGCCAATGTTTGTCTCCAAACACAGCTTATAACGCCCTCGTAGAAACGAGCTGGTTTCAATAATGGGGTCATAAACTATGTTTTCATTACTGAAAAATGAAACTGCTTCCTCGTTATTAAAGAGCATGCTTTTGCAGGAGTCGTTTTAATGTTGTGTTAGTCAAGGTGTTAAATTAGGTCAGTTCAGGGTTCAAACATCAAAAATATATTTAAAAGAACAGGCATGTCGATGAACAATTTAGAGTGTGTCGGGTTTTTTTTTTTGCCATAGGCCGTGCAGACCAATCTGGTTATATTGTGTCCTTTTGGAAGACACTTAGTCCAGTAGACTCGTGTGTGAAGATAGCGGTTAGCGGTCGATGAAACTTCGAGATTCGACACGAAATCATTTCAATGACTCGATTTGATTCAAAATCTGTTGAGATACGTGATAAACACGAATTTCTGCAAAATCCCCAAGCACACTGCATAGGGCGATGCTAGGGCCCTGCGAATCACACATTTTCGATTCCAATCGAATCTAGAATCGAATCGGGTTTATTGTTCGAATTCAAGTCGAATCTCGAATAGAATTATGGGCGTGTTGAAGATGACAGATAATGAGAGGGATACTGTAAATCTGATTGTTCCGACTGTGACGGCTCAAGTCCTGGCCGATGAAAAATATTCCAGCTACATCATCAGAACATGCCTTCCTGGAAGGCATGCCTTGATGATGTAGTTGAAATATTACCCAGGAACGGGTGCGAGAGACTTACCAGCACCAAGCTCTGCACAGGACTAGCTGCTAGCGAAAATTCATCGTCAACATTGTTTCGGAAATTTAATTACCAGGGAGACTCGAATTAGCATGGAAGGTGGCATGATCAGATGCTATTTATGTTAGTGTAAATGGAATTGCATTATGTCTGTACTTTCAGCATTATTTACGTACAAATTCCACCTGAACTATACGTTTTGTGAGACGAGGACAGCAGAGAATACCAAGATATGTATTCCCGTGTAAAAATTAGAAACGAATCGAGCAACTGATTTCTGATCCAATCGAATATCAACTTAAGACTCGAAATCGAATCGAATCTCGAAACCTCTTAGTACCCTGGGCGATGCATTTCCTCTGTATATCAGGCGTCATTTGTGTACTTTGCAATGTGAAACAAAACTAAAAGCTGATTGTGTATATAGACAATAAACATATAGTGTGTTTTTATATCTGTGTTATACAACGAGTTGAAATATGGTTTATTTTTTCGAGGCTTCGCCGAGAAAAAATAAACCATATTTCAACTCGTTGTATAACACAGATATAAAAACACACTATATGTTTATTGTTTTTATCTGATAACAAACAGACACCCGTCTCGTGCGTCTACCCGACTTATATATGCTTCCCACGGGCCTCCAAAGAAAACCAGTCTACGAGACAAAAGAAATAGGACAAGACGCATAGAGTTGTGTCCCTTACATTACAAAATCGATGGCGGCGATTGTAAAGTGAGATTGCACTTCTTGCATCATGTAACTGCGCTGGAACAAAATAAATTTCAACTATTTTATTAACAGTAACAAAACGGTGTTTCAGTAGAGTTATTCTTTTTTTGACATAGTTCCAGTTTTCTTCCGTGTTTTATTCTGTAGTCCCAATATAACAAATAATTTTGCGTTTGTTTACAATTTTTACGAAGTGTTTTTTTTTCAGGTAGAGCAGACTAACTTTTAAGTAGCGCAGTTCCGCGAGTACTTTTGATCGAGGCCGTGACTATAAATAGTTCGCAGTCGCCGCATACTAATTACTATTAACATTCAAGTAATTTCTACAATGTTTTGAAGCAAAATTTTAGGTTGCCTTTTTTGAAGCAAAATAAATAAGAAATGACACCATCAGAGGATTTTGACAAAGTGCAATAAGCGTACAATTAAAACCTGCCCTGTGATATAACGATGTTTCATGAATGAATAAATGAAAATGGAATTGAAAGAGGTCAGAGGTCGTTCGCATAAATTATAATTATATACAACACCCGTTGTATATACTTCAAGTATATACAACGGTTGTTATACTCTATGGTTATCAGATAAAGTGGACATATTTCCCGATAACCATGAAATCATTCGCAATGTGTTTCGATCCGATGTGAAATCATTTTCTCGATTCGACTCGATGATCGTTTCGATCACAAAATCGCGAATCGCCTGACCCGAATGGTTGCGTGATATGGTGAAGAGTATCTCACGTTGATGGTACACATGTCTGCAGCAGTCTGAATTAGAAAATTTGTTAATTACCTTCAGCAATTAAGCAGTTTCTTCCAGTACGCTCACATCATCTTTTCTCATAATGTTAACCCTTTACCCAACGTAACGGCCAAAACCGGCCAGCGCTATTCTCAAAAATCGCCAATTAATTTTCATTATTTTTTCATTTTTCGTCTCAAAAACATAGGTTATGACCCCTCGTTCAAACGAGCTCGTCGAGCTCTTTCCAACGAGGGGTCATAACCTATGTTTTTGAGACAAAAAATGAAAAAAAATAGTTATTCAAGAATTTAATTTTTTTTGCAAGTGTCGTCTGCTTTTCATGTTAGGTAAAGGGTTAAACATGGTATGATCGAATTTGCAGAATTTGTCGTTAACCCTCAATAAACAAATTAAACGAAGTTTTGAAGGAAGCAGATATTACATTCTTCGCCTTTTTTTACTTAATGAAAATATGGAGTTAATATACCTGATACTCTCAGTAATGAACATTAGTAACGTACTAGGAGTTCTTGTGTTAACTTTTTCATCAGTCGAATTAATATGAACCAATCCAAACTTCAGAATGAGTTACGAACCGGAATGTCAGTCTGGATAATAGGGACAACTAAATTGCGGCTGATACACTACTAGGATTGACGGAATTGGTATAATTCTTATACGAGGTGTACTTCTGACCAGTAAACATTGCTTGATTGTTGACTGTGCAGGGATGGACTAGAACATAGACAGGACATTTCTTACTGGACTTTGGAAAAGGAGGCCGTCGTTGAACATTTCCGTATGACTCAGTATACCCAGAAATCTTGGTGCCAACCCAGATGCTTTTCCATTCTGTTCGTTGATGCGTGAATCGGTTTCGGGTCCCTCCTACAATGTTTTCAGAAAGTTATTTGTGTCTGTTTAGAATGACAAACAGAAGTAAAGAATGGTTGCAAACAAAACTAAACCTGTTCAGAACCGATAAATCAACTATTACCAACAAATGCCCTATTTGACAAACGCATCTTCGATTTATAGGTACCTCACATGTATTCCACTAATATTCAGTTTGGTTAAAAATATTTCCCATTTACACAGAATCCCCCAAAGGACGGTTTTCAATTAACTCGTGTGTGTCTTGAATTTGTATAATGAATGCGTGGGAGTTTTCGTTCATTGCTCAGATGCATATGCTTTATGTAACTTCTTACTGTTGTGTAATCATTTAATTCTCATTGTAAAAACGAGTAATTATAATGGGACTGGTCACCCCCGGAACACAGCAGCACTCTAAAATGAAACTGAAACATGACTATATTTCCATTGCATGAGAATGTTGCACCCAGGAAGATGTTAAAAGTTTCAATTACTTATTCCCATTCAATAACCGTTAGAAGCCATTGTATTTCCCACTGATATGCGAATCTGTGCTAGGAGAGCAGGAATAAATAGAAGCAGGTTGAGGGATGCAGGTGATTCTGGTTAACGGATAGGTTATAGTGATATTATGGATAGTTTGGGTAATAATGGCAAGAATATCGGGGTCGTCCATTTGCATAAGACTGAGCTACCTAACCAAAGCCTTTTCCGCCACAGCAACATTGCGTTGACCTTACAGAACGTGGAGAGTGGTTAATCTATCGGTCTTGTGATGATTGCACCCGGGCAGTAAGCCTTGGTGTTGGGGGAAAGCATAACAAACACAAAGCTAATTTTCACCCTCTGAATTTAGTAATTCAGTACAACTGACTTTTTTTCTTTTAGTATTTCACCACTGATCCCTACCGAACTGGATTCCAGGAATGCCAGTGAAAAACGTCGCCACTCAGTCCTCCCATATCTCAGGTAGAGCCCAGACAATCAACACAGTAACTCCTCCTATCGATGACGCTTGATAACGTGAAAGCTGTTACGCTGTGACTGTAGCCACAGCGTAGCAGCTTTCACTTCATCAAAGAACATGGTGTTTACCTAGCAGGGAAACTTGTTACACGGTGTCAATCTCAGCAATTGTTTATTGCCAATAATAACTAAAATATAATGTAAATATTCATTTTTATTGCCGCGAAAAATGTCATATCATCAACTTATTCATTTTTCACAGACACGGATAGTCTTTAACCCTTTACCCAACGAATCGCCCACATCCGCCCGCGTAATATGCAAATTCAGCAGCTGAAAGAATATTATTTTTCAATAAATTTCAACAAAACCATATCATGTGACCCCTCGTTGGAACGAGCTCGTCGAGCTCGTTCCAACGAGGGGTCACATGATATGGTTTTGTTGAAATTTTTTGGAAAATCTGAAAAAATGGTATTTAAAATAATAAATTTTGATATCGTCTGCGTTGGGTAAAGGGTTAAAATGCGATTGCTGATTGCGAGGCGTAGAGAAATTGAATAACTCTGAGGAATTCTGTTTTTGTTTGAGGAGTGTTTATTTATAGACCCCCTCCTCCCTCCTCTCCATTGCACTTTTCTATATGTGCCCAAAAGCGTTTCGGCAATCCGGTTGTATAGAGTTCAGTGATAATCACAGAAAATGGGAATTATTTGGCGGAAACTCAACTCTGCGAACATTTTAGTGATATAGTACTGCCATCGTAAATGTGGTCTCCTTTCTCGATCACATTGCGATCAGATCACGACATACTGGCACTGGTGAGTCGAGATTCCATGAATAAAACATTCAGAAATCAGCCAAGAAAATCAAAGAAAAATAATAGGTGATATGTAATGCTTTCGTTATTTCAAGTTACATTGGAAAGGTTTTACTGTGATGTTGGGTGGAAAGCTGACAGAAAATTTCAATCACATCGCGAAATGTTGTGTCCGCTTCTCATAATAACATTACTGTGATCCACACACCACGTCCTGTGTCAGCCTAAAATCGAACATCTGCTCGTGATGAACTGTCAACGGGTCGAACTCTGCTTGATATAAATTCACTTTCCAGTTATAGCATTACAGTACAGTCGCCGTGGACTGGTCCTAAACCATGCGTGGGCAGTGCTGTACGCGTATGCTTTTATCAGGTAACAAAAATCAGCATCATCAGCAAAAATATTAATTAATGAAGCGCCGGGTTGTATACAGGGCTTCATTAATTAAATTTTTGAGGATTATTCCTGTAATTTGTGTTTGAAATCTAATATTATTGCGGTAATGGAAATATTGCCCACCCGTGGAAAGTGAGCAGTCCACGGCGTGCGTACTGTAAATTATAATAAATTGGTCAAATAACATCTCCAGCTGACAGCCGTGTAACTGCGAGTCATATATGGTAATTATTCCACTCACATTTATTCACATGCAGTTCAGTGGAGGTTTTTTGTTCCTAGTCCGCAAATGCAAGTTACAGTTTTAAAATACTAAATACGAAGTGCCGCAAAGTACATTACCTCGCTGTTTGTGGCTTCTCTGGGTGTTAGCAGCGATATTCGCTCATTAACCAACCCGACGAACACAAATGTCGCAGCAGAAGGAAAATATCACAGTGAAAGCAACAACAGATTTGTCGAATGACAATAGAAAGTATGTTTGATGTCTTCTCTTGACGTCGTAAAAAGACGGAGTTGTGTATATTTCCACAATTAGAGACAAGGCCATTTGAGATGAACAAACAGGTAACTTATTTTAATAATGTGAAATTAGGATTGAACATTTTTTATGACCTTTCTTTTCAAAACAAAAAGAACAACTGCCAATTTGCCAGACTTGAATCATATTTTCAGACACGATAGTTGGTGCGGTGGTAGCACTTTTTTTCTGGAGACATGGCAGATATGAAGTTCCACTTTGTTAAGCTGTAGCACAATTAAAGACATTTCTTAAGATAACAGCAAACTAATTTGCACAGACATTAACGTATTGCCAAATGTACAAGAGTGTATATCAAGCAAGAGTTTCCGATATAAGCTTTGTCAGTGAAGATGGTGAGAAGACAAGAGTGTAGAAACATGGTGGTCTTCGGGAGTACAGGGAGTGTTTGGGGAGAGACGATGTTACACACACGGACAGAGAACACCGCTTACTGGACCGGCGATTTGAAGTTCCTTTTTGTTTCTGTTGATGGTATTGCTGCTTTTCACCCCACGTGTTACCTCGAGATTGATGAGTAAACTTGTTTCGTGAACCTAAAATGGGTTTCAAAAATACAATGAATACAGGTGGATTTTTGAAGCAATAGTTTCCGACTAGACAGTTTCACGAGTTTTGAGGCTCAGATTTCATCTATTCGAAAACGAAATGAGTTATGTATTTGTCCACCCATTTTGTGAGTAACGTGCACCGTGCTCATACGGAAAAAGGTCGATTTGGTGTTTCTCAATGATAAAAACATTGAACAAACCATGTTTTTAATCGGGCTCTACATCTCTAAAATTCAGTAGAAATTAGTGTATTTTAATTCATAGAAGAAAGGGCATATAAGAAGATAAATAGAGGATGAGTGCGAAGCACTATTAGGTCCTATTTGGTTGGGTCGATTCGACGAACAGTTAATTAATATAATGTGGATGTCTATCTCAGTAATCGCTGCAGCCCAAGATTCATTCCTCAACCGCACAAGTTTTTGGTTGATATTTTCCCAACACATTTTAAATGAGGCAGTGCGACAATTGGCTAGATGTATTTTTTTCTAGGTCAGGTCGGGGATTTTTTCTTTTATGTTCTTTTTCGATTCTCCACCATGATCAAATCTAAAAACTTTTATGCGACTTTAATTGAATTACATTTAAATACGTTGGCGAAGAAAGAGAGGGATGGGTTGTCAGAGGAAGCCACAATGTTCAAAACGAAGTCTATTTATATCAAAGTTTATGCCACGCAATGTGATGTCTGCATAGAGATAAACATTAATACTTGTTTTTGAACACTGAATTTGTTAACCCTTTACCCAACGTAACGGCCAAAACCGGCCGGCGCTATTCTCAAAAATCGCCAATTAATTTTCAAAATAGTTTCATTTTTTGTCTCAAAAACATAGGTTATGACCCCTCGTTGGAACGAGCTCGTTCCAACGAGGGGTCATAACCTATGTTTTTGAGACAATAAATGAACAAAATTAATTATTCAAGAATTTTTTTTGCAATTGTCGTCTGCTTTTCATGTTAGGTAAAGGGCTAAAGAGGACATGCTACGTTATGTTTAACACAACTGTCTCTTAAAATCAAGGAACTGAAAGTAGATCCTGCGTTTTTGTTTATCGTTACTCGCTGGATGATTTAAACCACCTCGGATTTTCTCCAAAATGAAGTCGATGTTACTTTTCGAGCGCATTGACACTTAGAAGGGCTAAGAAACCTTAGTGTTTAATGGGAAGCCAAAAAAGCAGCGACAAGTTACTGTGCACAAATAGATCGTATTGTTTTGAGTTCTGTAGGTTCTTGGGCTAAAGGTTTAAGGAGTGAAGACACGGATGAAATGTGTTAGAAAATGGCCAAAAAGGTGATTACACTGGCGTGTAAGGTGGGTGTGTCAGTGCCGGATATTACCCTCCGGTTTTCTAGGCACCAATTCCTTGCAACCCTTCACATAAAACTTTCACCAAATGAATCGATTGGAATCCGTAAAGTTTCAGACCAACAATAGCCCATCAAAGATTGATAAGTCCGTTTGTCTAGTTCAAATCATAGCTTATGACACTTCCATGGAACGACCTCGAATAGTTCTTTCCATTGAGATATCGTCATCTATGTTTTTGAATAAAAAAATCGTCTACAACATTTGGGCTCAAACAAATTGAAAAAACAAATTTAAAGGGGGTATTTTTCTTAAAATAATATTCAATTGTATAAACCCAGTGCGCCTCTCCGTCAGCCTTGGGTCTCAGTGCGAGTGCCTAATACGCCTAGCGGGTAATCCGGCACCGTGTGAGGTAGGTGTGTGCAGGAAAGCTGATGGTACATCACACGGACAATCAACATCGCTTACTGGACCGACGATGTGAAGTTCTTCCCTTGTATCTTATAAGTTTTTGATACTGCTGCGTGTCACCCCAGGGAGATTTCTCAGTCTGTTGAGTAATCCTGTCCCGTGACTCTAAAAAGTGTTTAAAATGTAATTATTACAAAAACAAATAGAGGCATTTGAAGATGGTTAGTTATTTGTTAGTATCATCATTTTGTCACGCCATGCAGCTGCTGATTACGTATTTTGTCTCTAAATACAACGCCTCGCACCCTGGTGCATTCGCGTCAGTGGCGATGTATTGTTACCAAAATAAAAACTTGATAATTAATATATATTTTTCAATATTCTCTGAGACCTGTAAAGTAAGATACCATTGATTATAAAGTCTCCACTTACACGATAGAAACAAACTCTGTAGAGATCACAAGCATTTGATATCTCGGCAATGAATTTGTCAAGTCCTGCAACACATTTATGCATTTACTTCCAGTGTGAATGAAATCGTTACTGCTACGGGGAATGTAATAGTGTTCGTTCATATCTTCAGCAAGTCGCACAACAGCTGTTATACCCAGCATCAGTGGAGAATCCACCTTCCGTTGCTTTGAAAAGAAAAAAGTTTTTGTACTAGTGGGTCAGAGTATAATTTTGCTTTTTGAAGTTTCCTGAGGTACGTGATTGTAATTATATAAATCATAGAAGAATAAAATTCGCATTAAGGCGGGTGTTGGAAGCATTTATCTCCACAGGTGGAAGTAACTCTAAAACATGCGATAACGAAAAATGTCTTACAGTTTCGGGGGAGTTTTTTATGAAGCGAGTTTGATCAAGAACAGGATTTAATACTGGTGGTTTGGAATTATGTACTGTAGGCGTTTCTTTTCTGTACCTTATGAATCCAGGCTTTTGTGCAATCAATTGCGACTTTAACCTTTAATCTTTCGTAAGAAATCCTGTAAGCCTGTTAGTGGCAATAATTTCTATTCAAGTCTTGGCTGCCAGTATAGGCAGCCAAGACTTGACAAGAAACCATTAACAGAGATAATTTGACATTGATTTGAAAAAGGCCATTTGAGATGAACAAGGACACCCTGTCCTGAGAGCATAATGATCATCGGAAGTGTGTTTGGGGATTAACGGGTTAAACGCACCATTTGATTTCATTTATTATGAGTAGTTTATGGGTTTTTTCCAGAGATACATGTTTTTGCATTCTAGATTTCTTTTATTACCATTTTGAAGTTGAATGGTGAGCAAAATAAAGCTCTCAGGCAAGACTCATATTAATGATCAGATGGATATTTGGGGATTGAACAAAACTAATCAAAGTGTGCATGTAGTATCTATATTCCTTAACATTTTCTTTTTGTTACGTTTCGAGAATAAAATGTCAATCTCAACCATATTAAAATTCATGGCCAGTTTAAAAAAGAATCGAAAGAGACTGTGGCATCAATGCATTTCATGTTTCCACGTAATGTGGAACAGTGCTTTCGAAATGACTTTGTTAAATTCGTTATATCTGCAAAAGAAAAGTCGATTAAGAATGAAACAAAATCAATGAAATAATGCAAATAAATAATATTTAGGTAAGCTAAGTTTACACAATACGTCTTGTCGGGTTATTCATTTAGAACAGCTGAAGTAAAATAGATTTATTTCCAAATGAAACAAAATACTGCGTTTTGATTGGCTGAGAGGTACGATGTAACTTGCAATACACGGTGTTTTTTTTTACACCGTGGTTAAACATGGTGTAAAAACAAGAATATATAATAGCAGGCTATATGGCTAAAAAAAAGTTTCAATTTTTAATTATTAATTCATACCTTCTGCTCATTTATGTTAGAACAAAAATAAAAATACAGGAAATTTAATATTTAAGTGCAATAAAATATTACAGATATAGATGTCATTGGAACTGGCTCATTGAGCCAGTTCCAATGACATCCACATTTGTCTGGTTTTATTTATTAAGAAACTTACAAAGTACAAATTTTCTGTCAGTTTTTGCACACAATGTAGATTAAAGTATTAAGTACACCAAACTTCTTGGAAATAAATCCGTTATCCTTGTGTTTTCCAGGGTGGATGGGAATTTACACCGGTTTGGGAACTCATACACCCTTCGGCTTTGCCTCAGGGTGTATGAGTTCCCAAACTGGCGTAAATTCCCATACACCCTGGAAAACACAAGGATAACTTATATTATTTTGAGTTGCTTCTTTGTGAGTTCTCCGATAACCATTCTTACTGCTGCATAACACCACCGGGTTTTCAAAAGAAGAAAAGGTAGTGCATAGAGATTGTAGGCGCGATTACAAAGTGGATCTCAAGGAGAACGATAAACGAGGATTATTTTTAAAATTCACGTTCACCGTAGAGTCCACCTCGAAAGTAAGTTTCAATATTTGTGATAAAGCGTATGAAAAGCATATGAAAAATAACTGGTAATTGATCTTGGTATCTTACCCAGAGGTAGGGCCCTGTGACCCTCAAATTTTGAATTAAATCGGGCGGAAAATCAATCGAATCGAATCGCACCGATTTTAATTTTTTTTATCTTACATCTTCTTACAACGGGAGACTTCAGCAAATATTATCAGGATCCATTCAATTACTGTCTTCAACACCGACTCGTCAGTTTGGGCAACTCATCAAAAAGTGGAATATTCAAGAAACGGAATCAAAGTTGTTTCGGAAGTTGGACTTCCTCGACCTTTTCTTCTACCATCAGGTCTCATGTGCAAGAGACCTGATGGTAGAAGAAGAGTTCAACAAGAGACACTGAGTAGGATTTGAGAACATCTCAGCTATTCTAAATCCGAACCCACACGACTCGAACGAAACATCGAGAGGATTTCGAATCGAATCGAATTTGAAAGCTTCGCAGGGTTTTACCCAGAAGATCAATAGCTTAAACTTGGGTTTTGCTTCATACGGGCTTGTACAGGACACCACTAATTGCTTGAGCGAAAACTCGCCTTCGCTGATGTCCCTGTGATAATCCAATTTCCACGTGCAGTTAGAATTTATTGTTGTTCAAATGCTTCTTTTCACGGGAAGACTTGACTACTACTCTACGACCGCCATTTGCGTTTTCTGGACCAACTGGTTGACTACCCAATGGTCCGTGGACTGCAGATTTATTTATTTGTCCCCATGTGTCTACTGGTCTAGATAATTGTGGTGTGGGATTCTGTCGGCCCGCTGCTAGACCCAAGGACGAAATCACCATGCACGCACAGTGGCTCAAGGGCAGTCGAATTGTTATTACAGACATAAAAATTTAAAAGGGTATTTAAAATTATTAAATACAAAAAGCACGTAAAAAAAATAATTTGACAACAGGGAAATAGTATTTAACATGAAATGCAAGTAACTATTGTTGGATGAAGACAAATGTGTCGATCAACTCGCAGTTATCTCGTGGTGCCAGTTTGAAGTATATACCATTGATATATGATAGTCTCTTACCTACCTCACCTTGAAGTTTCGTATTCTCAAACAGTTCTATCGATCACAGCCTCGTGGTTTCCAAAACATTTCTCTCGATCACATCCTTCATACGCCCAACATATTTCTCTCGATCAGAACTTCTTACAAACTAAATAATTCAGGTTCATACATCTCAATTCAACCAGATCACTTCACATACTTCTGAGTTTTCATTTATTTATTTATTTATTTATTTATTTATTTATTTATTTATTTATTTATTTATTTATTTATTTATTTATTTATTTATTTATCTTTTATTAATTCATTATATATTTATTTATTATTTTTTATATTTTGTCGCTTGCACCATAACGTTTACAGGCGCGTCTCGTCAAGTTTGCTCAAATGGCAGGCGACATATTATGTTTTGTAAGCAGAGAGAAGTGAAAATAAAAATAACCTCTGCTATCGGCATGTCGTTTTAAGTGAAGCGTTAATAACTCCCACCCAATGCCTTTGAACATCATGCCATGGACTCTTTGCTTCCCCACAAATGGATAAATCATCAAGAGAACAATCCTATATTGCCCCGTTGGCAAATCTGCAAGGACAGATTGCTTGTGCCGCAGATCTGGCTATTTTAAGAAAGGCTGACAAGGTTGTCTTCCGGTAGAAAAAAATTACAGTAAGAATAGTTTTAATTTACAGTGCTGTCAATATAAAGTGGAAATACAACTTCGATTCAATGGCGACTGGGTCACGGTTCGTCAAAATTCTCTGTCCGCATTTTGCCAACAGCAGCGTTGAATCTTATCTGTCGAAAGAAGGAATGCAATCTCCGGCGTTATTTTTGTTTGTTGTCATTGATTTTAGTTTTGACTTCACTATAATTTTTTAAGAAATATCCATACACTTATACAAGTGTGTCGCGACCAGATCGCGATCTGATCGAGGCAAGGTACCGCCTTTGCGATCACAGTACGGTGCAGTTTCCTTACAGTTCTGGTGGCTAATCTGCCTTGCAATACCAAGAAGCACTAGCTCATTTTTATTACATAGCATGTGTAGAACGATGCCTCTCATTAATAAAGGGTTGAAATTGTTAATTAATGTTTTAGTTCGTAATGTTTCAAACTATTTTCGCCAACTCTCTGATTTTTGTCTCAGTTATGATAGACTGCCTGACTACAACGGTGCGCAGACTCTCAAACTCTCGAGTCATGAGTCTAATTCTGCAAGGAATTTGCTGTTGCTATGGGCTGTTTGTTTTCCAAGTTTTCGTGGAAATTTCAGCGCAGGCTGCCGTTGATGTAATATGATCTGATTTTACTCACAAAGATATACAGATATTTTTTCGTACTCCAGATATATATATATATTCAAATCAATAAGTATTTAATTCGTCTTGTAAACACCACGATATTAACACAATTAGTTTAACAACTTGGCGTAATCATAACATTATGGCTGTGGTGAGTCACCCATGTCTGAGGAGGTAATGTCATGAAATATTAGATCAAATCAAGTCTTAACATTGAGTAACATTTCCAGCGTTGATTCTAATACAGTGATGGTATTTTTTTTTAGATTTAATCGTTTGGAATATATCAGTTGGTCGGAAAACCATAGGTTTTCGACTAATTAAAATGTTTCAAACGAGTGATATAGAGGTAGGCGATGGACTATTAAAGGGCTAGACTGCTTCCAGAACATAACAATTTCGAATTCCGAGCAGAGTTTGACAGGCCCCAAGCGCGACCTGAACTGGTGTTGCGTATAAATGGACAGCTACTTGTCATTCTGTGCCAGTTTACATTCACAATCCGCTTTCCTCCCCCAAATAAAAAGTGTTCTCAGTGGCATAATGTTGTTCCAATCGGCGTTCCCATCTCTCTAAGTATTGTATTTTTTTATTCTTAAATGTCCAAGCGTACTGGTCGATCTGATATAGATTTACTCTTGGATACTGAGAAACATTTGAAGAAAAAGTAATATGGGGATGGGGGTGGGGTTGGGGAAGTTTGGAGGAGGATGTATGGGAGATGTGCTTTCGCCCTAGTTTTAAATTTTGAATGGCCACCTGAGGTCTCTGGGGTATCAAATAATCTTGCCAAACTGTAACATTGTAAAAGTTAATGCATTCACAGCAGAGCACGTTTGGGAGTCAGCTATGATAAAAATATCCTAATACCCAATGCTTTGGTCTTGGCCGGGTGGGGCTATCACATATATCACCCCTGAATGTATAAAACCAGAAATTATATTTTAGCAGTGTCATTTTATAAACATTTTTCCTTCTTTTACTTTTTTATTCTAGTGGACAACCGAGGTCTCTTGGGTATCAAATAGTCAAGCCCAACTGTAAGGTTGCCTAAAATGTAATATATATATATACAGCAGACCGCCTGCGTGAGCCAACCACGATAATGCTCTATTACCCAGTGTTACATTCTTGTCTGGGTGAGACTGTCATACTCATCACTCCAGAATGAGTAAAATTTGAAAAATATATTTTAGTAGAGTCATCTAAGAGACATTTTTTCCATATTAACGTGTGGCAATGTGGTATCGCTTTTTTGTGATCAAAGGTGTTTTACGTAGGATCCTGCGAATATTCGAGATTCGATTCGATATCGATACCACACGTTTGCTTTGAGATCGATCCCGAATCAGTCTCAAGATTCGATTTTTTCGAATCTCTCGAACTAACTTGAATTTGTTACATTTCAAACAAAAATTGGATAAAATTGACATCAGACAATTCATTCGTGTAGGCTCAATTTATATTTAATTGAGTAATTGACAATGGTTAATTTTTAGGTAAGTAGTGAATTTTGCCCAGAATATTATCCATAGTTTTAGTTTTTGAAGGCTTAACTTGTTACTATTCACGTTCTTTAGAACGTGAATAGTAACAAGTTAAGCCTTCAAAAATTAAAACTATGGATAATAGACCTAGCTGTTTCAGCGACGGTGCTGCGGAGAATATTTATTTATTTGTGTTTAAGGTGTGATTCGCAGATCCGTATTGTCACACCTATTAATGTTTCAAAAAAAAATAATAAATTATATCAATTCAAAAAACTAGATTAATTTTCCAATAAATTAGGTCAATAATACTGGGCTTGTCTGCGCCAACATCTTTCTATATGCACCTATTTACCACTGATGAAGACATCGACTATGGCGGGAGTGGCCACCACTCCCCTCTGTTTTTCCGTATTTTCGCAAGAAATCGAACAATGAGCCATCGTTTAAACTATTCCGAATTTTTAATTATTAAACACACCAAAAGAGTGGAGTTTCAACTGAAACAGTAAATGATATTCAGTAATTGAGTATAAGAAGCTCAATTTTATTATCCGTCATTGAATGAACCCGGTGGACCATTGGCGGAAACGTTGCTGTGCTTCCTAAGCTTTTTTGCGGCATTTTTGGAACGTCCGGTATTAGTTTCAATTTTTAATTCGTTCTCTGTATACTTCATTTATAGACTACACAGGGATAGGCCATGCATAAATTGATATACATGCATTTCATAATACACACATGACTGTATCTCAAAAGCGGACAGAGAATATCGAGCGAGTCGCGACTGGCTCGCGATCCGCTCCTAATTATCCGCCCGTCCTGATCCACACGACACTATAGAATCTCAACCGTCGAAGACGAAACATAAAAACATTGAATCTCGGATGCTATTTTCATATGTTTTTCTTGAATCGGTTAACCCTTTGAACCCGAAAGATCGCTTTTTCAGGTCCAGCCAGACACATGATAGATCATATTTTGATTTATTATGATGGCTGCTACATTAAAATGTGGGGTAGATAAATCAATATTTTCAACGTGCGGCCCCAAGGAAAATATTAATTGGTCTATCCTTAAATAAAAAATATGGACTCTCCCAATTGCTTCCGTTGAACTGACATGGAAGATACCACCATGGTTCAAATGGGTTAATGGCGTTATACTTTTCACATCTCGACTCAATGGTTTCAGTGTCACGCAACCAAATTAGGATTTGATGGAGAAAGAGGTCGCCTTTTTGATCAAAGTAATTGTAGTCAGACAACTGGATTCAACAAGTACCAGATTTATTAGCTTCGTAAGCGACAATGCATTAATAGCTGATTCAGATACAGTCGATGTTTTGACCTGAAGATCAAATGGTCGTAAACTCAACTTCAAAGTGCAGTTGATTTGTGATTTGGTAATGATGCGGTGGACAGTCGTGACATTTCACAACCAATAGTATGTCTCTCGTAAAGCAGATATTTCTATCTGATTTCCCAGGATGAAAAATTATGCCGTAATTAAGACTGGAATGAAGGACAATTTACGGTAGACACACACATAATCTGAAGTTTCTTGGAGTATGTCCAACTCTATCACGTCAAGATGCCAAGAGAAAGATTGAACGTTTTGCATGCCCGGTATTGTTTTGGTGTGCTTTTCAACAACCTGCAGCCTGTTGGTAAATAAAAAATTCGCAGCGGTCATATAAATGAAACATAAATACAGAAACGCTTATTCGAGAGTTAAAACAAATTGCCGTATCAGACTCTTATATTCTACCATACTATTTAAGATTCAGAACACATGTACAGAAACCCATTTGTGTGTGTGGGTGTACAGTAAATGTATTAGAATTATGACACATATAATAATAGTCCCCAAGTATTTTTCCAACAAGCAATTATGATATGTAACAAGAGACATCTCTGTTTAATACAATGTATTTTCTCCAAGTCACGCAATGAAATACTTAGAAACAAACAGTAGCTGCGGAAACTTATCTAGTATTAACCCTTTGAACCCGAGCGGCCGCTTTTCCGGCCCAGAAGCATGATACGTCATAACTTCATTAAGTCGGATGGCTGCTGAGTGAATGTGTGGGGTAGACCAATTAATATTTTCAAAGTGCAGCCATACGGCTGCACATTGAAAATATTAATTGGTCTACCCCCAAATAATGAACGTGGACTCTTCCAATTGCTGCCATCGAACTGACATGGAAAATACTACCAGAGTTCAAAGAGTTAAAGTTTTGTGTCTAAGGTCTGTGAAGTTAGATTGGCGTTGGGCATTGGATATTCGTTTTACAAAAATATTATATGCGTATCAATAATAATAATAATAATAATAATAAAAACACTTTGACCAGTCGCTAATTTGTCGCGGTTCTCGGACGAGAAGGCCTTGGTTACCCCTGTACTCCCAACTGCCTCCCTATTCCCGCGCTTCTCCTCTCCTCCCAACACTCGGAGACGAACTGCTTGATGACATCCCTTTCCCCATTCTTCCCAATCTCTCCGATTAGCATATTAACCCTCTCCTTTGAGTCTCCCACTAACCACATGTCCTTCATTCTCCCATCCCACTTCCCCATTATACTCCCAGTGAATCTCATTCTTTTAGACTGGTAGTTTGGGCATTCTAGAAGAAAGTGTTCCAGGGTCTCCACCACGCCCAAGTTACACATCAGGCACTCCCTTTCACCGTCTTTCCCAATTTTCCCCCTCAGCTCCAGATCGCGACCTCAGCTTGAACAACAGTGACCCCCAAAGGTGCCCTCAAGGTACTTTTCAAAACCTGGCTTCTCTTTATCACGCTGGCCCCCCAAAGACCTCTTTGATTTGACCCCCTCTCGCCAATTACGGTTACAATCCTCCATGACCCTTTCCCTGACGATTTTTTTTACCCTGGACAATGTGTGCTGATAATGGCTGAGAAACAAAATACATCCCACCACATTTTGGAAAATACCAAAAATCCAACTGATTTTTAATCCTTTACCTAACATAACGGCCAAAACCGGCCAGCGCTATTCTCAAAAATCGCCAATTAATTTTTATTATTTTTTGTCTCAAAAACATAGGTTATGACCCCTCGTTGGAACGAGCTCGTGAGTACATGGGTAAAAGTTCAACAGACAATTTTTATATCAATCCAGTCTGTGCCATTGAGGTTAAAAACACTGTGAAATCCCTAAAAGCCAAACGTAGTCAAGATTGTGATAATGTTAGCTCAGAAATTGTCAAGGACACTATTGATCCTATACTTGTCCCATTAACGCACATCTTTAATTGCTTATTTGCACAAGGTGTTGTACCAGACAGAATGAAAATCGCTAAAGTCATCCCGATATTCAAATCCGGTGATAAGAACAGTTTTAGTAATTACAAGCCTATTAGTCTCTTGCCAACTTTTTCTAAAATTTTAGAAAAACTTATGTCTTCACGATTGTTAAACTTCTTGTACCGTTTTGAAATCCTACATCCCCATCAGTATGGATTTAGGAAGAACCACAGTACAATGCATACCGTCATGCAGTTACTCAAAAAGGTGGCTGAGGAAAATGATAAATAAAGTAAAAACCGCACTCTAGCCTTGTTTCTTGACCAATCTAAAACATTCGATACAATAGATCATTCAATTCTAATAAATAAATTAGAAAGATACGGTATACGAGGCTTGGGGAAAGATTGGTTCACAAGTTATTTAACCGGAAGAAAACAAGAAAACAATATGTCGTTTATGACAACCATACATCCGATGTAGCCCCTATAACACATGGAGTTCCCCAAGGTTCCATACTCGGACCCACGCTATTTCTGCTGTACGTGAATAATATCTGCCAAGCAACATCCCTAAATCTGTTATCGTTTGCGGACGATACAACTGTATATTCATCTGGCTCAAACCCAAACAATATAGTTCCATGTTTAAATAAAGAACTCGAAAATCTCTTCGAGTGGTGCTGTGCCAACCAGTTAGTTTTAAATGTCACGAAAACAAATTACATTTTAAATTAACCCCTCATATAAGACGAAATTTGCCACACTTTCACACAATATTCTTATAAATGGACAGGAGATAAAAAGAGTGGTTTCTGAAAATGCAGAAAAATCTCTCAAATTTCTGAGGATTTATATCGATGATAACCTATCTTACAAATATCATGTATCCCAACTTAGCAACAAAATAGCCCGTGCCAATTTTGCCCTCAACAAAGTAAAGACCATTCTCCCACATGATGCGATGAAAAACCCTGTATTTCTCTTTAATCCATACCCATCTAACATATGGAATAAACATATGGGGAAACGCCAGAGCCGTAAAGAATCTAATGATATTCCAGAAACGCTCTGTGCATATTATAAATAACAAACGGTATAACACACATACAGACCCCCTTTTTCTTAAAAATAAAATACTAAAAGTAACTGACCTTTTTAAACTTAACGCTCGCTTATTTGTATTTGATTGGTATCATGAAAACCTGCCCGTTTCATTTAAAAATTACTTTAAGCTAACTGATAATCCTTCTGGAAGGTCGAACAGAAGAAATGGCCTCCTTCATATAAAAAAACCCGAACCAAATCATTGGATTATTTACCGACAAATATGTACCCTAAAATCTGGAACGAGTTGGGTAGGAATATCAGAAATATAACCGAGAGAAATATGTTCAAAAAACAGTTAAAGTTAAAATTACTGTCTTCATACTCAGACAGTGTTCACTGTAATAACCCATTTTGTTCCGATTGTGGTTCCTGAATTTATTGGTGTACAGTGTACTCTTTACGCCATAAAAATACAAAATCAGTCCAGCTAATCCACGTCTGACTAAAATGCATTCGCCGCCTAGGAAACCTCGAAAGACATCCTCTAAACTGATATTGATGTTGATGGTGGTATTGATATTGATATTGATATGTATATCAATTTTAGTATTATTATTGCACCATCAACGTACTCCAGGCAGTGGTCTGATCGCCTCATGAACTCCACCTGGCTCCGGGGAACCACAGTAATGTAACTCCGTTAAACAGACAATGGGCTGTCGGTGTCAGGATGGGAGATGTTTCGTAACGCACAACCAGGTGAATCAAGTCACAACTTCAATGAATCAAGTCACAATTTCCATGTCATGTCACGTTTATCCCCCCCCCCCCCACCCCACCCCCCTCCTCATCATACTAGCCTAGACTATATTGAACGAAATACTATCTGACAGTCTGGTTTAAAACGCTGCATAAAGTAATCGTGGGAGACAACAGGAAGACAGCCAATCTGGCTATGTTGTCTCCCTGCGGTATACTACTAACACGCCATGTTGAACATGAAGGTAGTACTGAAGCCAAATATCTTTCCTTCGTGCCAAAATACTTTGATTAACATTACTGTACTACTATTAGCATTTGTACTTGTATACTGCTAAATAAAATCAATCAATCAAACCTATGTTTTTGAGACAAAAAATGAAAAAAATTAGTTATTCCAGAATTATTTTTGCAAGTGTCGTCTGCTTTTCAGGTTAGGTAAAAGGTTAACAAAAGCATGATTTAAGTATTCAAGGCATGTGGATGTTTTATACTGCGATCTTTTTATTCGAGAAATTATAGGTGAGCTTTCAAAGAATTAACATCGCGGGACTATTTGGTGAAGAAAAAGTAAACATCATTGGTTGGCGTCCAGTTATCTAAAGATTTTTTGACACATACAAACATTTGCAAAGTATGAACTCGCACGTCGAGTTTCATTTTATACCACAACTCCGTAACAGATATAGAGGAGAATGAGTGGCTGGGTATCGTTATTGCAAACAGCGCTGGTTGATGACACGCAGTTTTGAATTCAGTGAAATTCCGCCCTATACAAAATAAAATCATTGCTCTACATATTCAACCCCAAAATAGCACGCAGGATTTTTCTTGCAATTTAACATCTGATTAGATGTATATCGATTGCATAACTGATACGTGTAGAACACAAAGACCATCCGATATGCATGGCATCACCTATATCTCTTTCTTCAAATACATGATATGTTTACGAGAAGGCGAGTTTCTCAACTTGGAACAATTATACGGTGTGAGAACAAATGTGCAGCACCATGAAATCGCTTACTTCAAAATGAAATAGAAAGCTTCTTACTCGTGACATACAATCGATATTCCTCCCCACATAATTGAGCCTTTCCAAGCCGCGAAAGAAGAAATATCTGACAATTCGTCTGAAACTCCCTCACTGAACCGCACTCATTGTAGATGCACCAAGCAGTACAATGTGTCATTTGTTCAAATTGCTTCTCTTTAATCTATGAAACGCAAATTACTTCCTGATCTTCTTATTTTATAGATGTGACATTTCCTTTGGGACAAAAAAATATAGCAAATCTGTCTGTTAAGTGAATTTTCTCCAATCGCTTTTTGTTTCTGCCTTAATATGCCGGATCGTACATTCATACGTGAAAAACATTATAATGAATTTAATTCTTAGGGGATGAATTAGTTTAAACATTATTTTATTTCAATACTGCATATAAATATACAAGGTATAGAACAACATGCTGAGATACAGTATTAGAAAGTGGAGTCAGCAGCAAGCCGAAGCTTATGTAAGCTGTCTCCTGTAATCGACAAATACATCAGACATTCATGGCATGGAAGAGACTATGATTGAAACAAAATAACATGAAAGAGGAAAGAAGGGGAAAGGTGGAGGGGTGGGGGTGTCTGGGGCAAAGGCAGCTGCTTCCTTTAATAAAGGGAGAGCACAAGAGGGACGAGCACTGCAAGTGTGCTCAGTAAAATCTCTTGGAGGCAGTAATATAACTCTGTACTTTTTCAAAAATTAGGCTGTTTGCTTCCGCTGTGTATTCAGCATTTCCATTCAAGAGAATATCCGTTGAAATTGTGAATGGCAGTGTTGCTAGTGTGCGCTGTCTGCTCTCTACATAGAACGGACAATGCAATAAATAGTGAGCACTCGTTTCGCGGGCTCCACATGAACAGTATGGGGAGTTTGATAAATGGTTTCTAAACAGATGATCGTTAAGATTGCTACAACACAAGCGAAGTCTACGATGGTGGGTCTGTGCCTTACGGTCTTTACTACGTTTGAAGCAGTTTGGAACGAACAGTTTATTTCTATTAAGGAACGAGTTGAAATTTTTCAATGAACTATTTTCTCTGACGTGTGATGGCAGCGCATTCCATAATCGTGTTGTTGAAGGCAAAAAAGATTCGTAATGATGCTGGGTTCGACAAAATGGGGCTGCGAGGTCGGCGTTATGGCGTAGGCCGTAATCGTGGGACGCCGAAGGTCGTGGCGGAATCAGCATGAATACATAAGCAGGGACCATCCTATGATACATTTTGAAATATTGTTTTAATTTGTGCTTCTCTCTTCTTGCTTTAAGAGTTTTCCATCCCGTTTCCAAATAAATAAGTTCCCTACTAGCGCTACGGGTTGCACCTGTTACGATCCTGGCAGCTTCCAACTGGATACGTTCCAGTTCGTCGGATTAGCACAATTATCCCAAACTGTATCTGAATACTCAAGAACCGGCCTAATAAAAGTCAGATATATTGTTTCTAATGTTTTGCGATCAAATTTGTATTTATACTTTCTTAGAAGACCAATTCGCTTCCATGCTTTGGAGGCTATTGCTTCAATGCGTTCTTTCCAGGAACCCTGATTGTTTAAACGTATACCAAGATGTTCATGACTACTTACTTCGGAAATGCTCTCGTTACACATTTTCAGAGGGGGGGGGGGACAATTTCTATCACTGTTTCGTGAAACTAATAGGGACTCAGTCTTTAATGGGTTGAAGTCAACAAGCCATTTATTGGACCAATCTTCCAGTTGTATCAAGTCTTGGTTTAAAATATTAGCAGCCAAGTCTGGGTTCTCTATTATTAAGTAGATCGTTGTATCGTCGGCGAACAAGCGGATGTTACTTGAAATTTTTTCAACTATATCATTTATGTATATGATGAACAGCAGTGGACCAAGAATCGATCCTTGGGGCACACCAGCTGAAACTGATTTCCACGAGGAGGCTTCGGAATCAATGACAACCCGCTATTGGCGATTGCTCAGGTACGACTCAAACCACCGAAGCAGATTACCTGTCACTCCGATTTGTTCCAACTTAAACAGAAGACCTTTATGCCAAACTTTGTCAAAGGCCTTGCTCACATCACAGAAGAAAAGGCGGATTTCTTTACCTTCGTCAAGGGCACTACTGACAGTATTGTCAATTTCGGTAAGTTATAATGTAGTCGAATCTTTGGGGGTAAAACCGAATTGGAATGGAGTAATCAAGGTGTTTGACTGCAGAAAAGCCAGAACTTTTTTGAATATACATCTTTCAAACACCTTGCCAACACAGCTAAGCAATGATATAGGTCTATAGTTAGTGACTAGATTCGGATTCTCCTTTTTAAAAATTGGGGATACATTAGCTCTTTTCCACTCAGTTGGAAAGTAACAATGGGAAAGGAAAAAATTGAACATTTCAGTAAGTGGTTTAGTGAGACCTAGTCCTTGAGAATGTTCGGACTTATATTATCTGGACCACTTGCTTTAGAGCTTTTAAGAGTTTTTAGGACGTTCATAACTTCACTGGCCAATATACTAATGTTGTCGAGGGTCGGCCGGGTAGTGTTATGGACGCTCGTGGGAAGAGAGGCGTTCGAGTCATCCACCTGGGAGATGGTACAAAAATAATCATTAAATGCTTCCGCCTTTTCGGTATTAGATATTAGATCACAGTTGTTATACTGAAGGGCGGGATGTCTTGTTTTGATTTACTCATCAGTTTGCCGAGCGTTTTCCACCAGTTAGCCGAGGAGGTTACTTCGTTTTTTTCAAGTTTCGTGAAATATTTTTCCTTTGCTTTTTTAATTGCAGAGATAGTTTGATTTCTCTTTTGGCGATATTTGAACCACGCTTGCGTCGTGTTGACTTGCTTAGCATGTTTGTGAACACGTTTACGTTGACGGATTAGTTTTCTTATGTCGTTGTGAAACCATGCTGGCTCATTTTGCCGAATCGTCGCAGGGTCTATGATAGCAAAACTTTTCCCGAAGTCAGAGGGTGCTTCAACTTTCACATAAAATACCCCACTGTGCCGAGAGTTTTGTCTTGTGTGGCAGAGTACATTATATGGTGTATCCTAATATACTTTTATTGGACATCCCCAGTCCAGCCATGGTAATTTCTCGCATATATGAGCGCTCATGAGCTACTCAGAAACTGTAATCAGATGTATGGCCGCAGCACCCCTCCACTGTAATCTGCCCTACCTGCACTGTACCAAAGGACAATATAAATTATGCGTTTTTCCAGTTTAAGTTCATTTCACGTCTAACTGAAATATTAAATAATGGACTGGCCAATTTCTGAAATAGTTGAGAAAACTACACAGAAGAAGGACTTTCTCCTAGCAAAGTTTCATACAACAGAACAACTTGTTAGTCCCCCATGGTTACCGCGAGGGGCCTTAAGTACTGAAGGTCTGCCTGCCTGCCTGCGCCTGCCTGCCTGCCTGTCCTATTGCCACCAGTATTTCGGAGAGGGCTGAATGTTGGTGTTTCAAATTTTTAACAATAATCAGATATTATGAAAACTGAATGGCGTCCATTTTTGTTGTATTTGTTTCCTATTTTTTAGAAATTTATAGCTTACCACCTCTATTTCTGAGATGCTTGACTGTTTATCGTTTCAAATTTTTAACATTATTCAGACATTATTTAAATATGATGCATGTCAGATTTTGTAGAAATAAATTAAACATGGCTGAATGGCGGCCATTTTTGTTGTAACGTTTTCGTATCGTTTCACACACCCATCTGTGATGGACTATTGTCTGATCATGAGCGACCGATCAGCATTGCACTTGTTTATATGAAGTTTTTCACAAATTGACAATATATCAGACTGACCTGTTTTGTCATCGGAAGGCATTCTGATAACTTCAATAAAAATGACCGGTTTATATTTCAAGATGAAAGCGAGCGTTTCACAGTTCAATTTTGGTCAAAAGAGTGAAACCTACCATTTCAAACATGTGACTGGTTCTGAATAATGCTCATTTGCTCATTAGAATTGGAATGGTAATCTGTTATTTTCTATTGTTATTTTAAAAATATTATATGAAAAAGAAACAATAAAATAGGTTTCTGTAATAAATCGCGCCTACGACTAACCTTTTCTTTTATTAATCTGACAACATACTCATAAATATGTATACACAAGAATTACCTATCCCTGCTCGGATGGCATTCGGGTTTGAGACTCAAAGAGGCCTTCGGTATACACGCGGGAGATAACTCTGTATGGGTAGGTACAGATTACGGGACATCAAGCAATATGACTGGTGATTATAAGAATTGCACGAGGGCAGAGGTCGTAACATGGGATAGTCAAGAGTAGCTAGGACTAGATAAACTGCTATGATTAGAGTAGCTAGAATATCGTCTGTGATAGGGAGAAAATAAATATCCTGGGGAAGTCTGGTCCAGTAGAGATACTCTTATACAAAAGAATAACACCCAGACAGTCCTATAACACGACGTGCTACTGTTATTAGTCCAAGATGGGGGCCTTCTCCAAGTTCGTTTATGTAGTTTTGGGTGTTTCTTGATGATTTGGATTGATTGTCAGATCTATCTGGGAAAATAGATTTAGTCCCATTGAATCGAACACACATTTTTAGATGACTCAAGGTAATATTAAAGCCTTTGGGGCCCTACAACACCATGTGCTACTCCTATAGTGAGGATTCTCAAGGAATCCGAACAAGTGGAAGCCGATGGTTCCGAAGGAATCCGAACTAGTAAAATAATTGTCGGGTTGTTTGTGGTAATTCTATGAAGTAACGGAGAATGTGTAGAAAATCCGAATCAAGAAACTGCTCTATTGTTATATGTCCAAAATGGGGTTTTGCCAAGTCCGTTTCGGTGATTTTAGACAGCTTTTTGGTGATTTGGAGTTAATGTCGCGTCTATTTGAGTAATTCTACAAAGTAAATGAGAATTTGGAAAAGATCCGAACCAGAAAACTACTTCTTTTGGATGGAACAAACCCTCCGAATATACCCCCGTCCTATTGAGGACTTTAGGTCACATAGCAACCACGTGTCACCATAGAAACTAAGATTGCGGCCCTCAGTAAACAAAATTTACAACGGAAACACGTACCACCCGAACTGCACGCGCTGCGGATGTGTACTGAAATCAAGTGTTACTATTGTAAAGACACCACAACATGGTCGCGTACGAGCCCTGACAACCTAACACGGTGCCACTGGTTTACGTGACATGACGTCACTTCCGAGATCCAGCACCAAGGTCCTGCAAATGTTTGCTTGAAAACCATTACATACTACTACGTACCGTGAAAAGCTTTACAGGCAAAAAGCTCCTGTTTCTATGGGAATTTAACACTAGCTGCATCAGCAAAGCTCATGGTAATGAGGTTAGAGTCATACGTGTTATACAGCTTACATTGCATTTATCCGTAAACAAATTTCTGAATATTTTAACTTTACTTCCTGCTACGAAGGGATGCGATGGTGATACTGTTAGAATATTTTATCAGTCGGAACTTCAACCATCATTGTCTGTACAAATCACGTTTACACCTTGTCCCCAAATCTTTGGTCAAATCCGCGACGTTCCGCACTTTCTATTGCTTATTTCATGCCTCTTCATCTCACCCTTGTGAACATACCATAACCACTTTGCATTGTTGTTGTATAAAAATAACTTCCATAAAAGGGTTATGTGTAAGATGGTTGTTTCAAAATCTTCATGTCTCCTTAATTTGTGAATACCTATTTAACCCTGTTCCGAATCATTATAACCCGCTAATGCTGCATTCAGTGTTAAAACATGTTCCTAATTCCCATCAGCATGTGTAATGTGTGTGCTAGTATTTTTTCTTTGGTAACCCTCATTTATATTGAGAACTTTTTTGTGAGTGCAGAAGTGACAACTTCCGTTCATTATACACTTAGAATGCATGTTCATTAGACAATTATTCTGCATCTACATGTAAAAGTGTATTCTCTCATAATTATATGTTTTTAGTAAGATACTTTATTATCAGTATACAGACTTTGCCGGCTGCCTAGTGCAAGAGGCTAATGCGACTCATTATTATTACATATTTGGTGGTGTTCTACAAAGAAATTATGTGCTGACGTCATTTCGTCCCACACTTAGAGAAATCTGCGCCAGATTTGAGTAGAGCCAAAACCGATAGAAGAACCAAAACAAATTGATCTTCATGTGATCTAGAACCGGACAATTTCATGTAGAGTTGTCTGTCTTGTTTGTTTATGAAAAATTGCCATTGTCGCGCAACTTAACCCCTTTTCCATCGAAGCGTCCGCATCCGCCCTCGTAATTTACAAATTAGGCAGCTGAATAAAATAAATTTGTCAAAGAATTTCAACAAAACCGTACCATTTCGTCCCCTGAGTTCCAATGTGTTCTATGTGCCAGTAGGCACATAGAACACATTGGAACTCTGGGGACGATTTGAATCCTCGTTGAGTTATCACATGCGTGATGGAACAATAGAAAATGTGTTTCTGACGTTGCTTCGTCGACATTTTAAAACTTCAGATTGGCGCGGATTTATATTTTATAATTTATACAATGTCCGGGGGCACTGACAGTCAAGTTAATGTGACAGACTGAAGAACCAAAACGTGTGTATGTTTCGGTTCCATGTAACCAAATTCGGTTCCCCCAGCAAGATAAACTGAAGAACCAGTTTTGGTTCATGAAGGAACCAAAATTCCTCGTGGTATTGGATAACAATGGGCAAACGTGAGGTTCTGAATATTTATAGTGTAAAAACATCAACTACCTGAACAGTCTAGGCCATACTTTTTGGGAGAATTACAAGTTATGGTTTCTCTGAAGTGAAAGTTTAGTTGGGAGCAAATATGCTATGACTGCCATCGGTGACATATGATGGGTTGCAAAGATTAAGATACTCAGTTCAACTGCAAGTCCGAAGAGCGCTTGTCGAGGGTGAGGTTGCAAGCCCAAAATATTCTGACAGATCAATAAAATGTTTCAACAGATTTGCAAATTGCTCTCAGTTTGGCCCCTAAAACGGGGTAGTTATCGAAAATAATGCCTACAATCATATATTTTAGCCAAAAATGTCAAACGTCCTGTCATTTGTAAAATTTTACCAAGAAAAGGGATAAAATATTTTACGCAAGGACGAACGTTTTCCCACGCCATGTTTGGAGAGGGCGTTGCCCCGTTTGCACAAACCCCTGCATCAACGCCACTGTCTAACTGATAGGTTCTACAAACGTTTTTACGAAGCCACAGGAAAAGGTACATTTTCATGTGATCCATAACTTGTCGAATGATGAATACAAAGCCGACAGAAATACGTGTACAGTACAGTCTCGCCCTGGACTGGTCGTAATCCACGCGTGGACTGTGGTAGCCGGTGCTTCACTAATTAAAGTTTTGAAGGTTATTCCTATAATTAATGTTTCTAATCTAATATTATTACATCCGTGGAAATATTGCCCAACCGTGGAAAGTGACCAGTCCACGGCAGCTGTACTGTAATGGAAGCCTCGTCTAATAAATAACACCTTAATACAATAAAAATTAATAGGGAGTCTATTTGATTTTTTGTTAGTTTAGGAAAGGGACGAGATAATTCAAAATCGCACAGAAAGGAAGTATTTGCATCTTGCGTAAGAATATACTTCACCGGGTGATACCGTTCATAAAGTTAACCCTTTATCCAACGTAACCTCCAAAACCGGCCAGCGCTAATCTCAAAAGTCCTCAATTAATTTTCATTATGTTTTTCATTTTTTTGTCTCAAAAACATAGGTAATGACACCTCATTGGAACGCGCCGAGCTCGTTCCAATGAGGGGTCATAACTTATGTTTTTGAGACCAAAAAATTACAAAAATAGTTATTCAAGAATATTTTTTACAAGTGTCGTCTTCTTTTCGTGTAAGGTAAAGTGTTAAACAAAAATATCGAATACAAACTTTTTCACATTGTTCTATATATATCACTGGAAGAAAATATCGTGGTCGCATATTCTAGTTATGCACTGGAAACATTACTTTATAAATCATGTCAAAAAATGGAAAACTCACCCGAGAATTTAAATAAAACGATTTATTTTGTTTATTCATCACCCAGCGTAGTTTTTTCAAATTGATTTCACCTATAACATAGCAGATGAACGAACGAAGAATGACTATGGTACACATGAGATGGTTTAGAGGTTTAAAACAAACATTTACAGTTATTTTAAAATAAAACAAGGATACCCGTTCTCTTTGTTTGGCTCTGTACTGAAATCATTCCCAGAATATTGTCCTCGTTAAAATTTTGAATATGTTAGCTTTCTTCCTCACTCGAGCGCGAAATTATTCTGCATCCACCAGGGACGGCTTAGAACGGAATCCCAGGGCATATACGTGTGTATGGGGGGGGGGGGGGGTCTCATTTGCCCCACAATCTACAAATGTGTCCTTTTCATGGAGCATCGGGAACCCTTAACAATAATCAAATCGAAGCGACAAACTGCTTTCAACCAAAATGTTTGTACTGTTAACAATCTACTGGACACTTCAAGATGACGGAATCTAGAACTGATCCTTGTTTCGGCCTTTGCTAAGAGAGGCTACCATATTCTTATCCCCCGAAGAAATTAACTTGATAAAATATTTTCCAACTTTCTTTATTTTAGTGAACTCTGGGGTGATAATATACTATCGACCCAAGTTTCAGATTCGCTCGGAAAATTTGTTTCTATTCAGTGTCCGGAACTTCCAGTGACTTAGTCAAACACATTGCGTAATCCTTGTCACCATCTTCCCATTATTTCCATGTGCCGGATAAGGATTTTAAATAGGAGCTAGAGTGTGAGTGTGTGGGAGGGGGTCGTGGCTCTAATACAGAAATCAAGAAAACACGGCTGGTGTACATTCGAAAGAAAAAAATTCCTTATTATTATTTTATGCGTGTTTTTTGAGGTTGCATTTTTGGGAGCGGATTTGAAAAAAGAGAAAACAAACTCGTACATTTAACCCCACAGTTGAAAAAAATAATTATTGTTACGTGTTATTATACACAATCACTTCTTTCACTGATACAAATCCGGTTGGGTCATTTTGGGTATCAAGATCGTTGATATTAAGAATTGTTCAAACAAAGTTGCAAAAAGTATAGTACTTTATTTTTTATTATATCCCATAAATAGTCTGTAGGATGAGAAACTGATTTTAACATTTTAAGAGGGATTACGAACTACCGAAATATGACAAAAATCCGCGTGTCGCGATTTAATTTTGTCTTAATTTAATTTTTTTTGTTTAGGTTTGTGCTTTTTGCCCCCCCCCCCCCCCCTCTGTTTCTGGTGGAAACTCAAAGTGGTTTCTACCCGCTTCTACCCGCATCACATACCAGAACGTGTGTGTGTTCGTGTATTTGTTTGTTGGGAGGGAACGTTTTTTTTACAATATTTTAAAGAGAAGTTTATATATTTTTTAAAGAGTCCATCAGAAATAAGTTAAATGAGTCTTTATTTTTTTAGTGATCTGTGCTTCATGAAATTCGGACCCTAGGTTTGACGGAAGTAGAGAGAGTCGCTGCATCTCATTTTTCATATTTTTTTTTACTTTTTTGTTTGTAACTGTACACGCAGTACGGAAATGTGACTGTTTAAACATTGCTTGAGAAACGGTGTCTCGAAAGGGCAACAGAAGAGTTCAAATATATTGCCTCTTGAGTGCATCAAGTCCCCATCTGAAATGCTGCTACAATGCAGACAGCACCTTGATGCACTCGGTACACATCATATATTACTGTATTTTATTACATTAAGTTCATGGAGATGTAGCTGGGAACACTTGATTTTTTTTGCTCAGTCAGTCTATTATATTAATATCATAACAGGAGTTGTGTCATCTTGGTGTTCCTATCTATTGGTCGTAACCTTCGATCGATCAGCTTCATCTTCTAATGCGATGCCGAAGAAGAAAAAAACTGATGTTTGAACACATAATTTGACAACAGCTATTTGAATGGCATATACAACTGCCAGGTTCATAAATGGAAAAAAACAAGACAATTGTGACGTCATTTGTTTCCATTTTTCACTGTGTGGATAATATCGTGATCATAACAGCTTTTTGTGTGTCGGTGTGACGGACTGTGTCTTACTGAAAATCTATTCATCCGGTCATCAGGGTTCATAGCCTATGTTTCTTTAAATAAAAAGTGAAAAAAATAAGTTATTCAAAAATTATGTTTGTAAGTGTCGTCTTTTATTCGTATGGGTTGAAGGGTTAACAGTGCCAGCCATTGAAGAATAAATTCTAACAGAGAAATAAGTGAAAAACATTTCTGATTATCAAAGAGATCTCGGTATCGTATTATCACATAGCGTTCGCTGTCATTAAAATTAACGATGCATATGTATATATATACTATATATATATAGTGGTGTCAGGATAAATTACGCCATTTGAAATATACATATCTCAATTTCGTTCATTAAAGGACAAGAGTACAGTGGCCAATCGCAGCAAAAATTTAAACATTACATAACTGAACACTCTCATAACAATTGTTCCTACGGCGGCGGTGAGTACCTCTGGTCTTTCCAAAATAACCGAGAGTTCATGAAACAACGGTATGTCATTGTTGAGCGCGTTCATTGAGTGGCATCAGAGTTAGAGTCAATTGGGTTGGCTTACTTTCTTATAGGGGAAAGGAATGTATTTCCCTGTCTATCTAAGTAGTATCGTACTGCACAGAACGACATACAAACAAAATGACCGGTTCTGGTATGTACTTGAAATGTGGTTACGTAATTATTTGTGTATTTGTGTTTCTCGGGCCATTTGTTGTAAAATTGCCTCTGGGCGGACTCTTTTTTTATATTATTTTTTATTTTTTTAATTATTTATTTTCCATCAAAAGTTAATGTTCTTGGTTTGTTTCATGTTTTACGCCTCACAATTTCAGAATAACATGGGTGGTGGTGTATCCCTTGAGCGCAAGACGGTTTTGCAGTGCTAAAGCATTACAAAGCCTTGTTGCTCTCAAGGGACAAATTTATCAATTTGATTAAGTTGTGTAAAATATCAGACATAAACCATTTAATTTTTTTTTTTCAGTTTGCATTGGTTATAAAAAGCGAGCATGTGGCAACCAAAAGGACCATGCAGGGGAGCCTGAAGAACATATTTTTTAATTTTTAGGTCTAAATTGCTATCTGTGATATGGATAACAAGCGGTAGCAAAATTTTAGATTCCTTTCCAGACAAGATTAATACATTTTCTCCGTAAGTTTTACAGTGACAGCATTCACATCCGTTGTCGCCTTGCCATCACAAACGTCATTATACTTTCGAGAAGTATCAATTTTAATGAAACACAACAAGTTTCATTTTTTATCGTGAAGTTGATTGTTGTGACCCAGGGACACTGAAAAAAACGTAATGAGAGAGAAAAATAAAATAAAAACACTGTTTGTAAAAGTTATTAATAAAGGCTCGTGGATTAATTATTGATGCGCGTCCTGAGATACAAAATTACTATGACGCACAATATAGTTCATGTGTTTGATCACGCAACTGTAAATTAAAAAATATAACACGATCCCCTTTCCTCCTCCACAACTGATTGTGTATCCTGTCATCTCTTCATCAACTTTCTTGTCCGTAAAATTTATGCGTGTCGTATTGTTTGGCTGAAATGAGTTTCAGAAAGCAAATAAAAACTAAAAATATTTTGCTCGCGTTTGAAGCATATTCATACCTTCCTTCATTCCCAAACAACATTAATGTAATTTAAATCAATTTTTTCCAGTTAATGCACAAGAGGTAAGGAATTGTTTTACATTAAGATAAAAAAAAAACAGATTGAACTCATTTTATGTGTTCGCATTGAAAGATGGCAAATCTCTGATGACATTCAAAAGTGCTAGAATTGTCTTTCCGGATTCTGGAGACGAAAACAAAAAGCAATAACATTCGCACCATTTTTGGATTCACTATCACCATCACTCCCCATTTTTATTATTCATTTGACGAAGGGCGGTTCATTTTAGCAGAACAGTTGTTGTTGTTGCTGCAGCTTCTGCTGCTATCGTTGTTGTTACATATTCATAACAGTAGATGTAAGAAAATAAGGAGGGTGATGAGGTAAAGAAAAGTGATAAGACATTTATGTTTGGGTGGCTCCTTAATGACAAATTATTACTATTTGAAAAGCCCGTGCATACGCGTCTGATTTTTAGTTTATAGCATGACACCTGCTCATGAAGACTTGTATTCGTTTCGAAAAGATATTTATACACGCACTGCTGTTGAAATAAGTCCGTGGCAACATCTAGAAAGTTAAAAGGAAGACAAAGTGTCAGAAATATAGGAAGTTGATGTTTATTGTTCATCTCTCCATATTAAAAAATAAAAGTGGAAAATGACTTTGATAGAATGCTGGTAAAAACTGCCACTTCAGTAAATATCTAAGACGAAGCAATGTCCATTGAATCCTACAACTTAGTTCCCAATATATTTGATAATGATACATAATTGTTTTATTTTTCGAAAAGCAAATAAGTATTCCCTAAAGTATCAACGCAATGTGTTGCAATCGCGTTATGGATATGCGGTACACATTCTGTTTAAAATAACGAAAAATGTTTGTCAAATTTCCACTGCATTTAGCTTTTATATTTGAATTATTATATTACATGGGTGTAAAGAGAAATATAAATCTAGCTTGGTTCTCATCTTTAAGTTAGGGATGTACACAAAATAATTTTGAAATAATGGTTACAATTTACCTTTTCGCAAGAATAATGCTTTTTGATTTAAAATGATTAAAGTTCATTATTACTCGTGTGAAGGACATAACCAACATACAGTACGCGGAGAGTGGATTGTAACGAAATCACCCGCGGAGTGGAGTTGTCACCCAAGCTATAACTTTCAAATGTTGTACATATCGACAAAAAACACAAGCAATGTTTCAGCCAATGGACCTCCGGGTTTAACCTGGAGGTCCGTTGGCTGAAACTTTCCTGGTGCTGCGCGTGCTTTGCAGCAAATTTGCAATTATTGCACGAGTGGAATTTCCACTCTGCGGGTGATTTAGTGATAATACACTCTCCACGTACTGTACACCCACTCTCACACACGTGCACGCTTCTCAAATATTCGCCTCCGCAGATGGATTCAGAAGGAATGTTTAGGGGGTTTCAAACTCACCTTCCCTCCTCCGTTGGGTGGGGGGGGGGGGGGATATAATTCAAGGGTTTTAGTTTAAACCATTTTTATTTCCGAATATTTAAGGAAGTGTATATAGTATTTCCGGGTGGTAGGAATTACATGTGCTCACTAATCCTTATAATATTTTGTTTCAACAAACCCAAATACGATGTGGCGTTTTTATGCATACATATCTGTATTTTTTTGAGGATGTTTGTACATTTAGATTGGACACAGGTGGGTTGCCACCTGGCGGTCTGACCAGCGGATATCTATCTTTACACGAGAAACATTGACGACCCAACAGCCTGATTTTCATCTCATGGACCACCTGGCAGAATACCCGATGGTCCCTGAGCTAAAATAGACTTGGAAGATTCTAATGTGTTTACTGGTATGGTGGGTTTATGTCTTCCAAAGTATTATAGAGGAGCAAAGCACTGATGTGTATTGTGTGCAAATAAAAATACTTCTGGGACTTGAAAAAATTGTACCCTTTGTACACTCAGCAACCACAAATCTGGATCCATCATAACGTTCTCTTACACGCTAAAAACTAAAGTGTTAAAAACTACACTTGAAGTGCTGTATTTAACACTTACTAGGTGCTGAACTAGCACTTTGTTCAAGTGTAGACATCCCAGAACCTTTACAGGTGTTACAATAATACCACTTGACAAGTGTAATGTCGTATGTCATTAAAAGGAAACAACGCAGATGACGCGGATCAGGCTCGAACTCTCGAACCTGATCCGCGTCATCTGCGTTGTGTCCTTTTAATTATGTGCCCACCAAGCGCAAATCAAATTATGGACGATTCTGGAAGAACCACCAATCTTAGACACATGGGAAGTGCCATCCATTCAAGTTTCAGATGTTTGACGATTGTAATGTCTAAGTGCTTAAAGTATTGCAATTTGAGTGTTAAAATCAAACCCTAAGAGTTAGAATGGGTTTAACACCTTGAAAGTGTCAGTTTTAACACTTTTTGTTTTTAGTGTGTAGAAAAAAAACATCCGCACATATAATTCAATCATTCACGCCTGAATACTAAGACATACTCACCCACTCATACATACTCACACACATACATACAAAATACCAAACTTACTTTTTTATAGATATTATCACATAAGATATGTATTCCTGGCTAGATCTGCGTACTAAGATGACAAAATGCTTCGCTGTCGTATTCAATTTAAAATACACCTCTTTTTCTCCTTTCAAACTTTTTCAAGCATGAGTTAAAAAAATTAAATAAACCATACAAAAGCATCTCACCTGTCCCATAGATCCCGTGAATAAGAAGAAGTAGGACACACTGAAATTTTAAACTGCTCCGCATTTCTAACGACAGATTGCCCGCGGTCCGTCTTCACCAACCGGTGTTTATTCCAGAAATCATGAACAAATCATTCCTTAGTTTATGTTCGTTCAAAGCAATTACATAGTTCTTCTGCTCCGTCAAAAGTAGCATCCCGTGCAGTAAATTAGCACCGTCCAAGACTGACTGCGATCAGTTGAAAATGACGACGAGTTGTTCTCCGTACTAATATTGGAGCAGAATCACGCGCACTCACCTATCGATTTTCTTCCAAACTCGATGCAAGTCACGTGTTCCCGTCTCAAGCAGAAGATCGCAAAGAAAGTGAGTAACTTCAGTTTGTAAAAAAATAAACGTATCGAGTCTTCGAAAATAAAAAAAAACAGGATTTTCTGTTCAATCAATTACTTTCTCCTTCCATTGAGATTTTAAAGTGTTTCCCGCATCTTTTGATCTGAAAAACAGGAGAACAACATTTAATCGATACATTTCAAAACCACAATTATGTGATACCACGACCGGCTGGAGGAAAATAAATCGTACAGTGTATTCAGTGGTCTATAATAAAGTACACGGGTGGACTGCAGGCATTATGTAGATCTAAAGGCGTCAATAGTTCACTAGTAAGGCGCAAACGTGTTCTCAATAACATCTCTGTATTTTTCTCATAATGCGATTGTGTCGCAAACGCTATATAAAGACACATTAAGACGCATATACAATCAAATGTAGCGGCCTGTCAGAATACCCGATGGGGTATTTCTTCTATTTCTTTCAAACGTCAAAGATTCACAAAACTGTATCGGAATCTCGTCAGGCGGTGATAAATAAATAAATATTCCCAATAATAGAGCCCTAACTGTGCTGGTTTTGTTCGTCGTATTTTTCTTTTATCGATGTATTTCTAGTAGAGGAAGGAACATACATTTTGACCTATAATACTATACGGAGAATAATCAGCTTGCTTGGGTGGTTGCAGAAAATAATCCACAAGCGCGTGGAGAATATTTAAAGGCCGGTAGTTCTGAAAAATTACAGGAAGCGACTAACGCTGTCATGGAATAAATTAAACCTCTGCACCCTGATGTCAAAATACAAAAAATTCAAGCAGCCATTTTACAGTACGTGGAGAGTGGATTGTAACTAAATCACCCGCGGGGTGGAGTTATCACCCAAACTATAACTTTCAAATTTTGTATATATCGACTAAAAATACAAGCAATATTTCAGTCAATGGACCTCCGGGTTTAACTCGGAGGTCCATTGACTGGAATTTTGCCTTTGCTTGTTATGCTTTGCAACAAATTTGCAATTATTGCTTGGGTGGAATCTCCACTCTGCGGGTGATTTAGTGATAATACACTCTCCACGTACTGTATTCCAAAATGAAAACTAGAAATTTAGACAGTCCAATCTTGTTTGACAAATCTCAGTTCTAATGAAGAGTCATAAGGTAGATTTTTTGGACAGGTTTAAAAAATAGCTCAGTTTGAAAGGCCAATTCTGTGAACAATCCCGGCTAATACTTCCTAACCTTACCAAATTGTTTAACATTTCACATGTCGAATGTGATGTATTACAATTATAATTTAAGTTGCGTTCTGACCTTTTTACTTTCCTTGCGATAATGAAGCAGTGGTCTATAATGTGCTGCTAGCCACAGACGCACCCTCCACAGCCAATGATAATTATTTTTATTTTATTTCTTTCGAAAAATACGAGGCCCAGTGTTTCAGAAATTATTCCTAGGTGACAAACGGTATTTTAAACTTATGAGCTAAATAATATGGTTCAAATGCCTTCGAAGATATTTTGGACAGTGTGATCTAAGGATTTTTTTGTCACTTCTTTCTGCAGCGTACTTTTTCTTTGCCTGGTAAAGGAGAAGCTGTGCAAATTCACTTCCACATGCACACCCTTTCCTATTCCTTGTAATCTCCCACGCTAACTGCGCTGATACTTGACTCTCATTTTCATTTCGTCCTCTCTCTTTCTTTGCCTTGCCCAACAAATGAAAAAGTCTTTACGTTTCTAGCTTTTAAGCAAAACAAAAACACTGATATTTGTATTTTATAACTGTCGCCTCAGTCTGTAATATACACAAAGAAAAAAGTTAAGCACCTCCAAATATAATGAATGAAAAGATGCCACTGTCATTGGAAGTGTGTTGTTGGTTATACATATGATTATAATGATGATCCAACAAATGGTTGTGAACGTGTATGATTGAATGGGTCCAACAAACAGGTTCCGGGAATCACGTGCACAATGCAACTCAAGATTTTTCGAAAATACTGTTTGTGCATGGCCCAGAGTTGATAATTTGTAGTGCCTATTTTTGAATGTTCAGTCACTATCTGTCACAATAAGATGGAGAATGATGACATGCATAAAGATGGCAAATTATTGGTATGCATTCCACTGGTATTTCCTTTAAGGCAATCGGGCGTCAACTCGACAACCATTACAGAATCACCAGTCGTTTGGTGAGAAAACACATGCAAACCAATGAGGTTAGGAACCGCCCTTGGTCAGAGCGACCCCTTGTGACACCACAATGTGCAAACAGGATAATTCCTAGATTGGCGCAACGACAGCATTTCACCTCAAGTGCTATTCTGAAGAACCTTTGGTTACTCAATCGCCGAATCTGCACAATAACGGCAAGGAACGGCCTGAAAAGGTCATATTGAGGTCCAGAAGGGCCATCAAATATCCTCTACTACAGTTAAAACTAGGAGTCCTGTTATAAAATGCGCGCAAATAGCACGTTGATCTGTGCGTTAATCTACTCATTATGACCATAGTAAGGCTATCAAATTATGTACATATGGCCTGTGCACAAGCAATGTTTCAGCCAATGGACCTCCGGGTAACCAGGAGGTACACTGGCAGAAACATTGACTGTGTTTGCTATGAGTAACCAGGAGAACCTCCTGTGCTTTTGATGCCATTCGATATAGTTTAACCCTTTACCCAACGTAACGACCAAAAACCGGCCAGCGCTATTCTCAAAAATCGCCAATTAATTTTCATTTTTTGTCTCAAAAACATAGGTTATGACCCCCCATTGGAACGAGCTCGCTGAGCTCGTTCCAATGAGGGGTCATAACCTATGTTTTTGAGACAAAAATTGAAAAAAATAAGTTATTCAAGAATTTTTTTTGCAAGTGTCGTCTGCTTTTCATTTTAGGTAAAGGGTTAAACAATATTTTTTTTCATAACTCAGTTTTACATTAATATACAGATAATAAATAAATTAACATTTCACATACTGGTTGTTATTATATCGGATTCAGCAGCAAGCGATATTCGATATGACAAATGTGCGCAATTCCTACTCGCACTAAAGCCTAGATAAGGGCACAATTTTTAACAGGACTTCTAGTTTTAACTGTAATAGATCAGCACCAAGGAATACGTTTGGTTTGGTATTTAGGATTGCTCATTCAGAGCTTTTCATCGACTACCATTCTTTGGTCTACCATTGATCTGAATCCACTGGAGTACATTTTGGACATTCTAACACAAGCACACGAAACTTCAGTACAAACTCTGTGAGAATTGGAAGCAGTCTTGCATCAAGAATGGCGGCAGTTACCCCTGCAAGCACGACGATTGACTAGGGGATGCGATACAGGATAGAAGCCGTTATCAAATCACATGGTGAAGAACTGTAACTGGTTATCTAGAGGTTACGAATGACATGTTTAGCGATTTATAGCTATATAATGTTGCCTTGTTGACTTTCCAGCTCCATACTAAAACGGGCATCACACTGAGTTCTAGCAGTTACCTTTTTGGTTCTTCAATGCTATCACAAAAGTGGCGATGAAGATTATGACCTTTATGTGTTCGTATATCCTGAATATGTTCTTTCAAGATAAGAATCGGTTATTGATGCTTACTTTGCGAGTACTTTACGATATCAAGCAATACATTTACCATCGTAAAATTTCCAGGGGGTGCTTAATTTTTTTCTTTGTGTATATTTCGAATTCAGATAGCATACATAAACAAAATGTTTGCTTCTAAATCCAATTTCAGGTTATATATTATGCGACATAGGTGTCTCTCCTGTTGCACATATGTATTTATTTACACTGGGCCGAAATGAATATTGTTTAAACTAATATGGTTCAATAAATGTTTTAGCCATTTCATTTCAATGACTTATTCTAGAATGGTAGATAAATATATTATCAAACATATATCCATCGTTATTACCACATTGAAGGGCGTTCTCAGGAGATGAACAGACTTTTGCTCGAACTTTAAAACTGCGAAAACGGATCATGTGACGTGTTGGTTCGTTAATGAGTTATTCTCTCAATGCAGCCCAACACGTCATGTGACTGAGATCCGTTCGGTCGATAGTTCCCGGCATTCCTCTTCGCGCGAAATTCGATTTTTCGTAAAACGGTGAAAATAAGTTTCATTTCGGAGTGTTACATCACGTCACGGGTGAATTCTACATGGAGATTACGATAGACAGATGGCTTCTTAACCCTTTACCCAACACAGACGATATCAAAATTTATTATTTTAAATACCATTTTTTAATTTTTTTCAAAAAATTTCAACAAAACCATATCATGTGACCCCTCGTTGGAACGAGCTCGACTAGCTCGTTCCAACGAGGGGTCACATGATATGGTTTTGTTGAATTTTTTTGAAAAATAATATTTTTTCAACTGCTGAATTTGCATATTACGCTGGCGGATGCGGGCGATTCGTTGGGTAAAGGGTTAAACCAAGTGTTCCAACTATTGTCTTACTATCTGTTTATAATTCTCCGAGGACCGGGTAGGTAATGGTCACGTGACAGTTCGTCTTCTTTTTCGCAGCAAAGCAGATGGTAGTTGTAGTCCAGCTGTCGTGACATAGTGGCTGCACCACTGGGGCCGCCACTACTTTCAGACAGCTGAACTAACGTTTGGAATTCATATCTGAGGTTATTAAAACTAATTCAGTGTCATCTGATTTCCGCTGTATAATTATATTCCATCCCACTTTCAGTTATTTATTATGTTTTACTGGTAGAAGCGGTAGTAATAATATGATGTTATCGGACATAGCGGTTTACAAACGACCCAACAGAAGTGCTCAACAGCCATATTAGCGGCCCTCGACTTTGTATTGGGCCGCTCATAATATGTCTGACTGTCAATCATTTCTGTTTAGTTGTTAATAAATCCCAATGCCCTCCAAAATCATGTTTTTGTTATATTCGCAGAGAATTTTGAAAGCATTACCGCCCTGTTAATGCGTTAAGTCTGTCGATTAATTTAACATTAAGGGCATTGGAAGTTTGATTTCACCTTCAAATTTCAAAATTTTACATAATTTGAGTCGGAAGTTTGAGCACTAATCCCCCAATTCACAGACATTGTGCTCACGGGGGATAAAAGAAAATACATGTACAAATATTTCTCTCATTATTTAAAAATAGGACGATTATCGCATGCACAAGATCATTCAGTACTTAACCCAACGAATCGTCCGCATCTGCCCGCGTAATTTGTAAATTCAGCAAAAGAAAAAAGATTTTTTTTTTTGAATCAAATGAAACCACATCATGTGACCCCTCATTGGAGCGAGTTAATATGTAATTAAATAAATTTCGAATAACAAATTCAGTACACCAAAAATAATCTAGCCCTCAATCACTTAAGCAGCTTTCAAAAATTGACCTAATAGTAACAATTGTCTCATTGATAAATCATGAAACAAAAATATGCCCTTGTTTAGAGTGTCACGTTGTCAGTTCCTCGGCCTGATGAAGAAATGGGCGAGGAGTACTATCTCGAAATAATTAAATATAAAAACAAACTTAGTGTGTATGACAGAAATCGGCAAATCCATTATGCAGTTGTTTAAATTGGTATCCGGACAAAATACCCTCGGACAAAATACCCTTGGGACATAATACCCTCAACAAAAATACCCTTAGGACATAATACCCTCAATGGGTAGGACAAAATACCCTCGGACAAAATACCCTCAGACCAAATGTATATAAAGTTGGATTTTTGGTGTTGGGGGGGGGGGGGGGCGGGGTAATTGCATCTAAGGCACTAGCCGGTGTTTTGTTTGAAATAACAAGTACCCATATTTTTAATTTTTTTATTAACCCTTTACCTAACGTAACGATAAAAAAAACAGGCCAGCTCTATTCTCAAAAATCGCCAATTAATTTTCACTGCTTTTTCATTTTTTGTCTCAAAAATATAGGTTATGACCCCTCGTTGGAACGAGCTCGTCGAGCTCGTTCCAACGAGGGGTCATAACCTATGTTTTTGAGACAAAAAATTAGTTATTCACGAATTATTTTTGCAAGTGTCGTCTGCTTTTCAGGTTAGGTAAAGGGTTAAACTAAATAGATATGAAGCACAATACCAATGGCAGATGGCAATTGAATATGAAGCACAATATAAATGGCAGATAGCACAGAACATGAAACAAATATGGGGGTATTTTGTCCGAGGGTATTTTGTCCTAACCATTGAGGGTATTATGTCCTAAGGGTATTTTTTTGAGGGTATTATGTCCTAAGGGTATTTTGTCCGAGGGTATTTTATCCTACAATCTTTAAATTATAGTTCGTTTCCCTTGCCGATTCTGTGGAGTGTATCATTTTGTCATCGATAGAAAAGATACTTTGCAACACCCAGACTGTGTTGTTGTTTTCATATGTTTGTTATTTTTGTTCGATATTTCAGAACCCCCGACCCCACCCATCCCGCCCGATACACGAGAGTTGAATGGTGAGAGCATTGTAGTGTGGTTTAGTAAAAATGTAACACTAAATGGTGCAAGACTACACGGCCACAGAGCTGCCTGATTAAATTGTATTAGGATTCTCAGAACCGATTTATTATTCATTGTGCATTCGTTGACTTTCCCCACAACAAAAAATCCCGTATCCGCCCAAATCTAAAATACACTCAGAAGTGTGTAATTATACAACCCATCAAACAGTCAAATGGCATAATTATTTTATTTATAACATTTAAATGACAACTGTTTTCGATTGTATTCCAAATGGACAAATTCGAAATATAAAATTGTTTTTTGTGGACACCCCGAAGATCTCTTTGTTCTGATGCTAGCTCGCCGGTTATTACAATCTCCAATGATATTCGTCTTAACATGTCAGTTTATTACTTTGCTAACCTCCCCACCACCGTACAGTGTGGTCGTCGTGGACTGGTCACTTCCCACGGGTGGGCAATATGACCACGGACGCAATAATATTAGATTCCAAACACTTATTATAGCATTTATCATCAAAAATTTAATTAATGAAGCACCGGGTACCACCCAGTGCTTCATTAATTAAAATAGTGTTGATGGTGATTTTTATTACCTGGTAAACGCATACGTGGACATCAGTGCCCACACTTGGATTACGAACAGTCCACGGTAACTATACCAAAAATATTGCAGATCGTGCTCAATAAAGAAGCTTTAACCTTCACAAAAAAAGATTGTTCGCACGGTGTTGAACGACAGCAGCGTCCGATGACTATTTTGAATGTGGATCACATGGTGTGAACCAGTTTCATGACCACAACATTCCTATGTACTAAAATTCAACAACGGCATTTAATAAATATTTATTTATTTATTTATTGGTGATTAAGGCCACACACTGATGCACAATGGCTTATCATGACCGTGACAGTTTTACGGGTGGAGGAAGCCGGAGTCTGCGGAGAGAACCACCGAGCAACGACGAGCAGCTGCTGCCAGCTCCCCAACATCGTAACTCCACACTGCAGCACAGGCAGGGTTAGATTGGTTGAAAACATTCGCACCATCGATGTGCAGTACGCCTCAGTACACAGCGTCATTGTGCCCACATGTGGACATTCGGGGTTAAGTGCCTTGCCCAAGGACACAACGCAGTAGACCGAATCGATCGCTCAGACGGTCACCCATTCGACGACTAACCGGGCTCGACTTTGCTTATCTTCGGTGATCTGACGAGAACCCATTTAATAAATAAGGAAATACAAACTAACTAGCTTTGAACACTTATGCGGGCACGTATCTAGGCAATCGAAATAGGCAAATTTGGATAAAATAGTCCCTAAAAAGGTGCACTTTGAAAGCACTATCAATCAACAACAGTCTAGAAGCAAGTCTTGAAGAGAAAACTATAAAACTTTTACAATTTTTTTTCTATAATTGTATTTTCTACCTAATTATAGAATTGACTAAAATGAATCATTAACATTTTAAAGATATGGCAATTTGCCAACTAGCACACATCTTTGAAAGTGCTAATAGTTAATTTCAACCGTTTAAAGTCATAACTGGAAAATACAATTATAAAGGTTTTATAGTATTGGCACCAGGTGCACTTAGTCTTGTGCGAAACTTGCACCCTGATCTCTGATAGTCTGTTTACATTTCGCATGTTACAATGTACGTATCGAAAAAATATGCCATCTGGTAGTATCTTTCGGAAGCAATCGGTTCTAAAAACATGTGGCATGCCTGACAATTTTCGTAATTGGAAGAGACTTAAGAGAAGTTAACTCCCCTTATTTATTTATTTTATTGATGTTTAAGGTCACAAACTTATGCACAATGGCTAATCGTGACCGTGACAGTTTTACGGGTGGAGGAAGTCGGGGTACCCGGAGAGAACCACTGAGCATCCACGAGCAGCTGTGAGCTCTTCAACATTCTAACTCTGTTCAAGTTCCGCTCAAGCAGGTTACAGCGTTTGAAGACATGTGCACAATCAACGTGCAGTACGCCTCAGTACACGACGTCATCGTGCCTCCATGTAGGCAACCGGGTTAAAGTGCCTTGCCTAAGGACACAACGCGGGTCGTCCCGGACGGGAATCGAACTCGGGATCTCTAGTAGTCAAACAGTCTACCACTGAGTCCGCGCTCCCCTTAATTTTTAAAATTATCAATACATTTAACACCATATGTCATGAGAATTTCATATAAAAGTTGAAATTTCGAAAGGTTATCGATGTTGTATCATCGATGTGCCCATCGTCTCACAAACTTCAGGTATTTTCCTGTAGAGAAGTGTAAAACTATAGTAACCGGCTTCTCACACTTTTCCCCCGTCAGTTAGTAATTTTGGAGCGTGGTCCTTTCTGGGTAAAGTTACGATTGATCTCACAAGCCCTCGAGAAATATTCTCAGAACCACTCTTCTAAAATAAAAATATAAGAGACGGCGATAAATTATTTCATACCCAACGGTGGCGCCATAACCGAGTTTTCTTTCTGAATGACATATTAAGAGAGGATAAAACCTTTTTATCGTAGAATGATTTCTCCACAATATACAACCTAAATACACCATTCACCGTATACGAGAGGAGATAAATGCAGTTCCGAAACGTTGGCAACAGACAGTGAAGTTCAAACATGCGTGGTTGTTACGAATCCATACATCGAAACGTTGAAAGTTACACAGAAAGTAAATCAAACTTTTAACCCCTCGTTCTCGAATTAGTCTCAGACTGTCCCTCACAGATTCCAAAAAAGGTGGAATGGTGATTTGGATATCAGTGTGAATATCTCTCAAATTGAGAATTGATAAACAAAACGCATTCACTGAGGATTAAGGGATAGAGCGCTACATTTTTTAGTGAACTGAATTCGTTCATCAAAATTTGTTTTATTACAAATTATAGAAGAGTGCCCACAGGCACTCTTGAATAATTTATGATTAAACAAATTTATCTAACAATCATATAGATTTTGGCCTGAAAACCACGAGAAACGGTACGTATCACATAATGTGTTCTGATTCCGTATCATATGATATGATATGATATGTTTATTTACCAAAATACAAAAAAAAAAAAATACAGAATGATAAATATATACGTATGGTTACATCATAACAGGGTTCTCGTATACAGTAATATTATTTCAGATATACACAGATAATGGGATATAACAATTTTTGTATACCGGCAGGGAAAGGCATAGCCAGATTGGCTGTCTTCCCGCCTTTCGCTCTGACAGAAAAGAGAAAACTACAGAATGACGGAAGAAACTCGAAGAAGAAAATGATGCAAAAGTGCAACATTGTTATTTCTGTTTTAGCTCCAACAAACAGGGTTACTCCGCGACATTTGCACAAGAGAATGTTGGTTGGACGGTATCATTTACAGCACGGTACTCTTAAAATGGTCTCAAAAATTTTATCGGTCAACTGATCCGAACCTCGGTTGATTTTTATGAGAATAACAGCTTTAAAGTTTTGGAACAGTCGAGACCAAATCAGGAGACCGGAAAGGACGAGAATACCAGACAAAAATCCCCACTGAAGACAAGTCATGCACAGAATGAAGACTTTGTGGCACCTTGTATTGTTTATACTAGTGTAATACTATAATATTCCTGGAAAGTTAATATTATTACTTGTGGGCATAAACTGAGAAAAGAAAGCAAATAGGTTGCATTCTGGGTGTTTTTAAGGTTCGGGGTGTACTAAGTAACACAGTCCGGGCAGTAGGGATTAGAACAGGAAGTATTCTCTGAATAAGTGGAAAGAATTTTTGTTATAAGGTTTGTCTTCAACTCTTTCCTATTTCTTATTTTTCGGATGGATATATCTAATCTATTCCACAGTTTCGGAAAAGCAAAGACAGGCAGGTTGTCGAGCGCTTTGGTTCTAGTTCTATGGCTACGTATGAATCCTGTTTGGCGTGTATTCATATAGTCATTATTTATAGTAGAAAAGAAGTCAGGAAAGGACTTTGGTAGGTTTCCATTTAGCCAATCGAACATAAATAAGGAAACATGTAAGGTATACAAATCCTTTATTTTTAATATTTTATCATTAATAAAAAGAGGGTCAGTGTGAGCATTGTACTTCTTGTTGTTTATGATTCGTAACAGTATTCTACATAGTATTCTAATTTTTGAAGTAGTATTTCATGGCTGATGGTGTCGAAGGCTTTCGAAAGATCCAGAAATAGGGCGAGTGTGCTTTCTTTACTATTTTTATTATTTTCTTCGGCTACATATTGTAATAGATGCATAACAGGGTGCAGAGTGCTATGGTGCTTCCTGAAGCCATATTGGTGGTGATAGAGAATTTCGAATTTGTCTAAGAAGTTTACAAGTCTTATAGAACCTTAGAAAAAAACAGGCAGGATACTGATTGGCCTGCAATTTGTAAAATTATTCTCATCACCTGCTTTGAAGACTGGAGTAATCTTAGCAATTTTCATTCTGTCTGGTACTATTCCATGACTGAATGAATTATTCATAATGTGCGCAAGTGGAGTAGCGACTAAATTTATTGAATGTTTCAGAATACTGGTCGTGATATTTTCACAGTCCTGACTTACTTTAGTTTTCATTGTATTTACAATATTTGAGATTTCGGTAGACGATGTAGGGCTTATAAAGAAGTTTCCCATAAAAGAAGAATTCAAGAACTCGGCAAATGATTTACGAGGTTTGGATATTTGATTTGACGTCTGAATTCCGATGTTGGCGAAAAATTTATTGAATTCTTGTGCAATTTGATTTGGTGCATATATCTTTGTATCACCATGATTAAAAAATGATGGTACGGTTCGTTGGTTTTTATTCTTATTCAATGCGTTATTTAGGATTTGCCACGTCTTTCTCATGTTATTCTTATTTTCTAAAAGTACTTTTTCATAATATAGGGCTTTGCATTGTTTCTTAATTTTGTTAAATATCCGACAGTAATTTTTATAATTTTTGACATTCGCCTCAGTGGGAGCTTTTAATTTTTTGTTAAGAAATTTGTTCTTATTGTTGAAACTAGAAGACCTTTTGTCATCCAGGGCTGCTGTTTTATATATTTCTTATTTTGTTGATGGCCTCGGAGAGGGAATGATGTCTCATAGGCATTCAAATAAATATTGAGGAATTTTTCTTAAGCATCATTTCGGCGGTTTGTTTCCAGAACCGGACTAAAATCACATTGGGATAACAACGACTTAAAGCGTTCGATAATATAGGAATTTATTTCACTAGTCAAGATCTGTTTTGATCTAACAGGTTTGGAATGTGAAATTTCGCCAAAAAGTCTGAAGTGCAGGTTAGGCAACTTAAAAGGCTTCATATTCTGTGGATATGTGTCATGGTTCCTTCGAAATGAAACTATGAATTTGCCTTGTTACAATTTATGGGAGAGTGCCTGTAAGCACTCTCCCATGAATTGTAACAAGGCAAAGACACGTGAACACGTTGTGAGAATTCTCTCATTTAGTTTTGATCCCTGTTGTTATTAGTTCTATGCATCGATGCAGCATTCAGTAAGATATATTCGTTACACAGTTTGTTGGTGGCCTAATGTGGTATCAGTTAATTCCATATTGGACTCGAGCTTCGCTCTCGTCCAATATGAAATTAACTGACACCATATATACCATATTAGGCCACCAACAAACTGTGTAACTAATAGTATACTACAGTACAGTTGCCGTAGACTGGTCACTCTCCACGGGTGGGCAATATTTCCACGCACGCAATAATATTAGGTTAAAATTATACGAATAATGATAAAAAAAAATGATCAAAAAATTAATTAAAGAATCACCGGGTACAATTAAGCATTTTCCAGATGAAGATTTTTATTACCTGTGTGATATCACTGCCCATGCGTGGAATGCGATCAGGCCACGGCGACTGTACTGCGATTCGAACCCTTTTAAGATAGGATTGTCACAGGCAGAACTCTGTAGCTTTTGCAACAACACAGAAGAAACAATTAAACCCCTGTTTTGTGTTCTTTTTTCAAACATTGTCTTAATGTATTGGTTGAATCAGTTAGAACAGAAATGTAGCATAACTTTTCCTTTAACCCCAGAGTACAATATTCTTCATTCGAATAGGCAAAATGCTTCCCTCATTGTTGATGCATACATCCTTCTTGTTGAACGTTTTATATGTTCATGTAAAAAGAAAGGGTGCCCCAACGTTTTAGGCATCATTGAACAGCTAAACATTTACAAACGTCTCGAATTAATGTCGTTGCACGTATATTCCACAAGAAAAGCATCAGGTGCATTCATGAGAGGTGGAATTCATTATTTGCTGTGGTTTGTACATTTATTATTTCCCATTCCTTAATAAAATTCGCTTAGAAAACATAATGTTTTAACAGATCAAGAGTCCATAATCTCACATGTATCATTCTGTTTTTCATTTTCTCCTAACACCCTCATCATACAAAGGAAAAAAAAACGCGACAATTCCGCTTCAAAGCGTGCTATCCCTAAAGTGATACCAACTGTGTAGTAAGTAACTTCATGTTATGCCTCAATGTCCAGTTATATTATATTACTCTCATTAAGTCTTCTGATATCATTTCCGGTTTTCTGTAGCTATTTTCAGAGTGACAGGTTATAGCTATATACATCTAAGTGTAATATCTGTTTTCTGTACAATATACCATATTATATGAATTCAATTTGAATAAAAACATTAAAAAGTATATTTTAATGGCCACAGTTTATTTAAAATCGCATTAAATTTCACGTTATTTAAACTATTTACACATTGCAGAGAGTTTAAGTATACGGTAAAAGGAATTCGTATTTTATCTTTCAATGAAAATTGTGCAATAACTGCAATGACTTCGGAAGGTAGTTTTTCTTCATTATAATAGATTCGGAAGCTAATTCGGAAAAGCAGAGGCCATTTTTTTCTCCCTATACACCGAAAGACATCGACAAACACTTTGTGCTTGGTTTGGTGATGTTCTGAATTGCCACAATACAGATTATTACAAGTCAATTGATCTTTGACGAGACCAGATCAGCCAGATCAACAACAACGCAGTATGACAATAACAACCCAGTTTGATTTACCATTGTAATAAGTGATTTATTACATGGCAGTGAATATTTAAAAATTGAATATCACACAAAAAATGTAAACAAAAACTAAACCATTAAATGTTTTTTCAGAGCGTCCCTGGCAAATGTACTGGAGATATTCCTGTTTATGAAATGCATTGTGTTTTTCTTTAATAAAACATTGTAGGTTAACAACTGTTCAAAAGACGGTATTTAATTAGATAAATACTTCACACCATCGCGTGGGACCCGTGACGGTATGAAGTATCTATCTAATTAAATGCTTCCTATTGTGAAAACTCTAGACGAGATCAATTAACAAAAAGATATTTTCTAAAGAATTTTTTTTAACAAACAACATATGAACATCCATATTTTTAACGAACAATTTTGGACATTTTTACATTTCATATTTACAATCTTTTTGGGCGGCACCTTGCCCCCATTCCTGAGTTGCAGTGGAGATGCCAGATGTGGACAACTCTGTGGAGACTGAGACGGAATCGGAAGCTGTCTTCGCGCCTCTTCCGGAACCCCACTCACCGATCCCTTCGGAACCGGAAAGCCAGACCGAGACCATCACGGAAGACACTCCACCAACAGAAATCAACCACTACAAAATAAATCAGCTATCAATACCCGTAGCAGAGACAACGAGAAGTGTAGACGAGTACCTCTAGATGAACAAAAAAACAAAAGAAGCAGAAGAAGCCAACAACAGCCCTCAAAAACTACCATCAGTAAAAACTATTCCAACTACACCAACAGCCACTATATCACCGACACAGCCTCCTCCTCACAAGAAAAAAACCAAGAAACACAAACGCCGCTAAACCTGCTCCTTCCTTTTCCTCCTTCAACACGTCAGGACATGGTCAGCTATTATACAGTCAACGGGGGTCGAAAAGGGCTTGTCCCCCATACCGTCTCGCGCGACTTCGGCGCGTGAAACCATTTCGTTCGACACCATCGTGTGGGACCCGTGACGGTATGAAGTATCTATCTAATTAAATGCTTCCTATTGTGAAAACTCTACACCAGTGAATTAACGGGGACTTCCCGGAATGCCGACATCTATTGTTCTCCTACAGGGACCAGTGAAGGTGAGATAATCGGATTAACTAGCTATGTCCTGTGTCTATATTTTGGTCAATTTTTTTCTCATCAAATGAAGACGAGATCAATTAACAAAAAGATATTTTCTAAGAATTTTTTTTAACAAACAACATATGAACATCCATATTTTTAACGAACAATTTTGGACATTTTTACATTTCATATTTACAATCTTTTTGGGCGGCACCTTGCCCCCATTCCTGAGTTGCAGTATGGATGATTCTGTGTATGATTGCTCGGTTTTGATTAGATCAATAAATTTATAAATATTTGGATGGTGGTGGTGCAGTTTGGCGAGTTTTGCATGCCACTCCTCTACGTGATTGTTGGGGTTGTCTAAATCAGCAGTGGCTATAGTATCTGACCACACATCGTCTATGTCACTAGGTCGAATCAGAGGGAGAGCTGATGCCCGACGGACAAGTGATGTAACGCTTTCATCACTGCCAAAAAGACTCTGTAGGCCATGTTTTTGTGCGTTAAAGGAAACATTTTATTCTCCACTGCCTACGTTTTAGAAAAAAAAATTAAAAATAATGAAAATTAATTGACGACTTTTGAGAATAGCGCTGGCCGGTTTTCGCCGTTAAGTTAGGTAAAGGGTTAAATAATATAATCATCGTTAATAATGAAAAGTAAAAAACAGAGTAATCGCTTGGCTGGACTGGTTACGTGAAATAATTCATTCGAGGCGAGGGACGATACTGTAAAAACACTCGTGCGCATTCGCGAACTCGTGTTTGTACAACGTCCCTCACCTCTCATCAATTATTTCACGTAACCAGTCCAGTCAAGCAATTACTCTCTATGTAATAATAACACTTTGGCCAGCCGCTCATTTGTCGCGGTTCTCGGACGAGAAGGCCATGGTTACCCCTGAACTCCCAACTGCCTCCCTATTCCCACGCTTCTCCTCTCCTCCCAACACTCGGAGACGAACTGCTTGATGACATCCCTTGCCCCATTCTTCCCAATCTCTCCGATTAGCATATTAACCCTCTCCTTTGAGTATCCCCTAACCACATGTCCTTCATTCTCCCATCCCACTTCCCCATTATACTCCCAGTGAATCTCATTCTTTTAGACTGATACTTTGAGCATTCTAGAAGAAAGTGTTCCAGGGTCTCCACCATGCCCAAGTTACACATCTGGCACTCCCTTTCACCGTCTTTCCCAATTTTTCCCCTCAGCTCCAGGGATCGCGACCTCAGCTTGAACAACAGTGACCCCCCCCCAAAGGTGCCATCAAGGTACTCTTTAAAACCTCGTCTCTCTTTATCGCGCAGGCCACCCAAAGACCTCTTTGATTTGACCCCTTCCCGCCAATTACGGTTACAATCAACCATGACCCTTTCTCTGACAATTTTTTACCCTGGTTTGCCCCAACGTCCAGGTCCGAGATCTCCAATGAGTAGTTCGCTATCCACCCCGTTTAGATTTTTGAGTTGAAAGTTCTCAGGAACACTACTTTACACCATCGGCTGTCGGGGAGATTTACCAAATAATTAAGATAACCGAGTTTCAACAGGTCTATCCTGTCCTTGATCCTCATCCACCCAAGCTCACCCCTGATTTCTTCTAGCGCTGCGGCATTACTCGATCCAGTTATCTATCGGCCTGCATCGTTCTGCAAGATTTCCAAGCTCTTTACGGCCGTCTGGTTTAGGGGTACCACTTCCGTACCGTATGTTATACTTGGCAGCCCCACCATTTCCCAAATGGTTTTCCCCACGAAAACCTTATTGAAACTGTTTCTCCCTATAAGTTTCATTTGGTTGAGGATTCGCTTCCCCTTCAGAATCAATTTATTTGTGTGGTTTCGGTAGATGCTTCTTCCTGTAATGTTTATATTTACCTCCAAATACTCGTAATCACCTGTCTCTCCTACACTGAGAAGTTTGCTGCTCTCTTCCGGAATGCAGAACTCACCCACTCTCCACCTTCGAGTGGGGTCCACTTTGCGGCCCACAGGTTTTACTTTGCTCTTGCTTTCATAAAGTTCGAGTCTCCATTTGCTCCCATATTTCTCAACAATTCCCAGAATTTTCGTTAGCCCCTCTTCGCTTTCTGACACTAGAACCATATCATCTGCAAAAAATATCCCTGGGATCTTCAAGTCCCCAATTGCTACCCCTTCGTAGCTACGCAGGAGTTCATCTCCTAGACCTTTGATGTACAATACAAACAGGATTGGCGAAAGGATACACCCCTATTTTAGGCCTATCTCCATAGGCACACGTTTTGTTGTAATGTTTCCCAGGCTAAGTTCACTCTGTACATCTTTACATAATGCTTTCATAATTCCAACAAACTCGCCCCCTAAGCCCAGAGCCTCCAGCTTGCGCCACATACCCTCCCTCCATACTCTATCGTATGCCTTTTTGACATCCAAAAAGGCCATAAATATCTTTTTCTCTTTTGCTTTCGCGGATTCTATCATTTGGGATAGCGTGAAAAGATCAGTTACTCTCCTTCCCTTCCTGAAGCCATTCTGGATTTCTACTAAAAAAACCCTTCTCTTCAATCACCTCCTCTAGTCTCCCATAAAGGACTTCCAGAAAACCTTTCCAATGTTGCTACTGACAGAGATCCCTCGATAGTTATCCAAAACGTCTTTTTCCCCCTTTTTGTGAATAAATGTCAGTTTGCTTTCTCTCCACTCCTTTGGGACCTCTTGATTTTCTATGGCTAGATTGAATAGGGCAGTTAGGCTTTCCACGAGTCCCTCTCCCCCTTTTTGATAAACTCGTTAGGAATTTCATCCACTCCTCCCGCTTTTACATCCCTTAATTTTGATATCACCTTTCGCACCTCCTCCGTTTTAATTTCGCTTCACACGAAGTTCGATAGGTTTTCCTCGACCTGATTCGAACACTCAGGTGGGCTCCCCTGGCCCCATCGCTTATCGTTTACCTTTTCCCAGTGCTTGACTAGTTTTAATGCGACTTGATCTTGCTTGTCTGTAACTCTGCCATCTACTTTAATACTCTGTGGGTTACTTCCTTTGTTACGTTTATTCACCCATTTTCAAAATACGTTCGAACACGAGCCCCCCACCCACCCCCCACCCCCCCCCCCCCCCCACTGTCGTTCTTATCGTCCTAATAAGACTGCTATTTCGTACTCTCCGATTATCGTCTTTAATCTTATTTACTTTATTTCGTGCTTGGTGGTATTCTTCCTTTGCTACTGTGGCCTCATTGCTTTCCGCCCCCTTAAGTTTTCTACTTCTCCTGTATGCAGCACATTTAGCTTTTCTTCCCTTTATGGCCCTTTTCAGTTCTTCATTCACTCTGTACCCAAGTTCCCGTGTTGGCACCCTGACCTTTCCTACACTTTCCTTTCCTGCCTCCACCAGGCTCGCAACTAATTAGTCGATTAATTTGTTGTTATCTTATGGTTTTTTTTTAAATGAATTGTCTGTGTGATATGTAGATCGAATAACTCATAACAGGATGAAATGATAATTTATCTGCGGATGCTATCTCACTTGCCTATCATTCAAGGATTGTTGACCTTTTTCGGAGAGGGAACGCGGTGGCCCATTGGTTACGGCATTTGACTTCAAATCAAAATGTCCATGGTTCGATCCCCGCCAGGGTTAACTGCGTTGTGACTCTGACCAGGGCACATCACCCCGACTGGCGCACTGTGGCGCATGTACTTGGGTTTAATGCACGTCGATTGTGCGCTTGTCTTCAACCAATGCTAACCCTGCTTTCAGAGTCAGTTCGTTGGGGAATCAGATAGCTGTTCGCCGTTATTCGGTGGTTCTTCGGGTACTCCGGCTCCATCCACCCGTAACACTACCCGACACGAGGTGATCCTAAACCAGAATAAATAAATAAATAATTTAATCAGTGGCATAGATATAACTTAGGTGGCCGCCTTTCTTGCCTACCGACGATCTCGTCAGAACTTTTGAGTTCTGTCGATTTTTTTTCGTGACAAATTGTCCGTTCACTCCTAAATAATTGCCAGGTCAGTTTCAAAACTTGGATCAGACAGCGATAAAGTATCCCTTCCTCTCCAATTAGCGTGTTGGTGCCACAATATTTAGTTTGTCACTAAAATGTCAAGAATGGCTTAAATTTGACACCAGACAATTTCGGTCCATTGTGAACAATGATCAAGATTTCCTAATTTGTTTTTTTCGAAATAAGACAGAATCAAGAAAAAAAAATAACAGACAAAAATGGCAGCTGAGATTCAATGATCTCGAAGTTTTCCTTCCGACAGGTGAGATTTTACGATGTGGTAAGGGAAAAGCGAATGTCGACCGGGTCGCGACCCAAATTCTTTATCTGTTTTTTATGATCATAATTCTGTACTCTGCGACAATATCTTATCTGGAGAAATAGAGATTTTCTTCAGATTTCAGACTGAAACCTTTGAACATGATACCCAGTACGTATGGGGCACAAGATTTCAACATGCAATAATTACATTGTTAATGTACTTATACGTTTTGGGTCCAAATACTCAATTCCCATTTGTCAGCTGGATGAAAACGTCATGACCAAATGTAATTCATTTTCCAATGAATACATTTGGTCGAACTTTGACCCGCATTTACGGTAGATCGCAGTTGACAGAATGTAATTCGGGCTTTGTCTTTTGTGTGATGGTGGTTTTTCGCCTCGTTCGTTCGTACATGTTTTATTTCGTCTTTCTGCTTTGTTGTTTTGTAAAAAGTAGTTTAAACAGTTACGTATTGTAATTATAAGAATTGAATGCAATTTTTATAATCTTTATTGGAGTATGAACGTGTGGGAATGGGTACAAATTGTATGAATCCCTTCGGAATTCATGCATAATTTGTTCCCATTCCCACACGTTCATACTCCAATAAAGATTATAAAAATTACATTCAATTCTTAATTGAGTTAGTAATAAAGTCAATGTTTACCATTAATGTATTTTACATTCTCAATTAAACCTTTACCCAACGCACACGAAATCAAAATTTATTATTTTAATTATTGTTTTTTAATTTTTTTCAAAGAATTTCAACACAACCATATTATGTGTCCCCTCATTGGTGAAGGTCCATGTTCTTCGCGGGAGGAAAGTTAACTTCTCATGTCAACAGGATCACCCTGGGAGCCTTTTGAATGCTCAAGTGCATAGACAGTGGATAAATAACTATAGGAAAGTGATCCCCTAAAAATCGGCGTGAGAGTATGTTAGCGATTCCAGGCATGAATGTTTATAACGCAGACATTTTTATTAAAAAACTATTTGTGTGAGGGGTGAGGGCGAGCCCACGCCAACCCCTTAGTGGCTACGTTTCCAATTAATTGGTTAGTGTCGTGCCCTTCGGATAAAACATTTCTTTTTCTAGCCAAAAAAATCTCGGACCTATAACAAGAGGAGAAGAAATTATTTTTCACATCATAACCACGCACTTATTCCGTGTGTTCTCTTTTGTCATGTTGTCAGCGGGAATGTTTGTGTGTGTGTGTGTCCATACAAAGAGGGTTTTATACAAAGAACCGTGCTTAAACTGTGCCCTACGCATGTTCGCGCCCAACTCTGGGGAACATGTGTGTATAGCTACGCGTACGTGAGGGGTGATGGCGGAGGGATGGGGCGTATTTTAACCGATATCGTGAGAACCTAAAGCCTGCTGTTCAAGTTTCTATTGTTTTAGTTCTCGGAAAGAAAACTTTGGGTTAGTTTCTTTCCGAGCATATTGATTTGTGTTTCACCAAGAATAAAATATAAAAAGTCCCCACTAACGCGTTAACACGCGGTTCATGGTATATGTTGTGGGGATGGTGGTGGTGTATATGAGTGTATGTAAAGGTATCTTTTGTGAGGACTTTGTGTCACCGAGAACAAGAGAGAAACAATTCTCCACTAATGCTTTAATACGAGGTTCACGGTATATGTGTGGTGGTGTTATATATGAGTATATGTGAAGATATGTTTCGTGGGGACTTTTTATGTCACAGAGAAAAACGAGTTCCCACTAACGCGTTAACACAAGGTTCACGGTATATGTGTGGGGGAGGATGGGTGTATATGAGCGTATGTGACGGTATCTTGTACGGGTGGTGAACACGCGCATGTGTCTGTGTGAGAATGCATGTCTGAATTGATGTATGGGTGTGTGGAGCGATGCACTTTGCTTCCCTCGAATCTATTGCATCGAATACTTCAGCAAGGCGCTAGCCAAGTTACCTGTGTGGGAGAATGGCGACGCTTTGAGCTAGTTTGTTGCGAACTGTTACCCCGTAACTGTGTGGTATCGTGATGATATATGCATTTTATCCAATAAATGGCCGTTTATTCGAACAATAAAAGCCTTGGATAATTTTTTGCTTTATTCACCTAATAGGGTGATAAATTTTCCCCGTAACACTGAAATAATTTATTTCAAAAGTAGAGACGGACTTGTTGACCCCTGACCTCTACCGTATTCGTGTAGCAGTGTAGCATAATTAACAGTTCAATTGTTGTTTTCTTTAAACCTTTTTGAAAGTATTACACAATGCCAGAAGAAAACATGGTTAATATAGTTATCTCAGGTTATCGTAAATTCTAACATTTAGCGATGTTTTCATTTAAGAATACAATCGCTTAGAAAGAGACATCCGTCGTGCCGTTGTTCGAATACCAGTACTTACATGAAAAACAGGCGTTCGGATGAAGCTAATATTGCCGTATCGCCAAATATCGGCGGGCCAACTTCGCCAAGTTTGGTAGGAGGCCTGCATGGTCTCTCCACCAAATCTATGTGTCGTCTATAATTGACGGACATCTAAATGATTAGTGTTCTTCAATTTCGTCAAATGGCGCATAATTCGACGTCGTCGGCACGCGCGATCCGGTTTGGGTCAACACAAGATAACGAAGCAATGCTACATATTATGCAATTATAATCTTCAAAGTTAAACGTTATTAACTTGGTTAAATTTTTTAACGTTGTTAAAATAATTTAACACGTTAACGTTTGAAACGTTAACTGCTCCCAGCCCTGATCATGACATATAACACAGACACACACTATCCTTTCCATTCATAAAAAACGTCTGGGAAGTAAGTTTTGCAAATGTTGTCCTTGGAAGATTAAAAAACTTCCAGATTTCTGCAAAACACATTTACTGAACAAAGAGCCAAAGTGGACATTTACTTAGTTGCTTGTAATTAGCTTGCCATAAAATGCCAAGTTTCATTTTGTAACTTTAATAATTGAAAACAACAGACAGGCTTGTCATAAAATGTCAAGTTTCCTTTTGTGACTTTTTATAAATGAAAACAACAGACTGTTGTGAGAGCTGTTGTTTTCGTTTACTAAAGTTACGAAAGGTTACAAAGCTTTATTTTCGACAGATGCATAGGTATTCTCTCAACGATTACACGCTTCTTAATTGGACCATCCCTGCCAGTCTATTTTTAGGGGAGGTTACGTTATCAAACGTCGATTTTCATGTCGAGATAAGGCAGAGATGTTTATCACCTTGGGATCAGTGTTTGTTACAGCATTTACTCGCAGCATTTACCCTCAAAATATTGCAAAATCGGGTTTTAACCAAAATAAACACTCGAACTGGTGCTCGATAAATGTAATGTATATGTATTCAATACCAGGTGGTAGTCAGTTGTTCATTTGTTCTGAGCCCACTATATATACGAGTGTGTCAGGGTTTATTGGGTTGTATGCGAGGATATGTGCGTGTGTGTGTGTGGGGGGGGGGGGGGGGTAGGCGTATTTGTGTGTTGAGTGTTTTTGTGTGTTTGTGCTTCTTGCAACTACATAAATCTGATTTGCATATCATTTGTATGATTGTTATTCTTATATTTTATTGTTTTCGAAATGTCATACCCATTCTTTGTAGTGTGGTTGTGCAATAAAATTATTCTATTCTATTCTATTCTACTCGCAACAATAAATGTGGCAATTTAAGCCCCTAGATGCCTTCACAAACGTCGATGTCAGCAGCTTATATCAACACTGGCCCACCCAACCCAACACGGGTGTTATGGGTGGTTTTGTTTTATACGCTATTGTCTGCGCAAATGTGCAAATCCATTCTGATTTGTAGTAAGAATCAACAAAAATGTAATCCTCTACCTATATAGAGCTGTAGGATTTAATTATTACAGATCTTCAGTATCGATTTATTATTAACCTTTTACCCAACGCAGACGTTCTCAAAATTCATTATTGTAAATATCATTTTTTAAATGTTTTCAAAAAATGTCAACAAAACCATATCATGTGACACCTTGTTGGAACGAGCTCGACGAGCTCGTTCCAAGGAGGGGTCACATGATATGGTTTTGTTGACTTTTTTCAAAAAATAATATTTTTTCAGCTGCTGAATTTGCATATTACGCCGTCGGATGCGGTCGATTCGTTGGGTGAAGGGTTAATGGTGTTATGTGCTCATCCACTTCTACTCTTTCTATAGTCAATAATTTAGGTATACCGATTTGATGGGTTAATAATATGAGGTCATTCTTCTTGGATAGTTCATAACTCACTTAGCTTGGGAGAAACCAATAACAGTGCCAGTGTCAACAATATGGAATTTCGTTGGTTGGGGAATTTGGCTTGTGATTGGAAGGTCCAAGGTTCGTTTCCGACCCACCCCACTCGCTTCGTGTCCTTGCGAAAGACAGGTAACTGTCGGCTGCTCAGATGGGAGCATGACGGCGCGTTGTTCGCTCACCAAATGCGACTGAGACTCAAGCCCTGCTTCAGCTCGGTTTGTACGTTGGGACGTCTTACAGCTGTCAGTCGCTGCATAGTGGCACTCTCTAGGTATACCAACTTCATTCACCCGCCTAGTTGTCTACCCCGCCTAATCCCACATTTTCATAAGCGAGCGTTCAATTCGTCAAAATCACACCACTAAAAGCAGCCGGTCCAGCATACCATGTTACGTTCAAACTGTCACTAAATCGAAAAACACGAGTGAGACGTATAAGGACATAAAATGCTTAAAATATATAAACTTTGATGAAGCCAGTTTTGTCCGACGACCCAACAATTTGCGATCACGTAGGCAACCGTTGTAAAGGGCACTGGTTCTTAGAAACCGACTGATGCTTTGTGATGAGGTTTGCAAAAAGGCGAAGAGCGTATCCATATGTTAAAAGTGGAAGCTCAAACCCGGATTAAGATTAATATTTAACAGATTGTCTTGGGATAGAAAAGTACTGAAAATAGAAGTTTCCTTTAAATAAAATATCTCCGTGAAGACAATTCACAAACTGGGGCGGTTTAACCGTTCGATTACTGATATCTTCGGTGTAAGGTCACCGTTTTTAGTTGGAAGTGTTTGTATTCGTTGTTGGAGGTAGAGAGGTTAATATTTTGAAGTGCAGCCACTTACATTGTGAAGTAACGTCGCAGGAGGTATCATAGTCATAACCTGTAAAAATTGATTTTCGACATTGATGGGTTAAACTGTAAAAGTGTTGTGCCACCAAGGTGAAAATAAATTATTACTTATTAACCCTTTACCTAACGAATCGCCCGCATCCGCCCGCGTAATATGCAATTTGAGCAGCTGAAAAAATTAAATTTTTCAAAATATTTCAACAAAACCATATCATGTGACCCCTTATTGGAACGAGCTCAATGAGCTCGTTCCAATGAGGGGTCACATGATATGGTTTTGTTGAAATTTTTGAAAAATTTAAAAAAATGATATTTGAAATAATAAATTTTGATATCGTCTGCGTTGGGTAAAGGGTTAACAATAGATACGAAGTGGTCCAAAAGATAAATAATGTTAATCGCTTATTACTTGGAAGTGTGTTGAGATAATATCTATCTGTTATCAGAGAGTATTATATTTCATACGGAGAAAAAAAAACAAACGGACCTCTTTCTTGTAAAAGGATTTGAAGAAGCTTTATACAAATTATTAACCATACACCTATATCTCGGAGAAACTCACACCAAACAACACCAAAACCACAATATATTTTGTTATGTTTTTCATTTTCTGGTCTTTTATACACTTTTATGTCTCCTCATCGGAAAGCACGACGTACGTGTCACAAGGAGTCGCCATAATATATGTTTTCTGAAATAATGATAAAAATAATCAGGCTTCTTTTATATTGTTGTCATTTTGTTCGGGAAATTAATTGATTTCCAATACAATCAAACACTAAGAACAAACAACTGAGAACAAATGGTTCCTTATTTTTATACTTACTTTTGTTCCTACGCTCATGAATATGCAATAGGCGGCGTATCTCCGAAGAAAAGGCCGATTTTGTTTTAACTGTTGAACCATGTAGTTAGAATTAGCATAAGTTGAGTAATTCTCCACGTTTTGAGCAAGAGTACAACCAAGTATCCAGTAGGGTAGACATGGGTGGAGCCGTCAGGGCGGCTGCTCACCAACCACTGGTTTTATCGGAAATTTGGATTTCTTTTGGATTTTCTTCTACTAAAATGATGGTATTCTCACAACATCATCTGTCTGTTCAACATTAGAGCCACGAAGATTACAACTTTCCGACAGCCATTTTGATACATTGTCCAAGGGAGAAGGGTACCAACCCATGCTAATCCTATACCTAACACGAATCGTAAACGACAAAGCAACAAAGAAAGTATTGAAAACCAAACATTTTCATTGTTTGCTTCAGAAACATAAGTTATGAACCCGCATTGTGAAGAGCACAACGGGTGCAAACCAATGAGGCGTCATAACGTATATTTTCTGAAGCAAACAATGGGGGGGGGGGGGAGTCGTCAATTTTTTTCCGGACACAAGGCGAGGTGGGGGGGGGGGGGTAGTTCAGCGGCTCCGAAAACAGGTTTTTTCCATACCTTGTTTTTTTTTCCTCCTTTGAGCTCTTATTTTTCAAATAAGTGTTGCATGCAAATTGAGCTTGTGTAGGCTTTTTGCCACCACGCCATCTCCTCTTGGTTAACAGCGGGGGGGGGGGGGGGGGGGGGGGGGATTTGTAATACTGGACATGGGCTAGAAGCATGGGAATGTTAGCAGACGTTCACCGTTCCCCATCACAACATCAGTGGTTTACGATTTTGAAAAAAAAGTGAAAGAAATTTAAACGACTTATCATTTTTGTAATGTAACATAACTGTAATCGAACCAGATCTGACAACAAAAGGACTCTTCTCACCATGAACAGTTGACATCATTCAGTGGCATAACGCCATTTCCCATTGCAACTGACTACTCTCACGGATTCTCATTATGTAATTATGAATTTCAGTCATATACATGTATGAGCAAAATGTATGGTTGTTATTCATTATTCAAGCCTTGAGCTTAGTGGGTAGCCTTCAAACCAATTCCCTTCAGCTTGTGATATGCTGTCAGGAAAGGCTGAACCATCAAATAGTCATGACATCAGAGAGTGTATCAACAGGGAAACTGATTCCCTCTTAACAAACTGTTTATACAATGGTGTAAAGGGTTTGTCAATAGGGAATCAGTTGAGTTAATATGAATTTCAGCCATTTACCCCTGCACCATAGTGTATAGCACATGTTGAGGAAGATGCTGGATGTCTGGAGAAAAACCTGGCATATGAGATCTGAAAACTTGGCAAACATTTATAAGACACCTGGTTGGGTTATCTTATAATAGAAATAAAATTAACGTCTTTTAACCCTTTACCCAACGTAACGGCCAAAACCGGCCAGCGCTATTCTCAAAAATTGCCAATTAATTTTCATTATTTTTTCATTTTTTGTCTCAAAAACATAGGTTATGACCCCTCGTTGGAACGAGCTCGTCGAGCTCGTTCCAACGAGGGGTCATAACCTATGTTTTTGAGACAAAAAATGAAAAAAAATAGTTATTCAATAATTTTTTTTGCAAGTGTCGTCTGCTTTTCATGTTAGGTAAAGGGTTAAAATAAACTATAACAATCTGCTGTAACAAAGAACAAAATTAAATCATAAAATAAAGTGTGTTGGGATCATCTGAGTCAGAAAGGATATACATGTATATTATGTTTCAGTGAGATCAAGCTGAATATCGTAACAACAACTTGGACAGTTATTGTCCTGCCACTGGTCCTGAACCATATTTTGAGCAAATAGGTTTCAAACCTTTGAGTTGAATGAACAGTCTCCAATATATTGTTGAACACTGACATTCATTGCGTAAAAGGGGCGTCATTCGACCCATCAGAGCCCCAAAATTTCCATAATGCATCCTGACCAAATTTGGAGAGATCTGATAGACATTTTCAACTCAACGTGGTCACCATGCCTTTCGCACTTTATCATCTGACTTGCAAAAATGAATCAATTAAAGCTTACTAACCACTCCATCAAGCAAGTGATGCACTTCTCAATGCGTCCAAGGTGCAACAGTGCAGTTTATGAGGGGTGGATTTACGATACCAAAGAATCACCCCTAAACATATTGACTATTGACAGGTTCAATACAACATTGAGCTAACTGCCTCTACGAATTGTGCACTTGACAATGCTTAATAAATTCATATTAGACTGATGAAACTAAAACTGAGTGCATAAATGGGTAGAAACAGAAAGAAGTAGTAGAAATAGCAACAAATACAGTGGTGAAACCAGATAAAACATCAAAATGTTCAACATATTTCACACCTATTCCTGCTACACCTGTCTTAATACTGTTCAGGTAGAATGACAGTATATTCTATATACTCCCCTGATTACCCATGTATACACTAACTGTCAGTGTCTATGAGAAAGTTTGAATAAATTTATAAACTTGCCAAGAAATGGGACTAAATTCCGACAAATCTTCTTTAGCTGGTTGTGGGTAGATCAAATTTCGGGAATGGCTACTGGAACAATACAAACCATGTTCCAGCAAAATACCCGTTGGAATTGCCAATCAAAGCAGTTTATGTTTACTCTAATATTGGGGGTGGGTACCAAATTTCAAAATGGAATTTTTTTTTCCTTCAAAAAAGGCGTAGATGGGTACCCAAGGGTCGGAAAAAAATTGTTTGCGCATAGTGTCCGAAAGCAAATAACAACAAAAAAATAAATGGCGGATGTTCTGTGAATAGTGCTGACCGGAATTGTCGTGATGTTAGTGACATGATTAATATAGGCGGGGGAGATGGTGTAAAGGCTAAGCTTTCGTACAATTATAAACTTAAATTATAAATGCAAAACCTCAACGTATGGTACTGTGGAAGGCAGCGGAGCCTTGCATCACGAATTTATGCTGGAATGTTTGTTCGCAAGTCCAGCCGCCAAAATCTGTCTACCAACTACAGGTCTCAGCACGGCCTAATTTTTTTTTCAAAGCAACATCTTCACCAGTCGAAGATTAAATTTTAAAATGCACAAGGATTTTTATATTAAGTAGAGCCACGCTCCCAAAAATCAACATTCATCAACGCAGCTTTAATACAGGCTCGTTTTTATCAATTTATTAGGCAGAGATCGCTTTGATACCTTTCTGTGAAAATAGGAGAGAACAAGAGTCAAAGACTGGGCATTATCAAACTGAAAATCACTCTAACTGTCTTTCGAGAAGGAATCCTACATCATTCAAAGTTCTGGTTAACCCTTTACCTAACATGAAAAGCAGACAACACTTGCAAAAAAAAATTCTTGAATACTAATTTTTTTCGTTTTTTGTCTCTAAAACACAGGTTATGACCCCTCGTTGGAACGAGCTCGTCGAGCTCGTTCCAACGAGGGTTCATATCCTATGTTTTTGGGACAAAAAATGAAAAAATAATGAAAATTAATTGGTGATGTTTGAGAATAGCGCTGGCTGGTTTTGGCCGTTACGTTGGATGAAGGGTTAAAACAAAAAAAAAAGAAACATTTCAACAATGTTTAACCCAGAAATCTCGCTCATTTTTTTCATTTCCACGAACCGCGCGGTTTTAAAGGCTAAATATTTCACTTGCATATGCATTCAGAAAGTTCTCAGTGTGCATTTCCAAAGAAAATTCACAGAAATTGCTTTGTCGGGCAAAATTATGGAAATACACGGGTATTTTTTCAGAAACGCAGGTAATGGGCTTTCACTTTATGAATATACTCCCATACTGACGAGAGGCAACACTTTAGAATATCAAATAATAAAAATACCTAAAAAATAACAAAAAGATAGAACCCTACCTTATTGTCGTCAACTAACTCTGATCTCCGCTGTATGTAGTGGTTTGATCAAGTATTTTTCCTCTCTTGTCTGGGAGGCTTTCAGACCAAGGTGATAAATGCATTACACGACTTCTTCAGCGCACGAGGAGAAACAGGAAAATGAATCTAATTTTCTTACCCTTACTTGGTTAGAAATCCCATATTGATCACTTAGGTCATGCAGTCTATATGTGTAGCAGATCAATGAACTTAAATACTTACTAGAAAACCTGCCAAGGCGAGAGAGTTCTCGCTATTCTGTATAAAAGTGTCTGAGTTCTTCGGGAGTCTCTGTAGTTATGAATAATGGAACCAAATGACGCAGAATATTTATTGGATATGATTTCCGGCTCAGAATTCCCCATTATCAAATTAGGCTGATATGGCTTCAACCTCGGCTGATATGACGCAGATCTCTGCTGATATGAACCAGGCTAGAGTTGTCACCGACATGCGTTACTCGGAGAAACGAATCTTTTAACGTCGAAATGTTCCCAGTTATTTGTTGAACGCAGTCTAGAAAATTTGCGTTACCAGATATGTTGGAGTGGTTTGAAGCAGAGTTTTGTGGGATGTAGTGTTAATGATGACAAGAGAAGAGAGCTGTACAGAAAATATTCGTCACAAACAAAAATGCAGATTCGTGAGCAGAGCAGTGGTGCCTGTGCATAGGGCCTGGGTGGCCAATGGCCAGGGGCCCCGGGCTCCGGGGGGGGGGGGGGGGGGGGGCTGGCAAGGGCTCAAAGGAAAAAAGAAATTTGTAGGGTTTTTTTTGGGGGGGGGGGGCCCTCTTTAAAAAATTGGGCCCCCGCAGAGAAGTTAATAATTTACAGTCTCATTGTGCATAAATGAAATTTCTCCGCGCGCTTTGCGCGCTGGGATAGAGTTTTCCATCAACACGCCGTTCCGTAGTCTCCGCTTACAGTAAACTGAAAGTAATACACGATGACAGCTAGTAAAAAAATCAAGCGTAATCTACATCTCCACAGAATCTACATCTCCACAGAAATCCCAGACATTCATGTACAGAGCTCGATATTACAAGTGAAATGTGGGATTCTTCCTTTAACCCTTTACCGAACGCAGAGGATATCAAAATTTATTATTTAAAGTATAATTTTTTCAAATTTTTAAAAAAATGTCAACAAAACCATATCATGTGACCCCTCGTTGGAACGAGCTCGACGAGCTCGTTGCAACGAGGGGTCACATAAGGTTTTGTTGAAATCTTTTGAAAAATAATATTTTTTCAACTGCTGAATTTGCATATTACGCGGGCGGATGCGGCCGATTCGTTGAGTACAGGGATAATAGACTACTGAATTCTCCTCTCTAGAGTGAAGGATTTGGCTTTTTTCATCCATAATTTTCAAAATTTTCTCACATCGGGCCGAACCATGGTCGACCCGGTGCCTCCTGTTTCCGAGGGCCCCATCAGCATAATTATGCCCAGGGGCTCCCAAGGGCCTCCACCGCCACTGGAGCAGAGATTCGTCGAAGTAGGAGAAGAGGTCGTTCAGTTATCTGGGCTTCCCCAGTGGGGAAGCCTAGAGAGTTCAGAGGGCTGAACTAATAGTTGAGAAGAGGAAAGTTCGGACTTTGTGAAAAGACTGAGAAACAATAACACTGCCAGGAAATTATAACGGAACTAAGAAGTGTTGTAACTACTGTTTTGGTTTAATAAATAAAGACGTTATTACTTGGTTGGTTTCATATTGACCGAGATATCAGCCTCGGTCGATATGAACTCGGTAACTTCACATCTTGGGCTGATATCTCGGCCGGTATGAAAATAACAAAGTAATAACCTCTAATTCGTGTGAGCGAAAGATGAAATCCGCCGTTTTTACTCTTTGATTGGAAGTGAGAAAACGGAACCAGTAGATCAAACCATAATTGTTGAATTGTCAACTTCCATTCTATTCGTACGGCATGTGAAACCAGAGAAATGTCCACGAGTTGAGTCGAGTTTCGAATCGAATCGAATCGTTTGGGCATCTTTCTCTGACTATTTACTGATGACTCGACCCATTGCCAATGAAAGGAGCCGTAAAATTCTTGAGTAACAGATTCAATTAAATTTTTTCTAACATATGCATGTGCCTTGGAGGCCTGCCTATGACCATTTTAAATAGTTTTGTTTATGCTGCGGTTGATGTTGGGTGGCGGGGGGAGGGGGGCGTGGAAAACGTATTTTTCTCAGTTGGGTTTACTCGGTTAAAAAAATTTAAAACAAAACCGAATTTAAAAAAAATCGCAGTCTTTAACTTTAACTCCATTTATTCTCTTACACGCATTCTATAGTACATAAGGTAAAAATACAATGAAAGATACGATTATAAGGTCGGTTCACTCCACTCATTTTACTAATGTTGTTTATTTATACCACGATCGTTATCCGAATTCAACGTTGCCTGATACATAGAGATTATTACCATTATGTGGTTGTACGAAATACGTATCCGAGTCGAGCTCCGGGTTCTAAGGGCAGATCACGACTCGTCGTGATCTGCCCTTAGAACCCGGAGCTCGACTCGGTTACATATTTTGTACATCCACATAATGGTAATAATCATTTTATCTTACAATATATTGGGGATAAGTCAAGAATGTAGACGAATATATAAGGAACTTTTTATTCGTACGGATGAACAAAAAAAAAATAAAAATGAGACTCACGCGAAATGAACGTGCTGTATCCGACCCCCTGATACAAACATCTGTATCGAGGGTAGGATACACGACAGTTGCTTAGTTAATACAGACAAAATACATGTTGATTGTAAGATAAAATAAAGACATTAAGCTAAATGAGCTAGATACGCCATGCGTGGAGTCTGGATGGCCCAAAAGAACGCAATGTGGGAAAGAATCTGATTGAACGGTACGCATCTGAGTGACGTTATGGTGTGAAATAAATGCTTCGACAAAAACAGCGTCAAGCAAGAAAATTATCAGACCACCGAAAGTGATATTTTTCTTTAAAAATATCAGCGTCATTCACCTAACCCTTTACCCAACGCAGACGATATCAAAATTTATTATTTTAAATATTATTTTTTCAAATGTTTGAAAAACTTCAAACAAAACCATATCAAGTGAACCCTCATTGGAACGAGCTCGATGAGCAGGTATGGGTTTGTTGAAATTTTTCTGAAAAATAATTGATTTTCAACTGCTGAATTTGTACATTACGCGGGCGGATTCGGCCTATTCGTTAGGTAAAGGGTTAATTCGAGTTTAACCCTTAACCCAACGTAACGGCCAAAACCGGCAAGGGCTATTCACAAAAATCGCCAATTAGTTTTCACTATTTTTTTCAATTTTTTTCTCAAAAACATAGGTTATGACCCCTCTTTGGAACGGGCGCGTCGAGCTCGTTCCAAAGAGTGGTCATAACCTATGTTTTTGAGACAAAAAATTAAAACAATTAGTTATTCGAGAATTTTGTTTGCAAGTGTCGTCTGCTTTTCATGTTAGGTAAAGGGTTAATCGTGGTTTGAATACTCACCACAGTGAGAGGATGCGGAAATGAACAACATTTGGTTGAGTGTTTCGTGTATTTCACGAGTGCCTTTGGGCCGTTGATTCCAGGCATCCGTCTCCATCATTGTTGTGTTCTGTCTTGATACAAAAAAAAAATTGTCTCATCACATTTCAGTCATTTTCATAATTCCGTTTATATCATTCTAACGAGAGGCTAGATTTGTGAATAATGCACATGGAAGCTATCGAGTTCATGCTTATATACATTGGGCAACACAACCCCCCACTTTTCTAACAATCGATTCAACACCCGGCTCCCCTCCCTGAAAAACCCTCTTAAAAGGAGGGAACTGCAAAGAATGATCCCAGGTCCTTAATGCACCGATGGAAGGGAGGGTAGAAAATATGCGACTGCTATTCGAAAACGTAACTTATTATGAGCAGTAGGATAAATAGAGGATATGGAATGAGTGTTTTTCTCATATAATATTTATGAAACGAGTCCAAGTATTTTCTGTTTGGGCGAGCCTCTGACGAGCCCAAGCTGAAAATTCGGACGAGTTTCATAAATATTATATGAGAAAAACACTCATTTCATATTCTGTTTATCATATGACACACACACGCACAGATTAGCTACTTAGTATGACTTTTTAACCCATCACCTAACTTGAGTTGCAGACGGCACTTGGTAAAACATCCTCGTATAACTAAAATGTTACATTTTTTGCTTCCAAAACATAGGTTATGACCCCTCATTGGAACGAGCGCGACACGCTAGTTCCAATGAGTGGTCATAACCCATGTTTTGGAAGCAAAAAGTGAAAATATAAAAAAAAATGAATGGCCTTTTTCTTGTATTGCGCGAGACGGTTTTTGCCGTTACGTTAGGTAAAAGATTAATACAATATAACCCACCCTAAATAGGACAGATAACGTAAATTCTCCCTACTGAAATTATGCAAGTGTGACCCAGTTGTATTTTGTTTAGCCAATCAAATTGTCCAGTTTTGAAATTAACCGATGAAAGCTTCCAACTCTAATTATGCAAATTATGAAAATGTGGCCCAATTGTATTTTGTTCAACCAATCAAATTGTCTAGTTTTGAAATTGACCAATGAAATTGACGGAAGGTTTTATTTATCACTGATTAATATGAAAACAAAATATCGAATGTTTTAAAGTGAACAAAACGGACGAGTCATGTGATAAGATAAGTTTATTGCAGAAATAAAATAAATTTACATATCAGCTTGAGGATTAGAGGGCTATTACTCGGCATCACTTGTATGATGTAAAAATATTTTTTCAGGCATTTCTTCCTTGTGTAAACTAATCTACTCATGTCAATCCATCGACCGGTTTCAATTGAGAGACAATGATTGGGTGTCCTACATCTGGCTAGGATTTTGTCATCTCATCTGCACAAAATTAAAACTTATTTTTAAAGAATTGTAGTATAGCAAACGCCGTATTAGCAGTCAAATCTGATGTGTATTGTGATTGTATTTCCAAAATTTCGAAACTCAGATTTTAAAAATGAGTTTGTAACGAACCGATAATATAAACACAAAAACGTAAAATTGGTATCCCCGACGTCATATATAGTGTTGATGTTGTCTGTGGGAGTTTTTTTTGCTAAATGTTGTGTGCGAATGTGATGGTAAATAAGAAAAGACATCACTTAAATTATCCATTTAGGTGTCTGTGAAATATTATAGTCGTATCTATGGCAGGTTTCGGGGTTGGGGTGTTCACAAAATAGAAGAGGCACCCTTGACGCTGTTTATGTCATACGTCAGGTATCCGACGTCTGATTTTCAAGACGCCTTCAACATTGTATTTGGTATGACGAGAACTAAACTGTTCCAAATCTTCTGCTTTGTGGAATTAAATTCAATTTTGATAATTTCCGACTTTAAATAAACATTTACATCACAGCGTCAACATTTCATTGGATAAAAATATGCAAGGCTCAAGTTTTATAGTTTGAGAGGTGAGGCTGTGAGCAAATGAGACGTGTGTACCGAAGTTGTTTAGGTTATATCTCCGATATCTGACGTCGGGTTTTAATTTTTTTCAACTTCGTGTTTGGTACAATAGATGGTAAAAGGTCACATGGTCAAACCTTTCAAAAGTTGAATTTAATTTTTATGTTTTAGCACCTCCGTCACATTTGACGTCATAGCGTTCAATTTGTTGCACCAGTGAGCATAAAAATGTGCCTAAACACCATTCCAACCATCTCACATACTGTGTGTTTAGTTCCTGTAGGGGTTATTTTGTCTCTGTTGAGGTAGTGTTGCGACAAAATTGGATGGGGTGTAAAAACAGACTGAAGTAAAACGTCGGAAATGACGGTAAATCAAAAAATCTAAAAAAATTATGTTTTTTATTTTTAGAGCTCTACGGCATACTACATTTTCACGTAAATCGGGAAAACTTTATTTTTTTACGACGTGGTGTCCTACCGTCACCTCAAACGGCAAGCTGAGACGAACTCTCCGTCGGCAGAAAACTGATTGCAGCTTTAGATATGGTCTTTATCGGAGAATATATTTCCCAAATTTCCAGAAGGAGCATTCAGCAAGCGGACCGATCTTAAAAGTTCATGAAAAAAATTGAAAGTGTCACTATTTTCATAGAGGATTAAATTTGAAATTATAACCAATACATTTAAAATAATCATATCGTGAATGTGAAAGAGCTTGAACTTTCATAGCTGTTTGTATTTATACGGAGCTGTTCGTTATTGAAAATCGGCGTTTTGAATGAGAAATGTGCAAAATAACGTACATAAAAAAGGTAAAAAATGACGTTAAGGCAAACAACAGTGATGATCAATAAGTATACCAAAAACCGCGGAACAATCGGTGTAAGGGATGTACCCTAAATCGTGTCGCACTTAACCCTTTAACAAAGTAACGGCCAAAACCGGCCAGTGCTCTTCGCAAAATTCACAATTTAATTTTTATTACTTTTTCATTTTTTGTCACAAAATCATAGCTTATGCCCCCCTCATTGGAACGAGTTCAACGAGCTCGTTCCAATGAGAGGTCATAAGCTATGTTTTTGACGCAAAAAAAAAAAAAGAAAAATTGGTGCTTCAAAAATTTTCTTTGCAAGTGTCGTCTGTTTTTCGTGTTAGGTAAAGGGTTAAAAAAGGAAAGAAAAACAGAAAAAGGCTAACTAATGATAACAGCGCGATATTAAAAGTATTATCTTTAGTAGTAGCAGTGATGATGGTGGTAGTAGCAGTAATAGTAGTGGCGACTATAGCAGAAACAAGAGTTTAGTGTTATGGGAAGTCCAACCACTCAGTGCAGCTCCTGGGCGACCATCGGCTTGGATAATCAAAATTGACAGAGACAGACTCAAGATGCAAAAGGGACATCAATCAATCAATCAATCAATCAATCACATTTCTCTCTCTCTCTCTCTCTCTCTCTCTCTCTCTCTCTCTCTCTCTCTCTTATTTCGAAGATAGATTTTCTTGTATATATTTTTTACATTTCTCTTATTTGTTTGTTTCGCCTTTGTATTGATTTGTTGCATCATGTTAAGGGAGTGGAAGTTACACTAAGTAGAAAGCACCTGTTTTAACCTAACGATCACAGTAAGTCATTTCAGTTTCGTTGAATGTCTTAAGTATTTGGATTACCTGTAGTTATTCGTGGCCAAAACATTTGACCATTCGGGTTTTTAAGTCCACGATCACTGGGTACATGTATCAACCAAATTCACCGCAGACAATACGCTGACCTGTACTTGTTCGTAACCACAAAAACAATTTAAATACTGAAAGTGGATTTATTTAATTGATCTCACATTAATGAAACAACAGATTTCACTTCGATATAGCAGTACGGGTGATACCAATTTATCAAATAGATCAACCTGACAATCAATCGAGTGATTATATTGTCGACTTTAATGTATAGTATTATACATTACTTTATTGGACTGTGCAATCAAGTATTTTCTTGCATATGTAAGTGATCCTGATGCCATAAATAATATCCCCGGGTATTTATTCTCCCTCACATTTTCGATGACTTGCCTATTTATTGTAAATTCCTTTTTCAGTGGTCGACTTTTTCCGAAAATTACGATTTTTTAATTTTGACGTATTAATTTGAACTTTCCACTTATACACAGTACTGGCTGTTTTTGTTTTTGCGCTTTCATTTAGCAGTGGAGTGTCATCAGCGTACAATAGCACAAGCAGTTTAACCTTTTGAACCCGAGAGGCCGTTTTTACCGATACAGGAACATGATACGTCATAAATTCATAAGGTAGGATGGCTGCAAAGTGGATGGATGGAGAAGACCAATCAATATTTTCATCATGCAGCCCAAAGGCTGCACGTTGAAAATATTAATCTGTCTACCACCGGATAATGAATATGGACTTTGCCAATTGCTGCCATTGAAGTCACATGGAAGATACTACCAGGGTTCAAAGGATTAAGGTTTTCTCGGTTAATTTCCACAGACCTCGAAAACGTAAGTAAACCATCCTTATTGTGCCTTTAACCCTTTACCTAACATGAAAAGCAGACGACACATGCAAACCAAATTCTTGAATAACTCATTTTTTTCATTTTTTGTCTCAAAAACATAGGATATGACCCCTCATTGGAACGAGCTCGACGAGCTCGTTCCAAAGAGGGGTCATAACCTATGTTTTTGAGACAAAAAATGAAAAAAATAATGAAAATTAATTGGCGATTTTTGTGAATAGCGCTGACCGTTTTTGGCCGTTACGTTGGTTAAAGGGTTAAACAGAATCTTCTAGGCCATTTAGGTTTATCGCAAATACCACCGGAGAGAGATTCCCTCCTACCGTAAGTCGCTATTACATGCATAACAATCCGATACTTCATCTTTACATCTTATCGCTGACTTAATGCCCATATTCATGTTTTTAATAACCCAAAGAAATTTTACATTGATGCCGGCTTGTAATAACTTTTACCAAGCCCCCCACCGAACTGCATTATTGTTTGAAATCGATAAACGTGGAAGATAGTCGCGTTGGAGAATGTTTCTTGAGCTCATTCAGTACATGAAATACAAGTTATGTTGTCTGAAGGAGTAGAATATATATTTCTGAAGCCAGTTTGACATTCGGATATGAGTTGGACTGACTTGGCGTACATTAATAAACATGTTTACAATATTTTTGTAAGCAGCTTTCCAAAACAACTCAGAAGGTTTATAGACCTGTTAGTTTCTGGCAGAGTGGGAGCATCTTTGTTTTTATATATTGGATTCACTATTCCAATTAACCATTCATTTGGTATAACTCAAGGATTCAGTATAACATTAAAGAGATGTTTCCAAAGTGGTGTGACAATATTTCCGTTGATTTGATATACATGTACATATTTACTATCTGATCATTTCCACATACGTTATTATTCTTCAAAGCCTTTATTCTGATATGATTTTCCTCTACCTTTATAGGGTCGTCTAGAATATCATCATATTCCACAGGAACCGTCCCGTTCAACATTATTAATTTTCTTATCTGTGTCCTTATTCATTTCTCAAAGAAAGCAAAACATGTCGGCTGTTGTCACTTCGACGCCTTGACTCACATTATTGGAATTACTCCAACAGTCCATATTAATTTAATTATTTATGAATTTATTTATATATTGGAGTTTAATGACACTTTCGATAACCAGGGTCGTCTCGTTTCGGACACCACTCTTACGGGTCGAATAAGCCGGAATATCCGGAGATAACCACTGACCAGCGGCGAGTAATGTCAGATTTCTCAACGTATCATCTGCGCACAAGCGGGGTTAGCATTGGGTGAAGGCAAGTGCACCATCAATGTGCAGTCGGCCTTAGTACACAGCGCCTCAGTGTATCACCGCGTGGACTCAAAACAGTGTCAAGGAAGAAAGTTATCACACCGCCGATGATGATAATTTTTCTTTAAACTATCAGCTTCAGTCACTTAATTCAAGTATAATTGTGGTATAAATACAGAACAACTCGGGTAGAGTACGGAAGCGTATTAGTGCCAGGTAGTTGAAATTTGTTTTAGAATTTATCTCATAATTATGAGATACCAGTGGCGTAGGGGATGGACCCCCAGGGCCCGCATTGCGAGGAGGGGGCGGCTAGAAGGGGGGCCCCCATATTGAAGGGCGTACCAACGCTGGAAGAAAGAGGGAAATGGAGAGAGAGAGCGAGACTGTGTACCAAATACACATAATTTCAAACTCTCACTTCCACACGACGTACTCTTTGTAGTCTATGTATTACTCTTTTAACCCTTTACCTAACGTAACGGCCAAAACCGGCCAGCGCGATTCTCAAAAATCGCCAATTAATTTTCAAAATTAGTTATTCAAGAATTAGTTTTGCAAGTGTCGTCTGCTTTTCAGGTTAGGTAAAGGGTTAAGTGAACGCTACATCATTGTAACTGATAGGGATGAGAAATGAACAATATACATACGTGGTGCCTCTCAAGTCACACATGTTGGGCGTGCATGTGTGTATCGTTGGATGGTGGGGGTGAAACTTAAAACATGTAATGAAAAAATCTACAGAGTCGTACTTTTAGAATCGATCCTATAGGCTATACCTTCATTTAATTTATGGCGTATGTACTACGTGAAATCCTGTATGCTGTGCACGGTAACAACACTAAATTTGCTCCCGTTTTAAAGTCAACCACCATTATAAAAGGGCCCCCGTCTCTATTTCGCGGGGGTGGGGGGGGGGGGGGGGGGGGGAGGAGGGCACAAGATTTTCCGCTACGCCAATGTGAGATACCTAAGTCATAATTAGGACTTATTATCTCGTAATTATGACTCAGCTATCTCGTAATTATGACATACTAACTCGTAATTATGACATATCTCATAATTATGATTTAATAACACGTAATTATGACTTAGCTATCTCATAATTATGATATACCTAAGTCATAATTATGACCTATTATCTCGTAATTATGACTTAATAACACGTAATTATGACTTAGCTATCTCATAATTATGACTTAATAAGTCATAATTATGACATAGCTATGTCGTAATTATGACTTAGTTATGTCGTAATTATGACATAGATATTCGTGTCTGCTATTCGTACGGAAAAAATGATTCTGAAGTTTTTGTGTTGGGAAAGCATATGCTTTCATGTAACCTGTTATGGTAAATGTGACAAACAAACCAGAGAAAGGCGCATTGCTTCAATATCATTTGGGGAAGTTGTTTTTCCACCAGTCGAATGTTTTTAATTTCTGAACACAAAGTAAGTCTGCCTTAACAACATTTCGGCTCCTATGTCGGTGGGTAGGACTGTTTGACCGAGAGTTGAAATAGAAAGACAGCAAAATAAATCTAAAATCTGCTGTTTTAGGCAAAGCAAACGGAGACCAGGCCACTGGTTAAATGCTTATGTCTTGCCCCGAAAATTAAAAAGTCGGAGTTTTCATATACAGACAACACTAAAACGACAACAAGAACACAATGATAATATGGGACTGGATATATGTCTGGATGCTCTTTTGGGACAGGCGTTGCTCCAAGAGTGGGTCCTACCCCCCTCCCCAAGGGTGGGGATCCTACCCCCCCCCCCCCCCCCCATCCCAGTCGGGGAATTTGGCCATTTCGTCAGGGAGACCATCTCATGTGGCGATCCCGCAGATCTGCCGTGCGTGACCCTCGGATCACCCTAAAAAGTCAGAAATTTCATCGTGGATTGATCGTTCAGTTTTGCATTGAATAACACGGAGAATGTTTGGAAAGTGACTTTTAGAAATATGTTGGACAGAAATGCCTTTATTTCAAGAGGTCAAGAAAATAATTCTGTTTCCAAGGGAGGAAATTGCGTTTTTCATTGGCATATTTTCAGAATTTTTCACACCGGGCCGAGCTAGGGTCATCCCAATAGATCTGACGCCTCCCCCTCCCCCTTGTTGGAGAGTGTAACCCCCCGCCCCCTGTCGGGGATTTAGACCCCCTGTCGGGGATTTAGATCCCCTGTCGGGAGTTTTCTGGCGCCACCCCTTTTTAGGAAATTCTAGCAATTTCTTTCCGATTAAAGACGAAAAATAATATTTCAACCAAATTGTCCAAGGTTTTGCGTCCAAACCGCAGTGGTCCTAAAATTTTTCGGCGAGACTTGTTCAATCCCAAACGTTTATACACACTAAGGACTACCTTGTTCCCTAACCCCCCATCACTGGTAACCACACCATTTGTGTATGAAAAAGACATTTTGGAAAAAAAAAATTTCTGAATCAGCTATGTTAATAAAAGGAACTATTTACAAATTTTATAGTTATGAACATCTAAGAGCTGGGGTCTTTCGTGTAAGATAGTTTTATGGGTGGGGGAAGGCGGAGAATTTAGACTGAACCACAAAAGAGCGACGTGTAACTCTCAAACCTCCAGAGTTACTGATCCTCATGCCCCACTCCACCCTCCCCCAAAGATGCGGACCCAGAATTTCTTGAAAGGGGGAGGGGGTAATTATCCTCACGATATGATGAGCAGCATCACCCTATACGCGTTGAGGCGCGATGGTGGAGAGTACGAGAGGGGTTATCCCCCTCTCATTTTGGTGGGGTCGGAGGGATCTCCCCCGGGAGGCACTTGGGATGAAATATCTTTTCCAAGAATGCAAAGTGGATCAGGGTCAATGTATCGATCTCCAATTTCAATGTTCGCAGCTCCCACCCCACCCCCTACCATTCCCCCAAACATGTATTTAAAATTAAGTGAAAATAAAAGGGAGACTCAAACATGTTGTGAAGAGCATTACGAGTCGACTCTTGCGACTGTCCACTTGTGCGTGTGTGCGTGGGTATGTCTGCGTGAGGGAGTGTGTGAACCGATAGGACGACGCACCATTCACGTTCTGTCCTTGAGCAAAACACGTGGGAGCACAGTGGCGCTGTGTATTTAGACGCACTGCACGCCGGGAGCGCTTGCCTTCAACTTCTGCTAACCCTGCTTCGGTGGGGTAGTAAGTTGAACAGCCTGGCAGATGTTCGACGTTGCTGGATGGTTCTCTTCGGGTGCTCCGACTTCTTTCACCCCAAGATCTGTCAGACACGATATGACACTGGTTATTGATAATCTCGTTAAAACCCAATAAAAAGTTAAACGAATCAATAAATGTGTGTGTGTATGACCCTGGGATGCTTGGAAGCTGAGTCATAATTGTGAGATAACTAAGTCATAATTATGAGATAACTAAGTCATACTTACGAGATAACTAAGTCATAATTACGAGATAGCTAAGTCATAATTACGTGTTATTAAGTCATAATTACGAGATAGCTAAGTCATAATTATGACATAATAAGTCATAATTACGAGATAACTAAGTCACAATTATAAGGTAACTAAGCCATAATTATAAGATAAATCCAACTGCATTCCACGTGACACGGAGGTACGCCCTCATTGGCCTTTAGATATACCTGCATCGATACTGTCAGTTCCATTTAGTTCTCGCTGTACTGGTGACCATTTGCGTCAGCTTGTCAAAAAAGTGAAAAAGCCTGGATTTCATGGCTATCGTGGGGGGTTTTACTTTATTCCTCTGACGTACACTGATAGTTGTAAACCTTGCCAGAGGCACATGGCATTGTGTCAATTTGTGTGTTCGAATTTAGTCTGTTTCAGTCTGACTGGAGAAAACATTCAACTCTCCGACCCAAATTTGCAGAGGGAAACTGTTTCTGTAATATCTTCAGCGTTTACGCGGTCGAAAAGTTTTATGTCCTGAGTGGAATTTCGGTACCTTGTTTTAACATAGCTCCGGCAAAAATAGAGGGACGCGCGCCGGGTGCGCACCCCATTCGGTACGCCTGTGCCCTCCACCCCCACCCCAGGAGCAGCATTATAGCATTGGTTGAAGGCACATGTACAACAGACGTGCAGTTCGTGCAGTTCGCATCAAGGTCAATGTTTTGATCTTCAACTTCAATGTTCTCACCCCCCCCCCCTCCCCCCCATTCCCCAAAACCTGCATTTAAAATTAAGTGAAAATAAAAGGGAGACTCAAACATGTTGTGAGCATGACGAATCATCGCTTGTGATTCTCAACTCGTTTGTGTGGTGGTGGCGGGGGGGGGGGGGGGGCGCTTTATATGTGTGTGTGAAACGATAGGTCGACGGTTCCATCCTGACCCGCACCATTCGCGTTCTTTCCTTGGGCAAAACACACGGGCGCACGGTGGCGCTGTGTACTTAGACGCACTGCATGCCGGGTGCTCTTACCTTCAATTTCTGCTAACCCTCATTTGGTAAGTTGGAGAGTCTCACAGATGTTCGCCGTTGCTCGGTGGTTCTCTTCGGGTACTCCGGCTTCATTCACCCCTAGATCTGTCCGACACGATATGACCCTGGCTGTTGATAGTCTCGTTAAAACCCAATAAAAAGATAAACGGATCAATAAATGTGTGCGTGTATGACCCTCGGTCGGGTACTCTGGCTTCGTTGACCCCTAGATCTGTCCGACACAATATGACCCTGGTTGTTGATAGTCTCGTTAAAACCCAATAAAAAGATAAATGAATCAATAAATGTGTGCGTGCATGACCCTGGATTGCTTGGTTGCTAAGTCATAATTATGAGATAACTTGGTCATAAATATGAGATAACTAAGTCATAACTGAGAGATATCTAAGTCATAATTATGAGATAACTAAGTCATAATTACGAGATAACTAAGTCATAATTATGAGATAACTAAGTCATAATTATGAGATAAATTCAACTGCATCGCACGTGACACGGACGTACATCCCCATTGGGTAACTAAGTCATAATTATGAGATAAGTCCAACTGCATTGCACGTGACACGGACGTACATGTACATCCCCATTGGGTAACTAAGTCATATTATGAGATAATCCAACTGCATTCCACTGAATAATATCATTTTCATTCAGTTCACGCTGCAAAAGGTGACCATTCGCGTCAACTTGTCGAAAATGTCGATAAAGCCCTTACAAAGCCTGGATTTTGATTTCACCACACGCGATAAACTTCTATTTCATGGCTATCTTGTTGGTTTTCTTTCTTCCTCTGATTTACACTGGTAGTTGTAAACCTTGTCCGATGTACATGTGTGTTCAAATTTACTCTGTGTTTTCTGACTGGAGAATACATTTTACTCTCCGAGCCAAATTTACAAAAAGGGAAATTGTTTGTTATCTTTTGCGTTTGCGCCGCAGCCTTGCTCCGTCGAAAATTTTCTTTTGTTTTCGGAACAGGGGCATGGACAGCTTTTCTCCGATGTGTATGTGTGTGTGGGGGGGGGGGGGGTGAGGAGGGGCTAGTCCTGTAAACTAGACTTCGCTATTGTGTATGCACACGCGAAATCTACTACTATTGTGAAAAAAGCCGATAGTAGAATTCGATCTGCAAAACGTTGAAAGTAAAATCCAATAAAACTCTTGTTAAACGCATAAAACGACACTGGACAATTATATGAAACTAAGTGGTGAGATATACAGTAATCAACTTTGAGAATAGCAATGAGAAAGTAACAGAAATGCTTCATTCGACGAAATTCGTTTCTGAAGTGTCGATAATTTTCAAGTGACAAGGAGGACTATGTCAAGGTCATCGCAGCAATATTTAAAAATAGAACTCGGACGCGGAAAGTGCACTTTTAATTCCAAATCACATTCAGTTCCACGCGCTATCATCACGATATGTCCTTAGATGCTTATGTGGCGCTAAGCACCAATAAGTTAATAAATTCAGTACCACGAGGAACAACTTGACAGATATTTTCTGACAGGCTCGACAGTTTCGAAATCAAATAAAAGCACAATAGTTCCAGGCATCCAGCTCATCGAACGACATAAATAAGTCGTATAGACCCTGGACTTCACGCGAAAAATCTTTCTATCAGTCTCTCTTCATTGTCATTTCCGTTAACATATTACATAATGAAGACTACCCAATTAGCCATAGCTGCAGAAAAGTGACCTTAAACACCAATAAATAAATAAATAATGAAGACTACCTCATTTTATTCTTTACTTTTTATCATTTTGTCCATTAAAATAAACAGCATCAGATAACCTCTCATTGGATCGAGCTCTTCTAGTTTGTTCAAAGGACGAGTTACATGTTTTTTTTTTTTTATAAAAAAGTAATGACGCGACCAAATCCACTCGACGATTTCACAAAATAAACAGTTATTACATGTAAACCATTGTAAACTGTCTTTTTGGTGCACATTACGCTGGACGGATTTAGTGGTTTTATAGATTAAGGTGTTCCAATTGAACATCAGGGTAGATCCCCCCCCCCCATCAGGGGGGGGGGGGGGTGCGGATGCTTGTGAATCGCTAGGAATTGTTTGTTGATTTTCGGCTTTAGGTTCACTTCCAGCATCTGTGGCTATACTTCGTCGGAAGCAACATACAATACCAACTGAAGTAAGTTGTAGGATAAGCACTACAAAATGTCCCTTACAGTTTCCCTTTGCTGATAATTCACCCCTGGCGTCATTTCTTGGAAAACTGTCAGGGAAAGCTTCCCAAGAAATGATTTATACTCCCCAATGCTCCTCACTTCGGAGGACCGCCTGGTTGCCGGTTCCTATTCTAACACTTTTCCGGGACTCCACGGGAAGATTCGCTATTGTAGCCAGTGACATAAAAATATGTGTGATTGTCTTGTGTGTCGGGGTTGGTGGGTAGATGGGGGGGGGGGGGGGAGCCGGTCATTTTCGATGCATATGTGCGTGCGTGTATCAAGATACGGTGTTGGGGTTGGTGGCTGCGGTGGTGGTGGTGGGGGGGGGGGGTCATTTTCGACGGATATTTATGTGTATCACGATACGGGGGAGATATTCAGATTGGGCGGTGTTTCTTCTCTCAAACTGCAAGCAGGGCTTTCCCTTTATATGCAACAAGTATAATAAGTTAGATGCGCGTTCTAACTTGAGACACGATGTTCTATTATTTTCTTTCGAGGCGTCTTAAGACTTTAGAGAGCCAGCCCACTCCTCACCCCCAAAACCCTCCAAAACCCAGATATATGCCCCCTCCTCCCGTATTGTTGGAATTCTTTCCCATAGGAGTGCGACTAACTACTCGTTCTCGAAAGATATGCCCCCCCCCCCCCCCCCCCCCCCACTTCCCGTAAAGAAATAATGCCTGATCACAAATATTATCTTGTGATTAGGTATTGAAAATTACTGGCCGTAATTTTCAACATTTGATAAAAAAATAATGTGCGTAAACAGCCTCTCCAACAGCGCCCCCCCCCCCCCCACCTACCCCTCTTCCGTAAAGAAATAATGCCTGTCCACAAATATTATTTTGTTATTATGTATAGGTATTGAAAATTACTGCCGGTAATTTTCAACACTTGATACAAAAATAATAGGAGTAAACAGCCTCTCCCCGAGCACCCAGCCCCACCTCCCGTAAAGTAATAATGCCTGATCACAAATATTATTTTGTTATTAGTTATTGAAAATTACTGCCGGTAATTTTCAATACTTGATAAAAAAAATAATATGCGTAAACAGCCCTCTCCCACAGCCCCCCCCCCCCCCCCCGCCCCCCTCACCTACTCCTCTTCCGTGAAGAAATAATGCCTGTCCACAATATTATTTTGTTATGTACCGGTATTGAAAATTACTGCCGTAATTTTCAACACTTGATAAAAAAATAATATGCGTAAACAGCCTCTCCCCGAGCCTCCAGCCTCACCTCCCGTAAAGTAATAATGCCTGTTCACAAATATTATTTTGTTATTATGTATTGAAAATTACTGCCGGTAATTTTCAACACTTGATAAAAAAAAATAATATGCGTAAACAGCAAATAGCCTCTCCCCCAGTCCCCACCTCCCCAACATTCCGTAAAGAAATAATGCCTGTTTACAAATATTGTTCTGTTAATATGTATTGAAAATTACTGCCGGCAATTTTCGACACTTGATAAAAAAATAACATGCGTAAGCAGGCGTCATTTCTTTATCCCGACCCCATTCTCTCCCCTCGCCCCCCGATTTTTCTCTGGAGGACGGTTCGGGGTGAAATTGCTCAGCGGACGGTTCGGTCGCTGTAGAGGGCGGTTCGGGTTAGATTGGAGGACGGTTGGGGTGTATTCGTGTGGGTCGCGACTCGATATCATCGGAATATTAGACTGTTAGCCAGTCGGTTCAAAAATTTTGAATACAGTTGGGAAATATAGATGTGTAAGCTTGAAGTCGGGTCTTATGGATTCCAATTTGATTAGCAGTCGATTCCAAAAAGTTCCCGACTGGGATATTTATTTGGGGAGTGGTAACCACCTCCCCGTCGCGACATCTCTGATTGTGTTTATTTCATTTGCGGAGTCGAATAATTGTTTTGAAAACTGCATATATGTATGTTTGTTTATTGCAAAGCATGATTGGGCTGCACCTTTTCCCACTTCCGTCTGTGTGTCGGTGAACATTAAATTTTAGAAACTTCGGACGCCTCTTTTTTTAGCAGAGAGCAGCAAGTCGTCCGTTTGAAAAAAAAATACGTGCCGTTCCGCTTTCTTGTATACTGCGATTCGTGACAGGGTGACATAAGTGTGGAACGTATGTTTTTTCGTTAGAAATTTTACCGAACTGTCAAATTTTCTTTGAATTGAAGCAGTTTAAGATGTGAACAATTATTTTAACAGTCAGCTTGGGTTCGAAAGATGTTTTAAGTAACAAATTTATAAATCTAATCAATCCGAATTACGTTTGATTGATTTTATAGCGAAAATTCTTTCCGCTGAAAATCTGTGCGGAGATCTATCGCATTTTGAAGCATTCCGGCGAGACTCGATGCGTTATCGACAAGGCTAGTGTGCTGGACTAAACTTTCTTGTGTTATCAAAACTTTTACTACAAAAATGATACAATTTTTTTCCGACGGTCTAAAACCCCCTGAAAATAGGATCTGATTGTGATTATTACATTTCGTTCCTAAATGACTGTTGCAGAAAACTCGACTAGGCGTGGACAACCCACCGTACCCCAACTTTCAATTCCGACACAAGAAAAATATTTCCCGATAGAGTTTAAACTTAGGAATAAACTTCTATCGTTTTGGTATTTCAAATGGGTTAACTATCGAAAATTAAGCGTAAAAACACACGTTTTGGTCGACACAACTTTAATTTTCCTTGTAGTTTTGCAATATTTTACTACAGGAAAGCCTAAACAATTTTCCAACAAGCCCAAATTCTTCTACAATTTGTTAGCCACGCCCACCCCCCCCCCCCTCTTTCCCACCGTTACTGAATTGAGCTTAAGGTGAGTTTTAATGAAATCTTGAATCACAGTCATGTCCAATAGATAGGTATCATGATTGTTTTCCTTAAAAAATCGCTCTGTCAAGAAGCAGATGCCTTCTGTGTAAGTTCTAGGTTTGATTGCTTTAAAATGCCCAGAAACGTCCCCCCCCTCCCCCCCCCTCCCCCCCCCCCGCCCTGTCCGAACAAAGTTCTGTTAATGGTTTGACGTGCAGTCAAACGCGTTTGCTGTAAAACGATCCCTGACCATCGTAGAAAACCTCTCCGGTGTGTGTGGTGATAGCCAAAAAGTTTCCGACCGATCAAAAAAATTCCCAACAGATTTTAGAATTGGGTATCCAATTTGAACCGTTTTGGCATTCAGAACGAGTTAACTATGGTCATCAAACAAAACGTTGTCGGGTTAAAGGCAGTTTTAAATTTAAGATAATGTTTTATTTTGTAAACATGGATAGACCTATAAACATTAAAGTTATCACGTCATAGTCTTTTGAAAGCAACAGACAGAAGGCCAGGTGAGAAAAATAAAGCCAGGCAATTGTCATTTTTACACAGAAAATTCAGGTGTGAAGTTTGAGTTCCATACAGTACTAAATGTTTTGTTGAATGGCACCTTGATTGTTAAAAATTCACTCTAAAACACACTTTTTGGCCAAAATAACATTAATACATTTCGCGAATATTTTTCAAACATTTACCATAAAATGCCTCCAAACCTTCTGACATGATAATTTATGGGGGAGTGCATTGCTTTGCAGCTGAACCAATACCCCACCCCCCCACCCCAACTCATACACACACCTTTTCTACGCCACTGTTACACATATTCTGCCTGAAGATTCGGTAACCGTCTTTCACTCTCGCGAGTGTCATTGTCAATTAACGACAATCACTGCCTGTTTTTACAACGCCCATTGTAAGTGCATGTGCATGTGCGTTTCAACCATAATGCACTTGATGATCAGGAGTGAAGGCTTGTTGCTACTTCGTTTCCTTCTTTCCTCGGCCAGCTTCAATTCACATTATGCACGGTGTACATGAACGTCATCACTGTTTTCGATTTGAAGTTATAGGCCTACAGAGGATTTTATATTTGGAACACGGTCCACGGTAGTCCAGGCTGAAAAGCTCCAATAAAAAAAGTTTATTCTTTCTCATACATCGAAATTCTCCCCACTCAATCTTGTAATGCTTAGAAAATTGAGTTACATCGAATTCAGGACAACCATTTCATATTCCGAAACAGTGGCGTAAATAATAGGGTCTGCCGAAGGGGCGACGCCCCACACCCCCAACCCCACCAATTTTATCTGAAAATTTTTGGACCGGTGTAAAAATTTTGAGTCATCTTTGTTGAATAAGTTTGGATAACACAAGGAAGCTTGATATTATTCTGGCAAAAAAAAAACCCTTTGTTTTTCGCCTGAATGTTTGGTAATTAACCGGATTGAAAGGCAGAATTGAAGAAATTTCGCTCCCAAGGAGTGTTCCAAGTCTAAATTTTGTTGGGAAATTGTTTTGGCCTGTCGGAAAGTTTCTGATCACATAACCCTACCCACCCACCCCCTCCTAAATTCACAAACCCGCGAAAGCTATCTTCGCCGCTGTTCCGAAAGCAAAAGGAATTTTCGACGGCGTAAACGTAAAAGATAGCGGGAACAATTTCCCTTTTTGTAACTTTGGCTTGGAGAGTTGAATGTATTCTCCAGTTAGAAAACAGAATAAATTCGAACACGTAGGCCTATGTACATGTAGTCTACATTTGACAAGGTTTAGGCCTACAACTGTCAGTGTACATCAGAGGGAGAAGGTAAAACCGATAGCCATAAAATAGAAGTTTATAGCGTGCGGTGTAAAAACTGCATGCTTTTTTGACATTTTCGAAAAGCTGGCGTAAATGGTCACCCTTTACGGCTAGAATGAAACTGACATTATCGATCCAGTCATATCTAAAGGCCAATGGTGGCGCACTTCCGTGTCACGTGGAATGCAGTTAGATTTATCTCAAAATTATGACTAGGTTTTCTCGAAATTATGACTTAGTTATCGCGTAATTATGACTTATTATGTCATAATTACGACTTAGGTATCTCGTAATTATGACTTAGTTACCTCATAATTATGACTTAGTTATCTCATAATTATGATTTAGTTATCTCATAATTAAGACTTAGCTACCAAGCATCCCAGGGTCATACACTCACACATTTGTTGATTTATTTATCTTTTTATTGGGGTTTAACGAGACTATCAACATCCAGGGTGATATCGTGTCGGACAGATTTAAGGGCGAAGGAAGCCGGAGTAACCGAAGAGAACCACCGAGCAACGGCGAACATCTGTGAGGCTCTCCAACTTACTACCCCGATCGAAGGGTTAGCAGAAGCTGAAAACAAGCGCACCCGACGTGCAGTGCGTCAAAGTACACAGCGCCACCGTTCTCCCACATATTGTGCCCAAGGAAAGAACGCGAATGGTGCGGGCCAGGATGGAACCGTTGACCTATTGGTTCACATACACATATACCCCCACCCCCACCCCCACCCCCACACACATGCATACACACAGACAAGTGGAGAATCACAAGCGGTGATTCGCCATGCTCTTCACAAAATGATATGTTTGCGTCTCCCTTTTATTTTCACTTAATTTTAATTGCATGTTTTGGGGAATGGGGGTGGGGGGAGAACATTGAAGTTGGAGATCAAAACATTGACCCTGATGATGGCTTGAACCACTTTGCATTCTTGGAATAACGGCACCGGTGTGTACTAAGACGTATCAAGAGAACTGCACGTCTGTTGTACATGTGCCTTCAACCGATGCTATAATTCTGCTCCTGGGGTGTGGGTGAGGGGCAGAGGCGAATCCAATGGGGTGTGCACCTGGCGCGCGTCCCCTCTATTTTTGCCGGAGCTATGTTAAAACACGGTGCCGAAATTCCACTCAGGACATAAAACTTTTCGACCGCGTAAACGCTGAAGATATTGCAGAAACAATTTTCCTCTGCAAATTTGGCTCGGAGAGTTGAATGTTTTCTCCAGTCAGTAAAAAAACTAAATTCGAACACACAAATTGACACAATGTCATGTACTTCAGGCAAGGTCATCAGTGTACGTCAAAGGAATAAAGTAAAACCCCCACGATAGCCATGAAATCCAGGCTTTTTGACATTTTTGACAAGCTGACGCGAATGGTCACCAGTACAGAGAGAACAAAATGAAACTGACATTATCGATGCATGTATATCTAAAGGCCAATGGGGGCGTACTTCCGTGTCACGTGTGAATGCAGTTGGTTTATCTCATAATTATGACTTAGTTATCTCATAATTATGACTTAGTTATCTCGTAATTATGACTTAGGTACCTCGTAATTATGACTTAATAACACGTAATTAAGACTTAGTTATCTCATAATTATGACTTAGTTATTTCCTAGTTATGACTTAGTTATCTCATAATTGTGACTTAGTTATCTCATAATTATGACTTAGCTACCAAGCAACCCAGGTTCATACACGCACACATTTGTTGATTTATTTATATTCTTATTGGGTTTTAACGAGATTATCAACATCCAGGGTCATATCGTGTCGGACAGATTTAGGAGAGAAGGAAACCGGAGTAACTGAAGAGAACCACCGAGCTACGGCGAACGTCTATGAGGCTCTGCAACTTACTACCCCGACCGAAGCAGGGTTAGCAGAAGTTGAAGGCAAGCTCACTCGACGTAGAGTGCTTCTAAGTACACAGCGCCACCGTGCTCCCACGTGTTTGCCCAAGGACAGAACGCGAATGGTGCGGGCCAGGATCGAACCTTCGATCTATCGGTTCATACACACCCTCACACCAGAGGTGGCGTCAGAAAATATCCGACAGAGAGTCTAAAATCCCCGACGGGTTTGGGGGGGGGGGGGGGGCAACACTCTCCGACAGTAGTTCGGCCCGGGGTGAAAAATTCTGAAAATAAGCCAATGAAAAACGCAATTTCCTCACTTCTGTCCAACAATTTTCTAAAATAGTCACCTTTCAAACATTCGTAGTGTTATTCAATGCACAACTGAACAATCCACTATGAAAATTCTGACTTTTTAGGGTGATCCGAGCGTCATTCACGGCAGATCCAGATCTGCGGGACCTCCACAAGAGATGGTCTCCCCGAGAACTGGACAAATTCCCCGACGGGAGGGGGGGGGGCTATAACCCCCATGACCCCCCATCCTTGGCGCCATCCCTGTCCCAGAAGAGCATCCAGGCATACATCCAGGCCCATATTATCATTGTGTTCTTGTTGTTTTAGTGTTGTCTGTATATGAACAGTCTGACGTTTTTATTTTCGGGGCAAGACATAAGCATTTACCCGTTTGCTTTGCCTCAATCAGCAGATTTTAGATTTGATTTTCTGTTTTTGTATTTCAACTCTCGGTAAAACAGTGCTCCCCACTGACATAGGAGCCGAAATGTTGTTATGGTACCCTTACTTTGTGTTCAGAAATTAAAAATATTCAACTGGTGGAAAAACAACACTTACCCAAATGATATTGAAGCGATCCACCTTTCTCTGGTTTGTTTGTCACATTTACCATAACAGGTTACATGAAAGCATATGCTTTCCCAACACAAAAACTTCAGAATCATTTTTTCATACGACATAGCAGACACAAAGCGTGCTGGGCGTGAACCCGCCCTATTGATCCGCCTACTAAGTCATAATTACGTGATAGCTATGTCATAATTATGAGATATCTAAGTCATAATTACGTGTTATTAAGTCATAATTACGAGATAATGAGTCATAATTATGACTTAGGTATCTCATAATTATGAAATCAATTCCAAAAGAAATTTCAACTACCTGGCACGAATGCGCTTCCGTTCTGGGGAGAGGAATTAACCACCCTTGGTGGAGTGTTGATTGTCTTTCACGGGCGTCTACGGCGCTGTGAAATACAGAAAAATTCCACCTCAGGTCGCCGAGTCCAGTCCCTCCTACTCTACCTCCTTTGTGTTCTGACTTTGGACTCTTTTGTCTTCAGGGTTTCATGCCAAAAGTTGTTCTTGGTGAAGTTTCACCCACGTTGAGAACAATATTGTTGATTTTATCGTGTGTTATTTTGCAATGCCACTATGCAGATTACTGACCACTCATGTGAACCGATTAACCTATTCCTTTCTGTATGGTCAATAAATGTGTCTTAGCGTGTATTATCCCATGGCTTTGAGTGGTAAAAAGTTACATCGGTTCGGGCTGTGGAACCAGAGAGATTCCCGTGGGAATTAATGAAAGAGTGATAGATTTGGAACAGACGAGGCGCAATTATCCGAAACACCGCTATTTTTGCAGGTAAATTTCTCAATTCCTTTATCTGTTCCTAGTCTACCATTCAGCGTACACTTTCAGAACTCAATAAGTTTGCGTTTATAACTGTACAATAGTTGAGTTAATAATACATTTTGGGGTATCATATTTATGAAGCTGTCAGTATTATCAATATATTCACTCGTTTGAGACTCACCAAACACTACATTATCCCTAACAGTACCCTATCCCCACACCGAAAGGGGCCAGTAAGGCGTATATATTTATTTCACAGAAATGATCGACCAATTCATTTGTAATTTCATCGAATCAGTCCGATGACGAATAACGGCTATTTGCTAGTGGTATGTACGCAAGTCCCATAATCATATCCTCTTTCAGATTTAGAAGTCTTGCCGAGACCTAAAACCAATGGACAAACTCTGATGGAGATGGTATGGTTGGTAACAAAATTACACAGGTTGCCTTTAATAGCCGAAATCACCCTCTCTCCCGATTTCATTTTTATTAAACTTACTTATTACTTTTCAAAGTGTGATTGACTGGGATTTCCGGGTTTGATTATAAACGATAACTTCACAAGTGATTTATGCAATCAGCAATTGGATCATGTATCCGTGCGCGCAAACGAAGACGCTTTGCCGTGGGTATAATGGGGATTTCATTGTCTTTTGTTTTTTTAACCATTTACCTAACATGAAAAGCAGACAACACTTGCAAAAAAAATTCTTGAATAACTATTATTTTCATTTTTTGTCTCAAAAACTTAGGTTATGACCCCTCATTGGAACGAGCTCGTCGAGCTCGTTCCAATGAGGGGTCATAACCTATGTTTTAGAGACAAAAAATGAAAAAATAATGAATATTAATTGGCGATTTTTGAGAATAGCGCTGGCCTGGCCGGTTTTGGCCGTTACGTTAGGTAAAGGGTTAAATAATATAATTATCGTTAATAATGAAAAGTAATAAACAGAGTAATCGCTTGACTGGACTGGTTACGTGAAATAATTCATTCATTCGAGGCGAGGGACTATATTGTAAAACACTCGTGCGCATTCGCGCACTCGTATTTGTACAACGTCCCTCACCTCTCATGAATTATTTCACGTAACCAGTCCAGTCAAGCGATTACTCTCTATCTATTTTTCACAACTGTGTGAAATTCGGGAATATGACATTAGAGTTAATGTTTATAACACAACTGACATATTCTTCAATGAACACTGTATTGTTTGTGGATTCTAAGGTATTGTTATTTTCCCATGAATATCAGTTGATCATGTGATTTATCCCATGAATACCAGTTGATCATGTGACATTGGAACATCGCGCATTGATATTACGCAAAAATTCGATTTTCCAGAGTCTTTATTTTCATTCTGTAATTGTTAATGATGTTCTGTAAAAAGATGGTTTCTCCAACTCGAGTGTTTGTTTCCGGGAACTATTTTGTATCAGGAGCTGTTTTGTTTTGTGTCTTTTTAGGAATAGTACTTGACCGAATTATGGTTAGTCAAGGCGGTGTCTTGTAGATAAGCTGACTCGATATCCCGCCGGACATAAAATAATTATGTTTCATGAAGGGAATAAACATAAGAATTGAATCATGACTGTTTGAAATCCACGAGAAGATGGAAAATTTACCATGAACTGCAATTTGCACGTGATCAATTTGTTTCATCATCTTGTGGATTTCGAAAAGTCATGATTCAATTCTTAAACGATTCCACAAAGCCAACAGACGACATAAAACAAGGTACGTCTGATCAGACAATGAAAGGTGTGAAGATTAATAAAAAAAAAACCAAAAGAAAATGTTGCACTTTTATCTGCAACTAACGGTTCAATAGATCATGACCTACTGATATTTATTTATTTATTTATTTATTTATTTATTTATTTATTTATTTATTTATTTATTTATTTATTTATTTATTTGGTGGGTGGAAAATAATGACGCCACTGAAACAAAAAACGAATACAAAGAAGCATGAAAATATGTAAATAAGATTAAAATTGATAATTGGAAGGAGCAGAACTGGAGTTTCATTAGGACCAAAAGAGCAGCTGGAGTGGGCTGGGTTAGAACCCCGATCTATTTTTCTCACATGCATGTACCGGCGAAAGTAAAGAATTATTTCACAGGGTATTGAGGCGAGGGAATACAATGCCCGAATAAACAGAAATACCACCCAGTTCTTTATCATGGAGTTTGTATGAAAACATGGTAAAACACTAAAATGGTAAAAAAGGGTTAATGTCACAAGTGAAACGCAGATAACATACGTCACCAGAAGTGGTGTTATGTAGCTAAACATCGTGTTAATGGGACGTTGGATTCTAATGAGAGAAACGGTAAAAAATCTAAGGGAATTTCTGTCTGCATTTTCCAAACAGATGTTGTGCAAACGTCTTCCGCTTTCCAGCCAACACCTACAATACTGGTTCCAGTGACATTTACCCATATTTTACACCGATATAAGGTTGAAAATTAGTCACAATACTTCGCACTGTGCATTGGGACTGATTAATATGAATCTGTGCGCCTTTCGAACTGAAATTTAGTCAAAAATGTGAATAAGGGAATGCAATTACATGATCTGAGAAAATATATTTTTGGCATGGCGAACACCACCCATTCACCCGCACGTTGAGCCCTCACTGTTTGCAAGACTGGCCTTAAAAATAACCAAGAGTCATAAAATAATGTGTATGTTTAAAAGTCTGACCGTTTCTTTTATGTCATTTTTTTCTGGTATCCCGATCTCTTTCCTTTCGCCCCCCCCCCCCTCCCAGGGGCGGTGGAACGATTTTCAAAGTGTGTATGTGTGTGTGGGGGGGGGGGGGGGGTGCTCTATCGGGCGATATATGGTCGTCGTACGAAAATTTTAAATTCCAGTGTCCTAAAACCCCCATTTCCATGCATCTGAGTGGGTATTTGGAGATTTTTCTGGAGATGTATTTGAAAGATTTCACACTTTGAGATCCGTTAAAAACGTCGGTAAAGCATACAGGTGAGGTCTATTTATCAGCTTAGGTCGAAACGACCAAAGCTGATAAATAGACCTCACCTGTATGCTTTACCAGTTAAAAACGTCGGTAAAGCATGCAGGTGAGGTCTATTTATCAGCTTTGGTCGTAAAGACCAAAGCTGATAAATAGACCTCACTTGTATTGTTTACCAGTCATTAACAGCAATTATACTGTCTGTGGATTATCTTGTCTGGGGTGGATTTGGTACTTGTATGTCTGTAAGATTACGATCTATTTCAGTTAACTGACTTTTTAACAGACTGTATACATTTTAGCGTTTGTTGCAACTTACTGCAAAAAAATGATCAGAAATCCATCGAAACTGAACCAGTACCAGACCAAATTTGTTAATTTTTTGGAGTTCGCTGTTTATTTTAGACTGAATTCTATGAGTATCAGAAGATGACTCTGTCAGACAAATATCATCAGCGACCAGTCGAACAACAGACTCGATATAGTCGGCTATGTCGTTGATGTATACCGGTAATAAAAAAGGGCCAAGAACGGAACCTTGTGGGACTCCAGCTTCTATATCTTTATAATCCGATTTGCAGCCGTTAATTTTCACCCATTGCCTTCGGTTTGTAAGATAACTATGAAACAATCGTAGGAGTGGACCAGAAACCCCATACTGATTTAGTTTAAAAATTAATTCTTTGTGCCATGCCCTCTCAAATGCCTTGGAAATATCACAGAAAACGCCACAGGTTTGCATGTTTTTGTCTATTGCGTTGCAAAGGTTGTGATAGACTTCTATTAATTGGAATACGGTACTATTGTTTGGCAAAAATCCAGACTGAAGTTTATAAAATAACTTGTTATTAAGGAAGTATTTATGAATATCTTTAAAAACAACTCGTTCCATGATTTTTCCAATACAGCATAATAAGGATATAGGTTTGTAATTTTTGGGGTCGTATTTGTCCCCCTTTTTAAAAAGTGGAATCACATCAGCTAATTTCCACTGGTCTGGGTAGGCACACTCTGATAGGGATTTCTTGTAAAGAAGGAAAAGTGGTCTACTGACAGAAAACTTTGTTTCCTTTCACATTGTATGGCTTATTCCATCGTGGCCATTTGACTTGTTGGTTTTCAAGCTTTTTAGAATGTCGATAATGTCCTGTTCAGAAAAACAAATGTTACTGATGGATTGTGAACATCTACGTATAACGGGTGGGAGTTTTTTTGGAATGTGAGTTTAATTCACTGTTAATAATAAAAGTCTCGTTTAGGAGGTTTGCTTTTTCTGTGTCATTTTCGATTATTTCACAGCCCTCATCAGATACACGGTGGAGATAGGGGATGCCTGCAGAGCTGGAAAAGTTGTTCAAAAACTTCTTAACAACATGCCAAAACTGCCGAGGTTCCGTATCATGAGATAAGGAATCGTCAACTTTTTCCAAATATGCATTTTTGGCAAATCTTTCCATGTTGTTGACCTTGTTCTTGGCTGACCTATATTTTGCCCATAGTTGGGGCATATTGTTTTTCAAGGGTGATTTCCTTAGTCGGTCACGGTGGCGTAGCTCTCTTCTAATGGCGCTGTCAAACCTTTGTCATTTTTCGTACTGTATTGTGTAATTGGGAATGAAATGATATTCTATTTTCAAGAATTCAGAAACAAAGTTGGATACAGAATCGTTTACTGTTGGGTCTTTACATATTAGATTTTCCCAGTTTGTTTCAGCTATCATAATATTCATTCTTTCAAAATTGGCTTTATTGTAAAGCCAAACGTCGCGTGTGGTCACAGATTTGCTGCAATGTGAATGAGAAATGTGGGCATATGTAGCTCCAAGATCGGATAACCCCAGTTCAAGTGTTCCTGAGTTGACCACGCCGAGGGTGTCACTTACAATTATCGGATCTAGCAGTGACTGCGACGTGGTAGTTACTCTAGTGGGTTCCGTTATTACGTTGTTTAAGTTGAACGATGTCATGAGAGAATACAGTTTACTTTGAGGCTTCAGGAGATCAGAGTTGATATCTCCTGTAAGAACTATTGCTGGGTTAATGGTTAATGGAAGATATATTTTCTCTTCTAACTTAGACCAATATTCTGCAATACTTTCTCTCTCAGACCTGTACGTCACACATAAAAGGAATTTGTGACTGGTTCCAACCTCGAACCAGAGAATGTCGTCGTTGAACGAGAGACGGTCTATTTGCTTGTGATATTTTGTCTGAGAAATACACTGCGATGCCACCACCGAACTGTTTCCTGTTGTGAATGGAAGGAATTGAAAAGTTAGGTAATAAAATATTGCTAATATCATACTCATCGTCATGGTGAGTTTCCTTGAAGCAAAGCATGTCAAAATCGTCAATATCATCAATAAGAAGAGACAGTTTGTGACGAATACTCCGAATGCTGTAATTTAGTATTGTTATAGTAAATGATTCGGCAAGTAATGTGTTTGTATGGCCGGGATTTACTTGGATGGCTCCACATCGAACGATTATTAGGTTCATGACGACAGAAATAGAAAAAAATGTGAGCAAAAACAAGATATTTGCGTACGATGACGCAGTATAGCGTCCACAGCAGGCCTTTACTTTGGAGTACATGGAGTTGTGGAAGACGCCCACCGACTGCCTATATTGTGTTATTCCAATCCCCATTGTGATATGAGCGTGAGACGCTATATGGTAGGTAGCTGCAGTACGCGGGCGTCATCTGATCATGTTTGTTTTGTCCAAAGTTTGTTTCAGACACATATCCAAATCGGAAAAGCAAAGAGAGACATTAATGAAGAGAAAAAGATAAATGATATGAGCTGTACAAACTACTGTACACAAATCTGAAGTAGCTTTAAGCATATTGAGATCGATTTTGGGGGCGGGTTTAAGTGATGTGGTTTAACTGGGTGGATGGTACGGGGGCCACCGGAAGCATAAAGAGGCGGGGCGCAAGCCTTATTTCAGGGCACTTTCGCACTTTTACCATTAAGGTATGACAGCTGTCTTCAGGGCAAGGGACAATTGATCCCCCATGTCCCACCTTTCGGGCGGCCCTGGGATGGATGATATAATGATGTGGGTCGCTTTACTGACATTTTGGTTCCAATTTTTGCTCCTTGTATATACATATATATATATAACCCTGTCAAACCGCCGCCATGCCCGGGGGACCACTCCCTCCACACGGCCGCCACCCCTGACTCAAAGATGAGTCAGATATGAAAGCAGCCCAGAAGGGTGCAATCCCCAGAACACGACGGCAACCCGACAAACCTATAAAAAGTAATCGATGAAGTACACACATACAGATATACAGATATATATGTATAAAACATCAGCAAGTGCCACACCCCGAAGACCCATTTTAGTAAATAAGCAAAATAGGTCTTCAAGGTGCCACATCCACCAACATTCCATACGGGAACGAGACCTACACGGCTACCTTAATTAAATGTGTACACTTGACCAAACACCCCATATAACTTCGTCAATCAGTCGCCATGCCCGGGAGATCACTCCCCTCCAAGCGGCTTAGAAGGGAGAAACCTCCCGAACACGACGGCAAATCGACGAAAACACACACACATATATATATACATATATATACATATACCTTTATATATTTTAGGAGCTTCACAGAAAAGACGAAGCAGACATTCAGAGTGCAATTAAATGGATCAGATTATATGTTTATCACAGCCTTGTGTTTCAAAATATGTGTAATTTACTGATCAGATGTTGGAGGTCGCGTTGTTCTCTCGAGTTCAAATCAGTGCAACTAACAAATTTTTACCGAACCTGGCAGTATTCTTGCAGTCAGATATTGTAAACTGAGTAAGTTTCAGATCTACTTTCCTTGGGTTATTCACGTAACAACAGAATAGTGTTACTCGTCAAAACATGCGTTCTACTGTTATGCCAGTGTTTGTGGAAATGTCGCCTTGCAAAGGAGAGGATAAATTACTTACTTTACTTCGAAACTGTCGTTAACTAGTGTTGATCTGTTTTGTTTTATAAAACTGCCATTTCAGAGGAGTGTTGTGCTAATGGATTTTAAAAGGAGCATTTATGGTGTTTAATTTGAGGAAATCAGGATGTGGCATTTTACAATAGACAAACAAGCAAACGAATTCAATTGGGAAAAATAAAAAAAAATAATAATAAACTAATACATCCTGCCTATGTATACATATTACTCCAAAAAGAGTCTGAGTCTCCTTGGATACTCAGGTGGGTTTCTGTATAGCTGAATTACATTATAACGAAATGGTTAATTATTTACACAACAATAACAACAATTCAGACTTGGCTGCTTTGGAGCAGCCGGGCCATAGCCAATTGTGAGTTAAGACGACATTGTTCATGTGGTCATTAACCCGTTAAACCCCAACTCCCCGACTGTATCATTCACCTCTTTGTAGATGAATGAACATGTGCTTGTTTTTTTATCTATGAGAGAAATTTAAAGGCTTTTCTTGCTTACTATAAGTATTAATAGAACCACTCGTGCCGTGAGATATGTAATGCAACAATGGAAGTGAGCCACTGATCTCGAAACAGCTGAATTGCTGGGACTCTCATTGGTCACGTATGGAAATGTGTCTTTAACGCCGACACCTTACGGGGGCGGAAGTTGCTGTGAAAAATCGTTGCTCAACAACAGCAAAACTTTCCCGAAGGTTTTCAAGTTATCGACTACTCGCAATCGTAGATCTCTTTATATTGAGCATACTGAAATGTGCAGTTTTTTTGTCGCAATGCAAATTAAATATCAACCAGCACATTTTAGGTGCTATTATTACCACTTTATAGGGCGTTCCCTAGTACATTAACACAATTTAATAGGGCATTACAAGAACGTAACGCTCAACTTAAAAAGTCACGTGATGTGTCGGGCCGTTAATGAGTTAAACATCTCATCAACAGCCCGACACGTCAAGTGACTTTTGGTCCTCGCTATCGTACACTCGAAACCGGAAACAGTTTCCAGAAATGGTTTCAATAAGTGAACAATATGATTTTTATTTAAATTATTAAATATTTAAAATGGCCAACAAAGTTAGTCCCATGAGAACAAGCAGTTGTATATAGTAAGTAAGTCTGGAGGCATTTTAAGCTTTATTCCTGACTTAAAAGCGGTAAATATCGGGTTTGTTTTTAAGTTTTCTAACTTCGTTGCAAATGAAAGAGTACCGGTGCCGATCACGTGATAATCATGTCACGCCAGTTTGTTTGAGAACATACGATAAAATCATCTGCCAAAATTGAAAACGTTAACCCTTTACCCAACGAAACGGCCAAAACCGGCCAGCGCTATTCTCAAAAATCGTCAATTATTTTTCATTATTTCTTTCATTTTTTGTCTCAAAAACATAGGTTATGACCCCTCATTGGAACGAGGTCGTTCCAATCAGGGGTCATAACCTATGTTTTTGAGACAAAAAATTATAGAAATTAGTTATTCAAGAATTGTTTTTGCAAGTGTCGTCTGCTTTTCATGTTAGGTAAAGGGTTAAACATGTCTCAATCAAGCGAAATGAATGAAGACCAATTGACTGTTTGTACCTGCCATGTAAGGTACAGGGTCAAAACTTTCTCAGAATCGCAGTGGTAATAATAGTAATAACATGACTTTGTCGGGCATTGTGGTTTATTAACGGCCCAACAGGTGTGAATAACAGCCTTTCAGCTTATTAACGGCCCTCGACTTCGGCTCGTGCCTTTTATAAGCTGTCGGACTGCTATTCACACCTGCTGGGCCGTTAATAAATCACAATGCCCTCCTAAGTCAAAAAAAATAATGGCGAGATTGGAAGGTTGATACGGTATTATTAGTTCTGGTGCTTGGTAAACACCATGACGTACGCGAAGAGAAAGCCGTTACACAGAGACTGGGTATAATCCACTATCTAGGTTCTGGTACCTTTCACGTCATGAATGTTCATGGATTGGAAGGCGCTAATTTTCATGACACCATCATGGAAAGGGGGAGGGTCAGTTTGAATGGTGATGTGTTTTGCAGATGTAACAGCATTCCAGTTGCACAGAGGTTTGTGAAGGAAGTGTGCACGACTTCAGTCTTATAAATTGGAGAGTCTGACAGTTACTCGCGGTTGCTCGGTAGTTCTGTCTAGGTACACCGGTTTCATCCACCCATAAAACTGTCCAATGCGATGTGGCCCTGGCTGTTGAAAGTGTTGTTCCACCCCAGTAAACACACAAACAAACAAGTAATCCCATCAAATAGCGTGAATAGTCTGACAGAACGAGATTGTAAAACTCTGCAGGTGTACGGTTTTTTTGTCTTCTTAATGCTGACAACGAATCTCATCTTATTGACCATTCACCGCACTGGTTTGGGCGGTGAAAGGCTAAACACCATGATCCTTGGCTGAGTGCCAAAGAAAATCAGAGCAAATCAATACAGCGAGATTTAACGGCCATTAAAAGTACATTAGAGCGACAAAACGGAAGTGGTGTATATTCTAAAAGGACCGCTTATGCATTTCTTGAACTATCGCTTATGTTGAACGTGTGTTGTTGTGACTCAGCGTGTTGTTTTCCTGTAGACGTCACCCGGTTCTCGTAAGGTCTTCTCTTAAATAAAAACACATTGGTCAATAATGCCAGTGTTGTTATCTTTATTATTTTGCACTGGAGAGATTTGTTCTCCGATACAGAGAGGCCGGAAGTTACTTCGAAATTCCGCGGGTATGGAATAAAGGTATAAATGCTCGGCTTTCGTCTCGCTTCCACAATACGTTCGGACAGAGTTCACGAAAATGGGGGCGCACTGCCAGGGGTCTGGTTAAGAACAAACATCCAATGGAAGAATGAAGGATTTTAAAGGTGAAAAACGGGATGGAATTACGTTTAAGCAAATTCAACGTGCCACTTTGGAAAACTATAGGATAATTTTATGTACGAACTGTTGCGCGTCTTGTCCAGCATACACAGGAATGGGGTGGGGGTGGGGTGGGGAGGGGAGGGGGTCGAGGGGGGCATCGGTTCGGTCGATTTTGATCCAATTTTAGATTTGTCGATGGACATTTTAAACTGTGACATCAGATTTGTTCCACGCGGTCTCCCGAACAACTTACCTTTAGACGACCCGGGTGAACCCCACTTACCAACTTCCGTAGGGAACGATTTTGTATGGAGACACAGCATACACCAAAAACACATTAACAGTCCATTAACAAGGCCATGCTCACTTCCAGCAACCAGCGTGTTCATTTAGTAATTGGAATAGTACTAGAACAGTTATAATTAATGCTATATCAGAAAATACAAGTAAAACCCTGGGAGACCACATGGAGAGTATGGACTTTATTTGACTTTTTCTCTCCCTGTCATAATCGGTTAGCTGGTTGAGACTTTTTAAATCCAGCCTTGAGATCGGTGCTTTTTTCCTTGTCGGTCGTATTTTGTATAAGTTTGCTATATTTCATTCTGTCATGTGTTCTTTTTTTCTATTTGACTTTACAGATGATAACTCGTTAGAGTGCATAATAGATACAGCGTATCAAAAACGTAAAACGCGCGCCACGATGTTCTCCGAATTTAGCCAAGTACCGATGGTGTCTGGACAACCAATTCACCAATCAAAAGAATGTTGCACTTTCTACGGCGACTTAGAATAACACATGACTCAACGTGCGTTGCATATAGAATATACGCTTAGCAGCTTGGTGGACCAAATGTTCACCACGAGTGGTGAACATTTGGTACACCAAGCTACTTTGGGTATATTTTATTTATACCATGATCGTCAGATTATTAAGAGTCGCTATTATTTTTTCTCGATTTTACTGAGCACCAGACGAACATACGAGCGAATCTGTTTTTGTTTACACGAGCATCGGTGGGCGGTACTTCGGCTGTCAATTCTATCGAAATGAAAAAAAGAAACCGAGCCTTTTTCGTTTTAATAACATAATAACATACTATTTCGAGTTATGCATGCTTTATTAACATGAGACAATGCATGTTTGCTAATGTTTGGCATCTTATGAGGTAAACCCATTTAAAAACGTAATAAATAATTGCCACTTCCATTTCACTCTTCGCGAGGTGACGTGCGATAAATTTAAACAAGTTTGCATTCAGATCGATGTCACCAAAGGTCAACGGGGATGCAGTTCTACCGTAGGTGTAAATTTTTTTATTTGAAATCCCATTGCTGGCGTGTTCATTACGGTTGGTGTGTAAAGCTAAAACTTATGTCATAGGCTTTTCATATATGGTAGAATAGGTTATCATGGTATTAAAGCTATTCTATAGTTAGCTATATTTAGAGGTTATTACTTTTAGTTTCATATCAGCCGAGGTATCAGCTCGAGGTAACTACATATCAGCCTGAGGTCGAAATTACCGAGGGCTGATATCTCTGACGATTTGAAAGTAACCAAGTGATAACCTCTTTATTTTTTAACCCTTTACCTAACGTAACGGCCAAAACCGGCCAGCGCTATTCTCAAAACTCGCCAATTAATTTTCATTTTTTTTTTTCATTTTTTGTCTCAAAAACATAGGCTATGACCCCTCGTTGGAACGAGCTCGTCGAGCTCGTTCCAACGAGGGGTCATAACCTATGTTTTTGAGACAAAAAGTGAAAACAATTAGTTATTCAAGAATTATTTTTGCATGTGTCGTCTGCTTTTCAGGTTAGGTAAAGGCTTAAACCAAATCAAATAATTACAAAATGTTCTCAAATATGTTTACAGTTTTCTGACAGTGTTATGCCTTCTCGTTCTTTTCATAAAGTCTAAGTTTCCTCTTCTCCTAGTTCAGCTGTCCGAACGTCGCGGCTTCCCCACGATCTCATCTCTAACTTCGAAGAATCTCTGCGTACGACTCTGAATATTATTTTGCGTTGAATTGTGTGTCCAGCTCTCTTGTTTTTTCTCTTCACCCTCATAACCCCTACTTATTGCCCTTGTTAATTCTCCATCACACAAAAACTGCCACCTTTTGGCTGGTAACGCCACTTTCACTGGCTGATTGTTTTTGACGAAAAACGGTGAACAATTTTGCTGTAACAATGTTCGCCTAGTAATGTATCACGGTGGGGGGAGGGGGGGAACTCTAGCTTGGTCCATATCGACTTAGATCAGGTGTCATATCAGCCGAGTGTTATAATATTAAGGCCACGGAGCTTCGAAATTCAAGTAGAATCTAAATTATTCCCTTGATTAGATAAGATACGAGTCACACCGATTATGAAATCTTCGAAATGTATTAAAATCCTGACAAGAATCTCTTCTTGAACGCGTTTTCTACGATAGACGGAGAATTCAAAGACGTTCCGATCCCGAAACTACTTATTTCCATCCTGGATTATTCCAATTCTTTGATTGACTTGCCCCAAACAGAAGAGTCGATTTGAAAACAATGCTTGAATAGAGATTGGCAATATTTACAATGCAATATAGTTTTTTTAACCCTTTACCTAACATAAAAAGCAGACGACACTTGCAAAAAAAATTCTTGAATAACTCATTTTTTTCATTTTTTGTCTCAAAAACATAGGTTATAACCCCTCGTTGGAACGAGCTCGTCGAGCTCGTTCCAACGAGGGGTCATAACCTATGTTTTTGAGACAAAAAATGAAAATATTTTGAAAATCAATTGACGATTTTTGAGAATAGCGCTGGCCGGTTTTGGCCGTTACGTTGGGTAAAGGGTTAAAGAGCTGTGCGATTCGATTTGAGATTCAATTCGATGCGAAATTTGAGATTCGCAAGTCCATAGATGATATGCCTCTCGCATGCCTCATTTGTGTAATATTTTCTTCCAGACAAGTCATTTCTACATTATTCTTCACACTGTCATTTCTTTCAATATAAAGTTATAAGTCCGGCGTTGAATCCTCCCTGCATTATTATCATGAACAGTAGTATAGCAGGAGGTTTTCGGGCCTGATTACCCGGAGCGTTGACGGTGCAGCTAGTGTTAAATTCCCCTAGAAACCGGAGCAATTGCCGGTGCAACTGTTGATGGTGCAAAAGTTCGGCTCCTTGAAGCTAGATCCGACAAGTGGTGTACGTACTGCATATATAGTATGCTATGGTATATATAGTGATTTAGGTAAACACAGGGCTATGGGTATATAATATGGGTAAGTGGTGGGTAGATGATGAGGGAGTTTGGTTTTCTTGAAAGTTTTTTTTTTCGCGATACGGTTGACGCTGCTATTGACGTCATGATGCTCACGCGACGTCATACAGATGTTGACCACTGTTGGTGTCCACTATATAATCTGACATAACGTTGTTCGGGTCAGGGGGTGTCGGACTTCTTGTAAGGGGGTAAGGAGATCTGGTGGTGGTTGTATATATCCATGTTGGTATACTATTAGCCCTTGGGTCTTCATATTACCCTATGTCTGCTATAGCTAGATCAAGCAGTATGGGAATTTAACACAAGCTGCATCGGCAAAGCTCCGGGTAGTCAAGCTCGAAAACCTCCTGCTATACCACTATGAACTCGGGAGAAACATATTTGTGTGACCCGGATAACTAAAACTACATATAGGAGACATTTTCAAAACTCAGTGTTTTTACTGGAAATTGATCAGTTCGAAACCTTATAAAAAGAAGTGTCAAGTCCATAGCAGTGGAAGTTTCGAACGTACGTTTTAAATGTAAAAACAAGAAACAAAACCATTGATCAAATAAACTTTTTTTGGAAAAGAAAACAAATAACAAATAGAAAGCAAAACCCATTTTTGCAATTCTCTTTACAACTTTTTTTCCCTCGTTGATCAACATATGAAAGTGAGTTGTAAAATGAGTGTTCTTGCGTGATAACTTTATCGGGCTGAACATTGAATATGATTGTTGTCCCAAGGTTAACCCTTTACCCAACGTATCGTCCAAAACCGGCCAGCGCTATTCACAAAAATCGCCAATTAATTTTCATTATTTTTCTCATTTTTTGTCTCAAAAACATAGGTTATGACCCCTCTTTGGAACGAGCTCGTCGAGCTCGTTCCAAAGAGGGGTCATATAACCTTGGGACAAAAATGAGAAAAATTAGTTATTCAAAAATTTTGTTTGCAAGTGTCATCTGCTTTTCATGTTAGGTAAAGGGTAAAACACCTTTTTATCGATGTTATCTATTTTTATTGAGAATCTATGTTCTATTATATAGTTTCCATCCCCTTTTCAACAACCCACTGAAAATCGGAGGCAAATATGGGGGATGGTGTTGGAGGTGGTATTGCCTTCTCTCTCCTCCCTTCAATGGGGTATAGGTATATTTGACCTATTCTAGACACACTATGATGGTATATATAGCCTTTACCTGTAGGGAAATCTTAGTTCAATGTCCTTGCAGTCATGCTAGAGGTGATTTCGGTGATGTTTTAAAAGCAAATACACATGTCTCAAAACACAAACGCCGAAAACGCAAACTTATCCTTACGAAAACTCTGGAATGTGTTACATCTTGTGAATGGATTAGGAATGTATGTTCGAGTGTATGCGGGACGTGTAATTACCCCAAACGACCAGACAAATTCCTAAAATTCCGAAGTTTACAATGGGGCCCAAAAACCTCTAATAACGTGAGTTTTTTGAGTTATGGGGTGTGATCTGCTGAATTCGAGTGTGTTTTATTACGAAATCGAGCCGGCAACACCTAAAAGCATCGAAACGGCACTTCTTTACTACGAACCCTAAAGGACTCTAATATATGTGTAGTGGGATGTGTACTGTGGGTGTGTCCAACTGAACGGGAGTATATTTTTTGGTATGAATTCTGCGGCATCTTCGTTTTTACTGCCTATCCAGGCACGACAACTACCTAATATTAACCAAATGGATCCTAAATCTATTCATCCGAATCAAATTCTCCAAGAATCATTGGTATATGTCCTGATCCTGTCATTCAATCAATTGCTATCTATTCTTCGACTCTTCTGGGTTTCTGCTTCTAGACCGCCCCGTTCCATCCAGAGCTCCGACGAATGAGTCCAAGAGTCAGTCAAGCATTGACTGGAACAGGCTGTGCTTTGACGACTCAAATTTGTTACCGGGCAAAGAGCTATCGAGAACGACTTTTCGGCTCATCTTGTTATTGAATGATGCTTAAGACTATCTGGGGATAGTTATGGCCCATAGTTGTTGTTCCGTTCCTAGCTCTTAGACCACCCCGCATACTTCATTTATTGATTTATTATTTATTTAGTGGGGTTTAACGCCCATGAACTCCGTACCTCCGAGACCGCTACTACTGACTTGTCCGTAGTCACCAGTATCTCACATGATAAGCTTCGAACGCATCTGTGTTCGTCTAGTTCTGCAGTTTCCTACCTCTTCTCCTGCTGGTACCTTCCATTACTCTTATTGCCATGACTACTGTATTTTCTTTGGCTCTGTATTCTTTATGACTCAGACGGCTCCCGTGGTCATGGTTTTTATAGCTCCCAGTTCCTATTCTTCTCCTAGATCACCCCATGGCCTCCATAGCACATACGATTGAGCGCAAGAGTCAGACACGCACTGACTAGAAGAGAGTCTGTCTGATAACTCGAATCTTATCGACCAGGTGAGCTATCGTGGAATCACGAGAAAGAGTTCCTCATCGTACGACTAATCTCGGGAAAAGGGGATTACGTAACTCTTTGCATGCTGCTGGCAGATATTCCTGCCCAACACACGGTTTCCCCTGTTACTGAAATAAGTGTAAGTTGGGCACATTTAATCGTATTTGCCCACTGTAAATTGAAAGGATTTTTTTCACCAATGATTTCTCGTGTTACATTTATATTAATTTTTTATCAAATCTAGTCATGGCTGCTTAAAAGCAGCCATGACTAGATTTGATGAAAAATAATCTAGAAAATACTCAGCAGGTTAAGGGTTAACCATAAACGTATCCTACAAAATGAAATTATTTATTTATTGGGGTTTAACTACACTTTATACAGGCAAAACCACCTTGTGTCGGACAGTTTTACGGGTGGAGGATGCCGAGCAACGACGAGCAACTGTCAGACTCCCCAACGTACAAATTCCTCACATGCAGAGCTGGCATTTGTTGAAGGCTAGTGAACCATCGATGTGCAGTATGCATTTTTACTCAACGCGACCGCGTCTCAATGAAGGCAATCGAAATAACGTGCCTTGCTCAAGGACACAAAATAATCGAACCGTGGACCTCCCGGTCTGAAGGCCGATACTCTAACCGCTGAGCCACCGCGCTCCCTGCGAAAATGTTCTTTGAGTAGTATTTTCTGGTATTTTGGCAATAAAGAAGTTAATATAAGAATGAGACCTTGAGAACCGCTTTGGTCTCGAAGAGGAGAAATGAGGCCTTTTCGGAAATATCATCACTTCAAAATTTCAACATGAAAACAACTGCGGATATTCAAAATATTACAGCACATTACTGCTTTACTTGACGGTAATTTTGAGCTCTAATCACACACAAGCCTGAAAATAATTTTCATTGCACTTCCAGACAAAATGTCAGACACCAAATAAATCATGTCTGTCATTTAAGAATGATATCTGACATATTACAAAATGGAGTTTGAGTATTCGAAATAATTTGTTTTGGGTGTACATGTACCTTCTTCATCTCAAAACTGCTCAGAATTCATCCAACCTCACCTTGTTTGGCAGGGCTCAATGAGACCTGCCAAACAGGGTATGACTGGTTTCATTCTGAATTGGAACTGAATTACCCTTCATATATAATTTAGATACATGTATGGCTATATCAAAATCATGTCTGTCATTTAAGAATGATATCTGGCATATTACAAAATGGAGTTTGAGTATTCGAAATAATTTGTTTTGGGTGTAGATGTACCTTCATCTTAAAACTGCTCAGAATTCATCCAACCATACCTTGTTTGGCAGGGCTCAATGAGCCCTGCCAAACAGGGTATGATTGGTTTCATTCTGAATTGGAACTGAATTACACTTCATACATAATTTAGATACATGTATGGCTATATCAAATTGTATTCCTTCACATGCTGTTAATACTGATGAGCTGTACAGTCACTTTCTTCACACTTCCTAACTTGCCAGGCCCAGAAATCACACTAACCATTAATTTTAGGTTTGCTAGTTATGTACATGATTTCCAACGTGGATGATGTTCTGATCACTGAACTTCATTGATAATTTTGGCAACAGACATTTTGACTGATGATTTTAAACCTCAGGCAGATATTGCCCTTTTTGTACCTGGCATTGTCCTTGTCTGACCACTTACTTTCTGATATGATCACACACCAAATTATGTCAAAGACAGGACGACTTTCATGTTCTTGGACACTAGTGTGATGACGTTACATATTATGTATTCAAAGAAAAGTGTTTTGCTTATCCAACTTATTTTGGGATAAAAGGTAAAAGAGCAGTGTGAAGTTTCTGGTTCTAAAAGTGAATAAAACCCACAAAGCTTGAATACATAAACAAAAAACTCCGTTCGCGACAGTGACGGAATTAACAGATAGAATGGATATTTTGAGAAATGCACCTCCCTTTACGACTTTCGAACAGTATTCCAATTTTTAGAGTTGAAGGTTTCGCCATTTAGACTGTATCCCGAATACAAACTTTCAACTTTCGTTTTTTTTTCACCAAAACATTTTAAGGGTGTTAACTCACAAACGGTGACAGATATCTAAAATAAAAAAAAAACATTCAAATACAGCTCTTTATGACCCATACCTACAATCAAATCAGACTTAACAATGTTTGTAAAAAAAAGGTTTAAAATTTTAATTGTTTGTACACAGACGGACATCTTAAAGTTGTTGGTGGATTCCATCGCTTTTTCAGGTTATATATGCTATAGCTGTGTATCCAAATATACATTCCAGGTTTCTCTGGCATTTAACTGTCTCCTGGTAAATAATAAAAAAAAATTTGGGTTTTTTTTTTGTTGAAAGGGCGGATACTTTTTTGCACGCCAAGCGAAAGCAAATACCTTATCTATGAATTGAAAATTTAAGTTTTCGGAAATGGTTAAAGAAGAAAAAGTAGATCGTATCACGTTCAGAGCTTGACATGCAGGCCAAAGAGAAGAGAAAGATGTACTGTTTGTCATAAATTTGGAATACATAAAAAGAAAGGAAAAATGTTACAGTTTCTTTAAGTCCCCCAATTAACTCACTATCCACAGATATCGACATATCCAAATTTCAAGCCGCAAATTCTTTCCATGATACATCTTGGAAGTCGACCAATTCAATCTTGTTTGTCAGAGCTCATTGAGTAAAATCGCGCAAAATTGAAATGGTTATATTTTTACTTGCATTATGGGAAATCTAAGTTGCTTAACCCTTTGAACCCTCGTTTCCTGGAATAGTATCGCCTTTGTGTACACTTAGAGTGAGATGGATCAGACCTGTATCAATATACAGGGAGAATAAAATAATAACTGCAGTCTGCACCCGTCTGGCTGCAGATTGCAGGTATTATTTTATCATCAATGCCCAGTGAATAGACTTCTTATAATAAGACAAAATGGGGCGAAACTGTGCCTTGGGCCGAAAAATCGGACTTAGGAGTTCAAAGGGTTAAAACTTCGGAATTTCGCATTCTTGTGCAATGTATTAACCCTCTGCACACTGATGTCAAAATACCAAAGTTTTCAGCAGCAAATTTTTTCCCACAATGCAACTGAGAATTTAATAAATGATATCTTGTTTGACAGAGCTCATTGAGCTCTGTCAAACAAGATATAATTTGTTAAATTGTTCATGCTGCATGGGTAATAAGGGGTCAGTGACGAAATTTTTGAAATATTGCCAGAGTGCTAGGAGTTAAAATTTGGTGATTTAATAGATTTTAGCAATTATTTTTTAAGAAATCTACCCATTCAGACAACAACCAGAAAAATACTCCAAAAAGAGAAATTACCGTTACTTCCTATTTCGGAATGCACGCTACCGTTTGTTTGTTAATGGTTGATCGAGTGTGTTTCTGCTGGAGACTTGGTTACATACCCGATTTCAATCGAGGAGTCGTTAAACAGGTTCTTCCCTGTTTGGAAACAGTGACAAATATCTTCTTGTGACAAACAGTACAGAACGTAAGATGTGTGTGTGTGTTGGGGTCTGTCTTTCAGACTTTGCGAGAGCATAGTCGTTTTCGTTCCCACAAAGATTTCTTTTGTTTACTCAAAGAACTCAAAGGGAACAATGGATTGGGGTTTGTGTTCCAGATTTTGTGGGGACTTGTTTGTCATTGTTTGTCACCGAGAACAAAAAAATGCAAAACACCAGGTTCCCAACATGGTGTCTAAACAAGACAGAGGGCGTGTGTGAAATATGTGTTTGTGTATGTGTGCATGGACGATCGCTCCTTAAAAAACATATCACATCGTGAGAGTTATGGAAGTTCCAATTATCGTCAGCAGAAAACCATCAAACAGACTTGAAATGCGTCTTTGTACAACACGCACGGCGTTGCCTACGGCGTCAATCTTACTGCCAACCAAGAGAAAATACACAAATTGTTTTGACATCTATTTCGCAGGAGCTGACGTGTCTGTTATGATGTGTATGAGAAAGTGGCAAAACAGCAGGGCGAATGTCGATTCGATGGAGCGAAAGGAGAATAAACAATCAATACACTTGATTAGGGGTTTATTCGAGAAACACCACAATTACCCTCTCTAATTGCAGTCGACTTCACTGGTGACAACTGACCAGAGACAATATAACTCTTTGGCACAGACATTTGGCACAGAAGGTTTTGCAGATATTGACATATTAGGAATGATCATTGCTATGGAAATGATCCGTTTCGAGGAGAGGCGATGTACGGGGGACGGAAAGAGGACATATACTCCGTCCCTTATTGCCAAATGCGTCATGATAACACGATGGGTTTTACAATCTGAGACAACGCAGATGTTTCAATGTACAAGCGGTCTTGTTTGTGTTGTATTGTGTACAATAGTAGACAAATTTAGTTGCATTTTTGCCTTCAAACATGGTTAAAGAAGAAATAGATAGTTTAAACATATTTTATTTGCCATAACTTTGCAAAAACGATTGGAGTATAAGTTATACAACTTATGCTAACTTCTCTCCATAAACACCATAGAATAGAAAATCTATACATGGATTCGACTATAAAATATACAGATTGGTTTACAAGTGAATAGAGATTTACACTATTTGCGATATGTTGTTGAAACAGGTAGCCACGAAATACGGTCTGGACTCGGAAAATACATATGGGCGGAAAGTGAAGCTGTTGATTGACTCACCGAAAGAAATAGATCGTACCACTGAACCTGACACTCATGCTAAAATGGGGGGAGAGAGAGAGAGGTGAGTATTCGGTGGCTTTTGGTTTCACTACATGGTTTGGCACGAAATGTCATCACCGGTTTCAAAGGCATACTATATTTAGCAGTGTCCTTAAACCGACTCACTCACCCCGACAAACACACTTTTCAATCCCTGCCGTTGCACACGACAAAACTTAGGAATCAAAGAATTGATGCTGCTATAGATCCACTGTTTCAGTTTTGTCAAGGGCCGAACTATGGAAGTCCATGTTTATCCATGAAATGTGTGAATAAAACCCCAGTCTCTTCCACAACTTTCGTTGAGATTTCGCCATCCACAATTTCCAGTCGCATGGTGAGGATACTAAGTCGACGTAATGCCTTTTTTTCACACCTACTAGATGGAGGGGTTATAAATGTATAAATGTTTGAGATGGGTCTTTAGAGACAATATTAACACTTTCAATTTTGTATTCGTTAACGGTGTCGTCGTATATAACACGATTCTCTCCAAATGAGAAACTCTATTTTATATTTGTGGCGAGATTCAATTAAAATTTAACGCTGCTGGCTTTAGGGTTAATTCCTTGAATGCTGCTGGCTGTCCCGAACAGCAAATCTCTCACGGTTAGAAAAAGAACGATTTTGGTACTTACTCAAACCAAATCAATTTTGCAGTGTTTTTTTGGTTTTTTGAGAAATTTTTTAGTTGAATTTTTATTAATTATTCAGGAAAATTGCCCAGGGCTGCTGTGAAGATTTGATGGAAAATATTGTAAGACCTATTCAGCAGATCAAGTGTTAAACTATTATTAGTAGGCCTAACCTCTCCGTTGTTGCGTTCTTTTTCTCGTCCATTGTCTATACAGCCTTCGTTGACGGTTTTCATGTCTAATAACCTAAAGATTCTTCTGGAAACCTTAAAATCTCTGGTTCAAATAGGCTCCCACTGCTGCTGAGAAACAGTTGGTCGGACATAAATTAGTGCGCAGATCCAGGTACATTTCCTAACCTATTTGACCCCAAGAATTTTGATAGATTTGCAACAGAACGGGAAAGTGCGATATTCGTGTTACACAGAGAGATGGAAGCGAGTCATTTGCGGTATGTCAGGGATGGGTCCGCCCAATTCCTATTTACCTCGCTATTACTCAGAATGTGACGTCATGATGTATTGCATTATGAATATCACATGTTTGTCATGGTAGTTCGTGTAGGGGCCCATGTTGTGACGTCATTAACATGGTGACACAGGTTGTCAGTGCGTAGTCCATTTTGTATTGTAGCATCTTGGTTCATATGGTGACGCGTGATTAGTCTGATCTGGAAGTCTATCAACAGTGTAGGGTCTGTTTTGGAGACTGTTCGATTCTATGGGTGTATGTCGAATTATCCGAAGCAAACTGACAATGGCCAAAAAGTATCCTAATGGACCCCAAAACCGTTTAGATGTCTGACATCTTGCACAGAACTCCACTCGTACAGCTTGTATGTAGTGTGAAATGGGCGAGAGGCTTCTAACAAAGTGGAACATGTTCAAAGGTTGTTTCGAGTGATTCGGAATGTACTCCTGTACAACAGAAGAGCCCTAAACTTGAAACAGTTTAAAATGTTGTGTCACTATTTTTTTTAGATTTTTTGCCTGTCCTGATTACTGTCTATCCTAGCATTCTGTTTTGTCTCAGCCATCCACGTATCTCAGACCCCATATCACCCATTGCCATCCACCAAGTCTGAGTAAATTAAGTACGATTGCTCGTTTCTTTTCTTTTATGTTCAGACCACGGTCATTTCATATCGAATACATTGTCTGATACGCGGGTGATACGCGGGCTTTTATAACACCTTAAAATGAACTACATAGAGTTGAGAACAACTTATTGAGAGAATGGCTGTTCGTGCAACTCTTCAACTAATCTGGGTATTTGAGTATACGTATGCCATGCTAATGTACTATTGGATGATGCATGACATTTTTGGAACGATATACTTCACGCTTTGAAAATCATTGCCGAAATTGCTTTTACCTACAAAACATTTTATAGATTCTTCTGCTGCAGCTATGACAGAATTTAATCTTCTCGCATCTTCTCGCATGAAAAGAGCGGGAGATTCTACAACAGCGTTGACTTAGACCTACATCCTTTACTGTTAACCCCACTTGCTGCTACTACCTGACTTGTCACCCATAGACAACACATACATTACCACTGGCAGTTCTGTGGTTCGCTTTTACTAAAATTTTAAAACTGCCTAATATTCGAATCAAACCTTACTCGTACGACTCTTCGACTCTTCTTGTGATTTGTGGATACATATGTCCCGGTGATGTACCATTGAAAAATACCTATCGGAGGATAATGCCTGTAGAAGTTTATGGGTTTGTCCTATAAGGACATGCACGAGTCATTAGTTTTGTCAAATCTAGCTTCCTTCGTTCCCTGAAATGAGTATCCGAGGATACTTGTGACGTGTGATGTACTATCAGAGGACCGTTACAGTACAGTTGCTGTGGACTGGTCACCTTCCACGGATGGGCAATATTTCCACGGACGCAACAATGTCAGATTAGAAACACTAATTATAGGAATAATTAACGAAAACATAATTAATGAAGCACAGCTACAACCCCATCGACGTGCAGTGCGCCTTAGTACTCAACGCCATCGCACGCCCACGTGGGCAATCGGGATTAAGTATCTTACCCGAGGATACAACGCGGATGCCGCAAGTGGGATTCGAACCGAGGACCTCTCGGCTTGCAGACTGCATTTCTACTACCCAGCCACCGTGCTCCCTATATAGCACATTCATTAATGTTTCAAAAATTGAACGGTGATCAACTTTCGAGAAATATTGATGTTTTTGAGCATTGCCTTTTATAGCAATAATTCCTCCCCAAGGATGTCGATAGTCGAGATATATTTATGCATGTGACGATTGAGCGTTCCAACAATCCACTGGTATAGCGATCGGTGATGTTATAGATTTCACGTCGCATTCCCGCTTATAGCCAATAACATAAATATATTTTAAATTTCAGTTCCCCATACCACTAAAACGGCATTTGTTGAACTGCATAACATAGAGTTACAAGAACGTTCGTCTTTTTTACCCTTTCCCTAACATAACGACCAAATCAGGTCAACTCACAAAAGCTGCGATTTAAATTATTCTAGTTCTTTTATTATGAATTGTTGCCTCCAATATGATGATGACCCACCCCCCCCCCCTTCTTGGGATGAGTAACGAGGTAGACTAAGTTTGTTTTTGGAAGCCAAAGATACCTTTTGTAGACACTGAGAAAATGTTTGTGAGTATCAGCCTTTAGTCGTGTTGCGTAAATGGTTGTTTCGTAATATCGTCCCTTCAGTGCTACACAGCGCCATCTGTAATGCTTTTTGTGTTGAAGATGTTGCATTGTTGCTCTCAATGAGCGATATATCAATCAAAAGTTTCAAACTATAGGCTTTTGTATATATATATATACTTTTGTTCTTCATTATTCTGTTGAAAGTATTGTATCCATGCTCTGTTGGACAAAGAATAAGTATACTCACCAGTAATAGAAATTTCGAGGATGGAGTTTATGTTGGTTCTGATATTTATTACTTCGTTAGTTTCATATCGGCCGAGGTGACTCCTTATGATGTGAAGTTAATATGTGAAGTTAATAACCTCTTTATTTATTTAACCAATTGAATAATTGCCAGATGTCTTCAGATCTGTTACAGTTTTCTGTCTGATTGATGGATTTCGGTGAACAAAGGTGAACGTTTTCTCTGTAAAACAAATGGCTGCGCCTGTTAACGCATCAAGGGTGGCAACACTACTTTGGTACATATCGGCCGAAATCAATTCAGATCAGCCGGCTTTGAAGTCATATTAGCCAAGCTCCATAATGAGAAATTCTAGGAAGGAAAATCATAACCAATAAATAACTGTACGTAACAGTTGGTTCGATTAAGGATCACAGGTCAGCTGGGAAACCCACACACACAAGCTCTACAACAATTTGGGAATGTGGCTAATTGATTAGCGCATTGGACTTTGGCTCTAAAGGTTGATATTTAGGTCTTAATCCGAGTCGTCTGCGTTCTGTATTTTGTGAAGGTTGTTCATCCCGATTGCCTAAATAGAAATGTTTCTCGAAGCATAAAGCACCTCCATGGTACACTTGCCGCCAATTATTTATTTATTTATTTATTTATTGGGGTTTAACGACACTTTCGATGTCCAGGGTCACCTCGTGTCGGGCAGTTTTACGGGCGGAGGAAGCCGGAATACCCGGAGAGAACCACCGAGCAACGGCGAGCAACTTGCCTTCAATTAATAACTAATCCGAGTCCTGCAAAGTTAGTTAGTTGGAGAATCTGACAAAAACACGCCGCTGATGGGTGCTTTTCTCCTGGTGCACGGACTTTCGCCACCAGTAAATTTTTTGTCCAAAACGCGCCTAGCTGTTAAATATGACACGTAGTGGAGTTTAATTCAGAAAGTGGAATTCCAAGAAGAAAGGAAACAAAATGTGAAAGGCAGAAACAAAACTTTTGCCCCTGAACTTCCGAGTTATAACGTGATAAAAATCGAAGAAATTAGCAAAACTTGAATGGAAAATGATGTTAACCCTTTATCCAACGAATCGACCGCATCCGCCCGCGTAATATGCAAATTCCGCAGCTGAATAAATATTATTTTTCGAAAAATTTCAACAAAACCATATCATGTGTCGAGCTCGTTCCAAAGAGGGGTCACATGATATGGTTTTGTTGCAATTTTTGGAAAAAATTTACAAAATGATATTTAAAATAATTAATTTTGAAATCGTCTGCGTTGGGTAAAGGGTTAATAGCGTGGACCGGATATTAGAGCTTGGCGAATCTCAAATTTCAAGACGGGGATTTCGAATCGAATCGAATCTCGAATCGAATCTCAATGCTCTTCAAATTATAAACATTGCACTTTCGTGCAAACGTAAATAGTGCCAATCTCCACAAAGTATAAAATTCAACGACGAATTGTCCAGTTGTTCAATATAAAAAAGTGGAATATTCCAGAACGAAATCAAAGCCGTTTCGCAAGCGGAACCTCCCTCAATTCTTCTTCTACAATCAGGTCTCCTCTGCAGAAGACCTGATGATAGAAGAGTTCTAGAGGAGACAGTTGATGGGAGTTTGAGAACACCTCGACTATTTGAAAATTTCCGGATCAGCCTGACTCGAATCGAGCAAACCGAATATGGCCGTTATATTAGGTAAAGAGTTAAATTGTTGAATGGTAAATGAGCACGGCATAAGAAATGCGTGCCCCGAGTCGTTTTTCATCTTCCAAATTCTTCACCTCTTCTCCCCATAATGCACGTCAGAGACTAATTTTGTAAATGCTAAAGGAAATCGTTTGAGTACTAAATTTCCCATAAATGGTTAACCAAGCCGACGGAAGCTGTAATTGACCTTCCGGCGGTAATTGTTGAGAGGTAATTCGATTCGTAATTGTTGAATTGTCGATGGACCTACGTACATTCTTCAGCAATTACCAATACAAATATATGTCTTTTAGGGGAGAAAAATCTCGGCAATCTCGTCGTCTAAACAGATTTTAGTATTACGTCCAATTAACCGTACTTGGAAAATGGCCTTCGGGATGAAGACCAGTGTTTCACCATTAATGTTAGTCTGTTGTCTCGGTAAAGCCATTAGTCGAGCGATCAATGCCAAATACTCATTTCGAGAGACGTTCGCCACACACAGAGATCTGTTGCGATAATGAAGAAACGCGTCCCGACCCAATAAGCTCAGTGTTCTCGCCTTCCATAAATTTCCTCTTAACTTGCAACGGCCACAGCAACCACGAAAGTGAAATAAATGAGTGAAGCCTCTGACCTCTAACGCTTACACCGCTACAAGACTAGAAGCACCGAATTGGCCACATTAATTGCGAAGAATGATGCAGCTCTCTCAGTTTAGTCACTAATGTTAATGTGACCTCTACAAATTACCTGCTGTTCTTCTCCACAGTAAGTAATAGCGGTCCTTTACCTGTCATGGATAGAAATATTTTCTTCAAAATAAATGAACATTTCAATTTGCCGTTCGAAAACACAGTGTTCTACTATTTCACTTGCTTGTTTTGGGGTTTTTTGGGGTTTGTTTCTTTGTGTGTGTGAGGGGGGGGGGGGGGGGGTTATCGACACTTTCAATTGAAAGGGTCACATCGTGTCGGAGAGTTGTACGGATCGAAGAAGAGAACCACCGACCAACGGCGAGTGAATATTATACTGCCCAGCTTATTAACTCTTCGCAATTTAACATCGGTTGAAGGCAAGTACGCAAACGATGCGGCGCTCAGCGATCAGCCCCCCCCCCCCCCCCCCCCCCCAACGTACTAACTCTGTACATGAAGGGTGTGCATCGGTTGTAGGCAAGTGCCTCATGGCCGTGCAGTACGCCTTAGTACACAGCGCCACCGCCGTGCCCCCCCCCCCCCCCCCCATGTCAGCAACTGGGATTAAGTGTCTTGCCCAAGGACACAAAGCTTTTACCATTGGTCAGGATCGATTCATCTACTTTAATTCCAGTGCTCTGACCAACGAGCCGCTCATTCTGTATTGAGATCTCACAGGAAGGAATTTGTCCCACTTGTTCCTATGAGTGGAATCAGCTATATGTTTTGGTTGGAGAAATAAGACAAAAATGGTAATATTTGTGCATAGAGTACTGCGATTACATAAGTGGACGGTGAATTCCTGCCGAATCGCGACTGGATCACGACCCGGCCAAATGTTCTGCCCATTTTTCATACAAGATTGTACATTCAAGTACGCATGACAGGAAATTTCGACAGCCGTGAATATCAGGCCTATTTTTGTAAAAGGCCTCAAGGCACCGATTCACGATTGTCCCGACCGGATCGCGATCTGATGGAGAATGTGACCATTTTTGAGACCACAGGGATGCAACAGCGGATTTAGCTTAGCTTAAAGAATGTTTTATTTCAGACCATAACGAAAGGAGGCAAACACAGAGCAAAAGAAAGACATACATCGCATAATACAAATCATAAAATTGGATTCAGCAGCAAGAATTATGCTAATTTATTACTTTTCAACATGTGATTTACTGGGATTTCCGGGTTTGATTATAAACGATAACTTCACAAGTGAATTATGCAATCAACAATTGTGTCATGTATCCGTGCGCGTAAACGAAGACTCTTTGCTGTGGGTGTAATGGGGACTTCATTGTTTTTTGCGTTTTTTAACCCTTTACCTAACATGAAAAGCAGACGACACTTGCAAACAATATTCTTGAATAACTATTTTTTTCATTTTTTGTCTCAAAAACGCAAGCTCGTTCCAATAAGGGGTCCTAACCTATGTTTTAAAGACAAAAAAACTGGCGATTTTTGAGAATAGCGCTAGCCGGTTTTGGCCGTTAGGTAAAAGGCTAAATAATATATATATCGTTAATAATGAAAAGTAATAAACAGAGTAATCGCTTGACTGGACTGGTTACGTGAAATAATTCATTCGAGGCGAGGGACTATATTGTAAAACACTCGTGAGCATTCGCGCACTCGTGTTTGTACAACGTCGATCACCTCTCATGAATTATTTCACGTAACCAGTCCAGTTAAGCGATTACTCCCTATGTAATCTGTCTCCGTACAAAGGATATACATATGTCACGTTACACAAACATAAAACTGGATTCCGCAGCAAGCACTATGATTATGTAAGCTTAATGAAATAGAAATGCGTCCACGTTTTTTTGAATAATGTAGGGGAGGGGTATTAATTTCATATATTTGTTTGATTTCCAATTTGAGGATTTTATTTTTTACAATTATTTACAAGCATTTGATGGAACTTGGGTCAACGCATTTGCTTGCATTTATATTGAATATTGCGTTAATTCCACAGCGTTGCGACAACGTCCGGTCTCCTTTGGCTCGGAAACTATGTAATAACGTTTACGACATCCATCTATTCAATTCAGTTGTGGGATGAGAATTTTGTCACGCCACTCCTAGAATCATATGCTCATTTGATATCAATCCGTCCATGGATGTCGCTAGAGAATGTCATCTCAGAATCATAAAAGATCAACGACTGAAAAAAGCTTTCATGAGAGACCACTTTTGAACTTCTCTCCACGTTTATATATTTTCAAAAGACATACGTTTTATTTTCGTATGTGCGATGTACCATTTTGGAGAAAATTAGTGGAGAATATTATTAAACTTATTTGTAATTATTATAAAAATAATATATAATTATGTTACTGGTACTCCTTTTGTTAATGTTTCCCTGTCAGATTCATATGATTGTATTGTAAGGTTACATTTTGCACGAAACAGCATTTCCAAATAGCAGGAATATGATGGCGGGGGATGGAAAGTACTGAAACATTACATTACCCTTGAACCATAGCATAACAAAGTATGACACTTTAACCCATTACCCCAACGTAATGGCCAAAATCGACAAGTGCTATTCTCAAAAATCGCCAATTAATTTTTATTTTTTTTCTCAAAAACATAGGTTATGACCCCCTCATTGGAACGAGCTCGTCGAGCTCGTTCCAATGAGGGGTCATAACCTATGTTTTTGAGACAAAAAATGAAAAAAAGTTAGTTATTCAGGAATTTCTTTTTCAAGTGTCTTCTGCTTTTCATGTCAGGTAAAGCGTCAAACACCTGCAAAAAATAACATTCTAAAAACCTAGGAACCATGACAGACTATGCAATTTGTTTGATACTTTTCTCATCATTTATAAAATGTGTGAAAAAGTTAAATAATGTCGAAACTCCAGCTTACACTTTTGTGTGTGATCTTCCAATTGGCATCTTGTTTCTGAGACTTGAGACGTATTTGCAGCAAAGCAGAAATGACAAAGACATACAGTACAGTCGTAGAGGAAAGGTCGTAATCCAAGCGTGGGCAGCGACGCACGCGTTTACAACGGAATAAAAATCATCATCAGAAATAATTTTATTAATGAAGAACCGGGTACAATTAATTAAATTTTTGATGATTATTCCTGTAGTTAGTGTTTTGAAATCTAATATTACTGAGTCTGTGGAAATATTACCCATCCCTGGAAACTGACTACAATTACTGTAAGGGGAATGGGTCAAGCGGTCTCCACAGATTTATTTCGATTCTCGTCATTTGTCCTCAAGTGCGTGAAACAGTGATATATCTAGACGTTTGCCAGAAAAAAAACTGACCACATAGTTTGAAATGTAAATGCGTTCCTTAAAAAATAAATGATCGCTTTAAAAATTTGTACGCTCCTCAACAAGTGAGCTAAAAGGGGAAGTAGTGATTATTTTTACATGTTCGAAACAAGAAATAAAAGAGAAAACTCCGTACAGTCGTATATTTAAAATAGAACATTCTACCAGCTCCGTATCCTTCAACTTTGCTTTGGTTGGAATTGGATTCTGAGTTTGATGTGGCAAAACACTAAACATTCGAGTTCAACTTTTTGAAACGTTGTTTAATGTAGTATACCATGTAGGAATTTGAGTCGGATATTCCGGGAACTTTATAATCACTGTCAACGTAAATGATAAAGTTTATTAATGCAGTCGTCTGCATTGGGGCAGAATTTGAAGAACGAACTTTTCAAAATTCTCAGGTGAACAGACTGACAAAGTGAAAAGCACTAACTTTACAACTTTAATTCGATTGATGGGTTTGCACGGCAGCCCCCTTGTTTAAGCCGTGTTGGTCTTCCATTCCTTATGGATCGACAACAAAGTATATATATGTATTCGCCATCAGTTGCAAGAGTATATTTACTTTACTGTTTGTTTTTTGTTAATGAAACTTAAATAGAGATATTAAGATCCATTTGACAAAATGGCAACGTGGGTCATAAAGGCGCGGTAAAGTTTGAGGAACGTTGCCATCAAAGTGGTGACGTGTGTGGAGGGTGGCCATGGAAGCAGTAGACTCTCCGATTTCAATGTCCGATGCACTACGGGGTCTCGGACATTGGAATCGAAGAAACTACAGTTACAAGTCCATTCTCCGATTTCAGGGATAATGCGCCCAAATAAAAACATACATAATGTATAAACAGGCTTCGCTAGCTATAGACCACGGAGACCGGTTCTGTACATTATGTGAAAGAAACACCAATTGATGCTGGAACAATTGAACTACGTCTCAGACAAAACTGTAGCATCAGAGGGCTATTTGACTCGATTACACATTTGTCTAACATTTATGTATGTGTATAACTGTCAACGATGAATCGCAGTAGACATCACTCAGGCGCTGCAGGAATTAATTCCGACTGATTTCTCTAATACTGACTAACAGTAAGAAAAGGGTGAGCAAAAAATAAATATGACAGGCGAGAAGAGGCCAACACAATGATCGGCAAATCTATGAGAAGACTCTTGTTACAAGTGGACTGGATTCTACAGTCCTACAAGGCTGTGGGGTTAACTTATTTTTGAGTCTCCTCACAAATCCCCAAATGACTCGTCAATTGGCTGTTGCTAGTATTATATGCTCCATGGGGCTATACGAATGTTACATTCCGGGTCGAATCGAATAGATGGAGGATTTCGTATCGAATCGAATCTTGAGTCAAATCTCACCTCTCTTCAAGTGGTTTTATTGCATTTACTTACAATCGTAAATATTGTCATTATGCACTTACGTGCAGTACAGCTGCCGTGGACTGATCACTTTCCACGAGTAAGCAATATTTCAACGGACGCAATAATATTTGACTGCAAACACTAATCATAGGAATAAGCATCAAACATTTAATTGATGAAGCACCGGGTATAACCCGGTGCTTCATTAATTAAAATTTTGCTGATGATGATTTTTATTACCTGGTAAATGAAACCTTACTCCTACGACTCTTCGACTCTTTTTGTGATTTGTGGATACATATGTCACCGTGATGTCCCATTTGAGAATACTCATCGGGGGATAAAACCAGTAGAAGCTTACGGGTTTGTCTCATGAGGACATGAGAAAGTCATCAGTTATGTCAAATCTACCTAACTCCATTTCCTCAAATGAGCATCCGATGATACTTGTCACGCGTGATGTTCTATCAGAGGGTCGTTACAGTACAAACGTTGTGGAAAGGTCACTTTCCACGGCACGGGTGGGCAATATAAATACGGACGCAATAGTATTAGATTAGAAACACTAACTACACGAATAATCATGAAAAAATAATTAATGAAGCACCGGGTACAACCCAGTGCTTCATTAATTATAATTTTGCTGACGATGATTTTTATTACCTGGTAAACGAAGTCGTGGACATCACTGTCCACGTGTGGATTACGACCAATCCATGGCTACTGTACTGTGTTATATCCAACGTTAACTCTCTTGTTCGGTAAAGTTAAATTCCAGAATGCAAACCAAGTAGTTTCGGAAACGGAGCCTCTCTGAATTCCTATTCTGTCACCAGGTCTGCTGTACTGAAAACCAGACGATAGAGGAAGAGTTCAACGGGAGGCAGGATACTAGGAACATCTTGACGATTCTAAAATAACCAAATCAGTGGGAGTCGGATCGGCTCGAATCATTTCGACAATTTCTAATCGAATCGAATTGCATAGCTTTGAATGGACCTGATGTGCCATGCATAGTGTTAGATGTTCGAGTGCATGTTTATATTTGGTAGAAAACATTTGTTGATTACTTACTATTTAGTTACAATTTATTGGGAGGTGACTCTCTAATGTGTTTGATGAATTATGTTAAACAAGGTATAAACTTTAAGAACTAAATACGATTTATTTCTGAGTAAACATACAACACAACACAATATGTGCTGTTCTCTTGCTGGGTCACTGTTGTTCAAGATGAGGTAGCGATCCCTGGAGCTGAGGGGAAAAATTGGGAAAGACAGTGAAGGGGCGTGCCAGATGTGTAATTTGGGCATGGTGGAGACCCTGGAACACTTTCTTCTAGAATGCCCAAAGTACCAGTCTAAAAGAATAAGATTCACTGGGAGTATAATGGGGAAGTGGGATGGGAGAATGAAGGACATGTGGTTAGGGGAGACTCAAAGGAGAGGGTTAATATGCTAACCGGAGAGAATGGGAAGAATGGGGCAAGGGGTGCCATCAAGCAGTTCGTCTACGAGTGTTGGGAGAAGAGGAGAAGCACGGGAATAAGGAGGCAGTTGGGAGTACAGGGGTAACCAAGGCCTTCTCGTCCGAGAACCGCGACAAATCAACGGCTGGCCAAAGTGTTATTATTATTATCCGACTATTGATGTTTTCTAGGGAGATCTGATAACCACCCCAGACTGAGGAGTTAAGAGTGTAGAATGATATCGTTGCAAAAAAAGAGGAAGTCAAATTGTGTATTTTGGTTTAAAGTTTGCCTCCTAAACGGACGTCCTCAAATAGGTAAAATGTGGAGAGCCTTTTGCAGTGAGAAATCGTAATCCACGTGTTGGAAGTTGGAAGTAAACATTCAGAACGAAAATACCAAGTATCATTCTAGCCGTATACGCTAAAGTGTTAGTGACTGTGAGTCGTTTCGCAGGTACAGGGACAAAGTAGCACTTGGTGAAGAAACACGCACAATTCATGTGTTATGCTCCTTCTCTGCCACCGCAAGTGATATTTAGGGTTAAGTGTTTTCATCAGGAGATATCGCGTTTGACATTGGTACACTGCGCTCTTCATCAGTTCTGCGGTCTCTGTGTGCTTCCAACTTATTTATCAATTGAGTTTATTTCGAACGGACACCACTCTCCGAAAATGTTTCTGTAACATATCACCTTTAAATATTCTAGCGGGAAATGTGTAAGAGGTATTTTTTTCGCTGTCCCTGGCAATGATAGGCAGAATATAATATCCCTCCGGAAGTGACGCGCATTGTGCAGTAAGTTCAGAGCGAATTCGCTGTGTTTTTCCACCGTCGAATGTTTTAATTGCAATTAAAACAGGTTTTAATTGCAGTTAATCATCTTAATGCATATTATAACAAGAAAATAAATGATTATCACATTCGCAACGGCGACGACTCGTGAACAAAATATTTATTACTTTCCAAAGTGTGATTTACTGGGATTTCCGGGTTTGATTATAAACGATAACTTCACAAGTGAATTATGCAATCAACAATTGTGTCATGTATCCGTGCGCGCAAAGGAAGACGCTTTGCCGTGGGTGTAATGGGGACTTCATTGTTTTTTTAACCCTTTACCTAACATGAAAAGCAGACGACACTTGCAAAAGCCAAAAAAAATCTTGAATGACTATTATTTTCATTTTTGTCTCAAAAACATAGGTTATGTCCCCTCATTGGAACGAGCTCGACGAGCTCGACGAGCTCGTTCCAATGGGGAGTCATAACCTATGTTTTCGAGACAAAAAATGAAAAAATAATGAAAATTAATTGGCGAGTTTTGAGAATAGCGCTGGCCTTTTGTGGCCGTTACGTTAGGTAAAGGGTTAAATAATAACGAAAGTAATAAACAGAGTAATCGCTTGACTGGACTGGTTACGTGAATTAATTCATTCGAGGCGAGGGACTATATTGTAAAACACTCGTGCGCATTCGCGCACTCGTGTTTGTACAACGTCCCTCACCTCTCATGAATTATTTCACGTAACCAGTCCAGGCAAACGATTACTCTCTATATATTTTATTGAAGTCTACTCATCATATAATCGTTGTACCTTCTCAAAAACAGAAGGTATCCTCTGATTTCTTCTTCGTATTTTTAGCCTTTTGATACAGGGTCGGATTTCACGTTCATAGTAGACATTTATTAACATCTCAATCCAAATGTCCTGATGACATGCTTTCTAAGAGATCTGCTTTGTATGTATACTATATCTTAAAAGGATAAAACATCGGGAATTCCATTGAAGCAGTTGTGAAAAGCAATTAGGGGGCTGGCTATGTCATTCTGTGAAAGCAAGGCGGTTCGAAAAACGGTCATTATGAATAATTTACACTGAAGTGACCTCGTACGTATTTTTTTTTCATTTCAGATCTTCGAAATAACTGCTGCAAGTGCCTTAATTGTGAAAAGATGGAGGTAGTGACCCCGCGACAAACCTGAACAGAATCCGGTATATGTTAAATGTGGTACAGTTGTTTTTGAGGTTGTATAGCGTGTATTTCATACATTTTGACAAATACAATGAGTGTATATTGTTTGAAACATCGCTCTCGATGGTACCACACGCGAATATATGTCCATTCTATCAGAAGGGCAATGCGCTAACAAACAAGGAATTATTCCCGCTAACACACCCCCTATCGCTCCCCTCAACGCGAATGAAATCAAGTCAAAACAAAAACAAGAAACCCCATGGGACCCGATGGGTTTACCTGGCCAAAGTTGTTTAAAGAGGGCTTTAATTAGCATCTATGGCTAGTCAATACCAGCGAGGAATGACAATATTTAATTATTTATAACTCATCTGTTGTACATGCCAGATGATTTTGTTATAGTATTTAGATGCTACTACTGAATTAATGCCCCGATTTCCAGTGATGCAAAACAAAGGAATTTAAATATCAACCTAGGAACTTCTCTTGAACAAACTTGAATCTGAACCCTTCTCCTCCAACCCCAGGATGCCGTATACCAAGTATCAATAGATTTTGAATGGTGGATCTGAAGGAGATTTTTTTAAAGATTAAAATGTGGGCCCCCACAGGAAGCCATAATATGAATCCAGGGAACTAATTTGAACAAACTTGAATCTGACTCCTGTTAGGGTGTTGTATACTAAGTATCAAAACATTCTGAATGGCGGTTCTCAAGAAGATTTCAAAGAATATTCTTCTTTCGCGCCAAGTTAAAAATTGAATCTGAACCCTCTAAGGACGCTGTATACCAAATTTCAAAAGATTCTGATTGTATCTCAAGAAACAGATTTTTAAAGAGTATTTCTCATATTGCACTACGTTAAAACAAACTTTTAACAAAACTTTTTAACAAACTTGGACCTGACTCCCCTAAGAAAAATGTATCCCATGTATCAAAAGATTCTTACTGGGGTTTCGTGAAAAGAAGATTTTTAAAGTGCTTTCCGTATATTGCACAAAGTAAAAATTCGAGCTCGAATAGGGAACCCAAATAGTAATGAAAGGACTTGATTTAAACAAACTTGAATCAGACTACTATAAGGGAGCTATGTACCATATATCAGAAGATTCTTATCAGTGGTTTTGGCGAAGAAGATTTGACTTTGAAAATATGCTGACTCAGCATTTTTTCGATGACCCCCCCCCCCCCCACCCCATCCCCTACAGTACATTCTGACACAATCATTGTCTATTGTATTTACCATTCTATTTTACCGGTTCTAAGGATATTTCATAATCAAATAACCGTTCCATTCGTTTTGTGAAATATGGGCGTTTGAATATATTTCTATTTTTAGCTCCTGGGGTTTCCACGGGGACATGGGAGGGAAATTATTTGCATGAATCAAGTACCCATGGCTCAGTAATACCACATACCAAATTGGATTCAAATCGGCTGAGCGGTTCAGAAAATATAAATTTTGGACGGGCCAAAAACCTTGCCCCTCACATTACAAACTCAAATATTACCCCACGAACTTCGTTTGAACAAAATTGATTATATATCTCAAGCGAAAGCCCCACACCAAATATCAAGTCATTGTACCCATTGGTTCATGAGAAGAAGATCTTTGAAAGAAAAATCGAGCATTTTCCCCACCCCATCCTTATAAGGCTGTGCAAGTTGATTTGAACAAAAACATTTAACTCGTAGCTCGATGGAAGCCCACATTTGGTATTTTCCGAAGTGCATGACTGCAGGTACCTCTACTTAAATGGGATGAGAGTGAGGGGGACATTGAGGGGAAGAGGTGGCTGCTGATGTTGATAGGCCAGATGGGGTAAGGAGGGCAGTGAAGAGAAAGAGGGGACCAAAGGCATGCAAAGCGAGACAAGTTGCAGATGGTATAGGAACTGGGGGAGAAGAAGAAAATTAGTTGCAGCGGGAGTAGCATTGTTCGTGGGATTGACAATGTGGTTTGTGGTCCTATTAGGTCGAACCGTCTTGTGCTTTCTGGGGGTGAAGGTGGAGGATCTGAGGGACCGGGTAGATGGTTTTGTGGCAGGGTCAGGATCGGAAACGGCAGTGGTGATCCACGTGGGGACCAACAATATTAGGGAGAGAAGGTCAGTAAGTTTGGTGGAGAACACGTACAGAGGTTTAGTCAGCAAACTGTAAAGTAGGATTTTGGCGCTGAATGAGGAGTTGGAGGACTACTGTGTTGACCTGGGAATACCCTTTATCGACCATTGGAACACATTTTGGGGCAACGCGAGCATGTACGGGCGTGGCGGGATGCATCTTAACAGGTTGGGGAAACGGGTATTGGGGGATAAAATTCTGCGGATAGCGGAGCCTTTTTTGGAGATGAACGGGGTGAGAGGCCAGAGGCAAGTATAACAAGACTGGACACAGGTGGGGGAACAAGAGCGAGGGGTGGGAGGGGGGACATAATACGTTTGCCAAGGCTAGCGCCAGAAAACAATGGGACCAGTAGGCGGAAGCCAATGAAGCTCGGTACTCTGAAAGTGGGTTATAGCAACATCCAGGGTCTCCACCGGAAAGTAAATGAAATTGCTACATTGATCGAGGCAGAGGACTTTGAAGTCATGGGCTTAAGCGAGACGTGGGTAAGACACGAGGAACGGGTAGACCAAGTAAGGGGGTGCGTGTAGATAGGTGTGGGGCGAACAGAAGGCCAGAAAAGGAGGAGGGGTAAACATTAAAGAGGATTTAAAGCCGTCGCTGATCGCTGACCTGGAAGTTGTCAACACCTCGGCTGAGGTATCGAAAGAAATTGGATGGGTAACGACCAATCTAAGAAACAAAAGCATTGCGCTTGGGATTGCGTACTGTGCGATGGAGGGAAGCAAACCCGAGTGGAATGACTCGATATACTCAACACTAATGCCCAATATCACAGAACTAGAAAACAGGGGGCTCGGTATAATTCTGATGGGTGTCTTTAATGGACACATATGTGATAAGGAAGAAGGCAAAGAGGGTAGGGACAAGAAGGTCAGCAGGAACGGTAGGAAGCTGTTGAACTTCACAAATGAGCTCGGTCTGAAGATTCTGAACAGGGACGCGAGGTGTAAGGGGAAATGGACCTGGGAGAGGAACGACAGAAAATCAATAATCGACTACATCCTCACAGATATTAATTTATGGAGGGAGGTGATAGGGGTAGAAGTGGATGATGAAAGTAAAATGGAGGTGGATAGTGATCACAACTTGATTACAGTGACGATCAGGGCCAAAAACCTAGTAAAGGGCAAAGGAAGCTTCAAGAAGATTTGGGAACTCAAAAAGGATGTTGACTGGGCGAAGTTAGAAAACACCAAAGCTTTCAACCGTACACAACGTGATCAGTGTCCAGAAGTTGGCCGACGCCATAGTTGCGAGCCTAGTGGAGGCAGCCATGGAATGTGTAGGAAAGATTAGGGTACCAACACGGGAACTTGGGTACAGAGTGGACGAAGAACTGTAAAGGGCCATAAAGGGTAGAAAAGCTAATTGTGCTGCATACAGGAGAAGTAGAAAACTTAAGGGGGCGGAAAGCAACGTGGCCATGGTAGCAAAGGAAGAATACCAACAAGCACGAAATAAAGTAAATAAGATTAAAGACGATATTCGGGGAGTGCGAAATAGCAGTCTTATTAGGACGATAAGAATAACAGGGGGGTCGAGTTCGAACGTACTTTGGAAATGGGTGAATAAACGTAACAAAGGAAGTAACCCACAGAATATTAAAGTAGATAGCAGAGTTACAGACGATCAAGATCAAATCGCATTAGAACTAGTCAAGCACTGGGAAAAGGTAAACGATAAGCGATGGGGGCATGGGGAATCTACGGCAGTGTCCGAGTCAGGTCGAGGAAAACCTATCGAACTTCGTGTGCAGCCAAAATAAAATGGAGGAGGTGAGAAAGATGATCTCAAAATTAAGGAATGGAAAAGCGGGAGGGGTGGACGAAATTCCCAACGAGTGTATCACAAAAAGGGGGGGGGGGGGGGGAATAGGAACTCTTGGAAAGCCTAACTGTCCTATTCAATTTAGCCATAGAAAAACAAGTGGTCCCAAATGAGTGGAGAGAAAGCAAAGTGACATTTATTCACAAAAAGGGGGAAAAAGATGTCCTGGATAATTATCGAGGGATCTCTGTCAGTAGCAACATTGGAAAAGTTTTCTGTAAAGTCCTGTATGGGAGATTAGAGGAGGTGATTGAGGAGAAGGGTTTTTTTGGGAGAGATCCAGCATGGCTTCAGGAAGGGAAGGAGAGTCACTGACCATCTGTTCACGCTATCCCAAATGATAGAATCCGCGAAAGCAAAAAAGAAAAAGATGTTTATGGCCTTTTTGGATGTTAAAAAGGCATACGATAGAGTATGGAGGGAGGGTATGTGGCGAAAGCTTGATGCTCCGGGCTTGGGAGGCGAGTTTGTTGTAATTCTGAAAGCATTATATAAAGATGTACAGAGTGAACTTAGCCTGGGTAACATAAAAACAAAACGTGTACCTATGGAGATAGGCCTAAAACACGCCAATTCTTTTTGCATTGTTCATCAAAGGTTTAGGAGATGAACCCCTGCATAGCGACGAGCGGGTAGTAGTTGGGGGCTAGTGTAAGAAAGCGAAGAGGGGCTAGCGAAAATGCTGGAAATTGTTGTGAAATATGGGAGCAAATGGAGACTCGAACTTAATGAAAGCAAGGGCAAAATTATACCTGTTGGGCGCAAAGTGGACCCCACTCGAAGGTGGAGAGTGGGGGAGTTCTGTATTCCGGAAGGTAGCAGCAAACTTCTTAGTGTTGGAGAGACAGGTGACTACGAGTATCTGGGGGTAAATATAAACATCACAGGAAGGGGCATCTATCGAAACCACACAAATAAATTGGTTCTAAAGGGTAGGCGAATCTTTAACCAAATGAAACTTATAGGGAGAAACAGTTTCAATAAAGTTTTCGGGGGTAAAAACATTTTGGGAAATGGTGGGTCTGCCATGTATAACATATGGTACGGAAGTGGTACCCCTAAACCAGACGGCTGTAAAGAGCTTGGAAACCCTGCAGAACGATGGAGGCCGCTGGATAACGGGGTCGAGTAGCACTAGAATAGAAGTAATCAGGGGTGAGCAGGACAGGATAGACTTATTGAAACTCGGTTATCTTAATTATTTGTTAAATCTCCCCGGCAGCCGATGGTGTAAAGTAATGATGTTCCAGAGAATTTTCAACTCAAATATCAAGACAGGGTGGATGGTTCAAGTGAGGGAGCTAATAGAGAACTACTCATTGCAAATCGCGGACCTTGACGTTAGGGCATACCAGGGTAAAATAATCGTCAAAGAAAGGGTCATGTGGGGATGGTAACTTTAATTGGTGAGAGGGGTTCAAATCAAAGAGATCTCTGGGTGGCCAGCCTGATAAAGAGAAGCCTGGTTTTGAAGAGTACCTAGATGGCACCTTTGCTGTTCAAGCTGAGGTCGCGGTTCCTGGAGCTGAGGGGAAAAATTGGGAAAAACAGTGAAAAGGAGTGCCAGATGTGTAAACTGGGCGTGGTGGAGACCCTGGAACCCTTTCTTCTAGAGTGCCCAAAATACCAGTCTAAAAGAATAAGATTCACTGGGAGCATAATGGGGAAGTGGGGTGGGAGAATGAAGGGCATGTGGTTAGTGAGAGACTGAAAGGAGAGGGTTAATATGCTAATCGGTGAGATTGGGAAGAATGGGGCAAGAGACGTCATCAAGCAGTTCATTTCCGAGTGTTGGGAGGAGAGAAGAAGCGTGGGAATAGGGAGGCAGTTGGGAGTACAGGGTTAACCAAGGCCTTTTCACCCGAGCGTCTCACCCGAGAACCGCGACAAATCAGCGGCGGGCCAAAGTGTTATTATTAAATGGTATACTGCGAATGTGCCTTATATTATCTTTGAAGTGGATCACTTAGTCTGAATGGATTTGTCGTGCTACAGGCACTCTCACATAAGTTGTGACTAGGCAAAGGCAAATGAACAAATTCTGACAACCAAAAATATTTTAGCACTCTACCGGTTAAAGTGGAAATGTAAATTAGCTGACTTATATGCTTGTTGGAATACAAATGAAATGAAGGAATGAATGCCTCTGAACACAGCGACGCATTTGTTTGGTATCTCTCTGGAATGGAACTACTGAAAATGGCATCTCTCCGGGATACGTGACGTGATCACACCCAACACGTCGACATCGTTTAATGCGTTTCTCTGTCTGGCAATAAAGAAACACATTACTGAATTCATCGATTGTTCCCAGCTTCTTCTTAGTTCGTTTCAAGCGCCATAATCGTCTGAAAAGCCATTTAATCGAGTTATCCAAAAGAGTACATTCTCACTCTTAAGACAAATATAAGGACAAATAAGCGTGGATTGGAATAATGGCAAATGTGTATAGGGGCTAATCCATTTATCCCGGAGAAACATCGCTCTTCGTTAATTGTAAATGAGATCATTGGGAACAGTGCGATAGTTTATATTTTATTCACTTGCCTTTTTTGATCGATACGACTGGAGCAACACTGCAAATGATATGGGTTTTGCACAAATAGACACATAAATTCTCTCTCTCTCTCTCTCACTCTCTCTCTCTCTCTCTCTCTCTCTCTCTCTCTCTCTCTCTTCACAGACACACCCTGCCGTTACAATACAGTCGTCATGGACTGGGTGTAATATACAAGTGGGCGGTGATGGCATGCGTTTACCAGGTAATACAAATCATCATCAGGAAAATTTGAATTAATGAATCACCGGGTTGTACCCGGTGCTTCATTAATTAAAGTTTTGATTGTTATTCCTGTAATTAGCGTTTTGAATCTAATATTATTGCGTCCATGGAAATATTCCCCACCTGTGAAAAGTGACCATTCCACGGCGGCTGTACTGTACCCTTCATACTCTCGCAGATACACACCTCTAGACTCAGCAATACAGTAAACAGAGAAGTGTGGGAGTGTGTGTGTGTGGGGGGGGGGGGGGATGCTTTACCAATACTCAAAACCATCTTGAAAACAGGGTGTACCGCTGAATTTGAAACTGATTGGCAACTGTCAGAGTCAAGATTACTCCTCACAAATGTATGTTTTACATAGATTTTCCTACTTGAAAGGGATGATTTCCTTTCTTTAAATGTATTGAGTGGCCGGTCGACACTTTTAAAAATCCATAAGAAAATAGCTCTCGCACCAAACCCGAAACTGCTACCTACTCCCTCCATTTCTAACCATCAAACATAGTCTGTCAGCATAAGTATATGTTAACCCTTTGAATACTGATGGTACCTTCCATGTCAGTTTGACGGCAGCAATTGGAAGAGTGCATATTCATTATTTAGGGTTAGACTAATTAATATTTTCAAAGTGAAGCCTTGGGGCTGCAAGTTAAACATATTGATTTGTCTACTCCACACAGTCACTCAGCAGCCACCCAACTTGATAAAAATTTGACGCATCATGTTCCTGCGCCGGAAAGCGTCCTCTCGGGTCCAAACAATGATTACTATTTGTCAGTGCCAGTTTTTAAAAAAAAACACCATCATGAATTTACCGATGAATAATGGATGCCACTATAGTGTTTTTATTCACTAACCAGCAGTCATAAGATACCAATTGACCTTCCCATTCATGTCTTACGCTGGAATAAAACTAACCAAATATGAGATTCTAGTGTCTGACCGAGTCGAGAAAAACGGTTGCCATTGCAAAAGGATGAGGTTTATATCATGATATTTACAAAAGCTCTACTGGCAGGCAGTTAGCAGACTTTTTTCGCATTTTTAACCCTTTACCTAACATGAAAAGCAGACGACACTTGCAAAAAAAATTCTTGAATAACTAAATTTTTTCATTTTTTGTCTCAAAAACATAGGTTATGACCCCTCGTTGGAACGAGCTCGACGAGCTCGTTCCAACGAGGGGTCATAACCTATGTTTTTGAGACAAAAAATGAAAATATTTTGAAAATTAATTGGCGATTTTTGAGAATAGCGCTGGCCGGTTTTGGCCGTTACGTTGGGTAAAGGGTTAATATCGGAAGGACAGATGTTGCCTTGTGCTGGTGGAATGCTTTTGTACTGGAAAAAAATACTTAATATGGCAATGAAAGACTGGTAGATAGCTGCTGCTCGTTCTGTCACCGTAAGTTTTACTGGTAGAACTCTCAGTGCTTAAAATGTAACCATAAGGTGTAATAATATAGGAGTGCACATGTTCAGTGGAACCCGTGTTCTCAAGAACAAACGCATTTAACCCTTATGTGCTGATTTTGCACGATGACCTCGACTATGGTAAACCAAATATCAGTCCCTCGATTCTGTGTTTAGATTAAACAACAATGTCGGCATTGTATTTACCGTTCTATTTTACCGAAGCGCATTAGCAGTACCGGCAGCTAATTGTCAGTATTTTCAAGTATATTTCATTCCTCATTCACTCGCTGCAATGCTTTATACATCGTATATGATGTGTTAAGATAAGATGTTAGCAAAGTTGTTATTCAAGATCCTTCATAATTACTCAACAACTACAACACCGACGCTGTGATGAGCTGTGTCGTGTCACACAGTACTCTCGACGGTGTAATGTGCGAATGCATTCTGAATTTGCAAGGAGGTTCCACAAAAGAACCCTGTAGTTTTGACAAGTTTATTGTTCAAATTATCACATATCATCTCTGCTGTTTCGATTATTGTTATGTCGTCTGTTCCCCGACTGCCTATTTTTCTCCTCTCAAAATGGACGTATGGCATCTTGAAAGTGTTATGTTGGTGTACTATATATATGCAAGCACACTCTTATGCATGTAAACAAATTGTCAATGGGAATTGCTTACAATTTGTGACAGCATTAGTTGCGCATTTGGAATATTTGTTCGAAAGCAATAAGAAGTTTTAACGCTTTTGATTCACAAGCGAACGACCGTGGAAGCGAAAGATTGTGCTGAGTAATAGCGTAAGGACGCATAAAGAGTACGATGTGATATGACAACAATATAGACACCAACATAAAACACGATGGCGATGGTATATTTAACCTGGCCAAATGTTTCAGTTATCATAAAGCTTATTTGCTAATTCAGGAGAGGGTTTATCGGGGTAACAGTTGATGTCAGGGCATGAAATACCAATATATATTACTACCATTATGTTTATGTTTAAAATGCTGTATCAGAGACGAAATGAAGCCTTAGAAACAAGGGGGAAACTCCGATACAACATTTTGTTCATAAACATAATGGTGATGACAGATCTGTCTCACAATTCCTAAGTTTTAGTGTTAATAGCACAAATAACTAGCGTTTTAGTTTTAGTTTAATCAATATTTATTCAACAAGTAAGCTATATGTTACAGGACTGAATACCAAGAAAAGTAACAGTATATATAGTGAACATCAAGACTATAACATATATTTACAAAAGACCATTTTAGATGTAATGGGGGATCTGACAGAAAGCTAGGAGCTTATGTTGCATTGTCACCAAAAACGCTTATCGTGTCTCTGGAAGCTGTCCCATACAGCTACCTTGAACTTTTCAACCCCCTGATAAACTTAATAAGTGCGTCTGTTTAATATTTCGAAAGTAAACGCCGTGTTGTTTCAAATTGGTATGTTTCTCACGATTCAGACACAGACACACAAATAAAGTAATGCGGTTTAATAATTTAATAATTATACTTTTGAGACGAATCTTTCGATATATATATAATGTGACCCCAGTCATTAGGTGAAATAGATAAAACTTCTTGTCATTTCATGTAATGACTGTAAAATGGTTGCAGTTATTACATGTACATGAAATGCCCGCAGAATCAATTTTGGGGTTAAATTATGGAGATAAGAAGGAAAATATATCATGAATGTTTTTATTCAGGTAAGAAGTGTTTCTAGGTTACAAAAAGGTAGATTTTGAAAAGGAACATGTTTTAACATATAATCACATTTTCTATAAATATTTTTTTCATGTATTGTCACATGAAAGGCTATTGTGACAACGACTTGGACATTCCATTTTATTTTTGTATCATTTACATCAATTAGACTGGCATCTATTTTTTTCCAGCACAGTTACAGCGGACATAGCCTTGTCCTCCACAAGAGGATTCGCACTTAATAGCTTGCCTAAGTGAAATAGTTTGTGTCATGTTAGCATCTGACTCAGTCAGTAATATTTGAGGACATAAGTCAAAATGATTACGGGAGTACTTTCCCGGTAAAATATCACACTTCACACACATGGTGTACAAGTCATTCCTTTTTCTTTTTTTTTAAACATAATTTTATTTCTCAAAATAGAAATAGGGTTTGACGAACAGGCATAGCCTATATCAACGTCTCTCCCAATACATTTAACAAATTACAAAAGATAATAAATGGGTGCAAGAGCATGTGCAGTGGAGGGCAACACATAATTCTGATTTCATTAATCAACTTTTACGAAGCACTTAATTACGTTCTATGCGTGTTGCCTCCAAAAAAGGGAAATCCATTCTTCAGCAAATCTTGGGTGAATTTTCGCATGACAAACAGACATTTTCGAACATTGAAATACGTACTGGTCTATTAGATTTATGACAGCTACAGTACAGTTGTGGCCACTGAAACAGACTGATATCCCCTCTCCCCAGTCTCCCTCCTCTCTCTCTCTCTCTAAAGAGAGAGAGAGAGAGAGAGAGGGGGGGGGGGGGAGAGAGATAGAGAGAGAGTTTGGGATTTATCATAGTTCATCCATTCCATTGAAAGCGTCCCGTATCTAAAATATAGTATTGGAAAGCTTGAAAAATCTGACGATTATCCGAATTAGACAAAGATAAATCACCGAAAAGAATACTATCTAAAGTGATGTTAAACCTGCTTATTTTGTTCTGCAATTCCTGTCTCTGTCGTGACCACAGAGGACACTCAAACACAAAGTGTTGCTCGTTTTCTTCAAAATTCCCACACGAACATCTGGGGTCATCAGATATAAATCTTACGAATTTGTGAGTATTTAAATCACTACAACGCAGGCGTAGGTTGGAATGGTATATTTCCCCCTTCCTACGGCCAGTACGGTAAAACATGTAGAACAGTCTGGTCACCATGCCTTAATTTATTTTTGAAACTTTCAGCGCTTTCACTATTACGTATTTCAGCGTCAAGATCATTCCACAGCCTCACCGACGACGGCAGGAAAGATTCAAAAAAGTATTGAGTCCGACAAAAGGGGACCCTCAGTTGATCGGAATTTCTAAAGTCATACGAAGACAGTCGCATCACGGTCCTGGGCACCAAATTTGATAAATATGCGGGATTTATTCAGTTATTCATTTTATATAATATTGTTAATTTATGTCTTCACCTCCGTTCTTTCAGTGTTACATAACCAGTTTCCTTATATAATAATTCATGGCTTGACCCTCGGGAGCACCATATATAGTTCTTAATGCATCCAGTTGGAGGTCTTCTTGGTGTTTTGTTTTCTCATTTGTACAATTATCCTAAATGACATCCGTGTAATCAAAAAGGGGCAAGATAAAATAGTTATACATCGTTTCTAATGTTGATCTTGATAGCCGGTACTTTAAACTCCGGAAACAATTTACCACCGGGCCTACCCTACTAATAATGTTGTCTACATGTTTCTCCCATGAACCATTATCATCGAACATGAGACCAAGATGCTTATAACAGAACCCTTCAGTTACCAATTTATCAAGAAAATAAAGTGGGGGGTTGGGTTTTGGAGTGGTTTTGCGTGTTATACTTAGCGATAATGTTTTCGCTGGACTAAAATGTACTTAGTTTAAACAATATTTATTCAATAATTGATAAATGCATACATTTCACAACAATAGCTGAGTAACAAAAAAATATGAACAACCAAAAATACAGTATTATAATGAAACAACTAAAGACAGGGAAATTTGTAACTGTTTAAAGGAGGGATTCGACAGAAAGCTTAAAGCTTATATGTAAGTCGTCTCCCGAGCAGTTTATAAGATTACTCCTTTAGATGGTACAATACAGCGGAGAAGCTCGTATGTCGTCGCTTGGAGGCCGAGACCATTCCCATTTTATATAAGTTGAACTTAGTTGCTGCGATCATAGATCAAGTGACCCTTAAGTTAAGTGACACATCAGAAAGGTTGACAACAACAACACACCAACAACCCACCACACAATATATCTCTATCACACACGCACAACTCTCTCTCGCAGACTTCCTCTCATCATTTACTACACACTTACCCCGACACATCCAGACTCAAGCCCCCAGACCTAACACAACACAAAGAAGCGGGAGATGTCAATTTCATTCGGGCCCGGGGTACATGTGTGAACCACCCCCATGACACCCCCATGACTACCTCCGTCGGAAATTTTAGTTCCTTTTTGCTAGAGTTTGTGTGAAAAGTGGAAGACCTTTGGTCATTTTCCCAGTATTTTAACTATTTTACCAACGGAGATAACAGGCGTCACCTGCAAACAGAGTTTTTCATCTTGTTCCCCCAAAACACAGCCCAATGGCCCCTCATATGAACAAGCTCAACCAACTCATTCCAATGTAGGGTCAAAAGCTATGTCCTTGAGACAAACATATAAAAACATACGGTCGCTACGTTGGGCAAAGATATCAAGCCTCGCCCCCCCCCCTCCACCCCGACAGAGAATAGTCTGGCTTTATACCTGGTAGAGTTCGAATACGGAGTGCAGGAAAACAGCCTCGACCGCCAAGCAACGATTTGTGAGATTGTTTAAACTTCAAGATGAATTTGAATAAAAAGGAAAAAGAAGGAAGAAATGTAGCACGGATAAGTAGAAAAAAAAGAAAGAAACTAATATGATCAGCTTGAGTACATCATACATTGACCTAACACCCAAAATAATTTTATTTCCTGTATTTCTTTTTGAAAAGAGATTAGGCACAAATAAATTAAAATTAAAATTAAAATATCGAAAAAATCGGAAATATAAATGAAATGTACTTGCCATGCCTTTGCCCAATTACCTATGAGTCTAAGATCAGAATTCAGTATCTCCGATGCAATAGAGGGGTTTTCTACAATTAAGGATAATTATGTATCATCAGCATATAATCTTATGTTGGTTTTGATTTCGTCTACAATATCGTTAATATAAATATTAAACAGAGGAGGTCCCAAGACCGACCCTTGAGGCACTCCAGCTGGGATTAATTTGTTTTCAGAATTATGTCCGTTAATTACGACACTCTGACTGCGCCCAGTAATAATCTTCAAAACAAGATAGCGACATACTTCGAACTCCTATAGCATTCAGTTTTCTGAATAAGACCTTTATGCCAGACCCTATCAAAAGCTTTACTTATATCACAGAAGACAAACCTAATTTCCTTATTTTGATCCAGTGCTAATCTAATGTTGTGGTCAATGTCTATCAACTGGTATATAGTACTATCTCATGGGACAAAACCTGATTGCAGATTGGTTAATAATTATTTATCTTAAGAAACCGAAAACATGTTTGGAAATAAATTTTTCAAACACTTTACTCACACTACTTGTTAACGAAAGTTGATAATTCTCTTTTAGACTAATTAACGATTTTTTTATGAATGGGCACAACATTGGCTTGCTTTCACAAAGAAGGGAATTTTCCTTGGGCCAACGACATGCTGAAGAGTTTGGAAAATGGAAAAGCCAATTGTGATGAGAAAATGTTTAAAATTCTGTTATTGATATTGTCGGGACCATTTGCCTTTTTTCACATTAAGTTACTTGAAAATCTTTTCCACATCTCGGGGTCAGTTATAAATCCAGGGATACATAATTTACTTATGGGAATACTAGGGAGGGTCAGGTCTTGAACCGTGCCACTTTAACTAATGAAATAATTATTAAGGGTATCTGCAATAGACATGGAGTCACTGACAACCTTATCATCTTCAAACAATGAAGGGAATATCTGACTGGTATTACATTCCTGTACCGAAAAGCACCATTTTCCACCATTGTTTAGAAGAGACATTTTGCGTACAAACGGAAGATTCTGTCTTTAAATCGTATTCAAGTTTTAGCGCTCTAACTCATGTAATTGTTTCATTTCGTACTTGCCTGAAGATATGCCGGTGTAAAAGGAATGGAAGTCCGTAGGAACGTTAGTCCCTCTGGACTATTATTCCGCGGAATTATAGTCCTAGGTCTAACATTTCTAGGAATAGTAGTCCGGCGGACTACTATTCCTAGAAATGTTAGACCTAGGACTATAATTCCGCGGAATAATAGTCCAGAGGGACTAATTTTCCTACGGACTTCCATTCCTGTCACACCGGTCTTGTGGATTATCGGGGTTTTTTTTTTGCTTTTTTGTGAACCTTATCTCTAATTTTCTTCTGTTTTCGTAAACCTGAGGTCATCCATGGCTTATCATTCGTTCTTACTAAAATATACTGATGAGGAAATTAATAAACGTCTGTGACGTTTCTGTGATATAAGTAGTTAGATTTTTGGCAATTTCATTAATATCTCCAGTTAGAGTAAAGAAGGAGTTCCAGTCAGTGCTCGACAATGTAATACCCATTCCTTCTATGTCCATTTGTTTATAATTCCAAATTAATCGTTTGTATGGTTTAAAGGGGAGGGGTGGGGGCGGGGGGTACCAGGGTTTTAAGAACACACTCATTGGTTGGTGATCGCTACAAAAGGGTGGAATAGTTTCACATTTTGTAACAAAATCTGGACATGACGTCATTACCAAATCTATTAGACTAATACTTTGTTCTGTTACTCGAGTTGGCCATCTGACGATTTGTTTGATACCATTTTCTTAAGGCGCAATATAGGTGTCGGGAACCAGACCGAAATCTGGGATCACCACGTCCCAGTCCACATAACTTTTAGTTTAAACAATATTTATTTCCAATTATCAGAGACAACGACATACAACAATGAAATGTGTGTGGATTCGACAGTAAGCTTATAAAGGTCGTTTCCACTAAAGGTACATTTTCAACTGTGATGGCACGAAATGTTAATTAAATGACTTCTATAACCCAAACATTTACCATACATAGCTTCTGCTATGTCAAGTGTGTTCTATTCAATATGATATCAGAATGCAGTCATTTTGGAAACAAATATTACTACATTGGTTTTCAAGTTGAACAGAGTGAAGAAGTTTGAACAGGTGAAAGAGATAGTATTGATGGACTACAATTCTAAGAGGCCTCAACAATTCACCGAGTCGAAGGCGAGCAAGGGTAGCCCATGACACATTCTATGGGTGTGCGTGGCCAGCGAGATGAGTAGTGGTTGGACAATCGTCAATAACTCTTTATCGGTATCGGTCGGATACTTGTATACATTTATAAAGGCATTAGTAGTGGCCGTCAATCAAGGACCCCATTTTAAGTTCCAGAACCGTCGCGGTATGCAATTTATCATGCATATTATTTCTATAGTCGACGGGAAAATACTACAATTTATTGTATTGTTGAATTGAGTCTTGGTAGCATTGCGGTGTCAACTGCATTATTAGGGTATTGCAGCTGGGAACGACATGTCCCCAAGGGTCATGGTAGTGCTACTCCTTAGAGGTTCCATAAGGACAAGAACTTATACCGAGTCACAGCTGCTCGGTATTTATCTTTAAGTATCTTTTAGTAAGTAACTTTTAGTTCTTGAATTACATGAGCAGTGAATCCTGTCCCATTGTCACTCTGTAAAATAGATGGTGCGCCCATCAGAAGAAAAATGTCCAGTAAATGATGAGCAACGTCTGCAGGGCGTTTGGGCTTAAGAGCACGAAGAACAACAAACTGTGTTAAATGATCCAGATACACAAATATCCAACTGTATGATCTTTGTGCCATTAACTGCATATCTATCAGATCAACTTGTCCACGGGATGAACATTTTTTGAACAGAATTGGACGAACCACCACTCTTTTTGTCATAGGACGCTTGCGTTTTCTCTGACATTCCTGACAATAAAATTTAAACAATTCAAGTGCATCACGTGTTATAATTGCATATTTCTTGTTTAATTCCTTCACCATCCTGACACGTCCACCGTGGCCTGTGGCTATGTGAGCACGTTTAATAACATCATAGGTGTCTTCAATACTGACATAATACAATGGACTTTCTTCAGGATCAGCACGCTTCTGTATAACTTTCTGAACATCACCACACTGCATAATCTCAAGTCTGCAATAAATTGAAACAAAAATTTGGATTAGAAATACTTACAAACTAACTTAAATCTTGTTTAAAATCTCAAGTTTAACTCGTGGGTCCCACATTCGTGGAATCACAGTGAACATATATGATCCAAGGCATTGACTAAAAATTGGGAAATAAATATTGTTTAAACTACGGAGAACACCAAGTTTAACTTGTGTGTCCAACATTCAAATTACTGTGATAAGTCAACATAACCATTGAGGTGTAAGTTTAAACAAGAATTGTTCATGGAATCACATGGAACATATTGAAAAATAAACATTGTTAAAACAAATTAGTTAAAAAATACGTAAGTAAAAATACTTACTTTGAGAGCAGATATTAGTCATGTCTGTTTTTTTTGTGATTGTTAGCATCTGCTTTCTAAAGAACATCTATCATTTGAAAGTACTGAACTTTTGGAAGTAATACTTTTTTACAAACATCATACTTTTTGTAGAGCTTTGCCTTAAATTGTTCTTCACCTAAGCCATCCATGTTGCAAGTAGTGAGACACTGATATAAATGCTCATCTAGTTACCGGCTTTACAGAAATGGACCCGATGTACAGCTTTCACAGGACAAACAAGAACAAACAACAGTTTGTAATAACATATAAACATGAAAGTAAGAAACAACTGAAAAGAAAGCAGCAAAAATAACAAACGATTGATTGTTGTTTAACCTAAGAAAAAACACACCTCTGAATGGTGCATTCACACTCAAGACAACTAGCAACACGAACATACCAATTTAACACTTTCAAAGGAACATTTATGCAGAAGCCAAACAAAAACATGAAAGATAAAGAATGTCTACTAGATCTAGCTATATATATACAGTACGTGGAGAGTGGATTGTAACTAAATCACCCGCGGAGTGGACTTATCACCCAAGCTATAATTTTCAAATTTTGTACATATGGACAAAAAATACAAGCAATGTTTCAGCCAATGGACCTCCGGGTTTAACCCGGAGGTCCATTGGCTGAAACTTTGCTGGTGCTGGTTATGCTTTGCAACAAATTTGCAATTATTCCTTGGGTGGAATCTCCACTTTGCGGGTGATTTAGTGTTAATACACTCTCCACGTACTGTATATACCTGTGCGTGCAAGGTTCTATAAAAAATACGATACCGAGGAATATCGTGTTCTTCCGCAACCCGTTCAGTGTCACAAGTGTCAGAGATGTAGGCACTTGTCACACAAATGCAACGGGAGCAACGATGAATGAAATGTAGTGCTACAACTCTGAAATGCCCCAATTGCGGTGGTCAACACCCCAGCAACTACCGGGGGTGTAGCCACTTCAAAAAAGTTAAAACAAACATCCAGCTTAAAGCTCTAAATGTAAGTAATGTCGAGAACTCATCCTCCCCTTATTCCACGTGTACCCAAATGGCTGGCTCTATTTTCAGTAAAATGAAGAAACACATGGACACCAGTCTTTCGGGAGTACAAAGAGATTAGTAAAACAGCCTCTAAGTTATATAAAACTCAAATATTTCACACTGTATTAGAAGCGGTCGTCAACAAAATATAATTAGGTAACAATATCACAAATAGTAATTAAACTTAAATAAACTTAGTACAGTTATTCCTAAACCATTGATGGTTACACTAAAATAGTCCAATGGAACGTTCGAAGCGTTAATCAGAAAAAAATTGGAAATGTCACATTATTTAAAAAATATGGACATAGTTGGAATTAGCGGAACATGGCTTAAACCAAACAAAAAATTCTCGTTATGTGGTTTTGATATTATTAGGAGAGTTCGTCCCGACCAAAAAGGTGGCGACGTCGCTCTGCTAATAAGGCAGGAGATTAAATACAAAACAACACTATGCGACCACCTCAATGCTGAAGTGATTGCAGCTGGAATTGAACTTGAACAAGAAATACGTGGCCATCATATCATATCATAACAAGCCGCAAGCAACAGTAGACAGTAAAGTATTTGAATTCTTTTCCAAAAATACAAGCACTGCATATTCTTGGGTGATTTGAATTCCAAACACCAGGTATTCGGTTGTCTTAAGACTGAGCCTAATGGTGACGCCCTTTTCAACATCATTGAAGAACTCGATCTGTTCGTGGTAAATAACGACCAAGACGTAACATTCATAAGCAACAACCCACTTCATCAATCATATATCCTAAACTTGATTATCACCAGCAAATCACTAACCAGCCAAATGCCAGACATATTTATAGAGGATGATGAGCTAGGCAGTGATGACCTGCCAGTTCAACTCCACTTTGAAATGTAATACTGGTCCCTCAAGGTATCCTCCCGTGAACAGGAGGAACCTATCAAAAATTAACTGGAACCTCTTCCGAAACATTGTCGAAGTAAACATAAAGGTAAATGCCCCCCCCCCCCCACCCCCCCTAAATGCTCATGAACTAGAAAAAGCCTGCATCCATCTTCACGGGGTTATCAACAGTACAATAGATGAAATTTGTCCCAAGCAAACAGTAAAGACGCGAATAAACAGAATAACCAAACAACTCTTCAAATAATTAAACAAAAAAGAAAAGCCTTCCGGGCTTACCAATCAGAGAATGATCAAATGAAAAGAGCAGAACTTAAAACCGCGTATAATCACCTGCATGGAGAAGTAAAAAAGGCCATAGCTAACGACAATCGCGTAAGATGGGAAAAATCAACAGAAAACCTAAATGGGCTGCGAGAACGTAAGAGGTTCTGGGATATATTTAAAACTCTTACTGGCGAAAAGCGCAAAAGTGTCAATAGTAATGCACTGAAGACTAGCGATGGAACTATGGCCATGGACGACAAGGCATAAGCCATCGCTTTTGCCGAACTTCTAAAGAAAGCGCATCGTCCACAAGAAGGGAACAGATATGACAACGATTTTAAGGTAAAAGTAAATAAATTTGCCCAAGATAACAACTTAATTTTCAATGAACCGAACGTCGACCAAAGGCATGAAGACGGGAACGACCATGAATTAAACGAACCAGTAAGCGTAGAAGAGGTCATGGGTATAATCAAAAAATGCAAGTCACCTTCGTCCCTAGGAGAAGACGAAGTCTCTTACAAAATAATGAAACAGTGCCCTAACATCTTCTACTGTAGACTTACCCAACTCCTAAACTGCTGTCTCTCCTGTGGGTACTTCCCAAAATGCTGGAAAGTGGCCACAGAAGTCATGATACATAAGCCCGACAAAGACCTTACCAACCCTTCTAACAACAGCCCAATTAGCTTGCTTAGCTGTGTTGGAAAATATTTGAGCGGATTCTCACTACGAGACTTCGCAGCTATCTCGAATCAATCAACTTTTTCAACAAATGGCAAAGACGATGACTTACCTCAAAACCAAATCATCATGGTGAGTCACCACTGGTCTTGGTCTCCAGAGGGCGATGTGTGAGTCCATGTGTGAATCTATATGGTCTATACCACCTTTTAGAGTAATTGTATGTATGATCGGGAGATGACTTACATAAGCTACAAGCTTCCTGTCAAATCCCTCCATCATTCGGTAATCTGATTACTGTCAATATATGTTATATTTTGAGCTATTGCATTAGCACTGTTACTCTTCTGGTATTCAATTCTGTAACATATAGCATATTCCTTCAGTAAATATTGTTTAAACTAAATGGCAAAGAGCGTATAAGAATCAGAAAGACGGAATCGAACACGAATATAGACTGGTCGATTATATGAAAACAGCATTTAGTCAAAACGAAATCGGAACAGCGCTTTTCTTGGATGTAGAAAAAACGTTCGACTAGGTATGACACAGTGGCAGGAGATATAAAGCAGCGAAAATGGGATTACTCACTCAAATTCTGAGGATCATATCATCATTTCTAACTAACCGAAAAATCAAGGTGAGGGTTAACCGCGAGGTGTCAGAGGAAGTAATACTCCAAGCGGGAAGACCACAAGGGTCGGTTCTAAGCTCGCTTCTTTTCATAATATATGTGAATGACATAGAAAAAGTAGGGAAAAACTGTGTTGAACTATCGCAGTTCTCAGACGACAAAGGCATGTGGACGGCTAGCAAGTCCTGAAACATAATTAAAAATCGTTAACAGGATACCATTCGCAATCTTGAGAGCTGGTGCGCCCTATGGCGCATCAAACTCAATGCCACCAAAACTCAAAAAGTCACGTTCTTCAAGCAGCAAAGGAAAAAAACAGTCCCCAGTATCGATCTCCAGTTATACGATCACAAATTAGAAGCAAGCAAAGGGGCCATTTTTTTTATTTATACTAGATAGCAATCTCAATGTCTAAACAGTCACGTAAACTCCATTACGGTTAGAGCTACTAAACGTATCACTTTTCTGAAGATGATCAGAGGTAAAAATTGGGGAGCAAACAAAGATGTGCTTCTCAAGCTCTACAAATCATTTATACGTCCGGTACTAGAATACGGTGCCATAATAACAAGTGACCTGAGCAAAACCAACATTCAGAAGCTACAGAGGGTTCAAAACTGTTCCCTGCGTGTGGCACTATGCAAACCCAAATGGAAACCGATAATGGAACTTCACGAGCTAGTAAAAATAGAAACTATTGATGCGCGATTAAAAGACCTACAAAACAAAATCCTCAACAGACTCCAAGAGAGTGAATTAATGGTTGAGCAGAACGAACACCGATCCCTGAACAGAAAAACAAAATAAGTTTTCAGAAAACAAAAATTATACAATATAATTAAATTGCGTGGAGTCAGTGAGGATTGCCTCGCTACTCATTGAGGACTTTAGTATTGAGTCTGTGGGGACTGCCTCGTAACTCTTCTGAAGCGCGATTGAAACGCATTTAATAAGACCTATATAACAAAACCCTCCAGGATAGTGAATCAATGGTATAGCTGAACGAACACTGAACCCTTAACAGAAAAACAAAATAAGCCACAGTAAATTAAAATTACTCAATAGAATTAAACTGCGTGGAGTCAGTGAGGATTGCCCCGCTACTCATTGAGAACTTTAGGACTGAGTCTGTGGGGATTGCCTCGCAACTCTGCGTGTGGGGAGTGGGCTCTAAAGAAACCCACCCCTCACCCCATCCATAGCAACAATCACACAATATAAAACAGCGGGTGCCTACCTTTCTCTCTACCTATAACTTTTCTAATTGAACATTCCCAAATTTTCTTGCAACACCCTTATCAAGAAGACGCATGGAAATAGTAGACGAAGCGTAGGAGGAATTGGTCCAACCCACCTTTCTGTTAACATACACAGGAAACTACCAAACATCAGGCAAGGATTGAAACAAGCTTGGCTGGCTGGGACGAGTGTACATTTTATATAAATAAACATTTGAGTAAAGATTTATCAGCCCTTTGAAGGGATTTCGGGTGTGTGCGTTTTTTCCCCTCCAATCACTCGTCATCTGTTCCCCCTGAAGGCAGACCAGATGGCCAAGACTCAGCATCCTCTCTCCCTTATAGGCTGATGGATGACTCCCAGCTTTCAAAAACACATATTTGTGGAGTTTTTCATTTCTGTAACCGGTAAGGATAAAATGCTAGGGCTGCTCCCAAACAAGCGACTGTTTGGGTTTCTTTTTCTATTTTTCTAAAATAACCACCAAACTGCGGTTTCAGTATTACCATAAATATGCTCACTTCTCGAAGCAAACACGGAGCAGAACTGTTGTAGGTATACAAAATTCCTAACCATCTTCAAGTTCGAGATTCTCGGGGATCTCAACCCACTACCCTACTGCCAGTCGCACGCTCAAACTTAATAAGATTATTGGCTCTCGCTTCCGGCTCTCGTGGATTTATAAGCAAATAAAGCTATAAAGCAAAAAAAGTTATTCGGGTCGCAAGGGATTTCAAACCCACGTCGTCCCTTCGGTGCGCTGAAACTTATCATTTCATTCATTTTCTATAAATAAAAACGTAAACAAATCACAATCAAACGCGCGTCAAGTGTCAAAAAAGTTGCAAGAGAGGGATTTTGTATCACAGGCCCCTTGATATACGATGCGTATATGTAATTACGGATCCAATACATAATTATTACCCCCGCAGGGGCCAGAGAAGTGAAGCAGTATCTCTTTACGGTGGTAAACAATTTCTGTTTACTGGTAAAATAGGACTCAGTCGCCAGTGCTTGGAAGGAAGTCCTCTAAAATTGGCAACATGTATGTAAACAATTGACTAAACTGGACTTTATCTCCGGATTGCGGTTACGACTAGTCGTTGTGCAGAAGTATATGAACATAAACATCAATAAATAAATTGTATTACTTACTGTAAGACAAAGTTAGATAAATGCCATCAAACTCACATTGATAACCGATGTCCCTTAAGGACAGGAATGCTCCAGAATTATAGGGCATAAAAGAAAGTTTCGTTACTTTTTATAGTTTTTAGCTCACCAAATTTAATTGTGTGAGCTTATGGCATGGCTCGATCGGTCGGCGTCGGCGTCGGCGTCAGCGTACGTGTTCAATAATGTTAAAGCTTCTGTTTAGGTCACTTACTCGCCCTACTTCCATATCATGGCCTTTATAATGCTGCTATATGATGATTATTATCATTCTACCGTGATTTAACCCCCCATACCCTGCATTTTAAACATTTTTATTGACATTTTTAGTTGCGTTTAGTTTTCTGTTTAGCTCGGAATTTCATGTTTAACTTAGTGTTTAGGTCAGCTGCTGTGCTCCTTCTCTTCCCGTGGTACTTATATATATCATACATGTTCCTCAGTATCATTGTTCCATGATTAACCCCTCATACTCTTAATTTTAAACATTTTTCTGGACACTTTTAGTTGCGTTTAGTCTTCTGCTTACCTCGGAATTCCATCTGTAACTTAGAGTTTAGGTCAGCTGCTGTGCTCCTTCTCTTCACATGGCACTTATATTCATCACACATGTTCCTCAGTATCACTGTTCCATGATTAACCCCTCATACTCTGCATTTTAAACATTTTTCTTGACATTTTTAGTTGCGTTTAGTTTTCTGTTTAGCTCAGAATTTAATGTTTAACTAAGTGTTTAGGTCAGCTGCTGTGCTCCTTCTCTTCCCATGGCACTTATATTCATCATACATGTTCCTCAGAACCATTGTTCCATGATTAATCCCTCATACGCTGTTTTTTAAACATTTTTCTTGACATTTTTAGTTGCGTTTAGTTTTCTGTTTAGCTCGGAATTTCATGGTTAACTTAGTGTTTAGATCAGGTCAGCTGCTGTGCTTCTTTTCTTCCCTTGGCACTTATATTCATCACACATGTTCCTCAGTATCATTGTTCCATGATAAACCCCTCATACTCTGCATTTTAAACATTTTTCTTGACATTTTTAGTTGCGTTTAGTTTTCTGTTTTGTTCGGAATTTCATCTTTAACTTAGTGTTTAGGTCAGCTGCTGTGCTCCTTCTCTTCACATGGCACTTATATTCATCACTCATGTTCCTCAGTATCACTGTTCCATGATTAACCCCTCATACTCTGCATTTTAAACATTTTTCTTGACATTTTCAGTTGCGTTTAGTTTTCTGCTTACCTCGGAATTCCATCTGTAACTTAGGGTTTAGGTCAGCTGCTGTGCCCCTTCTCTTCACATGGCACTTATATTCATCACACATGTTCCTCAGTATCACTGTTCCATGATTAACCCCTCATACTCTTAATTTTAAACATTTTTCTGGACACTTTTAGTTGCGTTTAGTTTTCTGTTTAGCTCGGAATTTCATGTTTAACTTAGTGTTTAGGTCAGCTGCTGTGCTCCTTCTCTTCACATGGCACTTATATTCATCACACATGTTCCTCAGTATAACTGTTCCATGATTAACCCCTCATACTCTGCATTTTAAACATTTTTCTTGACATTTTTAGTTGCGTTTAGTTTTCTGTTTAGCTCAGAATTTAATGTTTAACTAAGTGTTTAGGTCAGCTGCTGTGCTCCTTCTCTTCCCATGGCACTTATATTCATCATACATGTTCCTCAGAACCATTGTTCCATGATTAATCCCTCATACGCTGCTTTTTAAACATTTTTCTGGACACTTTTAGTTGCGTTTAGTTTTCTGCTTACCTCGGAATTCCATCCGTAACTTAGTGTTTAGGTCAGCTGCTGTGCTCCTTCTCTTCACATGGCACTTATATTCATCACACATGTTCCTCAGTATAACTGTTCCATGATTAACCCCTCATACTCTGCATTTTAAACATTTTTCTTGACATTTTTAGTTGCGTTTAGTTTTCTGTTTAGCTCAGAATTTAATGTTTAACTAAGTGTTTAGGTCAGCTGCTGTGCTCCTTCTCTTCCCATGGCATTTATATTCATCATACATGTTCCTCAGTATCATTGCTCCATGATTAACCCCCTCATACTCTGCATTTTAAACATTTTACTTGAAATTTTTAGTTGCGTTTAGTTTTCTGTTTAGCTCGGAATTTCATGTTTAACTTAGTGTTTAGGTCAGCTGCTGTGCTCCTTCTCTTCCCATGGCATTTATATTCATCATACGTGTTCCTCGGTATCATTGTTCCATGTTTAACCCCTCATACTCTGCATTTTAAACATTTTTCTGGACATTTTTAGTTGCGTTTAGTTTTCTGTTTAGCTCGGACTTTCATGTTTAACTCAGTGTTTAGGTCAGCTGCTGTGCTTCTTTTCTTCCCTTGGCACTTATATTCATCACACATGTTCCTCAGTATCATTGTTTCATGATAAACCCCTCATACTCTGCATTTTAAACATTTTTCTTGACATTTTTAGTTGCGTTTAGTTTTCTGTTTAGCTCGGAATTTCATCTTTAACTTAGTGTTTAGGTCAGCTGCTGTGCTCCTTCTCTTCCCATGGCACTTATTCATCATACATGCTCCTCAATGTCTTTGTTCCATCATTAACCCTTCATACACTGCATTTTAAACCTTTTTCTTGACAGTTTTAGTTGCGTTTAGTTTTCTGTTTAGCTCGGAATTTCATGTTTAACTTAGTGTTTAGGTCAGCTGCTGTGCTCCTTCTCTTCCCATGGCACTTATATTCATCACACATGTTCCTCAGTATCATTGTTCCATGATTAACCACTCATACTCTGCATTTTATACATTTTTCTTTACATTTTTAGGTGCGTTTTGTTTTCTATTTTGCTCGGAATTTCATGATTAACTTAGTGTTTAAGTCAGCTGCTGTGCTCCTTCTCTTCCCATGGCACTTATATTCATCATCTGTTTTCCTCAGTATCATTGTTCCATGATTAACCCCCCATACTCTGCATTTTAAACATTTTTCTTTACATTTTTAGTTGCGTTTAGTTTTCTGTTTAGCTCGGAATTTCTTGATTAACTTAGTGTTTAAGTCAGCTGCTGTGCTCCTCTCTTCCCCTGGCAATTATATTCATCATACATGTTCCTCAGTATCATTGCTCCATGATGAACCCCTCATACTCCGCATTTTAAACATTTTTCTTGAAATTTTTAGTTGCGTTTAGTTTTCTGTTTAACTCGGAATTTCATGTTTAACTAAGTGTTCAGGTCAGCTGCTGTGCTCCCTCTCTTCCAATGGCACTTATATTCACCATACGTGTTCCTCGGTATCATTGTTCCATGATTAACCTCTCGAACCCTGCATTTTAAACATTTTTCTTGACATTTTTAGTTGCGTTTAGTTGTCTGTTTAGCTCGGAATTTCATGTTTAACTTAGTGTTTTGGTCAGCTGCTGTGGTCCTTCTCTTCCAATGACATTTATATTCATCAAACATGTTCCTCAGTATCATTGTTCCATGATTAACCCCCTCATACTCTGCATTTTAAACATGTTTCTTGAAATTTTTAGTTGCGTTTAGTTTTCTGTTTAGCTCAGAAGTTCATGTTTAACTAAGTGTTTAGGTCAGCTGCTGTGCTCCTTCTCTTCCCATGGCACTTATATTCATCATACGTCTTCCTCAGTATCATTGTTCCATGATTAACCCCTCATATCCTGCATTTTAAACATTTTTCTTGACATTTTTATTTGCGTTTAGATTTCTGTTTAGCTCGGAATTTCATGTTTAACTTAGTGTTTAGGTCAGCTGCTGTGCTCCTTCCCTTCCCATGGCACTTATATTCATCATCTGTGTTCCTTAGTATCTTTGTTCCATGATTAACCCTTCATACTCTGCATCTTAACAATTTTCTTTACATTTTTAGTTGCGTTTAGTTTTCTCTTTAGCTCGGAATTTCATGTTTAACTTAGTGTTTAGGTCAGCTGCTGTGCTCCTTCTCTTCCAATGGCACTTATATTCATCAAACATGTTCCTCAGTATCATTGTTCCATGATTAACCCCCCATACTCTGTATTTTAAACATTTTTCTTGACATTTTTAGTTACGTTTAGTTTTCTGTTTAGCTCGGAATTTCATGTTTAACTTAGTGTTTAGGTCAGCTGCTGTGCTCCTTCTCTTCCCATTGCACTTATATTCATTATACATGTTCCCCAGTATCATTGTTCTATGATTAATCCCAAATGCTCTGCATTTTAAACATTTTTCTTGACATTTTTAGTTAAGTTTAGTTTTCTGTTTAGGCCAGAATTTCATGTTTAGCTAGGTGTTTAGGTCAGCTGTTGTGCCCCTACTCTTCCCATGGCACTTATATTCATCATACGTGTTCCTCAGTATCATTGTTCCATGATTAACCCCTCATACTCTGCAATTTAAACATTTTTCTAGACATTTTTAGTTGCGTTTAGTTTTCTGTTTAGCTCAGAATTTCATGTTTAATCAACTTAGTGTTTATGTCAGTTTCTGTGTTTTACTTTTAAGAGGTTGTGTTTAGGTCAGCTTTGTCGCATGTTATGAGCCTGCTTGATACAGTGCTTATGTTTCCCAAAGTTACTATCAAAGAGGAATGTTGGTGAGCTTCTTGCGTCCTTCTTGTTATTTTGTTCAATTTCAGAATAATTTCAGAATAGGTTATTCAATTTTTAAAGGTATGTATATTTGTAAACAAGATTAATACATACTGGCATTCTACAGCGTGTGTCTCGGTGCATGTTTCTAGGCATGCCTTCGCTGCCTTTATAGGCACTCAAAGCTTGACTGGTAATTACTGCCATGGTCCTTATAATGCAACGTCCAGCTTCCCAGATACATGTTAGGACACCTGTTCTGTTAGACTGAAAATCATCAAAGTTGCAGCTTGGTCCATACGGTTTAATAGCTAGTGTAAGGCATGAACCAAGCCCGGGGCGGGGGAGAGGGAGCGGGGCGAAACAAGAATATTTTCAGACAGTCAGTGTTACAATATTTTGTTTCAATGGGATGGAACTCCCAATTGATTTGGCAAGTCTGCGATGTCCCCACATTAGACCATTGTAATGGACTGTACAAAAAGTAAAATACGAACTCATCACTGTTTATGTCCAATCACTATACTGCAACATCGCAGAAAAGGTAATAACCTGGGAAACGCCCACAGTCCTACAATGAAGTATCAATAACTCAATTTATTTTATGAACTTCTGTATTTAGAGAGGGCATTTCTTGGCTGATTTTTTCATTGACAAGCCCGCAGAGATGGCTGAAGGTCAATGAACGTGTGCGTGTGTGTGTGTGTGGGGCGGGGGGGGGGGGCGGTGGGGGATGATATTATCAAAGATGTCTTGGCCGTACCATTGGTCGGTTCTGTGGACGAAATTGCGGACAAAAATGGATACACAAAAGTTACATTTTCGAAATAGCTGACGACGTTCTTTCACGTCACGACATCTTTTATATTGAATGTCAGCAGATACACCAATACCTGCTCGCCTCTATCTAAGTGTGCGTGCAATGATCTGATTATTGTTTAGTCTACAGCTTCTTTTTACCAACCCGAAGATAGTTTAACCGTTTCGGGGACGGACCAGCCACATTTGTCCGGCGACACGCAAAGACCTTTGAGATGTTTCCCTCTCCTTTCCCTAACATATTTAGAAACTTGGGAAATAAATATTGTTCAACAAAATATTTTTCTATGAATTTTATTCGAAATTCCAACCGGTATAAGACATTTCCCATGCAGAATTTATTAATAATTACTAAGGATGGTATCCCCTTTATCTGCGTTCCGGGTGTTCAGCAGAAGATTATTTATAACAAAATGTTTTGTATTCTATGGATGTTCCAGTAGTAATTTAATCCCACAGCCCGGTGGGATTAAATGATTATTTCGTATTTGTCTTGTCGTCTTTTGATTGAAGAAGAAATTATTATATTTCATGCAACGGGTTAAAATACACGAAAAAGACCGAGTTAGTTGAAGATGGAATTCATTGACGAAATGCTACAAAATTTGTGTACACTTGTAGGTCATACAGTTTGCATACTCTCAAATTATAACAAACAAAATATCTTCTGATCATGAAGTCTCTGTCCAAAACGTGTGGGGGACGGGGCACATGTCGCTTGTGTCACTCCCTTTTCCCCTGGTCCGCTGATTCTCGGTGTGTCCTTTGCTCTTGCAGATTATTTATTTCAGATCGAAACTGCACACCGCACTTGATTCTGTAGCAAATCATCTTCCTCGCATTGTATTCTGTTATTCTGCTAATACAGTGTGTGTACAAAGAAGAGTTACTAGATTTTATTTCAAAGTACATAATTATTCAGACAGTGTGTGTACAAAGAAGAGTTACTAGATTTTATTTCAAAGTACATAATTATTCAGACAGTGTGTGTACAAAGAAGAGTTACTAGATTTTATTTCAAAGTACATAATTATTCAGACAGTGTGTGTACAAAGAAGAGTTACTAGATTTTATTTCAAAGTACATAATTATTCAGACAGTGTGTGTACAAAGAAGAGTTACTAGATTTTATTTCAAAGTACATAATTATTCAGATCTTAACTCAAATATTCTGTTCGAATGTTTTTTTAACAGAAAGTAGACCTTGATTTGTACGCCGCAATTAAAACGGATAAAATATCGCAAATGCCGTTGAGGTTTCTTCAGCTGGTAAAACCAGGTAAAGGACAATGTGCGTCATTCTGTGAAAAAGAACCTGTTTGAAAATGTCCATTACCAAGAATTTCCATTGAAAGACCCGGTATTTACTTTCTTATTTAAAAGATCGTTGCTGTAAATGAATTAAATAAGGTAAATCTATTTACGGATCGTATGATCCCGTGTTCTCTTTACTGAAAATGAAATCTTGTTCAGAATATTTCTTGATGGTGTTGCGTGTCAAATGTATAGATGCCAGACCAGAAGCTAGGATCTTCCAGTTTTCCGACATGGTGCGGGGAGAGTTAAAGTTTTCTGGTATTGTTCTCTGGTCATTAACGTTTGTCGAACTTGAAACTGTAATCAGTATACTTCTTTAACTCATTGAACCCCAGTGGCCGTTTTTCCGCCAGGAACATGAAACGTCATAACGTCATTAAATAGGACGGTTGTTCAGTAAACGTGTGGGGTAGACCAGTCAATATTTTTAACGTGCAGCCTGGAGGCTGCACGTTGAAAATATTGATTGGTCCATCCACACATAATGAATATGGACTCTTCTAACTGCTGTCATTGAACTGGTATGGAAGATACCACTAAACTCCAAAGGGTTAAAACAATAATATACAAGGCATCGCCGATATTGTCGTGTATTATTATTTTACTTTATTTCAAAGAAGTGCAAAAAGCGCGTATATGTTATGCAAATATCTGCGTTTGTACTGGTGAAGTGTCGTTATGTGACACATTAATGGAGAGATCAGCGTTAGCTCTTTCCAATAGTTTGTCTCGAGAGTTCGATCCAGCAGTTCAAATCGAAAAGCTCTATTGAGAAGTATACATCTCGCAACTGTTCCAGCATCCGGGAAAGAAAGGATTTCCCCACCTTCACAAGATTCTTGTTTCTGTTTATATGCTGGTCGTTTTGGAATTGTCCCAAATAACAGTTCACTGTAAATCTACGTATTATTTTATTATTTAATCTCATTTGTTTTTACAAGGATTGGCGAACAAGTTATGCAACTTATATTAACGCCTCTCCTTGGCCTAATGGCGTAGGTGTGTGGGATGACCTTCAAAAAAGAGAGAGGTGGCTGAGTGGATAAGTGCGCTGGTCTCTCATGCCAGAGGTCCAGGGATCGATCCCCGGTCGGGGAAAGTTCTCGAGGTGTCCGAACACTCTCTGTCAGCATCAATTGTGGGGTTGATGCTGTTGCAGCGTACCATCCCATCGGGTGTGGACGTAAAATCGCTGTCCTCTGTGCGGAGAGAGACACACTCCGTGCAGGCTAAAGATCCCTTCGTAGTATTCGAGAAGAGCTAGGCCACGAAGTTGCCGCTATGAAGGTTATCCCAACCACCAACTCCATTGGGCCAAAGCGACGTATACATATCATTGCGAAGACAGTAATCTAGAAAATGTGTTACATTTTTTAAAAGTTTTTTCTTGTTTTTTATGCGTTACTATATAACTTTTTTTGTAGTACTTCAAAACTAATAATGTGTAAAGCTAAGCTTGTGCTGGTTAAATGCTATTCCGGGATGGAGCATTGGGTGATGCCCCGTGGGCCTTTTCCCATGGTGTGTCGCGTGACTGTGTGTCCAGATCTCATTACCACATTAATATAAGTATACCGAATAGCCTAAATATCCCCTTATTCCTCTAAACAGATTTGAATTCTACTACTACATGAACTCCAATCACATTAACTCTTTACCCAACGCAGACGATATCAAAGTTATTATTTTAAATATCATTTTTTTTAATTTTTCAGAACATTTCAACAAAACCATATCATGTGATCCCTCATTGGAACGAACTCATTGAGCTCGTTCCAATGAGGGGTCACATGATATGGTTTTGTTGAAATATTTTGAAAAATTTAATTTTTTCAACTGCTCAATTTGCATATTACGCGGGCGATTCGTTAGGTAAAGGGTTAACAGATATTCACATCTTGAGCCCAACTTATATTACCGTCTGCTGAAAACACTACTGTATTATATATTCTTTTACAACTTTATCTTAACTGTTTTCTTTTGTTTGTTTTTATTTCACAGCTTTCTCATCTAAATATACTTCCACATCTGACACATACTCTGCCAAAGATTTCTGGATTGCCTCGTCGCTTTCGTTATTTTGAATAAAACCAGTTACCCACATGGCGGCGTCGTGTGGATCTGGACAACCCAACCCCTAAAAGCTATTTTGTAATTCTAAATACATATTAGCTTGCCTCACGTTTGTAACATCAGCCGTGATTGGTTAATTTGACACATTCTAAAAGTGATAGTACTGGAGTTTTTGGGTAAAACACGGGTACTATCGGGACGTTCTTCCCTGGAGACAAGAGAACAAAGAAAATGTAAGCTCCACTTCCATTGATCAGCGTCGATTACGCACGCTCTGATTGGAATTTCGCAACACCAAACGCTGGCGCCGTGTCCGTTTAACCTTTTTCGTCACCGATAGACACAAACTTACCAACAAATATATCATCTTCAGTGGGTGTGTTTTCAATTTTAACTGCAAATAATGAACTCAAAAGAATCAGAAATATTGAAAACTTACGTGTTTTTCACCACTTCAGTGAATCCTGAATATGAGTTATGACTTCAATCAATTATATTTCCACAAATTTAGTATTCCTCGACCTCACTGAGCCTCCGCCTCATGTTCAAAATAAATTGCTTCACTCCGCTTAATTCTAACAACTGTCGTCGTCCAAGAAACATGAATTTATATTCCATTATACCACTTATCACACAAGCTCTAATAATGAATTATAACATGAACAGCATGATACAGTTGTAAACACTGGCATTTGGTGATATAGAAACTCCCAAAGCGACGGCACTTGAGACAAGTCATTTTCGAATTTGCTGATCTAGAAACTCGTAAAGAGACGTCATTCGTTCGAAATGACGTCATGTTTTGGGATTCGACTACATTGTTATTACAAGATTGAGGGCATGTTGCAGTTAACGCTTAACAATAAAAGCTATTTTTTGTTCGGCATAATAAAATAATTAAACCGTTTCTTTTCATGTTCTATCGGTCGATAGTACCTGAGTTTGTGTGATTTCTGAAATAAAACCTGAAGCAGCGTAGGTTTTATTTCAGAAATCACACAAACTCAGGTACTATCGACCGATAGAACATGAAAAGGAACGTTCTAATATTATATTGGCATGCTTAACATAGTATTAGATCGAGCCAGGATAGGCCGGTCCCACGTTTCCAGTCATGCGAGAAGAATACGTTCGGCCTTGCATGTAGTATTTTTCAGACGTTATATAACTCTTCAAAAAGCCCTCCACCTCCACATCCATAATGTAATATTATCACACCAGTGGTACAACAAAAAAATTTACACAAAAAGGTAGATACATTCTTCTCTAGAAAAAAAGGCATTAACTTCAGAACTTACTACACACAGTGCTAGAACCGGTTACTTGTTACCTTGCATTTCTCTGTTTTTTTGTCACTGCTGTGCTCTCTGGTGATGTAGAATCTAACCCCGGAACCTCGGTGAGCTCCAACCCCTACCAGTGATAATGTACCCCATGATAGCTAATATCAGTAATACACCTCAACATCCAAAGTTTATTACCTAAGCTTGGTATTCCCAGGACGGAAATGCCAAGGCATGATACTTGTGCTTTCATCGAACCATGGTTACCTGATAGTATTGATGATACAGACTTTTTTGTTCCAGGCTTTCAAAAACCAATTAGAAACGACAGGGGTTGAAGTGGGGAGGAATAATTATCTTTGCAAAATGGAACTTATCGCCCAAGTCCAGACATGACCTATCAGTGCCCAATATAGAATGTATATGGACCGAAATGTCCAATGGAAGCATTAAACCCTTACTGGGGGCATTCTACTGCCCAGTATACTGAGCTGTCAGTTGGTAGGGCAACTGTCACTAAACTTCAAAATATAGTTGTAATGGGTGATTGTAATGAATACCAACTCACTTACAATCGTAAACATATATACGAAATATCCAGGTCATGTTCCGTAGGGCAGCAAATAGAATTACCGACGTATATTACCGAAAATTCTTCTTCACTCCTAGACCTACTCCTGTGTACTGAAACAATTCCGATGCACGAAGCTGGGGTGTCTGAACCATTTTTCGCTGATCTTGTAAGGTACCACCTACCGGTATACATAATCATAAAAACTATGCATCTCACCAACAAGAAACAAACTGTTAAATAAGCACACTCGTCAGATATGGGACTATACTAACGTAAACTATACAGGTACAGTGGAGGAGTTGGCGCCTGTTGACTAGCAAGTATTTATTTATGATACATCTATTGAAGAGAGGTGTGAAAAATTAGTAAATGTCTTAAAATCTCTGGCTACTAAATATATACCTACTCAAGCTATCACATCCCGCTCAAGTGAACCGAAGTGAATGCACAATGAGATACGCTTGCTCATAAGACAACGTCGTCGTCTCAATGAAAAGGCAAAACGCGCAAATACACCCAATTGTTGAGCTGCCTACAAGAAAAAACGTAATGACACAATCTCAGCTGTTCGGAAAGCTAAGGAGAACTATATTACGCAAACGCAAAATATGCTAACTAACCTCCTAACAAACTCGAAGGTGTGGTGGAAAACCCTCAGTGGACTTATAAATCCTAATTCAAAACATTCTATTCCTATCATCCAGTAAAATGGTGATACTTTACTATCTGACGCAGAAAAGGCTGAACCATTTAATGATTACTTCATCTCACAAGCAAAAATAGATACCAGTCAGCATAACCTACCACACCACCCTGTCCTTTAAATCCCAAGAGGCCGACTTCAAAATCGTACTAAGGATGATGGCAAAACAGCATTGAATTATCTCAAGTGCAACAGAGCAATTGATAATGACGGTATTAGCCCAAATATCCTGAAAAAGTGTAAATAGAGTATAATTTGTCCGTTAACAATACTACTTAGGGTTGCAGGATATTCAAAACTGAATACCGGTATCGGTATTCAAAAAAATACCGCGGTATACCGGTATATCGAAAACTGTTCAGATATATGAACATAAGTACCACAATCGAGACTCGAGGCATCACAGTCGGAACGAATTAGCATGCCTTGATGATGTGGTTCGAAAAACCTTTACCCAACGCAGACGATATCAAAATTTATTATTTTCAAAATTAATTTATCAGATTTTTACCAAAGCTTTCAAAAAAACTATATCATGTGACCCCTTATTGGAACGAGCTCAACGAGCTCGTTCCAATGAGGGGGTCACATGATATAGTTTTGATATAGTTTTGTTGAAATTTTTGAAAATTATTTGAAATTTTTGAAAATTATTTTTTCAACTGCTGAATTTGTATATTACGAGAGAACAAGCAGACGATTCCTTGGATACAGGGATAATATTATTCCTTCGGGGCTACAGTTTAAAAACTCAAGACGTCTTGAAAACTAAATTGTGTGTAAATAAATAATGACGATAAGCCGATATTTTTGTAATTACACCGGTATTCAATCGATATTGGTTTGAATACCGATATATATCGGTTTATCGATATACCGTGCAGCCCTAATACTACTTAATGATTACTTGCACCATTCCTACTTTCCGAAAGAATAGAAACTAGCAAATGTTTCGCCCGTATTCGAGAGCAAAGGCGAATCTGATATAACTAACTACCGTCCAATTTCTGTTCTTAGCTCCCTGGGTAAAGTTTTTGAAAAATGTGTCTTTATTAAAGTTTTTAAATTTCTCAAGTCAAACAATCTTTTGTCTACGTTTCAATCAGGGTTTACACTTATTGACTGCACCGTTTACCAACTGATTGACATTTATGAATCGATAGCTTCAGCTCTGGACAGCCAAAAAGAGATACGAATTCTATTTTGTGATATCAGTAAGGCTTTTGATAAGGTGTGGCATGAAGGTTTAATCTATAAATTAGAGAAAATTGGCATAACAGGCCGTCTCCTAGATTGTTCAAATCATATTTCAACGAAAGACAACAAAGGGTAGTTATAGGTTCACACTCCTCCAGTTAGCAACAAATTGAAACTGGTGTTACCCGGGGTTCTATTTTGGGACCATTACTGTTTTTATTATATATCAACGATATCGTCGATGATATTGACTCTGATATACGACTATTTGCTGATGATACACCACTCTCTACTCTGGTGGGGGACCCAGTTTACTCGACAGAAATAATGTCTAATGATACAACGAAAATAGAATGGTGGTCCAATCAATGGAATGTGACATTTAATCCATCCAAAACAGTAACTATGACAGTCACTAAAAAAAAATAATCCCCTACTCCAACCGACACTGAGAATGTTTAACCAACCGATCCAGAAAGTTACTTCACATAAGCACCTAGATCTCACTTTTAATAATCGTGGGAAGTGGAATGATCATATCAATAAACTTGCTGGGACAGTCCCCCCTAGGCTAGCGTCATGGTAAATCTTTGTTTGTTTTGCCGCTGCCGGGATACATTGTGTATTTGATGCATACGGACGGTGTATTTGTGAAAATACTGCTGTAACTGTCGTAATTAGTTTTCTTATCAACTTGTGACCTTGACAATGGACCTATTCACCTGAAAATGAAAAATTTATTTCATGAATTAACAACCAACTTGGGTGAAACGTGTATCGTTCTATATTGTGGGAAGGGTCATGTGACCCATGTTTGTCTGACAGTGACACGGATTTTCAAGACGGCTCTTATGGAAACCCGTTCATTCTTCCAGGTGAGCTTCAAGGACGAAGAGAATGTAGTCACTGGAATTAACCGCGACAAGGAATGCTGAGGTAGCAGACGTTACAGAATGTCAAGGGCAATGTCCATAAACCCCATGGTTGGCCAGACTCACACACTCACTAAACTAGCATCCACCAGCAGGCTGCATTTTTTTTCCATTAATGCAACTAGGAACTTGGCAAATTCAATCGTGTTTGACAGAGTTAATTGAGTTATGTTTCCTTTTTATTTTCTGCATATCTGTAGCATAACCGATTTGTCAGTCACTTTTTAAACGAAAGTTGGTCCAAAAGCGTTATGATATTTTTATTTATTTATTTGTTTTTATATTTGTGTCTGTGTGTCTGTGTGTGTGAATTTAAACTTCAGTGTACCATAGGTCAAGGTCATTATGCCAAAAAGTGAAGAGATTTCATTAATTACATTCAAACCTTCAGTATTTCAGTGCGTGCGTGCGTGCGTGCGTGCGTGCGTGCGTGCGTGCGTGCGTGCGTAAAGGAAATTATTAGTATGTCTACATATTTCTTTCGGCCACCGGGTAGCATTGATTGTTTAGTCCACTCTCCAGGCGAGTGATTTGAATGCCCAATGCTACGAATGGGATAAGCAACTTATTTTAACACCCAATTATTTATTTGTATTATTTACGATAAAAGCAGAAGCTGGTGAGTTCTCTGTGTTCTTCACCTTACAGAAAAGTAGCAAGATACCATGGTAGTATTGTGTCAAAATGCCTTCGTATAACATTTATTGTCCTGAAATACCATGGTAATGCAATATAATATTTTGTCTTAGGCGCCATGTTTCATCTAGCTGACCATGTCTCATCAACAAGACGGACATCAAAAAAATGAAAACGACATCGGAAATGTAAATAAAAAACAGATGTTTTTCCGGCGTGTTCACAGCCATGACCAAGAGACACTAGAGTTTTTATTTCGCGTTTGCAAAATTGTTGATTCGAAAATCTCCGTACGTAAGTCATGTCAGCTACGACATTAACCTTTTTGAACCCCGATGGTGTCTCTCAAATCGGTTCAATGACAACAGTTGGAAGAGTCCATACCTGTGGGTTGAAGACCATTCAATATTTTCAAAGTGCAGCCTTCGGGCTACTCTTTGAAAACATTGATTGGTTACCTTACACATTAACAAAACAGTCAACGTACTTGGCGAAATGTTCCTGGACCGAAAAAAGCGACCTTTCGGGTTCCACAGGTTAAAGGCTCGTTCCGGACAACCGTGAAATAGGTTTGGAAAGTTGAGTCTCTCGTTTTCCCGCTGGCCAGAATTGATGGAGAAACTACTGCGGTATGGGGGGGGGGGGGGGGTTAATTCGAGGTGGTCATATAATAAAAACACTTTTATATGGGGCTTTTGGTAAATTTGTAGTCATTTCCTTGAATACGTTTACTTGTATTAGGAGATATTAGAAGGTTTATTTCTTCTAAGAAAATGAATGTCAATATTACAATTTTATTATGCAGTTCAGTGGAGAAAAAAACAAACAAAATGATTGAGCATTCCCACTTGCATAACTGCCGTGAGTGTGTACGACGTCAGCTCTCGTCGGAATGCTCCTGGAAATTAATGCGAGACGGTTAGAGTAACAGGTTGAGATGTTAGTGGAATCCTGGAAACTCTCCGGATTTTAAGGGTAAAATTGACTGGTATAATTTTTTTTCTTTTGCTGTTACAAACCGAAGTTTTACACAAATGGAAATATTTCCGCAAACTCGCCAAATGGAATTGTGATTCAGAGTGTAAACTACCTTGTCATTCACCGATATATTATTCACAATACAAGCTATTATTCTCTTGTGGTATCAAGTCGTCACGTTGTCTAAGAAAAGCACGACTATATATATAACTTTCTTTCATGATGAAGAGAAATATATGGTAGACAAAAATGAAATATCGATTATTCTTTGAATGTTTGAGTTCTATACAAAAAATCGTTCATAACCTTTTTCATATTCGAAGCCACGCGAGCATTAAAAATGTTATGTCCAGTGTGTGAAATTTAACTCTCTTTCACCTAAATTTACAACACATAACCGCACTCAGTCAGTCATGTTTTAGTTCTGTGACACCGGAGCACTCGGTGTACGAAGGTCTGTCCCCATCACTGTCTTTTTCGGATATGAAACGGAAATGCACTATCCATTAAAGAACTGCTAGTTCATTGATCTAGAAACGCGCGGATATGGGCTTGGAAAAGGACCTTTTCAATCAAATTTCCAGTTAATACGTTCATTGATATTTTTTACCCTTTATGTGTGGGGCATGCTTGGTTGTCTGGATTGATGGCATATCAGGGGTGGCATATATCCATTTTTGTACAGTTTAATCTTTGTCTCGGGGACATCTATTAACCTTTCTAGAACCATATACTCTACAAGCCGGTTGGTTTTATTATATGTCCTTACAGTTCGATTGTTATGAGGTGTTGGCCAGTATAGTAGAAAACTTAGAGTCGTGTAGTACTTTTTGCTGCATTGAGTTGGTTTGTTTGTTATAGTGATTGTGTAACAGTATTTGTAGTAGTAGTAGATGGAGTGGTAGATGCAATTGTAATGAAATTGTTGATATGGAATTTGTTGGTGTACATGCTGTTGGTACTATGAAGCTTAGTGTAGTAGTTTTTGATGTTGTAGGTGTTGGTGTGGCAGTTGTTGGTTGGTGTCGTTGGTTTACTGGTAGATATAGTAATGGTTAGTTTTGTAGTTGTGGTGGATGGGGTGTAGTACCAGTAACCAAAAATGCCCATAGCACAACTGTATTCAGTATACAAAAGTCTCAAATAAACTATTGTCATGACTCATGTGGTCTAATACCTATCGAAGCCAAACGAATCGGCCGCATCCGCCCGCGCAATATGCAAATTCAGCAGTTGAAAAAATATTATTTTTCAAAAACATTTTCAACAAACCATATCATGTGACCCCTCGATGGAACGAGCTCGACGAGGGGTCACATGATAGGGTTTTGTTGAAATATTTTGCAAAATTTCAAGAAATGATATTTAAAATAATAAATGCTGATATCTTCTGCGTTGGGTAAAGATAGGTACAAACTGCACATACTGTCATACCATACTAGATGATCTAACATATCCAACAACACCACAAAATCTCATTCAGAGGATAGTAAAATGCCCAATGACAGTAACAAGCATCAAGTGCTCATAGTACTCAAACATTTGTACATACCGTTCATACCATACTACGGCAGCAGACAACCACACATACCTAACAATATCGTCTAGACATATGTACTACCTACAGTACGTGGAGAGTGTATTATCACTAAATCACCCGCAGAGTGGAGATTCCACCAGTGCAATAATTGCAAATTTGTTGCAAAGCACAAGTAGCACCAGCAAAGTTTCAGCCAATGGACCTCCGGGTTAAACCCGGAGGTCCATTGGCTGAAACATTGCTTGTGTTTTTTGTCGATATGTACAACATTTGAAAGTTATAGCTTGGGTGACAACTCCACTCCGCGGTTGATTTCGTTACAATCCACTCTCCACGTACTGTATGGCAACACGATGGAATAAAGTGGTTTAGTTGCATCAAGAGTTAACAGTTTTTAAGAGACTTAGAAGAAAATAGTAATGTCTTACTAAACCTGTTGATTTCGGTGACAAAAGTGGTGATTTTTTATGACAAAATCTTTTGTAATAACTGACGACATTTGTCATAGCTCCCACTTTTGTAATAAAATCACCAGGTTTTGTCATAGCTCACCACTTTTGTAACAAACATTGCCAGGTTTTCTCATGAAACGAGTATTCCAGTTTTGTTATAAAAATGAACAAGATTTGTCAAAAAAAAAATTCAGCATTTTTGTGATAAAAATCAATAGGTTTGGTAAGGCATTACTATTTTTCACTGGTATCAAGACACTATTTAAGGAATAGTGCATGGCTTGGAGTTGACTACGCCCATATAGTGCCCAGTGAGGTGGTGTAGTTCCCGCCGCGAAGCGGAGGGAACTACACTACCTCACTGGGCACTATATGGGCGTAGTCAACGACAAGACATGCACTAATCCTTATATTATATCGAACACCCATCAAGAAAAACATCTGTCCGATTTGTTAATCTATTACCAAGGTAGCAGCCCTACCAACCAGCGTTATATAGAAAAAAATAGCATGTAGTTTTTAAAAAAACATTTTCTTCTTCCAAAACACGGCTAACTTGGATTATTGATATGAGCAGAAGACAGATTTTGAATCGGTCGGCAAGGGTATACAAACATTTCCCCCAAACGGAACTGTGTATTCTAGAATCGCGCAACTCGCGAATAAACGCTAAAATTTTCGAAATTTGACAACGCAGTTTGATAATTTCCACACATTTGTCACACATATACATTACCGAATGAGTCAGTACGGGATACCAAACGCCGAAGATTCAAATGAATTCCATTATTTATTCCTTTACTGCCCAAAACAAACAAATGAATAGCGAAATAATATGAGCAGCGAAGCAAACGATCTTTCATATCCGGACTCGTTCTTATACCCAGGTATGGATCAGTCTCTTCGAAACGAGATATGGATCATCTTCTCAAGGAATAAAATGAACGCCTCGGAAAATGTGACTTCAACAATGGAAAAGCGATACATTTTTCCACAATGATTTCTTTCTGGGTCGTTTTGTGGATGTTGTGCCTCTGTGAATCGATATTTAAATTTAGCCTGATTAGTTTTATTCGCCCAGTATGAAAAGAAAACTGATATAGTAGTGTGCTAAAAATAGAAAACGTGTAATGCCTGGATGTAGTGCCTGGTCAGTTCTGTGGATGCAGACTACACGAAATAGGGTATCGTCTTTCAGCCAATCAGAATGCAAGGAAGTCACGTGAGATATAATATTAACCCTTATACTATTAACCAGCCTAATGCTTTACACCATCATGTTGTTGCCATTGCAGTACGCATTCTAGCTGGCGTGATATTATTTACTGGGTGTGGTTGTATGGTATGGACGTGTAGTATGGATGGTATTTACCCCCGTTGGTGTACTTTTAACCGTTGTTACTATTTACTTGCCTTACGACTTTTATCATCACCTGGTTGCTATGGGTAGTACGTAATAGCGTGGAGACGACCTTGTACAAGCCAACGGCTTACTGTCGAATCCACAAACATCTTCATGTTGTATACTGTACTCACTGAGGTTGGAAATAAATATTGTTTAAACTAATAGCATGTCATGTGTTGCGGTGGTGGTATGCTTGGTTGTTTGGATTGGTAGTAATATATGGATGTCCTTAGACTAAAATGTTAAAAAATGGGCAAAGGCCACCCACACTATGCTAGCAATCCAGACAATCTAGCATATCCCACATTGTCGCGTGACATATCATAACGTACTACCTATAGCAACCAGGGAATAGCAAAGGACGTAAGGTGATAAGTAGCACCAATGCTTAACAGTACAACAACAGGGGTTAATATCATCCATTCTGTACTCCAATACTAGACAACCACATCCCAATAATATGTCCATACTTTACTACCATACTCGACAACCAAAACCCAATAGCATCGCATGACCAGATAGTACCCACTCTAATAGCAACAACACGATGGTCTAAGGTATTGGGATGGTTAGTTGCATTAAGGTCTAACAGTTTTTTTATGCGAGTGAAAAACAGTAATTTCTCTTGTGACAAAACCTGGCGATTTTATTACAAAAATGATGAGCTATGGCAAAACTTAGCGGCTTTATTAACAAAAATCGCTAGTTATTATAAACTTGTTCGTAAAAAGGCGCGTAACAACAATGTCGACTGAAATCACTGATTTCCATACAAATGAATTGCTTGATGGTCAGCGGAAATATGTCGCAACTGATCCTGTCCCTCCTCCTCCACAGGAGACTTGATAACTGAAGAGGATTCAAGCGTAGATATTGCGTAGGAATTTGAGAATACCTCGACGATTCAAAAATTCCAGAATCGTGGTAACACCAATCGAATCATATCGACTCATCGGGAAGATTTAGAATCAAATCGAAATTGGAACCGATCACAGAGGCATATACTAATGCTGGTGGTTAGTTCTATGTGAACAAATGCCTACTTATTTCTCTGATGATATCCAAAGAATGTTTCCAGTTGTTTTGACGCAATAAGAGAATACACTTGACGTTAATTGGTGAATTTAGTGATGTATGGCCTGGGATCAAATATTAAAGCTACATCGCGTTAATACATGTGAAATAATAGCTATCCCTAATGGTTTCACATCCATATAATAACCAAATTTGATTTGACGTTGATGTTTTGTATCGAATTATCTTTTGTCTTTTCGTACGGGAAATAAAATAAAATGTTGCTTCTTTGAATTGAGGGCGCAGTATATCTTCGTTATCTTCAGATCATGACACGTGTCATCCAACATCAGTTAGAAAGCATCTTGGTTAGTGCATCGCACTTTTTGTCTTGAGTCTAAAAATCCAATCTGACCTGAATCTACGTTGCGTTATTAAACACTACACGTCGAACCACTCTCTCAAATATCGAAGGGACTAGTGTTGACGTGCGCTTCTGTGAATAAATAAACAAATAAATAAATAAATAAATAAATAAATAAATAAATAAATAAATAAATAAATAAAGTCGCAATGTAAAAATAAATTTATTACAAGATTACCTACTCTATTATATATAAAAAAGCCTTTGACATAAATTTTATCTTTACACACCAACTGTGGTGAACACGCCATTAATGGGATTTCAGTAGTTAAAATGTACACCTGCAGTGGAACTACATCCAAGTTGACCCTTTGTGACCTCGCCTTGAATGAAAACTTGTCTAAATTTATCGTTCGTCGCCTCGTGAAGAGTGAAATGAAACCTGTAATTATTTATTACGTTTATAAATAAGTTTATCTCATAAGATACCAAAAATTAGCAAACATACGTTGTCTCGTGTTAATAAAGCATTCATAACTCTAAATAGCATGTTACTATGTTATTAAAATAAAAAAGGCCCGTAATTTGGGCGTTTCGTTTTCTATTTCGTTTCGGCGATAAAAATGCCAGCGGACGGACCACCCACTGGTGCTCGTGTAAACAGAAACAGACTCGCACGTGTGAATATTGATTTATTTAACGTTTAAACTCTTATTAATCTGTGAGTCAAAGGCTCACGGTTAACACCACTTCACCACCCGTGGCTACTATGGCTATATTCTATATAAATAAAACATTACAAAATAAATAAATCAATAATAATTGAAAATAGTCCCAGTGTCAAGAGGCAGCAGTGTGGCGTAGAACGACAAAGAAAGTAGAAAAAGTATCACGAGTTAGCGCGCATACTGCGAACTCATTCCGATATGCGCACTTGGAACAACTTCAGAGGTACAGGAAACGAAGTTCAGTAAAATGGGAGTTGGAACAAGCTATCAGTTGGTAGAAGATATCGCACTGCGGTGGATCTCCAGAATTTTGAGGAAGGTACTGGAGATGCTAGCAGTTCTTCTCTGAGAAAAAATTCAACAATGTACTATTTTTGTGTTTGTGTTAGTGCAATAAATAAATTAATTAATTAATAAAATAATTAATTAATTAATTAATTATAATTAATTAATTAATTAATTAATTAATTAATTAATTAATTAATTAATTAAAAGAACAGCAAACTATAGGGTGATCAGGGCTGTAGGATTAATATAAAACATTTTTCATTCAAGTCCGAAAGCGATTCACTCAGTTGTTACTAACATTCTTGAACGACACGTTAGTAGGTGATAATTGCGGATTCACGACCACTTTGTACATGTACGTGCACGGTTTACGTACACCATGCGTTTACCAACGTGGGATTCAGTGTTAAATCGCACGCTTGTTCACAAAAATGTCCAGTGTTCTTGAATCCGCTGTTTTTTGTGACTCCTAGATCGCACTTTTAACGTTCAAATACTCGTGGTGAACGTTGAATGTTACACGTTTTTAAAAAAAAAGTGAAATTGTACATTTTCACTTTTTTTTTACTTTTAAAAATTTTTGTCAACCTTCCCATCGCAGATCAGACCATCGATCCATCGTTGGTGAACGCGAGCAAAATTCTAAGCTAGCATAAAAAACGGTTTGCGGATTCTAGACCAGTGGTCTAGAGTCCGGAATTGTTTTGAGGCGGTGGGTTTTTCCCCAAAAAAACTTAACAGACTACTATTGGACGCTTCCCTTTCTGACGTAAGTGGGGGGAATACCCGGATTTTTTCCAAGAAAATCTTAACAGACAACTATTGAACGCTTCCATGTCTGACGTGAGTGGGGGGAATACCCGAGGAAATAAAAAAAAAAGTGATCGATATATATAGGAGAGAAAAAAAATATATAAATAATAGTTATTTAAAAAATAAATATATCAAATCGAATAGATAATAAAAAAAATACGTAAATCATGTGCGCTTCCCAGACTATTAGAGCGAGGTTTCTTTTAAACATGCTGATGAGAGCATACGCAATCTGCGTGAACGAAGAACTACGTCCCATCTTGTTAGAACGATGCGTCGGATGTCGGGATCATCTAGACTTCGATCACGAGAATCATTCGTGTCTGACGATGGAAAGGGAAGATATGGTCGTCAAGTATTTCGAACCGGCGTTCGAACGCGTTAGATTCGACGATGTGATCACGCTTTGGAAGAGATTTGTCCTCTGTAAGAATCAAGACAAGCCTACAGTTTCGGAAGAACTGAAATTGGCGAGTAGAAGTCTGACTTTAGAAGCCAAGGGATGCATCATGAAATTATTGTTCAATGAAGCATACGTCTAAGTTTTCTCGTTGATATAAAATAAGGGAGAATAGAAAATAAAAATAAATACACACGTACAATTTTTTATCTAATATTAGAAAGAAAAAAAAATACAAAAATGAGAACCGGAAATAAATTGTATCCGCCGTTAGTAGACGATGAGGATGAGAAGCTGATCAACGTTTTGCCGACGACACCGTCGCTAGAAGAAAGAGAAAGAGGAGAGAGGTATCGCATCGATCAAATCAGTAGAATCCAAGAGTATCTAACTCGAGAGAGAGATTCTCGTCATTCCCTCAAGAAGAAGTATTCGCGCTTCGTGAAATTCGTCAACGCGATCGACATGACACTCATCACGATTTCCATGGGTTTACACGCGGCCGGCATCGGGTTGTTGTCAACCGCGGTCGGCATTCCAATCGTGTTGACCGTAGAAGGAGTGGCTCTCGCCGCCGGATTGTTTAGCATGCTCGGAAACTATTTGAGTAGGAAATTATATCTGAAGGCAAGGAAACACGACAAGATTCGCGTCTTGGCCGACTCCAAGATCGACACGATATCCAAAATGATCTCTATGGCGTTGAAAGACGGTAGGATATCGGACGGAGAATACTTCGCGATATTGAGCGAGAAAACGAAATACGATGCCATGAAAGAAGCCGTGAGAATCAAGTCTCGTCAGATCATCAAGGAAGAGATGAAGGATTCTCTCGTGGAAAAGGGGAGGAAAGAGGCCAGGGTGGAATTCAGTAAAATGATAGAACTCAAGAGCAGCGATTGAAAAAAAATATATATATATATATATAATAAGAACAGAATTAATTAATTATTCAATTTATATATAAAATAAAAAACGAAATTAATTTAAATAACTCTTAAAAAAATGTATTGCTTAAAGTGTAAGAGAGTTACCGAGACGAGTAATTCTAGAGAAGTGCGAACTAAAAACGACAGACAGATGCTTCGCGGAATTTGCGACGTGTGTGGTTCTATCAAGACTAGATTCGTCAAAAAAAAAAGAACGCGAGCAAAGGTAAAGGCATCGTTAATAAAATGATCAATAATCTACCTTTCAAAATGCATCTGCCCGGTCACAGTTTCACGGGACCCGGAACGAAATTGAACAAGAGACTCAACGCCGATCTGACACCCAAATCTTGGAGCAAACCTGTGAATAGGGTGGACGCGGTCGCGTATGATCACGATCTGTGCTACGCCGGACATCCCGACACCAAGACTCGCAACGACGTCTGCGATAAAAACATGTTGGGGAAATTGAGAGGCATATCGAATCCGACCAGGAGAGAGAAGATAGAACGTTCGCTGGTCGGCAATCTGATCGGTGCGAAACGTCGATTCGGATGGGGCGTTCAAAAAAAAAAAAAGTGCATCTGAAAAGAAGAAGAAACAATTAATGACGAGCGAATTGGTCGAGCGAGGAGTTACACAAACCCATAGTGCGTAAATTTCGAAAGAGAAGGGTGTTCGTGAAGGATTTGGATGATATTTGGTCTGCCGACTTGGTCGACATGAGATCGTTTTCGAGGTGGAACGAGGGCGTCAAATATCTATTGACGGTCATCGACGTGTTTTCCAAATACGGTTGGATCAGAGCTTTGAAGAATAAATCGGGTCCTTGAGTCGCCGAGGTTCTGAAGACCGTGTTCGACTCGTCTTCTCGAAAACCGATTAAATTGTGGGTGGATAAGGGAAAGGAATTCTACAAAAAGCACGTTCATCGATTGGTCGACCTCTACTCGATCGAAAACGAAGAGAAAGCCAGCATGGTGGAACGTTGGAATCGAACGATGAAGGAAAAGATATATAAGAGAGAAAAAAAATAATAAAAAATAATTAAAACTATTTTTAGATAAAAAAAGCAAGTTAATTAATAAACAAAAAACTAAAAATCCTTTAAAATGACAAATATACTAGATATAGCACAAAGCATAGTGAAAGATGAAAGTATTCAAGAATATGAGGTTCACAAATACGAACCGGTAACTGAACGAGTTTGAACAATGCGGGAGAGATAAGAATCAATGTTCAAACTCAAGATCTATTCATACATCCTAGCGAGAGTTACATAGTGGTGCAGGGACGTCTCACCAAGGAAGATGGGAGCGACTAAGCCGATGACGACACGGTTACTCTAGCCAATAATGGCATCATGCATCTATTCAGTAATATAAAATACATGCTATCCGGACAAGAGATAGAATCTGTTTTTCATCCCGGTCAGGCCACCACGATGTTCGGACTCTTGACGTATCCTGATGATTTTTCGAAATCCAGAGGACTTAATCAGTTGTGGGTGAAAGACACCGTCGGCCCTGCTAGCGCCGCCTTGATATTCGACTACGTCGTCAAGACGTCCAGACCTAAAGGAACGTTTTCGTTCAGGATACCTTTGAAACACATCTTCGGATTTGCGGACGATTACAACAAGATCATGTACGGATTCAAACACAATCTGACGTTGATTCGAAAAGGAAACGACGACGCAATAGTGAGTCTCACTGCGACCGATGCGGGTAAGATATTCTACACAAGATATCGTGGTTCGTTCCGCATGTGGAGCCTTCGATTGTGGAGAAAGCGCGTTTCTACAAGATCATAGAATCCAAGAGTAAATTACCCGTGGGATTTAGAATGAGACAGTGCGACACGGCTAGCATTCCTCCCTCCACGAATCACTTTGATTGGAGATTGATGGTGAAATCCGCTTCCGAGAGACCGCGTTTCATCGTGGTTGCGTTTCAGACCTATAGGTCTCAGGAAAAGAATGCGTCGCTGTTCGATCACTGCAGTTTGAGAAACATGCAAGTGTTTCTGAATGCCACGAGATATCCAGCAATCGATTACAATGCGTCATTCAACAAGAACGATTTCTGCAGACTGTACGGCGACGCCGCAGATTTTAGAAAGAAGCATCACGGTCTAGACGAATTGATGAGCAATCCTAACATATCTCCCGGCGAATACAAGTCGATGTATCCCATGTTCGTATTCGACGTCAGTAAACAGAGTGAACGACTCAAGAGTAGCGTCTTAGACATTCAGAGACATACAGAGAATTACAATTCGAATCGGATGGAAATAAGATGTCGATCATTCGATGAGAGACGAGTGTGTGAAAAAAATTAATAAACGTTAAAAATGTGGATGTAAGGTTAATTATAAACCAAAATCTCGAAAACAAAATGAATGTTTTTGACACGAAAACAACAAATCATCTGTTCACTTCAGATTACTACGACGTTAAAATAAAATACTTGGAAAAATGGATTCAAATTGAATATGAAGAACGTAACACAAAAAAAGGATGGAATAGTTGTGATTTTAACGAATATCATTTAAAAGAAAAAGAAGAGTTTGATCTCATAAGATCTAACGAAGAAATTATAAAAAAATACAATTTTAAAATGTCGCAAATGTAAGAAACGTCAAATAAAAATCGAATCTCAACAAACTAGATCTGGTGATGAACCAACAACCGTATTTGCAAAGTGTATAAATTGTAATCATAAATGGATAGAAAATTGAAAAAAGGATGCAATTTTAATCATCGTCATAAGTGACAAAATTCTTTTACTAAAGAAAAAAACATTTCAGATATCGTATAATAATATATAATAAAAAGTTATCAAAAAAAACAAAAAAAAAATAAAAGTAATGAGATCTAGAGAGATTGAACATCTTTCTAAATCTCATTACTTTTTTTTTTTTTTTTTTTATAAATCACACATTATTTTTTTTTTTAATTCATTATTTTCCACGCGTTCACTGTTTGTTCAAAGGAACTAGTTCGATCAGTAGACTCACCACGGAAGTGGGGGCTTCGGGATTATTGGTTTTCGTAACAAAATTAATCCTGTCTCCGGCGTTCGCTTTGAGAGGCGTGCCGAACGTGCTAACATTCGCGTGTTGATTCTCAGTCTTTTCGACGCTGTATCTCTTATCGCTCTCTACTCCATTCACCATGAGATTGACGACCGCTCTGTTATTCAAATCCGAGGAAGCCAGACTCATTCGAAGGATTTCACCTCCCAGCGGCATGGGATATCCCACCTGACCATGTTTCGATCCGCTACCTCCATTTCAGAAAGACCACTCAGCTTTTCCTTCATCTAAGGTGCCGGCCTCTTCGGCCCACACAGTGATCAATTGTCTAGCATATTTGACTTTCTCAACCACCGAAATCAGGGTGCAGGCATCCATCATGTTCACGGGATCTGGTAGATTCGTGAGCGCGTGTCCACCCATGTCTAGTTTACCTTCCATGATGTCACCCTTTCTCCAGACCGAGTTGTCATCCACGTACTTTCTGCTGACCACGCTGGAATCGAATTCGGGATCGTGATCGAGACCGAATAAATTGTGACCGTTCATGCTGATGCCACCCTCCATGGTTCCGCCAGATTGTTTGTTAAGGTAGAGATCGTCCACTTGCAATTCTATGTATTCTTGTGATTGTATCACGGCAGAATCTACGTAGCCCTTGTTGACCGCGGTTGAGTCTGCATCCGTGTCATCGATCTTCGACAGATTCAATATCTTGTTGAATCCTGCATTCAGATCTGATTTCATTTCTCGTCTGTCAGACTTTCTCTGTTCCAGATCTACATAGTGTTTGGTCGCCACGTCCTTGGGATTCGTGGGAGTGGCCACGTTCGTTATCTTGTTAGAATTGGCGTTCAATTCCGAGTGCATCGTTTTCTGAACGTATCTATTTCTCAGGTGTTCAGGTGTTCGCTGAATCTCGCGTGAGTGTCGTCCATGTATTTCTTGGTCGCGGCATCGGTGGGATCTATGGGATTCGCGACGTTCACCAAACATTTGGATTTCAGATCGAGATCGTCGGTCATGGTTTTATCCACGTAATTATCTGGCAGGATTCATTCGAAATTGGCGTTCCCCCTGTCAACGTATTTTTTAGTCGCAGCATCTGTGAGATCTATCAGCTCGGGAAGATTGTAGAGCTTCTTATCGTTCATGTTCAAAGGTTCTTCTCGAGGTTCGTATCTCTGAACGTAACGTTCGTCCAAGTTGGCATGTTCGTAACCATCGTCGACTTCGAATGTCTTCCTCTTCTTTCTTAGGTTGACTTTTTCGTCATCACTTCTACCAAATTTATCGACTGGCATGTTGTTGTAGGGATTTTTTTGTTTTTTAGAAAAAATATATTCAAAACGCAGTTTATTAAAAATGAACTATGTTATTTTATTTTTCGTTTTTATTCGATTAAAATTTTTAAAATAATTTTTTATCTTTATATATACTATAAAAAAATCACTCTCTAATGTAAATCATTGAGAATGTCTTGAAACCGATCTCCTTCAGAACGTAGAGACACAGGTGACCGCAAAACACTTGATCTGGTGATTGCTCTTGTTCCGTGTTGTAACGAACCATTGATTTGTTGAAATAGTTGTTTATTTCTTTTGGTGGCGAGATTCCGTAGCTGTCGAAATAATAATTTTTCTTCTTCCCATTCTTGATCCACGCCACCCAGTGAGTGCCTTCACCCGATGAATCATCTAGATTTAAAATTCCGCATTCCGATTGTCGAGGTCTTCTCTTCGGCAAGGCATCTCTGGAAAACACGCCTAGAAAATCTTTGATTTTCAAATCTTTTGCTGCATTCAACAGATCGATGTTGGATAGGGGTTCGTTAGGTAAGACGACACCTTCTACGGATATCTTTATTTTCTTATTCATAAATGCGTATATATTTTTTTATTTATTTATTTTATTATAATTCACTGAAATGACGTTTTTTTTTTTTTATTTTTTTCTTTTTCTTTTTAAACTAACACTCTCGATGTCTCTATCGATTTCCATAATCTCGAATCTGTCTAATTCCTCTTGCTTTTCTGGAATCCTATCATTCCTACTCATATCTAGAATCCAATCATCCACAATCATATCATCTAAAATTAGATCCAAAGTCCAATGTCCGCGTGCCAAAGTGCTTATTTTATCATCTAACACGAAACTCTTATCGTCATCGGCCGTCAGCGAAATCTTGTTGACTATTTTGGTATACAAGTCGTGATTTTCGCTTCGAATTGATTTCATAGTCTTATACACCGGACCACTTCCTAACAGACAATCTTTATACTCTTGGAAAGAGATGTTTTTCTTCACCACGCACGCTTTAACTCCTTTGCACTTCTTGATCTCTTCATCTTCTAGACGATAAGCATACAGTTTGGGTCTCAAGCCCACGAATTCGACGATTTGTTTACCACTGCTCCCGTCCTTAAATTTACCCAACACCTTCTTGTTGTCGATCGATTGAATGTTGGACGGGTGATCGATGGGATAATTGCTCGTGGCGTACCACTCAGACACGTCCGCGATATATCTCGGTAGACATCTTTCGTCTCTATCTTGTAAACTAAACTGTCCGTGTCGGTGAACAGTAGTTTGGCTTTATCACCAAATTTTCGTTTGACGTAATCGTAGTGAAACACGTACATCAATCGCTTGCTGATATCTAAGATGATCGGTCCGAGATAATACAGTTTGTCGAACTTCAGGTGCGTCTTTTGCATGTGAACGGCCACTAGATTTTCGTCGAATATGGTTCGGTGTTTGTAATTGGGTTTCGCCACTAATTTTTTAGCTCTTTTCTCAGACGTGATGATTCGAACGTCGGTTCTCTTCCTGATGTTTTCCATCGATTTACCGTACACGCAGTTGTTCATGAGTTTGAAGAAATCTTTTTCAAAATCGTTCTCGGCTCAAATTCTGAGATTCGTGTTGAGATCGATGTATTTTTTCATCCAAGGCTCTTCATCGAATCGAATGATGCGATGTATGTTGACTAATTTCATCCCATAATCGACGTACTGTTTCAAATTCTCGCTGTAGACGACGTAGTTACGTTTGTTAAATAAATTGGGAATGAGTTTTTCCTCGTCTCCTTCGTTCAGTTCCAGTCATTCGGGAGCCAGCGGATAATCGTTGTGTGGATCGTGTAATTCTTCCGGATAGTTCAAATCGACTTCTAAAATGCAAGGATAGTCTCTCCATTTTTGCATCTCTTCCGGTTCCTTCACCCATTCGAAATTTCCAATCGGTAAAGGATGACTCATAGCCCAACCATACAGATTATTAGCGTCCCAATACTGTATGTATTTAGTCGACCGTTTCGAATCGAAACCTTCTTTCATGTAGGGATTGTTAGCTTCAGAATATCTGTGAGAGATCATCGACACGCCACCTCTCGCAGCCCTTTCGAACATGAGCAACATGTTCACGTCGGATAATAATTCCAATTGGACTTTGGTGATCTTCAACAGAGCGTCCCATGCCAGACTGGGTGCAGGGAAATACCAAGCGGGATCCAGATTGTAATTTCGACGACAGACGTCTCGAAAATTTTCGAACACGTCTGCCAAGAGCAGAACGTCGGTCTTCAGAAAGAGATCGTGATAATCTCTCATGGTTTTCATATTGAATGATTTCCACACGTTTTTAGCGTGTTCATAATTCTCATCAGAAATGTCGGATTCGTATAATTTCGAATAAAAATCTTCTTTCGAAGGTAATGCGGTGTCTTTGAATCTCTTTAGATCATTCATGTAATTGTAAGGATAGACTCCTTTCCTCAACATGACGTCTACTCGTTCTCCGAAATGTTCGCTCGTGATTTTAAATTTATCCTTGCTCATGTTATTGACTAATTTTTCCAGAGCGGTCAACATGAATTTAAAACTGTCGATGAAACATATGCCTCTACGAATGGATTTCGTTTTTTCTTCCAACGTATTTCCGTTGATTACTCTTTTGTTCTCCATGAGCTTCCATTTCATGAAGGAAATGTATCTTTCTTTGCTGTTCGCGATGCAATTTAATTCTTCGTGTGAGGTGCCGAGATTTTTCACGAACAGATGACTGTCGTAACCCGAGAGATTGTGAAACATCACCGGATAGAAAATGACGTCTCGATATTTTAAATTACACTTGCTGTGAGCCGGACCGCGATACAGACCCGTGTAATGATCGTGGTCTCTGACCTTCTTATTTCCCTCTGAATTCTCGTCGAATGATTGTCTGCATATGTGACATTCGGTGGCTCTGTTATTTTCGTCCTGCTGCTCTCGCATGATGATCATTTTCGCCGGTGTTTTGAATTTGTCGTATAACATTTGAATTTTCGATTCTAACTCTTCCACGAACCTTTGAGCCACGTCATCGTCTTCGCACTGTTTCGTGTAGGTGAAGGGACCCATGTCATGTTGCGAGTCGAAAGCGCATTTCACGTAAATGCAATAGCCTGAAGGTATGTGTTTTTGACATCTTTTGACGTAACTTTGAAGAGCGTTGGGTTGACAGGAACTCATTTTCGTGGTGAAACATTCGAAATCGGCGTACACGACGAATGGTACTTTTAACCTTCTATTGTGATTTTCAAACTTTACGATGGTGTTAGGTTTGGGCATTTCGATGGCGACACCTTGATTTTCATTGCAATATTCCTGATGTTTCGCTAACGATTTTTCGCTGTGAAACACGTTCATGCAGTTGCAACATAAAGATATCTTTCCTTTATGTTTATTATTTTGTCTCGACAGTAATCGGCTCGGATGTTTAACCCAACAATAATGACGATTGTCACCATTCAAAATCAATAATAAAATAATCGTCTTTTCTCTTTTGAGATACGAAGTCTGTCTGAGAGGATAGATCATTTGTTTTTCGTTGTCGTATCCCAAGACGTTCACCGCTACGGTGGGATTTTGAGCCTTGAAACGTTCGATGTGTTTTAACTCTGTTGGAAAAGTCACTCCGGTCCAATCGAGATTTTTAGAAGTTTCCTCGTAATGAGAAACTCTATTGGAGTGTATTTTGACAGGGTATAAAGCGGAGGTCACTGCCCATTTAAAACACTGATCATCTTTATTTCTCACGTTGACCATGGCGTGTTTCTTAGCCAAGAAATTCGGTAATTCCAAGTAGGAGGATCCTTTCAACGAATCGTTTTTAGTTATGTGAATTTTGAGTTTCATCACCTCATCAAACGTCCAATTACTACCTTCGTGTTGATAATTTGCGAGAGACGTCAACATCTTGTCTTTCATCTTTTCGAAAACATCCGATAAATCTGAACCTCGAAATACGGGTTCGACCTTAGATCTGAAATATCCACTTTTCACGATGCTCTCACCGGACTTCACGTCGATTTTATTCATCTTGCAATGGAGTATCATCTTAATTTTTAGTCCCACGTTCGTGTATTTGCAAAACAAATCCAATACTTTTTTCTTCACCCGTTCCATGAACAATTTCGGATCGATTTTCTTGAACGAGGGAACCACATCAAAAGTTTTAAAAATGCCTTTGATCACACTCTCCCATTCTACAGGCTTTGATTGGAATAGTTCCGTAATGAGTCATGCTACATATTCTTCTCCTTTCCCTTCGTCGATTGCTCATTGAATTTCGCTCGATATATCTCATTTGTCTAGAATCTGAAGTGCATCACTCGTTTTCGTTTTAGTTTTTCTTTTCTTTTCTTTGGAAACTTGATGTTCTTCAACGGCTTTTCGTTTAGTCATCTTCTTATTTTTCACAATCGAAACGTTTTTGGTTTTTGTCGACGTCGGCATTTCGACTCCTTTTACTATCATTTTCTTCTTTTTCTCATTTTTCACAACCGATGCATTTTTTGACGTCGTTGCTATTGACATTTCGTTTGCCTTTCAAGCGTTTCGCAAATATTCTTGTATGACTTCAATTTTTTTTGATTTAGTTCTATGATTTCTGAAATGTGAAATTTGTAATAGATTACAAATCTCGTTTAACTGAGGTACGGTTTTCTCATTTAAATTTACCATTATTTTATCTGTTTGCTTCATTTGTAAGAATATTTTTTTTTTGAATTTTGTATTAAATAATTTGTTAAAAAGTTTTGCTTTTTTTACTCTTTTTATATATATAAAAAGTTAAATTTTAACATCCTTTTTTTCTTTAATGTGAATTTTTTATGAGAAAAAAAGGATGTCAAAATTTAACTTTTTATATATATAAAAAGAGTAAAAAAGCAAAACTTTTTAACAAATTATTTAAATACAAAATTTAAAATATACATTATTTTTAAGAATTCATAAAACAAAAAAACAAATAATTGATCATGACAACAACACCTAAAAGATGCGAATTGAAATTGAAACAAGACGAAGCATATAAGAAATTCGGTTTTAATATCTATACATTACAACAACACGATCCCATCAAATTGAACGAGGTTGAGATGGAGGGCTTAGAGCGCTACTACAACAAATATCAGATGTGTTTGAAATTGGATGAAGCCATGCTCGATTTGTTTTATGAGTACCAAAGCGATCTGCTGAATAATATCATCGTCGCCGAAGACAGAGAATTCGACAAGGACGATTTGTTGTTGTTCTATGGAAGTTACATATATCCAATAATCTCACTCGAACTCGTGGACAAATCGGGTGTTGAGAGCACATTCACCGATGTAAAAAAACTCAAAAGAGTAAAGATAAACATTCAAAATATTTTTGTAAGTGGAAACATGATGAATGTCAACATGCTAATAACGGACTTGGAAATATAAACAATAGAGAGATTGATTTTTAGCGAAGAAGAAGGAAAAAAAGTAATGAGATCTAAAGATGATCTCATTACTTTTTACAAAAAAATTTTCACATTAAAGAAATTAAAATTAAAAACTTTTTTTTTTTATATATATAAAGAGTAAAAAAAAAAAAACAAAACTTTTTAAACAAATTATTAAAATACAAAATTTAAAATATACATTATTTGCAAGAATTCATAAAACAAAAAAAAAAACCTAAATAATCGATCATGACAACAACACCTAAAAGATGCGAAATGAAATTGAAACGAGGTGAAACGTATAAGAAATTCGGTCATAAAATCTATAGATTACAACAACACAGTCCCATTGAATTGAACGAGGTCGAGATGAAGGACTTAGAGCATAAATACGACAGATATAAGATGACTTTGAAATTGGATGAAGCCATGCTCGATTTGTTTTACGAGTACCAAAGCGATCTGCAGAAAATCGTCATCGTTAAAGATAAAGAATTCGACAAGGACGATTTGACGTTGTTTTATGGAAGTTACATATATCCAAATATCTCACGTGAACTCATGGAGAAATCGGGTGGTGAGAGCGAGTTCACCGATGTAAAACTCAAAAGAGTAAAGATAAACATTCAACACATTTTCGAAAAAGGAGAAAACACAAGTGTCAACATGCAAATAACAGGCTTGGAAATATAAACAATAGAGAGATTGTAATGTTAAAATTTAACTTTTTATATATATATAAAGAGAAAAAAAACTTTTACTAAAACATTTTACATTAAAGAAAATTAAAAATTAAAAAAACAACTTTTTTTCTATATATATAAAGAGCAAAAAAAAATAAACAAACTTTTTTAACAAATTATTATTTAAATACAAAATTTAAAATATACATTATTTGCAAGAATTCATAAAAACAATAAAGACCCAAATAATCGATCATGAGGACAACAACGCCTAAAAGATGCGATTTGAAATTGAAACGAGTCAAAACGTATAAGAAATTCGGTCATAAAATCTATGGATTACAACGACACGATCCCATCGAATTGAACAAGGTCGAGACGAAGGGCTTAGAGCACAAATACGACAAATATCGCATGCCTTTGAAATTGGATGAAGCCGCGCTCGATTTGTTTTATGAGTACAAAAGCGATCTGCAGAACATCGTCATCGCCGAAGATAGAGAATTCGACAAGGACGATTTGTCATTGCTCTATGGACGTTACATATTTCCAAACTTCTCATTCAAACTCGTGAAGAAATTGGGTGGTGAGAGCGAGTTGACTGAAGTAACAAAACTCAAAAGAGTAAAGATAAACATTCAACACATTTGCGAAAAAGGAGAAAACACGAGTATCAACATGCTAATAATAGACTTGGAAATATAAACAATAGAGAGATTGATTTTTTAGCAAAGAAGAAGGAAAAAAAAAAAAAGTAATGAGATCATCTTTAGATCTCATTTTTTTTTTTTGTTTTCCTTCTTCACTATTAACATATATTATAATAACGTTTCCTTTTTTCTTGAATTTCAGTGTCAATTCTTCTTCTTTTCTTTTTTTCTTTTTTTGTAATATGATATGTTTTTATAACAACACATTTGTTTATCCGAATCATAATTATGAACGAATGTTGTGCATCTCTTGATAACACTCGCATCATTACCATTCTCTTCAGAAGGTAGTGGTGATGGTGGAAAGCGTCTTATTCTTTTCATTTCCAACCGTCTATCCCACGCTTTATCTATCTCTTTCATCAATTCTTTCCTTAGATATCCATCCTTAGCGTCTAACCATTTTTCCACATCTTTTTTTTTTTTCGTACTCTGTCTCACGATATTCATCATTATCGTCTAATTGTTTCTCCACCATTTTATGCATTTTAAATATATTATTTTATACTTTCTATGATTTATATTTTATATAATTATATAATTTTATATTATAATAACATATTCAAAATCGGTATATTCTTAAACGGCGAATTCTCACCGAGCAACAAACCCTTGCCGAGTCGCTCAATGTTCTGTCCACCCTTCAGATAGAGACCGTTTCCTCTCAAAGAGTTGCCACCTCTAACGGGTTCTAGATACAATCCTTTACCGCTGCTGTCTAAGTGGACGTGACGCACGGCTCCTCCCTTCTTCAAAAACAGTCCGCTGCCACCCATTAATTTCTCAACTGCCGAACTAGCGAGTCCCGTGAGAGCTCCCACGCCGAGAGTTTTTCCGAGAAAGGGTAGTGCCTTTGCGGCGAAGGGTAATGCTTTTGCGGCGATTCCTGCCAATAACGGTAGGAAACCACCTTTCATTCTCAAATTGTATCTCAATTGAGCGGGACTCAATCTCACCGTCAACCCTCTTCCATCGCGAATCGCTTTCTCCATCCTTTTGATTTGACTTCTGGTCCAGGCGATCGAATCCTGACCGCCTCTCGTCAGATCTTTGTGAGTGAATTTGAATCTCACCACCTCGCCTCGAGTTGTTAACCTCTCTTAAGTTTCTTCCTCTGTCCTGCGGATATGTTCACGTTTTTAATCACGTATTCTGTCATAATTCTTTTTTTTTTAAATATATTTACTTCAATTGATTCTTGTTTAATAATAATTATTTATATTAAAATAATTTTGTAAAATTAATATTGCGTTTATTTTATTTTTGTTATCTATATATATACACAATATTTTTTTTTTTTTCCTTTTATATTTCTCTTATGTGAAATCGTATCGTCACCCTCTCTCCACGAAGATCTAACAGTTCACCATTTTGATCCGTCAACGTGGTTTTGAGACTATACAACGTGTCTAAAATCACTGGTAGATAAACTAAATTTCGAGGTCGCTCCACGATCTTATAACCCGGCGACACGTTTGGAAAGCAGAAATAGATCGTCGGTTGAGCGCTACCATTCACGTAGCTTCCAGCAATCACGTCCACGTTCACCAGAATGCTATTGACTGCGAGAATGTCGACCGTATTTTCAGATGCCGCGTGGTCTCGATACATCTTTCGATCGAATCCCAACATCTTGCCTATAGAATCGTCCGTGTTGAAATCCACTCGAAAATTATCTTCCAAATCCAACATCGTCTGTAAGGTATTAGGATTGGGAGCGAGTCTGATCTTCTTGCTTCCCTTTCCATCCGTCTTCATTCGCGTCTGAATGTAATTGTTCAAATCGTCTATATCGTAACTTCCTTTAGGAATTCGAATCTCCAACCAATCCACTCCGTCGGAATACTTGAACGAGTTATTCTTTTCGGTTGGGAAAGGAATAATAAGTCTCCATATTCACCAACGCCATCTCGTATCTTTTCTCTCTATTCAATTCGATGGAAGGTTCGAATTTCGTAGCGAATCGAGTCGAATCGCCACTCACCACGATTTGAATGGATTGTTTTGCAGCCGTATTCTCGGCTATCCGTTCTAACAATTCTCCATGTTCGAACATTATATTTAATTTTATTTTTTTTTTATTCAAAACTAATTATTTGAAGATTTATTATTTTCTAAATTTTATTTTCACGCTCTATCTTATTATCATCAGAAACATAAAACTTGTCGAATCCGCACCGATATTTTTCGCGATTAAATTCGCTTGTCAAATCGATCACGACGAAATTGTAAAGTCCACCATCCCAAACCCTCTTGCAGAATCTCCTGAATTCCGCCGCGCTCATGTCGTTTGCGACGTGATCGCCGTAGATGTGATTGAGATTCTTGAGATCTTGGCGAAAGAGACATAGAAAATTAGCGTTCTCCCTTATCGTCTGTCTGGGCAATCGAAAATAATTCTGCGACAGGTAGAAACAGTCCACGTTGCTGTGTCGACCCCTAACGTAATACGATTCGCATCGGTTCTGTCTCTCCAAAAGCAGATCGTCGAAAATCATGAGATTCTTATCTTCCGATTTCAATTTTCTAGGATCCGGAACGTCGCTAGTGTTCTCATAAAATCGACACTCGACGTTCGAAGATGCATTTCTCTTCATCAGCTCCATCGCCGCACCGTCCAAAATGGTCGAAAGCGGAGCTTCACTCTTGTCGAATTCCTCCCTACTGTCAAAGATTCTGGCTATGACGGCCTTGGGCAATCTACGATCCATGCACTCTCGAAGCAATCTGTATTCGGGTTGAAACAAGCTCTTGCGAAACACGAACAATCTGTCGTAATCCAACCAGTCGGGTCGGGACAACAGATTCATCAACAGATTGGTCTTTCCACAATTCGATTTTCCCACTATCAAGCCTCTTATGCTTTTGGGAAAGAACTCGTTATTCGACCTCTTGGTCGCGGCGTCGTTCCAAGACATATCTTTAATGTTCATCTTTTGTTTTATTTTTTTTGTTTGTTATTTTAGATTCTTTTCAAACACAATTTTTATGTTTTTTCAAACTTAGTTGTTTAATATTATTATTTATTTATATCACACCGTTGTGAGTTCTCTTCAATCCAGATCCACTCGTCATTTTGGCTAAATCTTGTATGGGTACAACAGCATCCTTAAAATCTTTCCAACTTTTCGGCGTTCGCTCTAACGCAGCTCGCTTCGCCGGCGGACTGATCAACTTGTCGATCAACGCGTCGGCTGCCCTCTTGCCAGCCACAGAAGCTATCCTACCACTGGCTTCGGAAGCGGCTTTCTTACCAGCATCCAAAGCCGTCTTCTTACCGACCTCAAACGCGGTCGATGCGAGTTTTCTACCCGCATCGCTCGTGAACGCTCGCATTATAGAATCGACGATGCCAGAACCGCCTTGAACGTAAGTTCTGACGTATCCCCTGTTCTTTATCACCAACATATTTTATTTTTATAATATATATTGTTTTTTTCACTGGTAAATCGTTTTGTTGTTTTTAAATACTTTTATTATTCTAGTGTAAAAATTTACTGTTTTATTTTTGTTTGTTTGTTTGATTCTCTCTACTTATTATATACACATCAATCCTTCAATTCGTTCATCAGATTTTAATATGGTTTTTTTTCAAAACCTTCTGTCTTAACAATTCGTCAGATATAGTAACTATCTGGTTATCTAATCCTGTGTTACCAGCCCGTCTGCTCGCCATCAACAAACTCAATCTCTGAGACAGAGCGTCAGAATCGCTCGGAAGAAAAGTGGTTTTCACCCCTTTGCCAGTCACCGATTCGATGAACTTCTTGTTCATATCCCATATGGGTTTCACCACTTTCGTCCACTTGTAACCACTGTTGGCTTTGGGTCTCGTCTCTCTGGCATCGTTATTTCTCTTCATGGCGTGGGTCTGAACCAGAATGTCGCCGTAATTGTCGAAATCCTGTTCCGTGTAATCGCTAGGCTTGTCGTAAAGGAGCAATCTGCGCAGTCCATCAGTCAATTCGTATTTGTTCGAACCAACGATCAATTCATCATCGCCAATTTCTATTTCTGTGTCACCGACAAAAGTTCTCCCCTCCGAATCCTTATAAAATCCATACAACAGATCTCTCTTACCGCCATCATCAGACGATGCGACGCTATCAGTGGTGATAGTCGCAGCTGTATCGGTGTCGGTCTCGCTCAAATCTGTTTGAATTCCCGTGGGAACGTAATCCGGTGTAGATTGAACGGAATGCCGATTTCCAAAACTACGAGGCAACGAACCCATTCTCAAAGAACTCTCTTTTATGGGTCTCATTTCTTCGACTGTCTCCTTCCTGCTTCGCTCTTGACCCTCCGTCACGGGTTTAAATATTTTTGTGGCTTCGCGTTTGAGTTCCATCTCATCAAGACGTCTGCTTCTGTCAGCCGACTGAATGCCCTTCTTAGCACGTTCATACTCCCCTAAAATTCGATCTCGGCGTCTAGAATCCATCTGTAAAAACATTTTCGTTTTTAATTGTTAATGTTCCTTTAAGTATGCTAATGCGAGTTATTTTATTATTTTCAAAATTAAATGTATAATTATTTTTATGTTTATGTTTTTTTTCTCTCCTATATATATCGATCACTTTTTTTTTTTTATTTCCTCGGGTATTCCCCCACTCACGTCAGAAATGGAAGCATTCAATAGTTGTCTGTTAAGATTTTTGGAAAAAATCCGGGTATTCCCCCCACTTACGTCAGAAAGGGAAGCGTGCAATAGTAGTCTGTTAAGTTTTTTTGGGGAAAAACCCACCGCCTCAAAACAATTGCGGATTCTAGACCACTGGTCTAGATTCCGCAAACCGTTTTTTTTATGCTAGCTCAGAATTTTGCTCGCGTTCACCAACGATGGATCGATGGTCTGATCTGCGATGGGAACGTTGACAAAAATTTTTAAAAGTAAAAAAAAAGTGAAAATCTACAATTTCACCCTTTTTTTAAAAAACGTGTAACATTCAACGTTCACCACGGGTATTTGAACGTTAAAAGTGCGATCTAGGAGTCACAAAAAAACAGCGGATTCAAGAACACTGGACATTTTTGTGAACAAGCGTGCGATTTAACACTGAATCCCACGTTGGTAAACGCATCGTGTACGTAAACCGTACACGTACATGTACAAAGTGGTCGTGAATCCGCAATTATCACCTATTCACGTTTCAGGACCACAATTGTTGTGGGTGCGTCATGGCTCAGTGATTAGAGTGTCGCACTTCGAGCCGAGAGGAGGGGGGCACGATGGCGCCGTGTACTAAGGCGTACTGCGCGTCGATGGTACGCGTGTCTTCAACCAATCTAACCCTGCCTGTGCTGCAGTGCGGAGTTACGACGTTGGGGAGCTGGTAGCTGCTCGTCGTTGCTCGGTGGTTCTCTCCGGGTACTCCGGCTTCCCCCACACGTAGAACTGTCACGGTCATGATTAGCCATTGTGCATAAATATTTGACCTTAAACATGAATAAATAAATAAATAAATTATCTCCCTTGTGTTATATAAGCACTCTTGGTTGATTACATCTGTGGAAACTTAATGTTATTTTTTGTAACTCGGTACAATGTGAAACCCGTCTGTGTGTGGGGTGTCATTTTGGTTCGATGTGGTGGACGATTTCTGGCGTTGGGTCTCATTTGGAATCTGTCTGGTTGACCGATGGTGATTGGTCCTTAGGTGGTGTCATACGAGTTCAACTACTGCTACGAATCATTATCGTGTGTAAATCCATTTCGAGCTAGTATAGGGAGACAACTTATTTACGCTCTAAGTTTTCCGTACAGTCCCTCATCCAGCATGTTGTTAATTGGTCTGTACTGTAATGTTGAGTACTGAACATCTTGTATTATGATTTTGCACTAAAAATAGTTTATTATACCGGAGTTAGTATAACATACTGTGACACCTAGTATTCCTGAGTGCCTGTCCTTCTGTCACAGTGTGCACACTCACCCTTCTCACAAACGCCCCCCTTTTCGTCGATAGGTCTAGTGCCCTAGTTCATCTCACCAACATCTCGACTGTGTAGAGTAGAGTTCTCTTCCAATCAATTTCTTGTTAGCTATAGGTCAAGGGGCCTAGAACAGCCTACCGAAATTTCGTTCGTGCTGGTGGTGATACAAGGAGGGGAAAGTCCCGGGTAAATACTACATGCGGTTGGAAGGAAGGAATACACACTGTAACCAGTATTTTTATGTCAAGATCTCTATACTAAAATTACCCACTTTTAGATTGGTTCCCATTGTGTGCCTGTGATTTTACCACGTATTAAAGCCTAGCCACCCAAGCCTAATATTGCCCCACGATGATAATGTAAATATTTGTAGATAGTTCAGATACATTATAATGTGGGGCGGAATTCGTTTTTATCCCCAGGCTTTAGTTACTCATCCTACTGTACCCCCCTCCACCCCCATCTATCAACCTTTGTGACTCGAATCGGTTATAATGTTGTTAACACCCACGAGAAAAAGAGATAGAGGGAGAGAGAACGAGAGAGAGAGAAGAAATAGAGAGAAAGAGACTGTATTATTCTGATAAGCATATATTTTATAACTACCACAGACATGCTTATTATTATTTTCTGCTGCTTTATGTTGCTTTGTATACCTGAGATGAGGTAAAAAAGTGGAAATAAATCAAATCAAAACCGATGTTATAATATTACATTCTCAGCACTAATTATAGGAATAATCATCAAAAATGTAATTAATGAAGCACCGGGTAAAACCCGGTGCTTCATTAATTAAAATTTTGCTGACGATGATTTTATTACCTGGTAAATGCATGCGTGGACTTACATCACTACCCATACGATAAGTCCACGGCGACTGTGTTGTATGACATACTTCTTTCAATGAATGCTCTTTACATTAAAACAGAAGTGGCAAAATTAGATTGTTAGGAGCAAAGCAGAGAAACGTGCGGTACTGGAAATTTGCACTTGGATTCTAAGCTTCAATGTTTGTGAAAAGAATTTCCTGGTATCGCATCAAAATGACGATTGACTGTTTACGCTGCGTAACTCAAAGAAATCCAACACCTTCAAAAGTTATCAAGACTGGCTGCATTGTAGTTATTTCTTGCCAGGTATCGTATGCCTATTCAGAATTGGAAACTATATTCTATAGATGAGCTAAGCAATGTGGCTGGGTGAATTAAAATAGAGGAGAGAGAAATAACAACCCGCAGAACGGAGTAAGGGATGGGTGGGTGCATGATAATTATTGGAGTAGAAGATCGAAGGATGCGAGATATCATGAAGGTGTTGTGTCTGAGTCTTGAGAACGGAGACGGAGACTTTCATAACAGAGGCTAAGCAAAGGTAACATAGTTCGCTTTCCTCTGATGCCACCATTTCAAAGTTGACATCAAGGTGAAGAACGGCATATTAGTCAAAAGGTCAACTTAGTTTGTCAGTGCTTGATATTACCAGCGGCGAAACGACCTTTTAAGAGTATGATGCATTTTGGAAAACGCAGTACCGATTGCGGATCACTTGTTGTATGAAGGCCAATCATTGTAGTAAGCTTTATTGTTTTACCAGGACTGGGCTAGCAAGTGTTGAAACGTATATTAACGCCTCTTCTTGGACCAATGGCAATGGTACGTGGAATGACCTTCGTAGCCTCGCTCCTCTCGAATACCACGAATAAATCTTAAGCCTGTACGGGGTGTGTACCTCTCTGAACAGAGGACAGCTATTTTGTGTCCCCATCCATTGGGACGGTACGCTATGACAGCATCAACCCCACAATCATTTACTTGAGAAGTCCTAAAATGCGCAACACCGCAGCCATTTTATGTCTCCACCCAATGAGACTGTCCGTTGTGACAGCATCAACCCCACAATCATTTACTTGAGGAGTCCTCAAAAACTGTTACAACAGCGCGAAAGTAAATCATAGTTTGTAACTTTCTTCTTTTCCTTTCTTTTGCTACTAAACTACGACTTATAAACTCTTATTGGGACGAGCTCTTAGAGCTCGTTCCAATAAGTGGTCATAATCATGGTTTGCAATACAAATAAAAAGCATTATACAGTGGCGTGCAAGTGAAGGGGTTAGCGTGTCGCATTAAATTTTGGCACGTCTCGCAAACTGGTGGCGCGGTACTGTCTGCTATGAATGGAGTAATTTAATTTGCGGTGTGGTAACTTGATCAACAGTCAATATATGTAACCATCCAGATATGTCCAGTGGGAAAACTCAATTCCTTTAGTACGCAGGCATGATACTTTCGTTAAATGAGAACATATTAATTTCGTGGAGCGGCGCCATCAGTCGTCTCAGAATAACTAGAAATAAAAATAACCATGACTTGATTTAAAACAACTTCAAAAATCAAACAGAAAGAATGGGTTAAAGTAACAATAAACCGACAAGGTATGTGATACTGTGAAGAAAAAACAGACTGAAAGGCACGATGATGCGTTCTGGAAATAAAACTATACGCAGCAATGAACTATGGCCACTTATCTCTATATACAACTGAATTATCGGAACATCAACGAAAACCATCGCAACTCAATCTGCCCCCTTAGGATGGCGCTAGGTCAATCAAACCTTGTAACTCGCCCCAGCAATGACGTTTGATGACGGAAAGGCTATTACCATATGACTGTTGTCACAGCGTAACATCTTTCATTATCAAACACCAAACGAAAGCCTCGCACGAAAACCTGTAATAAGGGGGACTTTGGTAGGCTGCCCGTTGTATACGTGTCTAAGCGTGTGTACATGTAATGTGGGTGGTCTGTACACTGTTATTTATGTCATAACCGTCACAATTGTATGTTGATCCCTTCGACAAGTGCCGGCGCCTAACCCACAAGTCACTAAAACTAGTTTAACTTGACGATAGACCGCAACTTAGGGCACGCAAAGCCAATCTTTCGAAAGGGTCGTAATTCGAGTGTCTGAGTTGTCTTCGCTTAAATAAAATTACAAATGGCTTGTGTTGGGGATGACAACAGAATCCTTTTTCACCCATACAACCCTATTGTCAACCATATGGAAGCAAAATTATTCAAAGTGCTCAAAATTAATCAAAGTGATGAATTGAATAAATTGACGGGAGCATCAGCTCATTAAGTCCTGTTGACGCCGTTCGGGAGAGGACGGTCAGTTGAGAAGACAGCTGCTTTATGGTGGTAGACGGAACCGTCCGGTTTCCGACAGGAATCAGGGATAAAAACTATTGCGGCGTGCCCATGGGAGGATCGCTAACTTCGTCAGACATTCAATGTTTCTGATACCCGAATTAAGCCTCATCAAACTGATGTCAAAATTATTAAATTTCAGAGAAAATTTTTTTCCAGAATGCAACTTGGGATTCAGCCAAAGCAATCGTGTCTAACAGATCTCAAGGAGCGATGTCAAACTAGACTGAATTGGTTGAATTCCTAGTTGCATTGATGGAACGATGTTGCTGCTTGACATTTTGAAATCAGTGAGCTGAAGGCTAAGTAGCTGTTTATCTACTGGAGTTTAACGACACTTTTAACAATTGGGGGTACACCGTGACGGACGGGTTATGGGTGACAGAAGCCGGTGCACCTGGAGTACCCGGAGAAAAGCTCCGAGCAGCTGCGAACAACTGTCGGATCAAGCTTACTTACCAGGTACTTACCGCGCTTTAGTACATATTATCATGTTGTACCCACATAGGCAATCGGGATTAACTGCTTTGCCCATGGATAGAGCACACACGGCGCGAGTCAGGAAGAGTCGGCCTTTCGGTCCAATGCCTTAACCAATGAGTCACCCCGTTTCCATGGTTAATTAATTAATCAACCAATGATGAAACATTATGAGAAACAGAAGTCATAAATACGCAGTATCCATGGCTCTTACAGGTTACTCGCAATTATCTTTTTCTGTAATTGCAGAGGCTACAAGCCTTAAACAGTTTCCAAAAAGCCTGCAAATGTTGGGAGAAAAAGATTGGTGGGAACCAACTCTTCCTCCACTGTTACTACGCCCCAGTGGACTATGATGTTGTATGAAAAGCTAAAGTTCACTCGAATGTAGCCAAACGATGGTTTCATTTCCATACTCTGACAAATGCTTGTTGAGTAATCGACTCCATGTGTTAGTTCACAATTCTGTTGTACACCTTTGTATTTATTTTGGTCCTAAAAATATTACAGATACGCGCACCACACTCTTTCTATCACATGCTGACTTTCAATATTGTGCATATAATATGTAATCTTTGATATGTTCGGTGAAGTTTCATGGTTAATGTTTTTATCACACAATTGTCCATGGTTGTTCTAATTGTTTCTTTCGGCCACTTGTAGCACTTTGGACTCTAAATTCCAGTGAAGAAGAAATGTTTAATCTTAGCATTTGTTTCTAGTCAAGGGTCGTAAACTTCGCCTCTGGGTCGTATATCGAGTCGTCCTAACGAATTCGTCGACATAAGCCGAGAGACGAGGTCTCGGCTTCAATTCACCATCTCAGAAACCCACATAATGGTAATAACATAAATAAACTACTCAAAGTTTGCTAAGTGCCAAATATTTAAGGCATCATTGTGAAATTTGCTTGTGACATATTTGCGATATTTTTGGTGGATATGATTGAGAAATGTTTTGAGATGGTCCTCAGTGGTTACATTAGCTCTCTTGACAGGCAGACTTTTCGTGACAGTTATGGAAAGCATGTACCCCTTGATTTCCATGATGTTTTCGTGTACTGTCTACATGTACATGACATGTGTAGGGTATTCAATCTTCATTTCATCACAAACCTTTGTGATTTAATGATTGAATATGGCAAATGCAAATGTAAGAAGACATTTGTCTGAAGCAGAATTGTGGCGGGCTGTGGGGATGGTGGAGCAAGGGGCTAACCATCGACAGTTTGGTGAAGCCCTTAGTGTGCACCATGCGGTGATCACCAGGGCATGGGCAAGATTTCAGCAGTATGGCACACCAGCAAGACGGCAAGGTGGTAGGAGAGACAGGGCAACATCTGCAGTTGAAGATCGGTTTTCGATCATTCAGTCCCGTAGGAACCGATTTGCCACAGCAACCCAGCTTCGCAGTGACCTTCAGAATGCATCCGGGGTAAATGTTTCGACGCAGACTATCCGCGCAAGGTTGCACGAAGGTGGTCTCCGATCGAGAAGACCATGTATTCGCATTCCACTGTCCCAGAACCACCACCAGGCACGATATGAATGGGCCATGGACCACGTGGGATGGACCAGAGAAGATTGGCGACCTGTGCTTTTTACAGATGAGACAAGGTACTGCCTAGACCACACAGATATGTGTTCTAAGGTATGGAGAAGATCAGGAGAGCGATTCCATGCAGCCAACATTGCTGAGCATGACCGCTATGGTGTAGGGTCAATCATGGTCTGGGGCGGCATCAGCTGGGATGGACATACAGAGCTCTGTGTCCCTGGACGTGGTACATTGACTGCACAACAGTATATTGATGAGATCCTGGATGTCCACGTCAGATTGTATGCAGGTGCAATGGGTGATAGATTCATTCTGATGGACGATAATGCCCGTCCTCATGTTGCCCATGCTGTCGGGGAGTACCGACAGAGGGAAGGGATTGAGCGTATGTACTGACCAGCAAGATCCCCTGACCTCAATCCAATCGAACATGTCTGGAATGAGTTGCAGCTTGTAATTTCAGCCCGCCCAGTCCAGCCAAGAGGTGTCCAGGAGCTTGGTGCCATGCTGTCCAAGAATGGAACAACATCCCACAAAGGACCACCAGGAACCTGATTGGGAGCATGAGAAGGCGTTGTCAAGCTGTAATTAACAGTAATGGGTCTCATACTTGATATTGAAGTCATACCAGTTCGCTCCGTCAACTTTTTGGCATATTGAAAAATTTCCTCTTTTACCAAAAATATCAATTTTCCATGGTTATCGTATTCAAAAGCTAAAAAATAATGTCAGACACAAATAAAATCTTAATTTTCTTAAATAATTTAAAGATCTAAATAAATAAAAAGTATATACACTTTTCATAACAATATTTCAACTGAAACGTAAAACAGGTAGTTGGATGTACTTGATGCTCAGCAAACTTTGAGTAGTATATATATACCCAGACATTTCGTGACAGTAGCTTGGTGTATTTGGACATTTTGTCGAGTGATATCACCGAACGCCGAAGACAATTTAACACATAGTTTTTGTGTAGAAATAAGGGAGAATCCTTGAAAAAATATCTAATTTTTGTGAATTACATTTACCAAAATGTCATTAAAAATTAGACATCTTTGGGATGCGCTGTATTTTTAAAAGTTGCCATTTAAATAACTGGTCGTTTGGACCAGCTGTGACCAGTCCTGTAAAACATTTACTTTTGTATTTTCCTGAGTTCTATTTTCTTGCAATGACTATGAGTAATTGAAATGAATCATTAGCATTTCAAAAGACGTGGGAATTTAACTTATTAATTTAAATTGCCACGTCTTCAAAAATGCAAATTATTCATTTTGGTTAATTATTCACAGTTTAAAATTATAATTCTGGAGAATACAATTGAGAACGGTTTGTAGGACTGTCCAAGGTGCATTTTAGACCAGTGGTGTTGAAATCGAGAGCGCGGTGGCTCTGTGGTTAGGACATTGAACTTCAAACCGAAACGCCCACGATTCGATCCCCACCAGAGGTAACTTCGTTGTTTCCTTGGGCATGGCACTTAATACCTTAATTGCCTGCGTGGGGAATGGTAGCGCTGTGCACTAAGACGCACTGCACGTTGATGCACTTCATCCAATGCTAAACCTCCTTGCGTGGACTTAGTATATCGAGGAGTTTGTCGGTGGTTCTCTCCGGTTACTCGGGCTTCCTCCACCCGTAAAACTGTCTGACCGAGGTGACCCTGACTGTCGAAAGTGTCTTTGTTAAAACTCAATAAACGATAATAAATATCAGTGTTGAAAGCAGCTGTCGTATATCAAATTAATCAATATGAAATCGGGATAATTTTAGTGCCATCCGTTAAGGGATTTCCCCTTCCAAATATGAAGTACGCCGGGTGATCACCAATGAAAACATAAATATAAATCATCTTTACAATATCGTAGTTTTTTAATGTCTTTGTGGGTTGAACAGGGTTATGTTTTCTATGTTTCCACGCACTGTTGTGCTGCATTTCATTATTTATTTCGTTTCATAACATTTTACGACATCCGTTTTTTTTATTTTACGTCACTGTTGAAAAATTCGTGTTGGCAGCATTTCTCTTCTCCAATTGTTGGCATATGGGTTATTCATAGTGTATGTTGTTAAAGCTGGTACCTGTAGCCTTGCATCTCTTCTAATCCTAATTCGACCATAAAAATGAGTATGTTTGTTTTTTATAGGGATTTAAAGACACTTTCAGCAGTAAGGGGCATGTCGCATCAGAAGCAATGAAGCATCTCCAACAAATCACCTGTAATTATACAATATAAATTGAGGAATAGTTTATACAGGCTTTGCCTGTTCGCTAAAACATATTTCTCTCAAGGAAATAAAATTATGCTTAAAAATGAAAATTTTATCTCCTGTAAAACTTCAATAGACTCGATCGACAACAGTTGTAACCGGTCTCATGTATGCAATAGTAAGTGTTCAGTTTAGGCGCTATCGATAAATAAATCTCCATCTGATTCCATGAACTCTTCTACGCTGTGGAGACCAATATGACTTACTACCGGTTGGTATGCGAAATTCTTTATTTCTGAGTGTTTGTTTCTGTACATTGTGATTCGTATTCAAAACTGCGATCATATCAATGGAAAAAGTCTACCGCGAAATTGTGTGTCATACAGTGCAGTCGCCGTGGACTGGTCGTAATCCACGCGTGGGCAGAGATTAATTAACGAAACACCGGGCTGTACCCGGTTCTTTGTTAATTAAAGTGTTGATGATAATTCCTATAATTATTGTTTAGAATCTAATATTATTGCGATCGTGGAAATATTGCCCACTCCGTTGAAAGTGACCAGTCCACGGCGGCCGTACTGTACACGACAAAGTTTTCAACGGTCATGTCGTTGATTTCTATGATGTGCAGTGTACGAGCCGATGTTGGTTGTAATGTCATATTGACTACCAAGCACATTTGTCATAGGGGAGAACACCCCGGGACCCCACTCCGCCAACCCTTTTCCGACTGGGGTGAGGTGATGTCGGGTATTCCGTGGTGTACGCCCCTAGGCGAAATTTGACTATGCGCTATCAATCCGAGTCGTAATGTTTACAATACCGCAAATACCAACCGGTAGTAGTTAGTTCAAGAACGACAACTCACTTTCCGGTAGACGCTATAAATACGGCGAAGTACTTGATTCAATGGAGGGCAAAAAGTACTTCCGTTCTGTACTCATTCAAATCTGTGAAATGTTCAGTCCATCTCAATATCGGCCATAAATACTGCTCACGATAATCACATGGCCACATTACATCCACCAGGGAGGCAAACAATGAGCAAGTTAATTATACGGACAGTTTCAGCAAATTGAGCCGCCCCCATTCTCGTAAGAGGAGTTAAATCTGTGAGTAAAATAGACTTTAATTGACCAATCAACCTAATTATCTTGCCCATGATTTTCGAGGAGGTATGATGCGGATGGGATAGTTAGGGTTGTATGTTTAACCCTTCACGTAACGACTCCTCCACATTAGTCCACGTAGAATGCAAATTCAGCAATTGAACAAATATTATTTTTCAAAAAGATTCAGCAAAGCCGTATCATGACGCATGATATGGACGGCTGAAATTATTGAAAAATTGCAAGAATAATGTTTAAAATAATAAATTTTGATAACATCTGCGTTGGGTAAAGGGTTAAATAACTTCTTATCCACTCGATCACACTGTTCTTCGGTATGCCGTTTGCTCACAAACAGCTATTTTTTGACACAAAAACGTGTGCATACTGTTTTGAAAGGATTGGAGGATATAGTTACAAGCATGTTTTTGAGTTCCATTCATTGACCGACTATTATTTATGTTATTACAGAGGGGAGAATGCTTATTTATTTATTTCTTATTTTTATTTATTTATTTATTTATTTAATTTAATTTATTGTTATATATATATATATTTTTTTTTAATATTTTAAAAATTTATATTTATAACTGAGATTCTATTTTAACTGGTAATTTACAGTCACAGAGCTGCCGAAAGTGTTGTAATGTGGTCACGTGATTGCGTTCTGTGCTTACTTTCCTAGAATGTCCAATTGAGCATAGTTTGGGGGAATTATGCAAGCTGTATAAGTCTTACTACAAGACTTCGATTCGGAGTATATTGTCGGATGATTATTTTGCAAAGAATGTGTTTAATTACTGAGCGTTGGGCTAACTGATATTGGCAGTGCAACAAAAAATAATCTTACACAAATTCATTTCTTATCCTTTGGGAGTAAACATGGTATCATTTGATAATTCAATATACGTTAGTCTTGTATGAAAACGTTGTACTTTAACACACAGTCGGGAGAAATATTTTATACACAGAGAAGTTCACGTGGTCTGGTATCGTACGAAAATAGCTACTCGAGTGGCAAGCTATTTCTTAACCAAAAAAACGTTGCGCCAGCTTACGAGGACTACCAAAATTGTTCCTTTATTTGTGTGTGTGTGTGTAGAGGAGGGGGGGGGGGGGGGTATTGCTTAAAGTGAGATCAAGACATTGGAGTTGGGTGAAATCGAGAGAGTCGGGGAAAGAGGGGGTAAGTGAGAAGCTTAGGAGTGGTGGAGACCCTGTAACATTCCTTTTACAATGCCCTACATACCTGTTTAGTGGAAGAAGACTCCTTGAGACACTAGTGGAAGAACAAGATGAAAACATTCGAGAAAAGGAGGTTAGCGAGGGCAAGATGGAATAAATCAATAATGTGGCTGAGGAGATTGGGTAAGTGTCAATTCGTGGTATTATAAAACAGTTGGTGTCTGAATGTTAGGAGATTATGTGGAAAACTGGGTGAGAAATAATTCCAGTTTGCCTGAGAAAACCGAGAGAGAGTCATTGGAATCGATCCTTTGGGTGAAAATTAGGTGTTAGTGTTAACCTCCACTTCGAAGTGAAGTCAGTAAATTTTTACCCAACTCAAACCACTGTACTAAACAACACGGCACCTCTATATTAGGACTTTGTTAACACTTTATCCAACCTAACGGAAAACAGCCATTGCTATTCACAAAATCAAATCATACGCTGACCCGTGCTGGGATTAACATATTTAATACATTAATACAAAGTTTATTCGCCAAGGACAAAACTAAGATTTCGTTCTGGATGGTGCATGTCCTCATTAACCTCTTCAAACTGTTATAGGAAAATGATCGTGGAATCACTGAATGGAGGGTCTACACTTGGCTGAACCCTTTGTACCGGGATTTTGAAATATTAAAATTTCAAGCAGCAAATATTTCCCACAATGCAACAAGCAAACCAATACAGTATTTTTGACAGACTCCATTCAGGTCTGCCAACCAACAGTAAATGGGTTAAATTCTTAGTTGCATTATGGACAAAACTGCATCTTGAACGTTTGGTATATTGAGCTCCTTGCATGCTGCAAGTAGATTTTCCTGCCCGGGACAGGATTTCTCTTGTCACTGAAATAAGTATAATTTGGGCACATTGATTCCAATATTTCCCTTGAAAATTGATTGTTTCGCCAATGATTCTTTACTTAAAGTTATATGAATATTTCATCAAATCTAGTCATGGCTGCTTCACAGCAACCATGACTAGATTTGATGAAAAATATCACGAAACTGCTCGGATGGTTAACCTTTATCCTACGGAGCCGGGCTTAAACAAACCCCATTTGTATTTTTGTTGTTGTTGTTACCAGCCTCAAACTTAGGAACATACCAGAGATTGGCTGTTGTGACTTTGTTTGTAAACCTTTACGTATATTGTAGCTGGTTTGTCTCCCAGCTATCGGCATGTTAGGCGTAATTGTGAGATACATTTATAGTTAGGATATTGACTTAGTAACATTTATGTTAATAGTTTATGTTTGTTTTTCGTGAGAGTGATGGTTGCAATTGCTAGAAACTCGAAATGCAACACTGCTGGGGTTTTAAATGCAATATGTGAGGACCAGGAAGAATCAGAAGTGGAAGGTTCTGACACCTTGGTCACAGAGTCCAATCACATTTCCAGCCCGTCCAATCATAGTGACATAGAAACAATTGACACAACACTAGACTACCAAACTGATGGAAGACACACCTCCAATCAACACTCAAATCAAAATATTGTAAATCGGGATCCTCCGATAAACAATCAGCAAGAAAGTGGGAGAACTAGAGCAAGAGGTAGCGATAGGGGCGTGAAACTAGTCGTAGATGGGGTCTCACCCATTTGAATCAGCAACAACATAATGAACAGGTTATTGACAATTCCTTCATAGGGAGAAAAAGAACAGTTCGGGATAGAAATCCACCAAGTACCGGAGAACGACAGTTTCTGGACATGACAAGACAACAGATGTGTATAATTAATGCTGTAGACTGAAGTTCACATGTAGACGCTTCCAGTCTCTTCGTCAGCTTGTCACGGTGCTTCTTGTAGTTGACGTGTAATCAGTAATGCCCAACAGGGATCATAAAATACGAATTTGAAAATTTTGACACCTTTTGTGCTTATTTTTATTTCATTTTTACTGGAGTCAAAATGGACCCCAGTCAATAGGATTTGTCCTTAAAATATATCAGTGGGATGAAGGCTAAGAGTTACTTCAGTGTGTGGATGATTAAATTTAATTCTAAGAAATGTGTTACGAAAATTAGGTCTGAACTGGGCCTTTTTTCGAGATACAGATCCAATTTGCTGGACGTTTCCGTCGACCACTTGTTCAAAAATCTGACAAAAATATATCACAATGGCCAGATAAAAAACAGCGTATTTGTTTGTAAGTTAGGCAAAAATTGAAAGTATTATAATGACATTTGAATAGCAATTTTTGTGACTAGCTATGGGAAGGTGAGTCCGTTACATTAGCTGAAGATTTAAGTTATACAATACCAAGGACCGCTAAACAAAATTCATGGGAGGGGAATACCCGCTGCGGCTCCCCTGCGCCACTTGTTTTCACATTGGATGCACTTGCCTATTGTTAGCCTCTCTGTCAAACTGTCATGTTAATATTCAAATCAGTATACTATTTATCGATAAATTCTAGCAGATATTACCTGAGTATGAAGGAAGGAAATGTATTCCGGTGAAACCTGGGAAATTGTGAGGGAAGAAAGCTATATTTCTCTCGACTGTGAGCTCGAAAATGACAAAGCCCACAGAAGATGAAAAAGACTAGAAGAAAATACGGAAACATTTGGTTTTAATGGTGCATATGCTTGAAAGGCCAAAGAAAGGACTCAACATAGTGATATTTGATTTGGATAAAATCATATGATAATAATGGGTCTTTATGGAGGTAGGGTTTGTTCAAATAATTCTTCAAAATGCATCGGAAATACGAAAACACATAAAGGAAGCAAAATGAAAAATAGAAACTATTATTTGTTTAAATTGACCGCATTGTCAAGATTTTTTGTACATTCATTGTCTTGGACAAGAAAGGCCTGTTCTCAAATAACGATCGAAAATCCAATGTTTCCTAAACTAACATTACGAAATATGATTCTGTTTATTAGCTTAGTGTTTCAGATTGTACGCGTCATACAATACATTTGTGCGAAAGGTCTAGATCAACTGCAGTCACAGTGACAAGACTGTCAGTGCGGGAGGTAGAGAAACCACTGGTAGAAGAAAGTAGTACGCAGTCGAAAGATGTGGTGCTAGTTTGATAGATGGATGGAGTAGAGTTTCAAAGAACCTGACGGAGAAGGGGTAGCCAAGAATCAAGATCGCGTCGAAAATTCATTGTCGTGTCGCACATATACCAGACGTCTTTTTTTTTTTGGGGGGGGGGGGGGGGCAAAACAGCAAGTTAACGAAGGTCAAAACATTTCTGTCTGCTTAGAAGAATTTCGCCGATCAGAGCGATAAAAAATTACAGCCACGTGATATCCTGTCACTCCGCACTCATTGCTCCCAGCTTGATATTGTAAACTGCTGCTGACAGGATATCATTCTGTTCAATGACTGTAATATGACGATCTACTAACCTTTTAACCTATATTTTCCATTGCATCGTGTTCCAAACAAAGGACTTCTGTTGTGAATTCCGTATGCAATTTTAAACGTACCCGTTTTCTGTCTACCGCAGCGCATTTAAGCAGCTCTTATGTTAGCTTTATCATTTCACCTGGCTTGTTATACTTTTAGTAGATGGAAAGGCTTCGCATACTTAGAGTACATATACTCTAAATTTGAGTTATTTGTGGCCTTACTTGACATAAATGGATGATTTCCAACTTATCCGAAATGTTCGAGGAGCTCGGTAGATCTGACGAAGTTAACTCCAAGTTTTCTGAAAGCCTTTTATAGATTTCACAATTAAATGGGAACGGACAATTTGTAGATACCACTACGTCTTGTCATATAATGTTTGCATCATGAGTAAATGTGTCTTGAGCATGTCAGAAGCAAATAAAAGGTTCCTTGAGTCGGTCATATGGTTTGTTTTCAGTGAACTTTTTCGCAGCTCGCATAGACACACAAACACAGAACGACATACGCGTGTGAATGGGTTAGTTGATATGGCAAGAATACCAGTGCGGAAGGATAAAACGATAGGCCGCAGACCTAGATTTTCCATAGTTGCATATCGATTAACCCACTTACACACGTGTGTCGTTTTGTGTTTATTACACGCATTCACGTCTATGAAAGCAATTCTAAGAAGGACGCTCTGCAATTCATTAGACAATAGTTCGTACCCTGACTTTCAACGTGTTTTATGTGCCAGAAGGCACATAGAACACATTGGAACTCAAGGGACGCACTATCAACAAAACAAACACATTTTATCGCCAACCAAATTTGAGAGAGGAACCCGTGTGTCTATTGTAGCTATCGCTAGAGATTCAAATTGTAATTGCGGTGCGCGATTTGTAGAAAATTCCAGTAAAATTTCGCTTCTATTTAAAAAATAGTCCGTCAATGATTTCCGTTCGGCACATATGTACGGAACGGATTTTCATTTTCCGCATGGTTCGGTGTTGCTATAGATGGGGATTTCATAGAACGGACGTGTAAAAAAATCCAGTTTCCATTTCAGATATGCAAGGTTACACTTCAACGAAGAACTTTTATTTACGTAAGCTTGTTAAAAACAAACACAATAATTTAAAAGTTTCAGTCCCGTATGGCTTGCAACTGGCACACACTGAATAAACCCGAGATCTCTTTATTTTTCAGGATACAAGTGCAATAGAGGATGCTAAGTAATGGCTATCCTAAAAAGCAGAAACAATTACGTTGTAACAGTGTTAAAAACAATTGCAGTCTGAAAGAGCTGAGTTACAAAAGGCACAGGGTCATTTTCTATGTCCAGTTCTAATAAATATCACAGTTGCCCGAAACTCTATTTTCTGTTGAACAACTGAAATATAGAGGGTATTGCTTGGTTAGTTTGCTATAGGCCGACATATCAGCCCGCGGTAACTTCGTATCAGTATGAGTCCGAATGCCGAATGCTGATAAGTTACCGAGAGCTGATATTTCGGCAGAGATGAAACTAACCTTGATAGAACCTCTTTTTGTTGAATTAAACAAATAAGTTCACAATATTCTCAGATCTGTTTCAGATTTCTGACATTGTTATTGTTTCTTAGTCTTTTCACACAGTCCGAAATTTCGTGTTCTCCTAATTCAGCTATCCGAACGTCTCAGCCTCCCCACTGGAGAAGCCGCGACGTTCGGATAGCTGAACTCCCTCTTCCACCACTTCGAACCTCTCCGCTTACAACTCTGAATATTAGTTTGCGTTGAATATTCTGTGCAACTCTCTTGTTTTTTCTTTTCATCCACCCAAGCATTGCTCGGTGTCCTCTTTAATCCATCACCATACAAAAACTCAGCTTCAAACTACTCCATTATGCCTGACATGGATAGTTTTGCGGATTGTATTCGATGAACAAGTAAACCTTTGGATGTAAACAAACCGCAGAGGAAAACTCTAACTTGATTCATATCAGTCGAGATTGGCGTCATATCACCCTAGTTTAAAGTTCTATCTGCAATGCTTGATAATGGGCAATTCCGGGAGAAAATCACAATCATCTCTAATAAAAAATGCAAAGGGGCAATTTAATCACTATCGATTTGCATTTGGGTAACTAAATTGTGCGTTTAGCGATACAGCTTTTTCCTCGGTGATCATTATTTTCGCTGTATACAAATTGTTTTTGATAACCCAATTTAGCCAGAAAACAGTTGACCACAAATAGTCATGTCTGAAGTGAAGTATCACTTTTTCTAATACGAACAGCAGACGACACGTTTACACCAATATTCTTGAATATTTAAAATGTTTTTTTTATTCCTCGAGAACATAGTTCATGGCCGTTCCAATGAAGTGACATATGTTATATTTGCTTTAAACAGTATTATTGTAAATTGATACATATAGTGTACATTGCGAATGTATATGCGCACCAATAGAGGTATTGCTATTACTAGATTTTCAGTTTGGTTGAGAATCAGGATTCGACGTCAGTCTAAAAACGTATATTAGTCTTTTCCTATGTTTTTGAGAATACATGATAAAATTTGAACGGCGAGTGTTTTGTGAATTGTGCTGGTCGGCTATGGACCGTTACATTTGGTAAAGGAAGATAAAAGTACCGAACCATCGTGTGATAACTGCTCTCATTTTAGGCTGAGCCTAAAATGAGAGCAGTCGTCACAGGGTGGTTCGGTAATCGTTTCTCTGGCGATTAGGCATGTACCTTAACCCTTTACCTAACATGAAAAGCAGACGACACTTGCAAAAAAAAATCTTGAATAATTATTTTTTTTTATTTTTTGTCTCAAAAACATAGGTTATGAACCCTCGTTGGAACGAGCTCGACGAGCTCGTTCCAACGAGGGGTCATAACCTATGTTTTTGTGACAAAAAATGAAAATATTTTGAAAATTAATTGGCGATTTTTGAGAATAGCGCTGGCCGGTTTTGGCCGTTACGTTGGGTAAAGGGTTAAATGCTGGACTAGTGGAAACTCGAGAAACAAAATGTAACGCTGACCACAAGGTAGACTAGCTGAAACTCAATAAACAGCGAATTTTTCTACTAGGTTCATAAGTTTCTACTAGTCCATTGTTCACATGATCTGTCTCCTTTTCTGGCCAGAAAACTCACACTTTAAGAGCTGTAAAGCACAGTCAGCAAACAACAGGTAGGCCGAGTTTATGATGTTGTATTCATGTGTGGTATAATAGACAGCGTGACTACGAAGACTTGGAATAACACAAAATCACTTTCAGTGGCATAATTTAATGGGTTTTGTATCGTTATTTCAATAAATTGATTGATACATGCGTCAAAGCATCTAGGATTTCCGAACTATTTTGAAGTTCTGTCAAACAACACATTGTTTTTTACCCATTGATTCGTGGCTTGATTTTGATTGTTTCCATGGTCCTTTTCGACATCCATTATAGGGTTTGAGATCATGTGATAATTAGAATCTGTCAACTCGTCCCAAGTTTTTAGTAAATTTTACGAAATCCGTCCAGTAAGTTTATTGAGGTCGATCAGTAAATTATAGTATGAAATGGAACTCTTGATAGGGCGGCTCTATATCCATATGACCAGATACAGATTGTGATTACACAAACAGACAGGGAATTTCAACCCTAATCGCGAATGAGTCACGATTCGGTCGAAATTCTCAGTTCGCTTTCTTGTCTACACAATTGCACAATTTGACCAAATTTGACAATGGAGCAAGGACGTTGAATTTCGGGGGCTATTGTCCTTTAGTTGTAATCAATCTCTCTCGATTTCGTAATATTTTACGTTGACACCCCGATCAAATAATATTAGTGTATCGTGATCTGATCGAAACAAAGATCGCGTTTGTGATCACAGTACTGTACCAAAATCCCTTAGTCTAAACTATGTTTTTTACAATGGAAAATTGTGTGTGCAATCTTTTAAAATGTTCAATCTGCAATATTTAGCCACACTCGATTCAAACATTGTCTGGCGATAAGATCGGTATGGTGGTGCTCTAGAATAAGGAACAATCGACAAATAACTAAGAGAGAGAATCACTCTTTCGTCGGGTATGAGAAAAAGGGTTCGTAAGAGTGCCTTCGATACTATCGAGGAGTTGTAGAAAATGTTTAGTCATGTAGGAATATTTTACAAATACGATGCTCTATTCGCGTTAAAAGTAATTTCCATCTGTAAGTTAGTTCACAAAATTACGTCCTCCCACTTTCCATGTTAAGATTTGGATACAAAAAGCATATACTCTTTGTAGTTTTCCCCCGTTCATTCTATTTTTCTGTAATATGTACTTTAACCCTTGTAACTTTGACAACAATATTTAGCAAATGTCTATGGTGGTGGGTGGAGAGGTGGATTTACCTGTTGAAAAGCGGATGTGCTACGAGATGCGTTGTGTTTACCACGAGAAAGACTACACTATGTTGAGAAAGTCTAACATAGTATTTGGTAACCTTTTTGATCGGTTCTGGATATCCTATTGCACAGGTTGTGTCGAGTCCCTGTAGGATTGAAATAGGTGTTTGTTTTCTTTATCGAAATCAATCAGTGCTTTGTGATTTATTGTTAATAAATTGTTCTTGTTTTAAATCTAACGCGAGTTTGTACGCCCGAAAATTATCTCCATGGAGTTTTGCTAAAAATAAATACTTTTTAAAGTTATCATACGTCCAATGAAAAGCTCTGAATGGAATTTACGAGGCATTGTTTGGCAAGGTCAAATACGTAGAACTGCTTAGCAACGCTAATTCTATCGAAAGATGACCTCACCTCCAACCAAAAAAGGATACCTACCCCACTGGTTTTAGCTGGTCTTTCGGCGAAATGTAAAGAGTAATGTTTTTATTTTCTATTTTGCAGAAAACACAAAAAAATGCATAAACATAATAAACGTGTACAGCACAATGAATACACGGAACGTCACGTGCGTGAAAGCATTCGTCAATACGGCACGCGTTCACAAATCGTGGCGTTCTGTTTATTACACTCTCCTATGACATAGAATCCATTAATTTAAAAATTCAACACTACACACAGAAGATTTTAAATTTGAAAACAAACCCTTTGTTATTTTTCCAGTTGACATTCGGTTTATCTGGAGTCACCGCAGCTTTCGAATTGATCTGAGTCAGAATGTGACGTTTCGATTGGCCGATCATGAAACTGGGCGGAGTTTAGTTGACGCCAGATGCAAAAACAGTCCGCCAAAGGAAATCAGTATGGAACACGAGATCTATACGAATTTGCAAATATGGAACTGTAGGAAAAATAATAGGCGTTTCATGAAAAGACTTAATCCAATGGTGGTCTTCCTGCGATTGAAACATGATTCCACAAGCCATCAGTATCGCCATTGTAGGGAAATTTACTTTTATAAAAATACAAATTGTTCTTATAAATTGACCTCGATGAAAAATGCGCTACAATAATGCACTGTTTATTCGGGCCCTGCGAATATCAGATTTCGGGCCCAATCGAATCCCGTATACAATCAGACGGAGGATTCCGAATTGAATCGAATCTCGAATCCAAACTAACAGCTCTTCACATTGTAAACATTGCACCTTTACAACCGTAAATACCGCCAGTCTCCGTTCAGATATTTTATTAAATGTTAACTCGTTTGTTTAGGCAACTCAATAAATAAATAGGAATATCCCAGAATGAAATCAAAGTAGTTGTGGAAGCGGAACCTCCTTGAAGGTCTCTTCTGTCGTCAGGTCTCCGGTATAGGAGACCTGATAATAGAAGAAGATTTTAAGAGGGGACACTTTGTATGATTTCGAGAACATTCCCATGATTCGAAAATTTCCGAATCAAGTGATACAGGAATCGAATCAAGCCGAATCATCGGGACGATTTCGAATCGTATCGGAGCGAATGTCTAAGCTTCGATGGGCCATACTATTTATTTCCAATAGTATTTTATCAGTTTCATGAAAACACATGAAAAGACATACGAGAAAAGTCTCCTTTACTTATGTAAAGCACTGGGTTAAATTCGTGCGCATTGTGGCGGCCGACATTTACCTTTAACTGTGAACAGTCTAATAAAGGCACGGATAAATACTTCAATAGATTTATTTGCCTTTAAATTTAATCGCGCTATCTCTGTTGGAAGTTTTTCATAGTGGTCTTGTTGAATAAAGTATCTCGTTTATCGACCAAATAACTTCCGACAAAAACAAAACCGAATTATTATCAATACGTCTTCAGGGTTAGGCGACATCTAAAATTGGGATTGGTCAATAAGTGTTTGAAAACACCGGATGTCCGGAAACGGGAATATTTGCAGAATATAAAACTGACGATAATCGTTAAAGATGTTTCATTAGCTGGTCTTTAACGAAGAATCGCACCTGGAGGCGTTCTTCGTTCGATGGCAAACAGTTTTGTGCCGGAAAATTGATATAACGGAGTAGTGATCCTATTCATTCCAGAGTTGTTCTATTAGTTACGCTTGTCTATCAATATTGTTGTTTCGGTGGGATTTGCGTGTGGGAAATCGCTGTGGATATCTTTACCGTCAGCGTCAACATTATTAGTACTTATCCAGAATAGAGTCAGAGAGCAAAAAAAAAAACAGTTTTTCCGTTCAGAATCTATTTTATTTATCCTTAGCATACATATAGTGGTGTGTTCCCGCAAATGAACAGAGAATCTTGAGCGGATCGAAATTGGGTCGCGATCCGAGCGGAATTATCTTCCCCCCTTCTCCCGTGTAACTATAAGATCTCACCCGCCGGAAAGAAATGTAAGGACATTGAGTTTGAGATGCTGTTTTCGTTTGCTTTTCGTTATTCGCTCTTGATTTCATAATACATCATTTAGTAAATATTGACCCACTAAGGTATAATGTGTCGCGAGTCGATGGCGATCTGAATGGGAACAATATAAGATCACAGTACTGTACTAACCTTTACATTCACCCCCACCACCCCCCCCCCCCCCCCCCCCAATGCTCTACTTATACAAAACGTATTGAAACGTTGTCATTCTATTGTTTTATATTGTGTGTTACATGACACATCATCTTCGTCGTTTCTTGCTCAACCTAAGCCGTTCCAATAGACTTTTTCATTTGTACTGGACGGGCTTTTTCGGAGGTCTCATAGTTCTTTTCTTTTCATCGTTCTTAAACTCGTTCATCAATAGTTTCTGGTCGAAACGTACCTTTTGAGGTATGCGAAGACTGACACGTGACGAACGTTTAAGTGCCGTTGGCATGTCGGAAACTAGCAACAGATAGACTGATTAGCAGGTTGTGGTCACGCTACCGTCAGACAGGCAATGTTGATGACAGACGTCGGTCAGATCGTCCAAGGGCGACAACTGCTAACCAGCATCGTTTCATCCGAACCACAGCATTACGTATCCGCCATCAAAGTGCCTCATAAATTGGACAGCAGCTGCATCGTTCGACAGATGTGCGAGTCAGTAGTCACACTATCCGAAATCGCCTGTACAGCTGGAATTTGTACGCTCGACGACCTCGAATAATTTCACGTTTGACTGAAAGTCACATCACAGCAAGGCGTAATTGGTGTAGAGCACGACAGCGCTGGGACAATCGTCTGTGGAGCAACGTCATGTTTTCCTATGAGTTGAGGTTCACTCTCGACTTCCCTGACAAACGAAACAGGGTGTGGCGGAGGCGGAACGAAAGATACCATGACGTAACCGTTAGGCAGCACGATCGTTTTGGAGGTGGATCGGTTGTGGTGTGGGGAGGCATAACCAGACAAGCAGAACAGCATTACATGTCATCCAAGGGCGTGCCACGGGGCAGAACTACCGTGACAACATGTTAGCAGATCTTTTGGTGCAATTTGCGCAACGTCACGACCGTCGATTCATTTTCCAAGATGACAACGCAAGAGCACACAGGGCCCGTGTCGCTACAAAGTTCCTCCAGGAGCAGAACATCACTACATTGCCTTAGCCAGCACTAAGTCCAGACCTTTCCCCAATTGGGCACGTCTGGGATATGTTTGACAGGCGCCTACGACAACCCCAACAGCCCACTACCAATGTCCAGGAACTCGCAGCTGCACTGCAGGAAGAAGGGAATAACATCAACTTGATACTGAACGTTTGATGAGGAGTATGCTATGTCGGATCCGCGCTTTTCTCGCGAACCGAGGAGGATTTACAAGGTATTGAGGTCTTGGACTGAATGTGGTAAATTCTCTGACTGACTGTCCATATCTTCTATAGCTCAGTGTGTGGAGTGTGTGCTTGTCAGACACCCAACTATCGCTGAAATCATTCACCAGATGTCACAGTGCAATGCCTCAACTGTCTTTTTGATGAAAATATAAATATATTTCTTCATATATCTCACTTTTATCAAATATTCCCTATTTTTATAATAGTATATTTCGTTTATCAGCGTTTAAAACAATAATGGTAACGACAAATCGCCCAGCAATATAAGTAGTGTTACCTGCAGCGTATTGCAAGTTGTTTTTTTAGTGTGTGTCGACGGTGTTTTTCATTACAATGGATGCTTTACCTTAAATCAATTTTACGTGACAAGAGAAAGCTGCATCTAATTATTAAGTGAAAAGATGACAAAAACTGCTAAGCTGTCTTGTCAGTTGTTTAGTTTTTCATTCCTTTGTGTGTTGGTGGATTCATCTTTGAAAGCAACGTTTGTCGCCTTGCACATTTATGCACTCTCTGATTTAGCTAATTATATTGAAATTTCATAAAGGCACTTCTAATATGAATGAGAGGTCATGCCTTAAGTGCCGTGCTCTTGTTTTGTGTTGGCATTAATGGGAAGAAAAGGACATGTAATGCTATTATTCTTCTGACATCCGTGTCATAGAGGGTACCGAGTGTAGATAATAGCGAATTCCTTATCTTCGGGCATGAGAAAACGGGAGTTAGGAAGGGGAGTTTCACTCACTTCTCTGGCCAACTATGTTCAAACTACTGTAAAGTAGTAAACGAAAGAGTTTTAACAGCGCTCAAATTATTACCATAGCTAATGCGTATAAATATTTAGCTAATTTTTGTGCAACTTGCTATCTTAATACCAAAGAACACTTTCTTTTTTTCCTATTTGGCGATTATCTGAGTTTAGTGTTGGTGCTTGAGTAGTCACCACTACAATAGCGTGTTAAATTACACAATGTTGGACTATTAAGTGATCTGGGGACGCGATGGCGCTGCGGTATCCGGTTCTCGTCAGATCGCCGAAGTTATGCAACGTCGAGCCCAGTTAATCACTGGATGGGTGACCGTCTGAGCGATCAATTCGGACTCCCGCGTTGTGTCCTTGGGCAAGGCACTTAACCCCGATTGTTCACATGGGGGGCACGATGACGCCGTGTACTAAGGCGTACTGCACGTCGATGGTACGCATGTCTTCAACCAATCTAACCCTGCCTGTGCTGCAGTACGGAGTTACGATGTTGGGGAACTGACAGATGTTCGCCGTTGTTCGGTGGTTCTCTCCGGGTGCTCCGGCTTCCTCCACCCGTAAAACTGTCACGGTCATGATTAGCCATTGAGCATAAGTATATGACCTTAAACACCAATAAATAAATAAATAAATAAATAAATAAATAAATAAATTAGGTGATCTTGGTGATTTTGCGACATCAGTGGACTACCGGTACCGACCCGGTGCCGGTAGTCCAATAATGTCCTAAAATAGCCCAGGTCACTTCTCGATGCGCAATGCTTTACATGTTTCAAGAATTCTCGCTTTTATTTCGGCCCCCCTCAAATCGGAAGTCGCTCCGCGGTACTTGGAAATGAAATATCACTATTTGTGGCTGCGACTGTATTCACAGTAAAACTGCAGATTCCTTGTTTTTTAGGCCACTGTAAATCATTCAAAAACACTAATGACCTGTTTTGTAATTTTTTTTTTTTTGTTTTTTGGCAGACAAGTCCAACGCAGCTTTTATTGTTCCACCACAATAAAATATAATCCCCAAGTTTAAGTGTTCCAGCTGTTTACCAATTACACTAAAAATGATTTGGCATTAAAAATCCCCAGCTGGCTAAACTTCTGTCACCAAAATATCCTAGCAGGTATAAGGAAGAAACACCACTGTAGTGAATAGCATGGCGAAAGAACCAAATAACTGTTTTAAATCTACAATCGACAATGGGACAGAGACAATAGCCGACTTTCACACTCTCAAACCCGGCGATTGTAACGGTATAGTCGTACTGGTTCGTCACGTAACTGAACAGCTCCAACACTCTCAGAAAATCGCCATTCAAATTTTATTCTTTTTGATTTTGTTTTTACACCCCAAAAAACATAGTTTATGATAGACCGTTTGAGCTTGTTCCAATGATGGCCATAACCCTTTACCTAACATGAAAAGCAGACGACACTTGCAAAAAAAATTCTTGAATAATTAATTTTTTTCATTTTTTGTCTCAAAAACATAGGTTATGACCCCTCGTTGGAACGAGCTCGTCGAGCTCGTTCCAACGAGGGGTCATAGCCTATGTTTTTGAGACAAAAAATGAAAATATTTTGAAAATTAATTGACGATTTTTGAGAATAGCGCTGGCCGGTTTTGGCCGTTACGTTGGGTAAAGGGATAAGCAAAGTGTTTGAGGCAAAAATGAAAAGGAGAGTTTTTCAGGAATCGTCTGCTGGTCAGGTTAGGCACAGTGCTAAGACTATGCTTATGCTTTTGGCATAAACATATCCAGAACGGCTGAAAATTTGGCACAAAAACTGTTCTGGTCAGCGTGAACACTGTCAATAATTCTTTGTACTATCTGTGTGTAATGCAAGAGTCGTTGTATTGGGGGTATGCAATCCAAACTCGTCCGAGGTGGTTTGCGCTGCGAGGCTAAAATTGTCAGGAGTTGCAGAGGATATTTCGAAGACTTTCATCATGCGCAATATATTTGTGCATTCAAAGAAATAATGTCGTTATGCTTATGCATTTTAATTTTTAGGTGAGTGAGGAGAGATGATTCACCACGATGAAGGTGCATTCGATTGAGCAAGCCTGAGTCTAGAAAATAGAAATGGATCTCTCCGTATGTACATGTGTACGTCTCTAAGTCTGCGTAGATGGCTATCCGGCTAGTGTTCACAATGGGTTGAAATTGTTTTAAAATAGGAATATAATGAGAGGGAGATCTCTAAAGAACAGCATTGGCCATGATAGTTCAACAATTTGTAGAAATATCACACGTAATAGTATGCATAACTCTATCACATGTCTGGTGGTGCACTTTCACTATCGCGAAACCCATTCTCTATATCCACTGCTTGAGATCTATCGTGTTTTAAATTCGATGTATTTATTTATGGAAGTTTAACGACATTTTCGCCACCAAAGTCACCTCGTGTCGGAGTTTTAATTCACTAATTTATAATTGCGCGAATTAATCATTACGGAAATGCCGTTCACAGCGCGTCTAATAATTAAAGGCGTGACGTCTGAAATCACCGTAGGCGCATTAAAATTGTGATGAGTTGGTTCCGGAAGTAGAATTGAATTAACCCTCTCTTATATACATTAACGGTCCATCAAATTCTGTCGACATTTGCAAAACACAATAACACATTAACCAAGCAGTTTCATTTTTTTGTCTCTAACACATACCTTATGACACCTCTTTGGTTCGAGTTCGTTCCAATGAGGGTCCAGGAGGTATGTTTTCAATGCAAAATAATTTGTTTATATAACAAAATTGGGCTGGCAATTTCTGTGGCCTGCATCATCCGCTGTGTTTGGTAATGGGTTAAATTACACATTAGGTGATAAAGAGAATGTCAAATGCTTCACGATTTGATAAGAATTATTTTTAACCTCGTTCACTAAAACGGTAAACCTCGGCTCAAATCAATGTTAGTGAATTTCATTCAGAGATTTCATATCAAATCTTCACTTGTTTGGAGATCGTCTGTTCGTCCAATAACTCGCCGTTTTATGTTTGGATGACAGGCCTGAAATATATTTATGTCTGTCTCCAGTACTCGGATAATAAATGTTTTCCCTATGTGTTCAATAAATATAGTCCCCTAATATTTTCCTTTCAGCGTTTACAAATGCGTGGAAATTGGGTTTTATTACACATCCATTAAACTTTAAACCCTTGTATGCAACGAAATCGCCGCTATGATATAAATGATTCTGTATTCAACGAGTGATATACAAACCGGAACTTTTTTACCCCACCGTTTAGTTGCGCTTCGAAAAGTTTCCAAATTTCGTTATACAATCATCGACCGTCTGTCGCATAGTGTGAAAATGAAAACGTCCAAAGCAAAATAAAGTCGGTTCACAAAAAATTAGCCAAAAATGAGATAATATTTTTAAAAAACCCAATCATTTCCAACCAGAACATTAACCCAGTCCCGTGGCCGTATCGTTTTGTGGATCAACTTTATTTCGGTAAATCTTCGTACATCTTGAGAGGCTTCGAACTTCTTTTAAAAATGTTTCTCCCAGCTGTTTTGCAAATCTGCACAAATTTGTACTTAAGATATTTTTACTAACAGTAATAGCCACCAAATGGTTAGGCGTGAATGGGCACCAGCCCACTCACGCCTAACCATTTGGTGGCTATTACTGTTAGTAAACAGCGATAGGAATTTCAACAAACACTGGTTCCGAAAAGGTTGTTGTGATTTTTTATCGATCCATATGATCAGTACAGCTTCAGTCAATACAAACTCTTCACCTTTGGGTTTACTTATCGGAATTAAAATTTGTTTATTTAAATGAATTTTAATGCATGGGTTGTGTAATAAACACAGAACGCGATGTGTGTTTGAATCGGTGGGCGTTTTACATAACTCGTTGGAATGACATAATCATATTTCGCGAGAGCCGTAGGCTCTCGCGAAATATGACTACGCCATTCCAACTCATAAGTGTGAACATTCTAAATGATGTCGTTTTATATATTAGTCTTTCACCCTATAATACGTGATAACTCTACCGCGTGTCTGGAAAATATGCATTTTTAACATCCTTTTAACAAGCCTTCTCTGTATCGACTACTTGGGAGATGTGCGTGTCCACCGAGAACGCGGACATCCGTAACATATCTAATTACTCTCGGGAATTTCATGGTCTCGACACCCACCCATGCTCGTTCTCATCAGCACCATCACAAAATGCCGTCCACATATAAAATAAAGTGGTCTGCCTGTGCCACTTCTTCATGCACCTTGTTTTATACAATATCTAGTTATAGCTAGAGTAGCACATTCTAACTACATGGAGAAATGTTGTGACCAATGTAAAGTAATTTATGCGCAACACATATCACTATATCTTACCTCCTACAAGTTTCTGGGAATTTCATTGGTTCAAAGACGTCACATGCAGACTGCACATAAAACCATATACTGCCTGTCACCATCAATATACGCTGACAGCTACGGGTAATCTCCCCTTTGTTCATTGATTATTCAAAATCGCGGCAGCCGATAAACGCTGCAAGTTGAAAGATTGAGTGTTGGAAGCCCATATTTGGTCTGAAGTGCAGGTTAGGCAACTTAAAAGGCTTCATATTCTGTGGATGTGTGTCGTGTTACCTTCGAAATGAAACTGTTTGGTATGTATGAATTTGCCTTGTTACATTTTATGGGAGAGTGCCTACATTTTGACCAAATATGGGCTTCCAACACTCAATATTTCAACTTGAAGCGTTTATCGGCTGCCGCCATTGTGAATAATCAATGAACAAAGGGGAGATTACCCATAGCTGTCAGCGTATATTGATGTTGACAGGCAGTATATGGTTTTATATGCAGTCTGCATGTGACGTCTTTGAACCAATGAAATTCCCAGATACTTGTAGGAGGTAAGATATAGATCAATACAATACAAACAATTGTCATCTATTCATATCTATTCAACAGATTGTTTTACACATTATTCTTTAAACAGCTATTCTCATTTTCTCATTACGATTTCCACTACTCATTTTTACTTCTCATGTTCTCTCCAGATTTCATCGACTCGTTCTATTTCATGAACATTAATGAGCTTTTTTATAACACATCTCTTTAATCGCCACAATATGGCCTTAGGTGGTGATGTGGCGTTAAGCTCCAATAAATAAATAAATAAATTGAAGCTGTTTACTTCTATTTTGGGAATTATATTTTGACCCCCCTCCCCCCCTCCTCCCACACCCCAACGATGCCAGTTTTACGTTTTTCTATTTATCTTCACTTGTCAACTCCTTTCAACTCTCGAAATTTTTTAAATATAATACCAATACACATCAGACATGGCCGCCAAAACGGCGTTGGTCGCAAAATGGAGTTGGCCGTGCTTCGTCGAATGACTTCTGGAAATTCGCGTTAAGATTTCAAAACCATTTATGTTATGAATTGTTTTCGTACTCAGTTATCACACCGTCCGCAGATTAAATGTATTCAGTTATCGCGCCGTCGGCCAATTAAATGCCGATTTGCCAGTAAATATACAGGCAAATGATGCAAGGCCATTTATCGAACGGAAAATATGTGCTACTCGGTTTAGTAATATACATCTGTCCTTAGACTCATAGAGTGTGAAGGGTTTTGCTTCTTTTGGAACCAATATTCAAATTTTCCTCAGCCACAGGTGGGACCACATCGGTGCGTTAAGCCACGTAAGTTCCAATGCAAGTTGTGGCAAGCCCCCCTCCCCCTCCCACTCCCCCATTGGCACGCAACCACCTTTCTTGATACATCTATGGGCCCCTTCCCCTCCCAGTTTTTGAATATAGCTTAGACAGAAGAATGTGACGCATGCAATGGGCGTTGTATGATGCTGCTTGAAATGTCTTAACCTGACATCACCATTCTCAATCAATTAACGCTTTGAACCCACAAGACCACTTTTCCGGCACAGGGTCGTGAGAACTTGTGTGATAGATAAATCAAGGCTGCACTTTGGAAATATTGGTTGGTCTTCCCCAAGTAACAAACATAGACTCTTCCCATTAGTGACACAGCGCTCGATGAACTCTGTCAAACAAGGTTGAATTGATTAAATTCTGAGTTGCATCATGATAAATTGCAGCGTGAAATGTTGACATTTTGGAATCGGTGTGCTGGAGGTTAAAACAGGATTCAAAATTGAACGTCACCTGCACCTTAATCATACTGTGTCTGTACAGCTGCAATTCTTAAACTTTCCTGTTACTTTTGAATCTTCAAACTTACATCCAACGTGCGAAAATATGTTCTTGTGAACCAGTAAAACAGAGGTGCATGGTTTTGTTATCTATGCGGTATGAGTAATTAGGGACAAATCCTATAATTTCACATTTTATTTAGAGGTTATCACTTGGTTAGTTTCATATCGGCCGAGATATCAGCCCGAGGTATCAGACTGGAGCCTCTTTATTTATGTAGGTCAGACTTGTTACAGTTTTCTGACAGTGTTATTGTTTCTCATTCCTTTCATAAAGTCCGAACTTTGCTCTTCTCCAAGTTCAGCTACCAGAACGTCGCAGCTTCCCAACTGGAGAAGGCCCGACGCCCGGAGAGCCGAAATATTTCTTGTCTCAATTTCACCAATCTCCGCTTATGACTATAAGTCTTAGTTTGCATCGAATATTTTGTTACAACTCTCCTCTTTCCTATCTTCGGCCTTCTAATCCTTTGTTATTGTCATGATTAATTCTTCGTCATACAAAAAACTACTTTCTTTTGTCTGGTAACGCCAATTTTCCTGATTGAATTGGACGAATAACGGTGAACGATTTCGATGTAAAGAAATTGGTTGCGCATAGTAACGCATAAACGACTCCATAGCTTTCTTCATATCGGCCGACATCGGTGACATATCAGCCGCGTTTGAAATCATATCAGCCGTGTTTGATAATGGACACTTTTAGGAAAAAAAGTCATATGTAATAAATGAAGAATAATTAAACATACATTTTACATCGATTTTCCAAATATTGGCTAAAAATAGAGATAATAAATAGAGAGTAATCGATTGACTGGACTGGTTACGTGAAATTATTCATGAGAGGTGAGGGACGTTGTACAAACACAAGTGCGCGAATGCGCACGAGTGTTTTACAATATAGTCCCTCGCATCGAATAAATTATTTCACGTTACCAGTCCAGTCAAGCGATTACTCTGTTTATTACTTTTTCATTATTAGCGATAATTATATTATTTAACTCTTTACATGACGTATCGGTCAAAACCGGCCAGCGCTATTCTCAAAAATCGCCAATTAATTGTCATTATATTTTTCATTTTTGGTCTCTAAAACATAGGTTATGACCCCTCATTGGAACGAGCTCATCGAGCTCGTTCCAATGAGGGTTCATAACCTATGTTTTTGAGACAAAAAATGAAAATAATAGTTATTCAAGAGGTTTTTTTTGCAAGTGTCGTCTGCTTTTCATGTTAGGTAAAGGGTTAAAAAAACAAAAAAAAAACAATGAAGTCCCCATTACACCCACGGCAAAGCGTCTTCGTTTGCGCACACGGATACATGACACAATTGTTGATTGCATAATTCACTTGTGAAGTTATCGTTTATAATCAAACCCGGAAATCCCAGTTAATCAGACTTTGGAAAGTAATAAATAGAGTTTGCAAATTTTGTCCTCAATTCTCTTGAAGATGAATTCCATATCATCCTTCAATAATGAGAACAATTTGGTGATCTTATTATTATTCTATATGAAATCAGTTAGGTAAAGCGGAAAAGGGGGTAATGGGTGTAGAAAACAAGACTTCTTAGGATTTTATTATTGTTCTGATTATGGTAAGATATTTCATTACACTGACGGGATGTTTTATTCAAATGATACGCGTGGATTTGATCGATGCAACGAAAAGGTGGAATAAAATACAGGATAATGATTTTTTGGAAGTGAGGGGACGCAGTGGTAGTCTCTTTGTGATGGTAACCCTGGCTGAAATGTTTTGCAAAATAGAGAGTAATCGCTTGACTGGACTGGTTACGTGAAATAATTCACGAGAGGTGTGGGACGTTGTACAAACACGAGTCCGCGAATGCGCACGAGTGTTTTACAATATAGTCCCTCGCCTCGAATGAATGATTTTACGTAACCAGTCCAGTCTAGCGATTACTCCGTTTATTACTTTTCATTATTAACGATAATTATATTAATTTTTAACCCTTCACCTAACGTAACGTCAGCGCTATTCTCAAAAATCGCCAATTAATTTTCATTATTTTTTTTCATTTTTTGTCTCTAAAACATAGGTTATGGCCCCTCATTGGAAAGAGCTCGTCGAGCTCGTTCCAATGAGGGGGTCATAACCTATGTTTTTGAGACAAAAAAATGAAAATAATAGCTATTCAAGAATTTTTTTTGCAAGTGTCGTCTGCTTTTCATATTAGGTAAAGGGTTAAAAAAACAAAAGACAATGGAGTCCCCATTACACCCACGGCAAAGCGTCTTCGTTTGTGCGTACGAATACATGACACAATTGTTGATTGCATAATTCACTTGTGAAGTTATCGTTTATAATCGAACCCGGAAATCCCAGTAAATCACACTTTGGAAAGTAAAAAAATACGTTAATCATACAACCAGTTTGCTACAATTATCGGGTCCTACTAATTACCGACCAAAATCGTCCAAAACCGTCCAAAACAGTCCCAAACCGTCCAAAACCGACCAAAAGTGCTAATTACCGACCAAAATACCTACCAAAACCCAATGAGTACCGACCAAAAAATTTAAATGAGTACCGACCCAAAAAATACGATTTTTAGACGGTTTTGGACTGCTTTGGACGGTTTTGGTCGGTAATTAGTAGGACCGCAATTATCTACAGATCGTCTGTGCGCGATCTATGCGCAATTGGACAAAAACAGTCCTTTAGACATCAAAATAATGTTTTCCCCATTAACTTTGCGTAAGTGAGGGGAAAGCCACGTCTTACACAGATACATTTGAGAATGTAGGGGTATTAGTTTAGTCTAAACATATTTTATTTGCTATAAAGCAAAAAGGATTGGAGAACAAGTTACATTCCTGCATAAAAAGAAAAAAAAGGGAGTGGCCACTTTCACCGGTGGGCAGTATTTCCACGGACGCAATATTAGATTCCAAACACTAATCATAGGATTAATCATAACAATTTAATTAATTAAAATTTTGCTGATTATGATTTTTATTACCTGGTGAACGTATACGTGGAATTCACTGCCCACGCGTGGATTACGGCCAATCCACGGCGACTGTACAGTAGAGATAACTAAAATAATTAACAATCTTCAGAGCATGAGGAAAAATTAGGAACTGGAAGTTCACCAAAGGTAAAATACATCGGAAAAGAGAAAAGAAAAGAGATAGCGATTATCGTCAGAACGCAATGTGGATGCCATGAGAGGTGGGTAACACCATCATATTGACTCACTATACTCACCTTCCAGTATGTGTGAGTATTATGGTGAAATATCCAAATGATTATACAAAGCGGTCTCCAATGTCATGTCAGTGATAAAAAGAACTGAATACAGAAACTAATGTCTAACTAATATTATCATGCCTCACGTTTGTAACATCAGCCGTGATTGGTTAATTTGACACCTTCTAAAAGTCATAGTACTGGAGTTTTGGGGCAACACACGGGTACTATCGGAACGTTCTTCTATGGAGACAAGAGAACAAAGAAAATGTAAACTCCACTTCCATTGATCAGCTCTGAATGGAATTTTTCAACACCAAACGCTGGCGCCGTGTCCGTTTAACGTTTTTCGTCACCGACAGACACAAACTTACCAACAAATATGTCATCTTCAGTGGGTGTGTTTCCAATTTTACCTGCAAACAATGAATTCAAATAATCAGAAATATTAAAAACTCACGCTTTGTTCACCACTTCAGTGAATCCTCAATATGAGTTATGACTTCAATCAATTATATTTCCACAAGTTTACTACTCCTCGACCTAACTGAGCCTCCGCCTCAAGTTCAAAATAAATTGTTTCACTCCGCTTAATTCTAACAACTGTCGTCGCCCAAGAAACATGAATTTATATTCCATTAATTTATACCACTTATCACACAAGCATTAATAATGAATTATAACATGAACAGCGTGATTCCGTTGGAAGCATTGGCATTTGGTGATATAGAAACTCCCAAAGCGACGGCACTTGTGACGAGTCATTTTCGAAGAGACGTCATTCGTTCGAAATGACGTCATATTTTTGGATTCGACTACATTGTTATTACAGGATTGATGGCATGAACATTGCAGTTAACGCTTAATAATGAAAGTTATTTTTTGTTCGGCATAATAAAATAATTAGGACGTTTCTTTTCATGTTCTATCGGTCGAGATAGTACCTGACTTTGTGTGATTTCTGAAATAAAACCTTCATCACCTTCGCTGCTTCGGGTTTTATTTCTGAAATCACACAACGCAGGTCGCTGCTGAAGGTTTTATTTCAGAAATCACACAAACGCAGGTACGACCGATATAACATGAAAAGAAACAACGTTCTAATATTATATTTTATGGAAACCAAAAATAATGACTATTTAATTGGTAAGTTATTTAAGTGAGATGGGATGCAATGTGCTCCGTGAATGGCAAACGGTATAAGCTGTTAACTCTTTTGGCGCGACAGGCGACTAAAGTCGACAGACGGCAGACCGCGGAGAGGTACTGCAGTAGTCATTTTAGCCAACTGTGTCTGTCCATTTCCAAGTGTTTTAACCCTTTACCCAACGCACACGATATCAAAATTTATTATTTTAAATATAATTTTTTTCAAATTTTAAAAAAAATTTCAATAAAACCATATCATGTGACCCCTCGTTGGAAGAGCTCGACGAGCTCGACGAGCTCGTTCCAACGAGGGGGTCACATGATATGGTTTTGTTGAATTTTTTTGAAAAATAATATTTTTTCAACTGCTGAAGTTAAATATTACGCAGGGGGGGGGGGGGGTGCGGACGATTTGCTGGGTAAAGCATTGAACAAACATACGTATCCCTATGCTTCATGCACCATTTATGTCCTATCCATGAACAACGATACCGTCCCTTGAAAGTATAAAGGTGTCATTTAAATATATACAGAAAATCATTTGAAAAACTGTCAATGAGATCATTAGAGCATCTTTTAAAATAACAACGCTTTAGTCTAACAACCTATACTTTTTTGTAAAATTCCTGATGAATATTAGGCGCTAAGAATTCTGTTTCTCAGAATATTCTGCTCCAAAAGAGTTAAACTAAATCAATTCGTATGATAGCTATATTCATGACGCCTGGTTGTTATGTAGCATTGAGCTTTGTTCCCCATTCAAACATTTTGAATAGAAAATTAAATCAACCTCCATGTTATTTTTCTGTATTTTGCCTTCTCCTGTTTGTACCTTTTCTAATCCCTTATATCACCATAAACTCTGTTTGGAGATTCTTTGCATATCGTACAGTCAATTTCAATTGCGACTTTGCATGTATCGAGTTATTCACACCAACAAGTTGCAAGACTGAGTTGATACCTCGCGTTACAACAGGTCGAACTTGATTATCGTTTCTTTTTCTAGTCTTGTCAGATTATCTGTTTGTTTGTCGCCCACTTCTTTCAGCTACAAAACTTCCTCGCCGGCAGGGTGTTGGAAGCTGGAATACTATAGTAGAGAGGCATGGTAGTAACAATCAAACTCACCAAGTTACTTGTCTAGCACATTCATGGTTAGCGAAGTGATAAAGATTAGGATACCATCAACAGGCAGAAGACCCTGGCAAATTGCTCCATCGCGCTTCTATTCAGGAAATGGCAGTTTTGTCATGCATGAGCGCAAAGCATGTGATCCAGATCACGTTTTGTTTTGAAGGTTGTTGCGTAGATGATACCACCATTCGAGCGTTACACGCGATGCCAAGAAGTGATAAATAACATCTTTCCGTTTTAACGTTCGACATAGTGGTTTGCGTTAATATGCCTTCCTATTAATAGAAGATAATTATACAACGATTCCTGTGCGTGACACTGATAAATGTGCAAGGTTCCCCACGCGTGGAATCCAGCCTACATCCAAGAATGTCATGTAAGAACGCATGGTTAGTCGTTACGCATCTGAGTGATGTTATGACATCAATGAAATGCTTTGACACTAAATGGCGTCAAGCAAGAATGTAAGTAGATCGCGGAAGGTGATGTATTCTTCTTGGAAATATCAGCCACAAGAACACATCTCTGGTATAGTGCAGATGACATGAATCAACAACCCTTGTTGGAGTTTTGCCTGTACTTCGCTCGCGCCTATGGCTCAGGATGTTGATTCCAGTCTCCTGTTCTCCACCCTCCTTGTGTTCAAGCTGAATATAATACACTGCGCTCAAAATCAATATGAACTGAAATAATAGATAATATAATGAAAATTGTTTTGACGGAAAGATTTGTTCCGTCGACATGATAATCAGTATCTCACCGCTACAATTTGTACATTGATCTGATGCATTGCAGTCAATATTTGAGGTTATTTTACAAAAGTTCAGGAATTTGAAGTATCACACATGTGTTGCAAAATGAGAAGCATTTATTGCCGTGGACGCAACGCTCTCATTGATCCAGTGTGTAAATGTGTTAGCAGTAAGCGAACACGTTATGGCCACGGTGACTTGCCTTGGTGTAAGCGAATGTGTAGAAATCCTTGAGCGTTGTTTTCACTTATTCATTTTTATTATTTCATTTTTTTATATTTTGTTTAACTTGTGCTCTGTATCGTGAGGCGTCTTGAAACGAAATCAATTCACTAACTGTTAGGAGAAGATGCTGTAGTTAATGACTGGAATGTGACGAAGCTCGATAAGTGGGGCCAGTTGGACTAATTAGTTATCCATTGAATTTGATCAGGCCTTAAAATGGGCCACAGAAGACTTTCAAAAAGAGCATATCACGGCCTGTAGGTGGTGAAAAACAGAAGAAGAAATATACGCAACTGAGATACATCTTTCTTTTTCGAATTTCTTGATCACCCCCACCATCATTGTACTCTGGGCACTGTTATAACAACTGCAGAGTGATCAATTTACGCTGCAGGCATTAGCAGATTAATCCGATATATCTTTCACGGAGCGTTTCTAATAACAATCACTAACATTACGAGGTATACTTCCATTACTAGACAGAGACACTTCAATCGATATCTAATTGCAATATGCAAACTGAACATCTTCTCTGACGATAAACATTTATTTAGACTATTTTACACTTCATGCAACGCAAACGATGTGGACGAGTCAATGAAGTTGTCGCCCCTTGGAGACATAATGGCACCAACTGCAAAGCTAATGTATTGTAGGTGGCACACTTATGCCTTCAAGAGACGATCAGACATTTTCCGTTCTTTTCAGCTTGCAATCGGACGCAGTGCATTCAAAATCTTTCTACCCTACTGTAGACCAAAGGCACTAATTAATTACAGAGATCAAAATCGAGGATACACGTTTTAGTCACTAAAAATAGAAAGAAAAACGCAGATATTCAAAATTATAACCAGTAAATGTATGTTGAAGCTTCCACAATGGTCGCAGTGTTGTTAACGAACGTCTTGTTTTCAAAATGTTTCTGAATCCATAAAGATGGCAGCTGCAAAAGTTTAGAATTTCAGTTGGCATCTTTGTTTGCTGAAAGGGGTGAATCGTGAATAAGTCATCTGAATTTTAGCATTTATTTTTCTTTCATCATAACGCACAGAGTACCTCTTTGAATGACCTCCTTGAACCCTTTCAATAATGGGCTATGAGACAGTTTTCAAAAATATATACCGAATTCTTGGAAATATTTGTTGAATATATTGTTTTTAAATTATGTTTTATAAATAATTCGTGTTCTCACATTTGACGAGATTCTATTTTTTGAGGACTCAAAGCCGCAGCACCCCCCCTCCCCCCACCCCTACCTCCATCTTTTTTGCAGGAGGATGATATTGTCTCGCTATATATGTAGAAGTTCTCAATACTCACTTGGCACAATTGTATCTTGGAAAACACGTAGCGAATTTAATATTCAAATATCCGATTCAAGTGAGTTATTTCAAGAATCCTGTCACGTGAATTATTAATTATACAGAAAGTAGAAACTGGCTGCACTGATTCTTGAATAAGGGGGATTACCGTTATAAGGTAGAACAGAGGGAGTCTGTGTACTAGCTTCGCTCTCGTCCAATATGATATTAACTGACACCATATATACCATATTAGGTCACCAACAAACTGTGTAACTAATATTATCTGGATTTGGAATGGGAATTATTGTCGCTTGTCGCCAAGAAGGCGGAAACTGGCCCTGTCACTCATATTTTGTTAAAAATCGACAATAAAAGTTCAAGTGATGATTGTGGCAGATGTTTAAAAAAATTTGTAGTGTATTTCATCTGGTCCAGTGGCAGTGTCTTTTGCTCTATGCAAAGAGTTACTTAACTCTTCCATAGAGAAACGGTTGTTGTAATCCTTTAAATTATTGGAGGTAAATTTAATCTTTTGTTTTTCCTGCTATTTTTTAATTTTGATGAAGTCTGGATTACAATTTGCAGACGGAGAATGTTTTGAAAATGTAGAGGTCAATTTGTTTGAAGTTTCTTTTTTATGTAAGTAGTGTGTTGTTATTTTGCAGGTGTTGAACAGCTGATTTTGTTTCTTTACCTTTTTGATAATATTTCTGATTGTGTTCATGGGTGTGCGGTGGTTAAGAGCTTTTCTTTTTTTGTTTTGTTTCATAAGTCGTCTTGTCTTTGCACAATTTATACGTAGTTTGTCTAAATTTTGTGTGGTTGGTGACTTATTAAATTCCGGTTCAGTTTTCATGCTCTCTTTTATAGCCTGTTTGCAACAGTTATCGAACCATGGTTTTGTGAAACGTTTTGGATTTGCCGAGGTTTTAGAAATGACTGTGTTTGCAATACCAATCAACTCTGCAGAGAAATGTTGTATTTGGTCAGCACTTTCCTCAAATTTCTCCCGTGTGAGTCGTTCAGAACAAAGCGACGAGAAGGTGTCCCAGTCAGCCTTTTTAAAGTTCCACTGGGGCATCCTCTCGTCGTTGGCCGGTACCATCATCTCCTACACAATAGAAAAGTGGTCTTCCCCCGAACAAGTCATCTTCTACCTTCCAAGAAAATCGAGGAAGATAGAATGGCATGCAACTGTAAGATCAATTGTTATGTACGAACCGGATGCAAGGTGCAGGTAAGTGTCAGGCCCAGCATCGAACAAACACAAATCATAGTTTGTAAGAAATTTTTCTACTGTTTTGCCTTTCGGGTATTCTTTGTTGCAGGAATCACCCCAAAGAGGACTATAAGCATTAAAATCACCCAACAAAATGTACGGAGTTGGGAGCTGGTGAATCAGTTGTTCAAGATCATTCAGCTGTTGAGTTTTTCTTGGTGAAACTTGAATATGACATAATGCCTTGTCTGAAGTTAAGTACACCGCTACAGCCTGTAAATGTGTTTGTACAGGTAGAGAACTGTGAATAATGTCGTTTCTGACCACGACAGACATTCCACGAACATGAAGATCATTTTCATCAGGCGAAGCATTATACGAAGTTTCTTGTTTAAAGGCAGAATGTTCCTGATCATCAGGTTTCTTTAAGAGTGTTTCCTGCAATCAAAAAGCAGCAGGTTTATAGCTTTTGGATCAGAAGGCCCTCTTCATGACATTTCGCTTTAACACCTCGAGAATTCTATTCTATTATGTTGTGTCTCGTTGTATTATCCATGTTTAGGTGGTGACTTAGGTGGTGATCGTATGGGAGAAATTGCCTCTCTTTGGTGATTTTTTACGAGGAGAGTTACACTGAGATGAATTGAAGCGTAGTTGACTGGAGAACGTGTCATTGATATATTCATCGACTGACATGTCCCCATCCCTTCAAACATGGTGCTCGTGCAACATTTTTCAAATATCTACAGTTAAAACTAGAAGTCCTGTCACGAACTGTGCGCTTATCTAGGCTTAATTGCGCGTAGGAATTGCGCGCAATTGCCATATTGAATGGCATCCAAATCACGGCAGGTTCTCCTGGTTACTCATAGCAAACACAGGCAATGTTTCTGCCAATGGACCTCCGGAATGAAACATTGCTTGTGCACAGGCCATATGAACAGAATCTGAGAGCCTTACTATGGCCATAACGCGTAGATTAACGCGCAGATCGACGTGCTATTTGTGCGCATTTCCTGACAGGACTTCTAGTTTTAACTGTAGGTGTTCTATTTCATTTTACTTTTTGTTGCTCTTTTCCTTTTTTCTGCTGTTCTTTTTTTTTACTTCGTTTCTGACTCTGACTTAGGTTTTGTTGTTGTCTGTGTTTCCGATCTGGTTTTAGTTTATTCGGTTCATTTCTCTGTTCTGACTTAGGTTTTTGGTATCAATTGCTTGTTCTTGTTTTTGCTTCATGATCTCAGTTGTTGTTGGGGTAGCTGCTGTTGTTTGGGTTGATTTGGGTTCTAATTTATATGAGTGTTCGATTGTGAAGGCTTGCAATAATGATGGAATGGTCCTGTTGAGCCATGTCCATGGTGCCTAGCATTCCACTGATTTTGTTGGTAATTAGTCTGTGTGAAACACACAGACTATTGTTTTTGTACGGTTTCTTTTTCTTTCTTTTTTTCTTTTTCTTCTTCTTTTTCTTTTTCTTATTCTCCTGTCTTCTGTCTTCTATGCGCTTCCTTGTCCGCACGATAACTCGAAAACGATTTGTCCTGTCTCGTTGATTTTTGGCATGCTGATAGACAGTCACAAGTTCTCGGCCATCAGTGTTTCTCAGGTTCCTGAGGCTTTAGGGTGTCCGTAGGGGTGTTTTGAAAGTGGGTCACGCCCATATATCAGGCGTGGTATGACGTATGGACCTGGGACCAACACACACACTCGATGGAGATTCAAAATGTAGGTCAAGGTCACTAAGGTCGCCCAGGGGTCGTTGAGTGCATTTTTCAAAATTGCTGGAAATCACATTTTTTGACTCCATAATGAATTCCCAAAGATCATAATGCAATTTTACACAAAACGTGGGTGTGGCCAAACTTTTGGAAAGTGGGTCACGTTCAAATATCAAGTATGGTACGATGCATGGACCTGGGACTAACACCGACACTGGATGTAGATTCAAAATATGGGTCAAGGTCACGGATGTCACCTTGGGGTCATTGAGTGCATTTTTCATAATCGCCGAAAATTACATTTTTTCCCCCCCCTAAAGCATTCCTGAGGTCAGTACATGCATTTTTACGTCCAAAAAAGTGGGCGTGGTCAAAAAATTTTGAAAGTGGGTAACGCTCATATCTTAAGCATGGTGTGATGCATGGACCTGGGACCAACACTAAATGAGTCGACACTTGATGGAGGTTCGAAATGTGGGTCAAGGTCACGGAGGTCACCTGGGGTCATTGAGTGCATTTTTCATAATTGCTGGAAATCACATTTTTTTGACTCTCTTAAGCATTCCTGAAGTCCATACATCCATTTTTACGTAAAAAAAAGTTGAAAGTGGGTCATGCTCATATTGGTGTTTAAGGTCACATATTTCTGCACAATGGCTAATCATGATCACGACAGTTTTACGGGTGGAGGAAGCCGGAGTACCCAGAGAGAAACACCAGGCAACATCAAGCAACTGTAAGATCTCCACATACTAACACCACACACGCAAGCAAGGTTAGCATTGGTTGAAAACAGGTTCTCCATCGACATGCAGTGCACCTTAGTACACAGCGCCACCGTGCCCCAACGTGAGCGAAGGGGTGAAGTGTCTTGTCCAAGGACACAGCATGATTGCTTCAGGTAGGATTCGCACCGAGGACCTCTCAGCTTGCAGTCAGCACCTCTACCAACTCAGCTACCATGCCCTCTTTTAAAGTATTAAAATGAGTATTTAAAGTGAGTATTTTAACCCTCTGTGTCCAAACAAAAATTATTTTATGCAAAATTAAGAATAAATAAAACCCTTTCTATTCTCACAATGTTGTTCGAAACTCACATGGGTATAGATGGGGCCCAGGTATTTTGCCAATGCCAGTAAGTCGTCAAATAGGCGCTTGGGGGCATTTAAGGCTTTTTACGTCTATATTCGAATATTACAGAACCCTTCTGCTCGCAGTATATTTTCCAGAGTATCTCGCCATTCAAATAAATGGCAGAGCCAGTAATGTCACTTTCTGATTCCTTGATCGAACCCTTTAAATGCTATGCACATATATGCCTTTCCTGGTTTCTTAGGAAAATTGTTTTGATTCCCGTAAGAATATCTGTAAATAGTGTTAACGAATACCCATTTCTGATTTGTTAAAAACTACTTTACTCCTGAAAATAAGCCTTCATACATTCTCTTTCTATATAGCTTTTTCTGATACTTTAACCCTTTTCACACAGACTTGAATTTAGTAGTGACAGTAAATTCTGTTTCTCTAGTTTCTGTGATAATTTAGTAGCATGTGATGGCGATGCCAGGCATTGACGATACAATTTCTCGGGCTTCTTTGAAACTTATTTGTCTTTCACATTTATTTTTTTTCTATTTGTTTCTCTTTCTTCCAAACAGGACAATCCTTCGATGCAGCTATATGATTGTCCTAGCAATTACAACATTTAATGTTATTAGTACAGGGGTCTTGATGTTCCTGACCATACGTGAAACAAATTGTCCTCCATCTGTAGTTGTTTTGACCGTGTTCAAACCTTTGCCATTTGAAGCATCGAAGTGGATTTGGCACGTACAAATCCATTTGGATGTTCGAGTCTCCAGTCTTGATTGACTTTGGTGGTTTTGTTGATTCAAATGTGAATATATAAGTGTTTGCTTTTATTGTATTTCCATCTATCTTAATTCCAATTCTTTTGACAGCTGTAACATCCCCTGGTTCTAATTCATTTCTAATTTCCATTTCATCAATGCCCGATAGTTCCCTAGTTCTAACTACGTTGTTGCTGGTATTGAGACTTCTACGAGGAAAGACATTTACTTTCATATCTTCCAAATGATCAGTTTTCAACATATTCTTTGCTTGGGCTGCATTTTTACATTCTACCAACATCACACCCGATCTTAATTTATTTACATTGATATCATTGCCTGCAATTCCCTTTATTGATTTTTCCAAGGCGAGCGGATTTATATTGGTTGTAAGTTTGCCTTCTTCGTCACAGTGGATTATAATAAGTTTTGACCATGGCATAGCTTGTAGTACGGTATGTCCTAAGTCAGAGTTAGTATCTTCATCATTAAAATCATAACCCCGTTTTGTTATTTTGCGTAGTATTTTAACCATAGTTATATTAATTAAGATTCTTCAATTCATGTCTCCCTCTCTTACTCCGAGCCCAACTTAGAGGGTATGTCCCAACAAAACCGAGAGTACATGGAGAGCATACTCGACCCGCGTTGATGCAAGGCATACTTCTGACCGATTGACCCGTCGAGTGTGGGTAGTGCTATGTCTTCAAAAGTCGCTCATTCAACTGTTTGTCCTCAACTACCAGGATTCCTTCCTCCGAGTCCTTCGGAACACACCTCACGGGAGAAAAAAAGTGCTTCAGGATGTAATAACAGAATAGACCATTTTGGTTCGAGGCTGCGTATTTGAATATTCCGCAGCAAACCTGTTAATTCTAAACCAGCCCAAGTGAGCAGTCGTTCTCTATCCGCCATCTGAGAACCCGCCTAGTAGGGGATGACCCCCCCCCCCCCAGGAAACAGTTTCAAATGCCTATCAGGATAATCGAATTACAAAGAGAGTGTTTTTAATGAGATATCACCAAAATAGCCTAAACTTTCGACTGATTTCATTATTTTACCCTAATAAGCCCCCCCCCCCCCCCCCCCCCCTTATGAAGGTAACAGTAAAATCGGCCTTAATGGCATCGTTTGGTGGGGGGGGGGGGAGTCGACATATTAATTGAAAAAATAGAGATTGACAATTTCAAGCTTGCCCACAAAACGGTGTGTGAAGTTTCATAACCCTATAATTCATACGGAGCTACTGGAATAACAAAAGTAACATTTTAAAGGACAAAACAGTCTAAAACGGCCTAATGTGGGGTCTGGATCGAACCTTTCGGTATAAAATGCAATGCTCTAACCACTGAACCACACCGTGCTCACCCCTTTCTCATTTATGGCCCTTCACTATCCGTGTTTCAATGCTTTATTCGGGGCGTGATGCAGGCTGGAAGCCGAGAGTTCCTCCTTGCGAATCCCACCAGCAGCAACCGCGTTGTGTCCTTAGGCAAGACACTTCACGCCCATTGTCCACATGGGGGCAAGGTGACGTTGTGTACTAAGGCGTACTGCACGTCGATGGTGCATCTATCTTCAACCAATGCTAACCCTGCTTGTGTGGAGTGTTAGGGAGCTGACAGTTGCTCGCCGCTGCTCGGTGGTTCTCTTCGGGTACTCCGGCTTCCGCTACCTGTAAAACTGCCGTTGTCATGATTAGCCAGTGTGCAGAAATATGTGACCTTAAACACCAATAAATAAATAAATAACGCTTTATTGTCGTAATTAGTAGTACATAACTTCAGTGACACCAGTTAATCAGATCATGCTATTTTTTTTTATCTGTTGCAGTGCGCAAGAACTTTTCATAATCTGCAAAATGGTGATGAGAACTACCAGGTATGGATCATCTTAAATGATTTATTTTATCTTTACTGGCATGACAATTTCGATTTTCTCTTTGTAGCGTACATAATAACCTTTGTGCTAGTGTTAAATCTGTGTCATAGCGTGGGTGTTTGTTTTGCATTAATGGGGAGAGATGTTTTAGTGCGCTACATTATTTTTTTTAAACATTATCTACTAAAACAGTACAGTTGCCGTGGACTGGTTGTAAACCACGCGTGGACAGCGGTAGCCACGAATGCGTTTACCAGGTAATAAAAATCATCAACAGCAAATTTTTAATTAATGAAGCACCGGGTTGTACCCGGTGCTTCATTAATTAAATTTGTGATGATTATTCCTTTTATTCGTGTTTGGAATCTAATATTATTGCGTGCGTGGAAATATTGCCCACTCGTGAAAAGTGACCAGTCTACGGCGGCCGTACTTACATTTGATGTGTGTTGTTGCGTATAGAGATGTCATTTAAGTCACATTTCTTAAAGATTAGTCACATAAAAGGGGAATGCAGGAAGACAGCCAATCTGGCTATGCTTTCCCCTGCCAGTATACTTGTGTATCCTATATGTATAATAGTTATTATTGACATGTTGCACTACCCACCCACCCTTTTCCCCATTTTTTTCTATTTTCGACAGTTTTCTCCGTCTAGTTTCTGACAATCACCCACTTTGATAGATATTCACAGTCCTGCTCGGTATTCAGTAGAGTGTAAAAATGTTGACAGGTTTTTCAAATGATTTATCTAACAATCATATAGATTTTGGCCTGAAACCACGAGAAACAGTACGTATCACATAATGTGTTCCGATTCCGTATCATATAGACGACTCATTCTGATTCCGTATCATTTTGACAACTCGCTTCCGGGAACGCAACGGGCTATCATAACACGCGCGTGAATACATTTTACGTGCGTTTCAGTGATCGCTGATCGCTTACAAAAAAAACAAACAAAATTCCTTACAATTAGCGACAGATCTATTAATAGCCAATGCCCCCCCCCCCCCCCCCCCACCCCCCACAATAAATAGAAACTGCACAATTAAATATTACACACTTGTAAATTCAAGAATATTATCATAGGAAGTGACATTGAGAGTGAATAATTTTACAACCAACTTTTAAAATTTGCGGTGACCGCGTTACTCATTGTTTGTTAAAGTGCACAAGAATATTGTTCCATAAAATATGGGTTTTTTAAAAACTTTTTCTCCCCCAAAGTTGTTTTAAAAATTTAAGATTTAATCTGTTTATGCGACAGAATTGTTAGATAAAGGAACTATCACGATAATGTGCATGTCCTGTGATTTGCATAAGGTTCTCGGTGGTGCCCAGAATGGGATCACAACTCACCGGCAAAGCCGGTGTGACAGGAATGATAGTCCGTAGGAAAATTAGTCCCTCTGGACTATTATTTCGCGGAATTATAGTCCTAGGTCTAACATTCCTAGGAATAGTAGTCCGCCGGACTACTATTCCTAGGAATGTTAGACCTAGGACTATAATTCCGCGGAATAATAGTCCAGAGGGACTAACGTTCCTACGGACTATCATTCCTGTCACACCGGCTCGTTGAGATCCCATCCTGAACATCATCTCGAATCTGATACAAATCACAGGACATGCACATTATCATGATAATCTGTATATATCATTTTCTCCAGTATTATTTGTCCTCTAACTTCACAGGAAGTTGATGAGCATGTTGTATTGAAAAACGTCTGCAAAATATGGTGAGTTATCCACTTTTCGTCATGTTTGTGGTTTACATACTGATATCCACAGAGAAATGAGGATTTAATGTTTCGATTAAGGGGCAATGTCAATCAAATGATGACAGATGATGAGAAATGATTTTATTTTCGACGATCCAAAATTGAACATAGAATTGTATCTGTTTGTATCTATGCAGGGTGGGCGGAACCGGGTGGGCTGGGGGCTTCAGCCCCTCCACTTTTTTTGCCGGGTCATGTTTTTTTGTATGCATATATTTTAACACAACCAATGACTGGTGAAACAAGTGGCGTATCCAGGGCCTCTCCCATTTTTTCGCCAGCTATGTTTCTCTCGTACTGGTTCAGTTTCGATGGATTTCGGATCATTTTTTGCAGTAAGTGGCAGCAAACGCTAAAATACATACAGTCTTAATGAATCGGTTAACTGAAATAGATCGTAATCTTACAGACATACAAGTATCAAATCCACCCCCAGACAAGATAATCAACAGACAGTATAATTGCTGTAAACGTCTGGTAAAGCATACAGATGAGGTCTATTTATCAGCTTTGGTCGTTACGACCAAAGCTAATAAATAGACCTCACTTGTATGCTTTACCGACGTTTTTAACGGCTCTCAAAGTCAAGTCTGAAATCTAATACATCTCCCGAAAAATCTCAAAATATCCACTCAGATGCATGGAAATGGGGGTTTTGGGACCCTGGAATTTAAAATTTCCATACCGACAACCATCCATCGCCTGATCCAGTTCCCCCACTTTGAAAATCGTTCCACCGCCCCTGCTTTGTCAAACAAATATGGACAATCGGATACCAAAATAGCCCAATATATTAATCGCGTTGCGCAGATGGTGAACCACTAAATATTTTTGACAGGATGCTACTTAAATAATTAGATCACATGATTATAAAAATGTATTAATATTTCTATTCTCTGGTATTTTGGGGTTGAATGACTTCTATTTTACTTAGTGTATCTGATTGAGTATTCTTCTTCATTCTTTAAAGTTCTTTTTAGCTTGCACATGTAATTTATAGAGTGATTTTTCTTACAATTTTATTATTTTATTTAAAAAATTCATGATAAAACCGAGTGGCGGGAAAGATATGAACTGTGGGACTGTCAATGACCCGCAACAACTTTTATACACATACTCAGAGGTGTCATTTTGCGGAGTGATAAAAAGCTAAAAAGGTTCCAACTGGTTGAAAAAGTGATTAATGACTCATTGAATGATTTCTGCACATCTTTTAAATCGACAAAATCAACATTTTTTGGATGTACCTGTCCTAAAAGAGCCTATAAAATCATTATTAGAACGAAAGGAAAAACATGTGACCACCCACCCACACCATCATACGTTCCTGGAAAACTGTTAACCCCCTTGCTTTACCAAGGCAAAATATTCAATTAACAGGAGTATTCAATAAACAGGAATTGGGTCATTTTCTGATTTCTGCTGATAAACTAAGCATTTATTCTATTATATCTTGTTTGATAGAGTTCATAAAACTCTGTCAGACAAGCGATAATACATTAAATACTTATATTTAATGTCCTGAGCCAGATAGGGCTAAACTATTCAGTGGTTGACTGAGTAATTACAAGAATATTTATATTTATCATATGACTCGCCCGTTTTGTTCACTTTGAAACATTTGCTATTTTGTTTTCATATTAATCAGTGAGAAATAAAGCCTCCCGTCAATTTCATTGGTTAATTTCAAAACTAGGCAATTTGATTGGCTGAACAAAATACAACTGGACTACATTTTCATAATTTGCATAATTAGATTTGGGAGCTTTCATTGGCCAATTTCAAAACTGGACAATTTGATTGGCTAAACAAAATACAACTGGGTCATATTTGCATAATTTCAGTAGGGAGAATTTACGTTATCTGCCCTATTTAGGGTGGGTTACATTGTATTAATCTTTTACCTACAAGAAAAACGCCTTTCATTTTTTTTATAGTTTCACTTTTTGCTTCCAAAACATAGGTTATGACCCCTCATTGGAACGAGCTCGACGAGCTCGTTCCAATGAGGGGTCATAACCTATGTTTTGGAAGCAAAAATTAAAATTTTTAATTATACGAGGATGTTTTTTCCAAGTGCCGTCTGCAACTCAAGTTAGGTGATGGGTAAAAAGGTCATACTGAGTGGCTAATTTGTGTATGTGTGTGTCATATGATAAATGGAACATGAAATGAGTGTTTTTCTCATATAATATTTTTGAAACTCGTCCGAATTTTCCGTTTGGGCTCGCCAGAGGCTCGCCCAAACGGAAAATTCTTAGACTCGTTTCATAAATATTATATGAGAAAAACACTCATTACATATCCTCTATTTATTTAACATGAATTTATTCTATAACCTATGTTCAATTAACAGGCCAAATTCGTACTGAATGTATGGTACATGGTTGTGTTTGAATATTATAGTCAATTAGAAGAGCTTTAGGTAAAATCAGTTAAAATATATCCATGTTTCTAATCTAATATTATTGCGTCCGTGGAAATATTGTCCACCCTTGGAAACTGACCAGTCCACGGCGGCTGTACTGTAATACTTTAACCGACTTTTCGTTGTGAAACCTCTGTTTCCGACCTAACGTTCATAGCGAATGCAGAGCAGCACGCTTGCGTAAATGTCCTGTAGGATGCTCATTTGTTGCGATCAGAATTAATAGTTCTTCGGTGAAACTACCTTGAAGAACGAGCTCTTCTCTGCGATCGTGCAAGGAATAATTTACTTTTAACCAATTGATTTGCAACTTGCCTTACTGTAAATAGAAATGCATCGCTGTTTCAAAAGATTGTATAGAAAATTTCAATCCTCAAATCGAAATTAGTCAATCAAGAAAATTCTTCATTTGAATTGATATACTGGCCCTCTGTCGCACCTGGCATAACAGCGCATCTTTCTTTGAACATTTGCGTCTTATATTTTCGCCTCTAAAATGTTTTTCAGGTACGCAATCTGCTTCATTTCGCCAACCTGTCTGACATGATATTGTGCTGCAGTTTAGGGACTTGGCGATAGGCGTTGCAGATGGTGCCCTGTTACCCTGTTGCACTCAAGGGTCATATGTCAGCCATAGAAGTTTTGATTTTCAGCCAAAAATGCTTTGTTTTTTGATAGTGTTACAACCAGTAGTAGGTTTGCGTATATCCGTAAGTGACCCCTGTTTGTAAAGGGACACACTATTTTTGTATATCTTTACAAACGCAATTGTTACTTATTACTTTTTACTACTATTTTCAATGTGTTTATTGTACATTTCTCTGTATTATGTATACCGTAAAGTAAACCAATAAATCCAATTAAATAAATCAGATTGGCTCTTTAAAGCTCACATGTTTCACCGCTGCCAAGAAACGCTTTGGTAGGTTTCTGGCCAGTCAAAATCGATTGAATAACGCGACCTTAACTCGGGGTTCAAAATACAGCTGAGCTGTTTGGCCCATTTGGGTATAACTCCACATGTTATATTGATTGTTACGTGTTCTTCACAACTCGGATGACTCTGTTCCTCAACGACTATGCGACTCAGGAAGGGGAAATGAATGACTCATGACTGTCGTTGACTGCAAGGTAACTGGGCTGGGCCGAGATGCTGGTTTCGCCTTTTCCAAGTGTGTCCGATGTAAGACATCGTTAAATATTATAAATCATCGCAAAATGCAGTGCGATACTGTTTATGTTACTTACTCTCTGTGATTTGGAATTATGGCTATCGCATCATATTCTGTGCTGAAAGTTCTGCTAAATATATATTATCGCCATTATGCTTGTGCACACAATGTTCTGTCAGAGTCGAATTCTTGTTTCTAAATCCATATCTAGACTCGGACTAAGAAACAAGAGCAAGACTCCGATACAACAGTTTGTACATAAACCTAATGATGATGATAGATTTATCTTTCAATTTTCAACTGTAAAATCTTTGTTTAACCCTTTACCTAACCTGAAAAGCAGACGACACTTGCAAAAATAATTATTGAATAACTAATTTTTTTCATTTTCAGTCTCAAAAACATAGGTTATGACCCCTCGTTGGAACGAGCTCGACGAGCTCGTTCCAACGAGGGGTCATAACCTATGTTTTTGAGACAAAAAATGAAAAAAATAATTAAAATTAATTGGCGATTTTTGAGAATAGCGCTGGCCGGTTTTGGCCGTTACGTTAGGTAAAGGGTTAACTAGCATTTTAATTTCAAATGAAATGTTTGTGGTTCGAACGAAACTTCCTGTGGATACTCTGAATTTTTGATATCATCGGATAAACTTATTAAGCGAGTACAGTTTCAACATTCTGAAAAGCAATCTCTGTAACTGTGTATTGTTCCAGCCTGAATTCTGCCAGTTATTCAAATTCAAAAGCATAACAGCAATATGGTTAACATAATTGAACAATTATACTTTTAAGAAGTGTTTTGTTTTTCTCTTCCTATATAGAAACGTGCAAGGTCCCCCCCCCCCCCCACCTCCCCTCCCCCAAATGCGTTTCATAATATTATACTGTTCTATAAATAGTAACGGAAACAAATCTTAACCAAGCACGAACTTGTATTATGCATTTGACACAGAGTTTGTATCAGGGGTCCAGACACACGCTGTATTCGGCGACTACGGACTCAATACATATTTATTTGTTAAAAAAAGCTTTTACACGTGAGATGAGATCAACATCTGAAAAGATAATATTTACAATAATAAAATATGATGTCGTCTGCGTTGGGTAATAAGTTAATGCTAGTGCAACGATTCATTGCGTCAGATGTATATTTTAGTCCGCACATTGGTCCCGTTGTAGTTAGTCTGTGTGAAACATGCAGACGATTATTTTTGTATGGTTTCTTTTTCTTTATTTTTAGTCTGTGTGAAACACACAGACTATTGTTTGTTTTTTTTTTCTTTTTAGTCTGTGTGTTTTTCTTTCTTCTTCTTCTTCTTCTTCTTCTTCTTCTTCTTCTTCTTTCTCCTTCTTCTTCTTCTCCTGTCTTCTGTCTTCTATGCACTTCCTTGTCCGCAAGATAACTCGAAAACGCATAGCCTATCTCGTTGATTTTTGGCATGCTGATAGTCAGTCACAAGTTCTCGTCCAACTATGTTTTTGAGATTCCTGGGGCATTAGGGGTGTCCGTGGGGGTGTTTTGAAAGTGGTTCACGCCCATATCTCAGGCGTGGTATGACCTGTGGACCTGGGACCAACACCAAATGAGTCGACTCTCGATGGAGGTTCAAAATATGTGTCAAGGTCACTGAGGTCATCCAGGGGTCATTAAGTGCATTTTTCATAATTGCTGGAAATCACATTTTTGCACCCACTAAAGTATTCCTGACGTACACACATGCATTTTGACGTTAAACAAAGTGGGCGTGGCCAAAATTTTTGAAAGTGAGTCACGCTCATATCTCAAGCATGGTATGAGGAATAGACCCGGGACTAACACCAAATGAGTCGACACTTGATGGAGATTCAAAATATGGGTCAAGGTCACGGAGGTCACCTACGGTCATTGAGTGCATTTCTCATAATTGCTGGAAATCACATTTTTTCACCCCTGAAGCATTTCTGATGAACACACATGCAGTTTTATGTTAAAAAAGTGGGTGTGGCCAAAAGTTTTGAAAGTGGGTCACTCTCATATCTCAAGCATGGTATTATGAATGGACCTGGGACTAACACCAAATGAATCGACACTTGATGGAGATTCAAATTATGGGTCAAGGTCGCGGAGGTCACCTAGGGGTCATTGAGTGCATTTTTCCTAATTGCTGGCAATCACATTTTTGGACACCCCCAAAGTATTCCCGACAACCACACATGCATTTTTACGTTAAAAAGTGGGCGTGGCCAAAATTTTTGAAAGTGAGTCACTCTCATATCTCAAGCATGGTATGATGAATGGGCCTGGGACTAACAACAAATGAGTCGACACTTGATGGAGATTCAAAATATGGGTCAAAGTCACGGAAGTCACCTAGGGGTCATTGAGAGCATTTTTCATAATTGCAGAAAATCACATTTTTTGACCACTCCCCCCGAAAGCATTCCTGTGGTTCATACATGCATTTTTACGTTAAAAAAGTGGGCGTGAACAAAACTTTTGAAAGTGGGTCACGCCCATCTCTCAGTATGTTATGATGTATTGACCTAGAACCAACACCAAACGAGTCGACACTTGATGGAGATTCAAAATATGGGTCAAGGTCACAGAGATCACCTAGGGGTCATTAAGTGCATTTTTCATAATTGCTAGAAATCACATTTTTTGACCCCCTAAAGCATTCCTGACATACACACATGCATTTTGACGTAAAAAAGTGGGTGTGGTCAACATTTTTAAAAGTGGGTCACGCTCATCTCTCAAGCATGGTCTGATGAATGGACCTGGGACTAACACCAAATGAGTCGACACTTCTGTCTTCTATGCACCCTTTGTCCACAAGACAACGTGAATACAAAATACCCTATCTCTGTGATTTTTGCTATACAGGTGGGTAATCACTGGTACTCAGCAATCTATGTTTTACAGGCGTTTGGGGTCTTGTTGTAGCACGAGAGGCCAAAAAATGTTCACAGCTTCTACTTTTCCTGGTAAATGTAATCTGTGAAACAACAAGCATTATTTATAACAGGAGAGAATCTCTTCCACACACACTCATTATAGAGTAATGTTTAATATGTCAAACAGAATAACATTGCCTGCTTATTTAGTCTGATGTTACAAATTCATTCTCTGCTCAAGCTGGATAGAGAACCATTCACTTTTCAAAGCATTTTTATTTTTTAAATTGATTTATTCTCAATCATAACTGAAGACCGACAGGATTCGGGGTGGAGTCAGGAACGTAGCCAGGATGTTTTCAATGGGGGGCGGGGGGAGGAGGGAGGTGTAGATCTATGAAAATTCCAACTAGGAATGGATACTTAAAGCCCCCCCCCCCCCCCCCCCCCCCACACACACACATTCCTCAGTTCCAAAACCCTGGGAGGGGGAATTTTCAAAATGTCGATTCCGAGTGATTGTGCTGGTAGGTTTTAGGGCATCCTGAGAATATTTCCAAGCAGTTTAAATGACTGCAGCTGAATATCTATATACATAATTTGAGGTTTTAAGACAGCACAAAATGACAATTTCTTGTGGTACTGCAGTCTGTAAGTAAACCATATCTGCCTTCATTAGGCATTGTGTTAATTATATGATTGTACATGCATGGTGGGGTGCATCGTTCTGCGTAGAGAATTATTGGCGGCTTCCTTTGATCTTTTTGCCGACATATGGCGCGTGCTGTTCTGTTAGACTGTAGTCGATCTCAGTCATTTAACTCTCATAAGCCTGTCTGTTTATTTTATTTTACTTTAATATAAACAGAGGCGGAACCTACAAGCGAACGAAGTTTGGGGATACAAAATAGGCCAGGAAAATCAGTTTATTCGCCCCCCCCCCCCCCCAAACCCCCAAAGAAAATAAAAATGTGTTTGGAAATGTAAAAATAGATCAACTATTGAAATAATTCTTACTTTTTATGCCCGCACAACGAATAGTCAAGGGGCATATTGTTTTACTCCTGTCTGTCCGTCTGTCCGTCCATCTGTCTGCATATAGGGTACATTGTTTGTCCGTCTAACCCCTCTTACAGTTTTCAAGCTATTACTTTTTTATTTCACAGGATGTTTCTACATATACCAGACGTGTGCATATTGTCAGGATTTTGACAGGCTTCAATATTTCACAAAACTACAGGTTGTTAAACATAGTCGATTTTTTGTAGAATTTCACCTGTTTGATACGTGATTTCTTCGGCTAAACTCCTCCCCCAGTTTTGAAGCTAGGACCTTTAATTATTACTATATTTTAACTGCGTTCGCTAATATGAGTAAAGTTAGACAAAGAAGAGAGCAAAATGAGTAACACGACCACGGTTGTGGAATTAACCTCAGATCCACTGGGTAGTGAGAAAATCTTGCGTTGTTCAATCAGAATTCTGTCTGTGTGAGTTGCCGGTTGGGGAATTTTAACGGAAATGTAAAACCACAGTCAGAAAAATATCTGTTACAACAATGCTTCAAATTTGCAACTGTTGGAATTTTTGCCCGAAATTGATTTTTGGAAAAATATTGGGGAGGTGAGACACCGCTCCTACACCACCACCCCAAGCCCCACCCCAGTAGTTACGTGCCGTGTGGAATGGCGAGTGTCTTCCTTGAAGTACCTATCACAATTATGAATGAAGGAAATGGAATTTCAAGTGGTGTGATTTTAACACTCTTAATACTTCAACGTGTGTCCGAAAGCTTTCATTTAATGTAACTCATTGCTGTAAAAACGTTTTGTTCGCTTCGGTCACATTGACACACTGTACACAAAAGCCAATCTTGAGATCCTACCAACTTCTTATTTCCAGTGTGCCTCGCTTAAGGCTCCAGATGTCGTTTAATGGCCCAGGCAGGAGAGTAGTGACTCACTGTTTACGGCGTTGGACTTTAAAAAGTCCTTGGGTACGGTACTCAGTCCTGATTACCCCTGTGGGGGGCACAGCGACATTGTGTACTAAGGCTTACTGAACTTAGATCGACCAATGCTCACGCTGCTTGTGTGCAGGTAGAATGTTGTGAATTGTGATAGTTGCTCATGGGTGCCCGTAAAACTGTCCGATACGAGATGAACTTCAACCTCTCTGTCGAAAGTGCTGTTAAACCCCAATAAAATGGTCAGGCAAATATCTCGAGGACAGTATGTATACATAATTTCTATCCCCTTCTTTTTGTCTTGACGATAACTCAAATACAAATCATCTGTCCTGGTGCTGTTTGGCATACTGCCTGACAGTCACTAGTACTGGCCCAGCTATGTTTTTAGGACGCTGGAGCTTTTGGGTGTGGCCCATTGGGTCACAGAGATTTTTACAACCCCTAATTTCTTTGTAACAGAAGAGCATCATAAAGAAATAGCCGTTTTATATTTATATACACAAGAGAATAATGTAAACAATCAAATTAGACAGAAGTTGCTATAGCTGTCAGACATTTAATCTTATCAGTTGTCGTGATCAGAATTAAATTTCATCCCCAAACCAAGTTGAAAAACCCCTTTGAGTGGTAAGGAAATTTATTTATTATTCAGCTCTATCTTACAACACTTGATTAAGTATAGTTGAATAAAGAACCCTTCACCTTTCAATGCAATTTTTTTTTTTTCATTCTCAATCATAACTCAATATCAACAGGTTTCGGGCCGAGTGGTAAGTGGCTTTCTCGAAACACTTGGAATATTTAAGTGGTCTGTCTTTAACCCTCTTCATACTTCACCGCGAAGAACAAAAAACTTCATTTAACTTATGACTGTAGAACGTTTTGTACGCTTCCTGTCATATTGCCGGTCTTTACCCAAAAGCCATTCTTCAAGATTCTACCATCTTATTTTATGTATGCCATGTTTATGGCACTAGATGCTCTTTTAAGAGTAGTCCTTCAAATGAGCTCTTGAGGCTTTTAAGGTTTTTATGGCAATGTCCCCGATATAGACTCTATGCGATAACTCAAATACGAATCGTCCTGTCTCTATGCGTTTTGGAATGCCGGTTGACAACAACCAGTTTGCACTCATCTATGTTTTGTCAGCTCGTTCGAGGTCTTGGGTGTGATCCAGCGGTCTGATTGCCTAAGAGTCTTCTAGCTCATAATAAATATTTGCTGTCATCACCAAAAATGACAGATCTGGAGTTGGTGGATCCATTATTTTAAAGTGGGTTGCGCTCATTCTTCAATGTAGATGTAGACATGGGACTACACCGACTGAGTTAAAAATTGCTGGAGGTTCAATATATGGTCCACCTGAATGAGGTCACCAGGGTCATCAAGTGCATATTATTCTGAAAGACTGCGAAATGCATTTTATTACACCTTAAAGTTTGTGAATGTATTTCATCACTAAAATTAGTGGGCAGAGCCAAAAATGTCCATTTCTGATTCGTGTATCGAACCCTTTGAACGCTGGTCACATATATGCCTTTTCTGGTGTCTTATGAAAATTGTTCTGATTCCTGTATGAATATATGTAAATACTGTTAACGAAAACTCATTTCTGATTTGTTACAAAATATTTTACTCCCGAAAACATGCCTCCATAAATTCTCTTTCTATATAGTTTATTCCTGATACTTTAACCCTTTTCACACAGACTTGAATTCACTGGTTGCAGTAAACTCTGTTTCTCTAGTTATAATCTGTTTTTGTTGTATAGCAAAGCTCGAATTACTTATCACTCCACGACGAAATTTGTAAAATGTGATAAGAATTTATTATTATAATGTTACTTCATCGCAATATTTGTTACTCTTTCCGCGGCAAAGCCTGGAATGCTCACATTGGACTTAGTGTGTAATTGACATGGGGTTAATTACTTTTTATAGAAATCAGAACACTGAAATTCCTTTCACACGGTTTGTTTCTGCATAATACAAGGAGGAAAGGAGGGTGACAGCAAATCAATCCAGACTTAAAGACCAACCATGTCACGATCTGCACGTAGCTACATTATGAGTGATGGGAATAAACAGATATTGATGCACTGGATGCCATCATGAAAGAAGCTTCGAATCTCATGACAAATTTGTTATATTCTGTCCTCATTCGTGAAATAAGTCCTGGAGCCAATAATATAAAACTTTTACAATTATATTGTCTAGATTTGTATTTCCTACTTAGCACTTTAGATGGGTTAAAGTAAACTATTAGCCTTTTCAAAGATCTGGCAATTTGCCATATCTTTTAAAATGCAAATGATCCATTTTAGTCAATTATACTAATGGGTAGAAAATACAATTCTGGAAAATACAATTGTAAACGTTTTATAGTTTTGGCAACAGGTGTTCATCCCATGTACGTAGGAATCGGGGAGGGGGAGGGAGGGGGCACATTGTACTTGCCAACCCGTTATTGAGAATTAGCAGGAATATTCAGCAATTTTGTTAACCCTTTACCCAACGAATCGGCCACATCCGCCCGCGTAATAGGCAAATTCAGCAGCTGGAAAAATACTATTTTTCAAAATATTTCAACAAAACCATATCATGTGACCCCTCTTTGGAACGAGCTCGTCGAGCTCGTTCCAATGAGGCGTCACGTGAATTGGTTTTATGGAAATTGTTTGAAAAATGTAAAAAAAAATGATATTTAAAAAGAATTAATTTTGATATCGTCTGCGCTGGGTAAAGGCTTAAATATGGAGCCTAAGACGTGCATTTATTCTCAATTTGGAGGTGTGATGGTCTCAAAGGTAGCAGGCCCATGTATGTAATTTCATACCGAAAGAAGTATTGTGGCACAGAAGGAATAAGTATGTGTTATTTATAATGATTTTAGTCAAATATTTGGATTCAGTTTGTGCGAACTTGAAGTTGAAGGTAACGTTCTAAACATAGCAAATACTAAATCCTGGGATCTTTTAACACACTGTCCTCATTTACTTGCACTGCAATTGAGAAAGACAAAACGATAACATGGACGGTGGGTGACCTTACATGTTTACAATTACCTAATAATGAAAAAAAACTATGACAGGGAGAATATAAATTAGCACCGTGAATTACATTAGAAATGACGCTAACGTTTCAAGACCCTCCCATCAATTGGCTCGCGGAGCTGCATTGTTCATTGTTGTCGTAGGGGTTTTGGCTTGGGGAGAGAATGGGAATGAGAATGAGCTCCTTTCAATTTAAGATTAATGTTTGTCTATTTCTTAATTGGTGTTGAAAGACACTTTAAAAAGCTGTGTTAATACATTTTTTGGAGCTAGAAGCTCGATTACGCATAAATAACAACCGATTAATTGCATGTTAACCCCAGAAACATAAATTTCCCAAACTGGGACGTTCTTTTGGTTTTAATTGTTTGTTCAAGTTCGTGATATAAGACTTGTCTTACCATGATAACAGCAAAGTTTTCTTTTGTTTCTTGAAATATTCCCTCAGCGCCAAAAGTTAAGTGAGACGATTTCCTGTCGACATGTTGCTGGCCAGTGTTTCTCTTGCTATGGGGCACTCTGTGAATATTTTACACTGTAATTGTTATCAGAAACGCACCGTGAGTCCCAAAAGCACAACACCATGATATGGTAGCTCAGTGTTGATTATCAAACCCGGGTATTCCAGTGGAGTGCCTGGTTAGGCCCTACCAAGTTTCGAATTCGAGTCGATTTGAAATCTTGATTCGATAAGATTTGATTCTAGTCAAGTCGAATGGTATATTTTCGAGATGCCTTCAAAATCATTCCAAGTGTCTCCTCTTGAACTCTTCTTCTATTACAGTACGGCCACCGCGGACTGGTCACTTTCTAAATGCGGACAATATTTCCAAGACGGACGCAATAATATTTGATTCCAAACACTAATTGTAGGAATCATCATCAAAAATTTAATTAATGAAGCACCGGGTACAACCCGGTGCTTCATTAATGAAAACTTTGCCAATGATGATTTTTATTACCTGGACATCACTCCCCCGTGTGGATTACGACCAGTCCACGGCGACTGTACTGTGTCGGAACTCCTGTAAGAATAGTTGCAGGAGGTTCCACTTCGCAAACTACGTTGCCGATGTCCTGGAATATTCCGCTTTTTTGATTGACTTGCACAAACAGAAGAGCGGAGACGGGCAGTATGGCTGTAAGAAGATGCAAGATTTATAATTTGAGGAGTGAGATTCGACTAAATATTCGATTTGATTCAAAATTCATTTCCTGATTCGGTCTGGTATTCGTTTCGTCGCATCTTTTGACATTCGAAGGGCTCTGCTCCTGATCGCTCGTCATTTTTAACTTGAGGTGAGTAGGAAGTCAGTGCGAGTAATCACCCTTTTCTTGAGAGATCTACTTTTTCCAATATTGTAACACGCCGTGGCAGTTCTGTCAGTTATGGTAGAAATTTAACAGTTTTCTCGTCCAGTTGTGCAAGTTTTTTAATGCTCTACTCCCCACACCCCCACTAAAGATACATTCGCAAATTCTAGTGTAAATATATTTCGTATTTTACAGCGATACAGTTTAAGAACATGCTGTATTTGTTAGCTCTGTGTTGTTATTCATCAGTTCCTGGCTATGGACAGGTAGGTACCTGGAGGGTGAACGTCTTGGCACCAGAGGTCAAACTGTCCAGTCGGATTTGATTTGAACTCGAATCGATGATATTTTCATTCGATTTGAGCCTTGCTGGTTCGGAAATTTTCGAATCATCGAGATGTTCTCAAAATCCTTCCAAGTGTCCCTTCTTGGACTCTTCTTCTATTATCAGTCTTTCTGTCTCCTTTGCAGGAGACCTGATGATAGAAGAAGAGATCAAGGAGGGTCTGCGTTTTGTACAGGAAACCTGATGATAGAGGGAGAGTGCAAGTAGGGTCCGTGTCTTGTACAGGATACCTTATGATAGAAGAAGAGTTCAAGGACGGTCCGTGTCTTGTAAAGGAAACTTGGTTAAAGAAGAAGAGTTCAAGGAGAGCCCGCGTATTGTAAAGGAGACCTTATGAAAGAAGAAAAGTTCAAGGAGGGTCCGCGTTTTGTACAGGAGACCTTATGATAGAAGAAGAGTTCAAGGAGGGTCCGCGTCTTATATAGGAGGCCTTATGATAGAAGGAGATTTCAAGGAGGGTCCGTGTCTTGTAAAGGAGACCTGATTATAGGAGAAGAGTTCAATGAGGTTTCGCGTATTGTAAAGGAGATCTTATGACAGAAGAAAAGTTCAAGGAGGGTCCGTGTCTTGTATAGGAGACCTTATGACAGAAGGAGAGTTCACGGACGGTTCGTTGTGTAGGACACTTGATGATAGATGAAGAGTTCAAGGGGTGTCCGTGTCTTGTACAGGAGACATGTTGATAGAAGAAGGGTCCAAGGAGTGTCCGTGTCTTGTACAGGAGACATGTTGATGATAGAAGAAGGGTCCAAGGAGTGTCCGTGTCTTGTACAGGAGACATGTTGATAGAAGAAGAGTTCAAGGAGGGTCTGCGTCTTGTACAGGAGCCCCGATGATAGAAGAAGAGTTCAAGGATGGTTGGTGTTTTGTATCGCAGACCTTATGATAGAAGAAGTGTTCAAGGAGGGTCCGCGTCTTGTACAGGACTTGTGGTCATAGAAGAAGAGTTCAAGGAGGGTCCGTGTCTTGCATAGGAGACCTGATGATAGAAGAAAATTTCAAGGAGAGTCCGAGTCTTGTACAGGAGACCTGATGATAGAAGAAGAGTGCAAGGAGGACCTGCATCTTGTACAGGCCTGCATCCTGCATCGTGATACAAGAAGAGATCATAGAGGATCCGTGTCTCGTACAGAAGACCTGCTGATAGAAGAGGAGTTCAATGAGGGTCCGTGTCTTATACAGGAGACATGATGATAGAAGAAGAGTCCAGGGAGGGTCCGGATACCAACGAAGTTGCTTCCACGACTACTATTACTACTAATTTTGCTGCTGCTTATTCGAATACCTACAGAACAGAAATGTATGAAATATAAACTTACTACATGAATTGCCTTTTATTGTTACTGTAGCTATTGTTGCTCATGCTTCTCTTTCTGAGTAGAAATGCGTCTTTTGCTGCTACAAAATCCTCATCAATAACAAAAGACAAAATACACTATAAAGCACTAGGCCTTGTTTTCGTTTAGCAAAAACAAGCCGCAACGAAACCTTCACATCCGCTAATACATGGCAGGGTTACACTTTCATACTGGCGATAATTACAACTTAACGCTTTACCCAACGAATCGCCCGCATCCGTCCGCGTAATATGCAAATTCAGCAGCTGAAAAAATATTATATTTCGAAAATTTTCATCAAAACCATATCATGTGACCCCTCTTTGGAACGAGCTCGTCGAGCTCATTCCAAAGAGGGTCACATGATATGGTTTTGTTGAATTTTTATAAAATATTTAAAAAATGATATTTAAAATAATATATTTTGAAATCGTCTACGTTGGGTAAAGGGTTAAAGTGCAGATGATAGTACGAACACAGTGAAGAAAGTAGTTGTTTTTCTTCAGCAAGAATACTCATTTAATAACAACTAATGTACTAAGTGTACATCACCTTAAACATCGGTCAATTCCAACCGGCAGTTCCTCAAAAAACACAACGAGAGTACGCAGGTTTTTATGTGGAACAAAATAGTTCAGTTATTTGAAAGAATACCTGGGAGCCTACTTGTTTTAGATGAAGGGATTGGAATGAGATATGATACAAACAGTGCTAGGTTGGCACCACAAGGTAATTGTAATAGCGTCACAGTCGTATTACATAGATTCCAGACGCAGCTTGGCTCTCCCAGAGACCACCACTCTCCGTATGACATATTCGTTGAGGTGTTTTTTTTTAGAAATTTTTGAAATTTTCGACTGTTCATAAAAACACGAACCAGACTGTTTGACCAACCATTTGTCTACACATCACTGAGTACGAACGTTTGGAGTCATCTTAGAAGTAAGCAGGATATATACTTCTTTCCACGATATATCATTGATACCCCTTGAATATCATGGTTCCACTGAGCTCTAGATGGGAAGGTTCAAAAACAAACAACCTTAGAGAACATTATAAACTCGTTCTGGGGGAAGTACATCAATGTTCTTACAAGATGTGTTGTATGAGTGATACGTGAAGAAAAACAAACGTCACAGAAAATAAGCAATCAAAACCAGCAATTAAGATATATTTACTCTGCCCGATGTAGGTCGAGCATGGGTATAGCGATCAGTTTCTTCTGTCTGTATGTTTTTTCTGCATGATATATATGAAATTAATCAAGCAAAAAACTGTCAAACTCATCACAGAACTGGAGCCGAAGATGACCATATGTTTTTGATGCTTTGGGGTGACAATCATATTTCGTCTCTTTTTTATGTCTGTATATCTGTATGGCCACATCTGTCAGCAACCTTAAAGCGCTGGTGGCTGCTTTACTGTGTCTGTCTGTCTGTTAATCCATCGAGCCCTCGAACCGTCTCTCCCCCCCCCCTCTCTCTCTCTCTCTCTCTCTCTCTCTCTCTCTCTCTCTCTCTCTCAGCCAAGTTTTCATTTTTATTTCATGGTTTATATGAAGTGTTAATCCCATTTTCCATTAATCTACAGAAAATGATATATTGACTTCTATCAGCGACATTTTTTTTCTCTGTTTTATTACGAATGACACTGCAGACCCTACTTCATCAGTCATATTGGAAATGAACATCACCTTCATTTAATAAGACGCGGTAGTCTCAAATCACTCATCTTGTCTGTTGTGTTTGTACTGGGTTTGATGTATAGCGGAAAACCATTATCAAATTAACAAAAGAAGAACACCTTCTATTGGAAGCTCTGAAATAGTGGAAGCATTCTCAAGAGAATACCAACTGAATTGGCTTGTGAATGACGTACGCGTTGTAATAATAAAGTCGCGCGTAACAGAGACAGATGCGGTAATTAATTATATCGCTGCTCCTCTTGTTCTCCCCTGTTTATTGTACTTACATCTGTAGATGTCTTGTCACTTTAATAAAGAAGTGACCTCCTTCTGGTCGAAAAAAGATTTGATCAATTCAACTCCTCCAGTGAGTAGTACTAACCGCGATCACCCGTGCTGCTGGTAACCAATGTGCAGCTAATGTGGTATTATTGGGTACTCATTGAGTACCCAATAATATCACAATAGCTGCACATCGGTTACCAGCAGTACGGGGGTTCGCGGTGGCTCAGTGGTTAAAGCATTGGACACGGTTCGATCCTGACCAGCGGTAACTACCTAGTATTCTTGGGAAATGCACTTAATCCTAACTGTCCCTGTGGGGAAACGCTAGAGATATGTACTAAGGCGTACTGCATGTCGATAGTGAACTCACGTTCAACCGCCGCTTGCCCTGCTTGTGCGGAGTTAGACGGTTGGGAAGTCGGACAGTTGTTCGCCGCTTCTCGGTGCTTATATCTGGGTACCCCGGCTTCTTTCACCCAAGGCTACACGTTGAATATATTAATTGGTATACACCCAAATCACGAATATGGACTCATCCAATTGATGCCATTAAACTAATATGGAATATACTACTAGAGTACAAAGGATTAATATTTTACAAAACCGGGGCTGTCTCACCTCGGAATTATTGCAAATCGTCTCCAAAATACACAGACATTCGTTACGCGATTTTGCTGGAAATAGCTTCCAAAGAATTGTTATGGTGAGCCTTTCCAAACTGACCTCGACAGGAATAAAAGTGTTTCTCCAGGATGTTCAGCTGGAATGCACCCCAATTTTTATTTTTCGCTTGCAAGATATTCGGCTAAAAAATCTGCACTTGTCAGTCATGCCACGCGAGCCTCATTTGTGACAGGTATGATATAAATTTGAAAAACTAAGGCGAGGTGAATAGGTTCGGTGTTGGGGAACTTCGTGTTTTCTACCCATTTAAATATGTTTTTGAACTTTTTATTTATAACAGCATATGGTGACAATATGTTGCTGGTTTAAGTCAAAGTATATTTATTTTAAATTGTTTTAGTGGTTTTCCCTATTCATTCCTTATTATTCCTTCTGTAGGTGCAAATAGAGGCATCTTTTATATCAATTATTGTTTCTATTCTACCTTATTTATTTATTTATTTATTTAGTTATTTATTTATTTATTTATTTATTTATTTATTTATTTATTTATTTATTTATTTATTTATTATTTATTTGGGTTCAAAGACACTTTCGGCAGAAAGGGTCACCACCTGTCGTACAGTTTTATGGGGAGAGAACCCGGAGAGAAACCCTGAGCAACGGCGAGCAACTGTCAGTGCTCCATCGACCTGCAGAACGCCCTAGTACACAGCGCCACTGTGCCCCCACCTGGGCAATCCGGATTAAGTGCATTGCCCAAGGACACAACGCAGTTACCACTGGCAGGGATCGAGTCGTGGACCTTTCGGGTTGAAGTTCAATGCCGTAACCACCGAGCCACCGCGCTCCTATTCTATTCTACCTTACCGTGGTGTTAATAGGGATTTGCAATATGTCTTAAAAACAATTGTACAACAATGAGAAAATAGAAATAAAATTTTTGCAAATCTTGACAAGAGTCTGTCATAGCCACATCATGAATGGCCAAAACTGGTCAGCACTATTCACAAAAAACACCATTCAGTTATTTTTTTTATTTTTTTGTCTAAAAAATATAGCTTATGACCGCTCTTTGGGGCGACCTCATTGAGCTCGTTCCAATGAGGGGTCATAAGCTACATTTTTTACCTAAAAAATGAAAATGTAGTTATTAGGTCATTTTATTTGCATGTGCCTCCTGATTTTTGTGTTAGGTAAAGGGTTAACCCTTTACCTAACATGAAAAGCAGACGACACTTGCAAAAAAAATTCTTGAATAACTAATTTTTTTCATTTTTTGTCTCAAAAACATAGGTTATGACCCCCTCGTTGGAACGAGCTCGACGAGCTCGTTCCAACGAGGGGTCATAACCTATGTTTTTGAGACAACAAAAAATGAAAATATTTTGAAAATTAATTGGCGATTTTTGAGAATAGCGCTGGCCGGTTTTGGCCGTAACGTTGGGTAAAGGGTTAAAACCTGCTCTTGATATTTTAATATTTTGATAGAATGCCTCATTTTGAAAGACCGACACAAATCAGTGCTTGGCATATTCTATACGAACCTTTCGGACTCACTGCTCTTCTATCTAAATACCGTCTTGACAAGTTTTCCCAGATCAAGCTGTATCCCCATTCCGCTGAAGTAATTAGTCTTGTCCCAAAATGATCTTCAATTTCTTAATTTTTAGCGCCTAATATTCATTAGGAATTTTACAAAAAGTATAGGTTAGACTAAAGCGTTATTATTTTAAAAGACGTTCTGATGATCTCATTGACAGTTTTTCAAATGATTTCCTGTATATATTTAAATGACACCTTTATACTTTCAAGGGACGGTATCGTTGTCCATGGATAGGACATAAATGGTGCATGAAGCATAGGAATACGTATGTTTGTTCAACTCTTTACCCAACGAATCGGTCGCATCCCCCCCCCCCCCCGCGTAATATGCTACTTCAGCACTTGAAAAAATATTATTTTTCAAAAAATTTCTACAAAACCATATCATGTGATCCCTCATTGGAACGAGCTCGTCGAGCTCGTTCCAAGGACGCTCACATGATATGGTTTTGTTGGATTTTTTTGAAAAATTTGAAAAAATGATATTTAAAATAATGATTGTTTGTTTGTTTGGTGGTGGTTAACGTCACATATTTATGCACTATGGCTAATCGTGACACAATATGGAGATGAAGTCAAGTTTAGTCAATCGTTGATCAACATGTTGCCCATTTTAGAGGACTTTCACCCCAAGCATTGGTGACTGGGTCCTATTTTAATAGTAAAGCGGAACTGGTTTACCACAGTAAACAAGTGCTGCTTACTTCCCGGGGTTCCCACGGGGAATTTAAAATAATAAATTTTGATATCGTCTGCGCTGGGTAAAGGGTTAAAAGCACTTGGAACTGGACACACACAGTTGACTAAAATTACTACTGCAGTACCTTACCGCGGTCTGCCGTCTCTCGACTTTAGTCGCCTGTCGCGCCAAAAGAGTTAAAAAGAATAGAAAAGAAAATTTTGTCCAATACAGTGCAACCCTGTTAACTGATAAAAAATATTTAAGTAACAGGAGTATTTAATTAACAGGGATTGTGTTACTTTCCTGTATTCTAGAGATAAACTTAGTATTTATTCTATTATATCTTGTTTGAAAAAACTCTATGAGGTTTGTCAGAGGTTTGTCAAACAAGAGATAATAGATTAAATGTCTGTGTTGGGTGTACTGAAGCCAGATAGGACTATAAACAAAGGAAAACTGGAGAGAATCAGGGTAATTTCTTGACAGGTTACAATATTTGTTATTCAATTAACAGGAGTTTACTCTATAACCTATATTCAATTAACATGTCAAATTTGTACTGGAGGTATGGTAAATGGTTTTGTGCTGGGATATTATATTCAATTAATATGGTTATTCAGTTAAGAGATATCCATTTAAGTGGGCTTCACTGCACTAACAAGACTTGTGTAAACTCGGGGCTTACGCCTATCGTCATGAGGTTTAACTCTGGGTATGACTTGATCAGTGAGAAGCCCCCAGATAGTTATTTCTGGTTGACACAAGTCATACCAAATACAAAATCCATCCAAGTTCTTCACCTAATGATTTTCATGATCATCATCATCAACAACTTCGTAATTGACGTACTCATCATCACTATCGTTGACATAATCATGATCAGCATGTTCATCAACAGCAGCAACATCAGCAGCGTTACCTGTTTTTAGTTTCAGGTTTTTGCTTTCATTTTCTTATGACTGCGCGATAAAAATGACACATGAGTTATGAAGCCTTAGCTGGTAGAGTTCTAAATTATTTTTGGTCCTTAAAATTTCTTTGTGCATCTTTTCCTTGTTATAACTTAGTGAAGATTGACAGTGGGCACTCTCCCATAAATTGTAACAAGGCAAATCCTAACAAATAAAATAATATCACTTCAAAGATAATATAAAGCACATCGCCAGAATATGAAGCCTTCAAATTGTGGTATCGGCACTTCAGAATTAAGCCCAACTATGGGCTGCCAGCACTCTATCAGTTAAAGAGATATGGTAAGTCGTAACCCATAGAAACCAACAAAACGAAGGTGATTTGTGGAAAAGGCCACAAACTCTAACGACTTATATTTGATCCGGGTGCATCCAAGCTAAGGAAAAGTTCAGACATTGCAATTTCCAAATGCTTCAAGGGATATAGCACCGAAACACTAGTCGAACCTTTGAAAATTAGTTAATGATATGCTAATTGACTGTAAAGCCAATGCCCAAGGAAATGATAATGATGAAAATGATTAATGTGTGTACGCAAATGTGACCAGCTTCGGTATTCATCAAAATGCATTACCCCGATGGCTAAAAAACACTTCAATCTGATAATACCTCAGGGTCCCTGAATTAACACAGATGGTATCGAATAATACAATTCTTTTTCTCAAGCCTAGCATCTCAAATATTGTGAAATATCTTCCAGAAAAAAATCAAACGATTTTTCGTAACCTCACATTTCGACCGCTTTACCGTGTGTGATCTTAACCACGTTAGCCCCCGATGTTACCTTCTATTTCCAGTTAATGGTATCAACAAAAATAGTCCATAATAGTCCATATTGATTTTAAGGGTTAAAACTCACTTCTGGCCACTGCCTTTGTTTCACCTTCGCTGTTATCTGAGGGAATGGCCACCACTAACAATCTGTGTGCACCATTCAAACAATAGGCCCTCTCGCTAAATAGGTTATCTCCACCTCATTGCTCGAAGTCTTATGCGTTGTGGAGACTAATAGGGATGACTTGCGCTTGGTATGTGGAATTCTTTGATTCAGCTCATGCGTTGGTGTACATTGTGATGCTATCGAATTGTCAAACCAGCGATCACACTCATGGAAAAGAAGTCTGTCTCTGCGTACATAATTGTCGGCCATAACTACACCGACAAAGTTGTTAACAGTCATGCCGTCGCTTTGTGTGATGTGCAGTATACAGCACAGTCGCCGTGACTGGTGATAATGCACGCAAGCGCAGTGGTGTCTAAACACGCGTTTATCAGGTAATAACCATCATCATCAACAAAATTTTAATTAACGAAGCACCGGGTTGTACCCGGTGCTTCATTATTTAAATTGTTGATGCTTAATCCTATAATTAGTATTTGGAATCCAATATGATTGCGTCCATGAAAATATTGCCGTACCGTAGAAAGTGACCAGTCCAAAGCGGCCGTACTGTTGAAGCTGATTTTGATTGTTTCGTTATATTGATTGTCATGTAAATTTATCCAAAGAGAGATGACAACCCCCGCCTTCCCCCACCCCCATCCCATCCACTAACCAACCCAGCTGGAGTTGAGTGGTTGATAGCGGGATTCAGGTTTTCTCCCCTAGGAAAAAATTGAAAATGTCCTGTCAAATCGAGTCGTAATATTTACAATACAGCAAATCCCAATCGTTAGTAGTTAGTCCAAGAACGATAACTCGCTTCCCGATAGAAGCTATAACTGGACATTATTAGAAGAATGACTGAACCCTATTTTAAATAATACACAGTTAGTTAGTCGCACTGTTCATTTCGTTCATGAATGAGAAATAGACAGAACGCGATGTGTGATTGAATCGGTGGGTGTTTTACATTACTCTTTGAAATGGCGTAGTCATATTTCGCGAGAGCCGTAGGCTAAACACAGAGCGCGATGTGTGTTTGAATCGGTGGGTGTTTTACATAACTCTTTGGCTGGCGTAGTCATATTTCGTGAGAGACGTTGGGTGAACACAGAACGCGATGTGTGTTTGAATCGGTGGGTGTTTGACATAACGAACTGGAATGGCGTAGTCATATTTTGCGAGAGCCATAGGGTCGAGCGAAATATGACTACGCCATTCCAAAGAGTTAAGTAAAACACCCACCGATTCAAACACACATCGCGTTCTGTACTTATTACACATCCCCATGCATTAAAATTCATTTAAATGAACAAAATTTAATTCCGATGTTTGAACCCAAAGTTGAAGAGTCCGTTATTTTTGTTTGAAGCGGTACTGATCAAATAGATCGATAAAAAATCAAAGCAGCCTTTAGGGAATCAGTCTCAATTCCATTCGTTATCTTTTCTATTGGGTGTGTTTGTTGAAATTCGTATCGTTGTTTCTCTTCGGCTGGTGTCCATTCACGCCTAACCATTTGGTGACTATTACTGATATTAAAAATATAAGTACAAATTTGGGCGGATTTGCAAAACAGCACTTTATTTTGCTTTGGACGATTTCATTTTCACACTACGCGACAAACGATCGATAATTGTATAACGAAATTTGGAAACACTTCGAATGGTAACTAATGACTCGACGCGAAAGGAACTAGTCTAAACAGTGCGGGGAAAACATTCCGGCTTGTGCATCACCAGTCAAATAAAGAAACATTTATGTCATAGCGGCGATTCCGTTAAATACATGGGTTTAAAGTCTCTCCTAGATAAAAATGTGTAAAAAAAAGATTTTTCCAAATTTATACTTGAAGGATTGTAGAATATAACTAGATTATTTTGAAACTGTAAAGCGAATTTCCAGAAGTCATTCAGCGAAGCACGGCCCACGGCGAGAGGGCCTCTGCGAAGATATTTTGTTTTCTAGTTCAATTTAACAATAGCCTCGATAGCCCTTGTGAAATAGTTTAGCCCTTTTTGCTGCTCTGTCGCATTTGACTTCATAACGTTCAGAATGTGATGTCAATGGGAATAAAAATGGAACGGGTGAACATTTCAAATGAGTTACATGTGTGTGACTGTGAAATGGTAGTACTGCGGTATCTGTTTGAAATTTGGAGTAGGGTACTTGGGCGTAAACAAAATCGGAGGGGATATCTCAAACGTTGTTTACGTTATATGTCGGTTATTTGACATGGGATTTCATTTTTTTCAACTTGTTATTCGAGATGATTAGTGTTAAAAGTTCTCTTGTTTTCAACTTTATGTCGTGAAACACAATTTTGACGTTTTCAACTTTATGTCGTGAAACACAATAAAATACGTCAATGCGTTAACTATTTTCCAACAAAGCTGATAAAAATGTGGCAGTAATTTACCTCAAGTATTCCTTCCTCCGCATGGGATTTAAATTTAGTGATAAGTTACATAGCTTGTTGTGTAGGACTGCCACAGGAGGGGAGAGGGTAACTCCTAACAGCAATGACGCCACATCTATGGTGTCTGATATGGGATCTTCAATTTTGCTTTCAACTTGTTATTTGGGATCATGAGTAGGGCTGCGCGGTATTCAAAACTGAATACCGGTATCGGTATTCAAAAAATACCGCGGTATACCGGTATATCGAAAACTGTCGCATGCCTTGGTGATGCGGTTCGAAAAACCTTTACCCAACGCAGACGACATCAAAATTTATTATTTTCAAAATTAGTTTATCAGATTTTCCCCAAGGATTTCAACAAAACTATATCATGTGACCACTCATTGGAACGAGCTCGTTCCAATGAGGGGTCACATGATATAGTTTTGTTGAAATTTTTGAAATTTATTTTTTCAACTGCTGAATTTGTATATTACGAGGGCACAAGCAGTCGATTCGTTGGATAAAGGGGTAATATTATTATTCATTCGGGGCTACAGTTACAAAACTCAAGACATCTTGAAAATTAAATTGTGGGAAAATAAATAATGACGATAAACCGATATTTTTGTAATTACACCGGTATTCAATCGATATTGGTTTGAATACCGGTATATACCGGTTTATCGATATACCGGGCAGACCAAATCATGAGTACTCTAATTTTCCTTGATTTCAACTTGGTTCAAAGAAAATTAAATTTTGACGTTTTCCGATCTTCAATCACCATCAATGTCTTAGCGTTAAGCATTTTCCAACAAATGAAAAAGAGAAAAAGTGGCACTTCACTCCTCATTCCTTTTGATAAACTTACAGTTCTATTTTGTGCAGTTTATGAGGTCACCATATGGGCGGGGGTTATTCCTTTCGAAATTTACGCCATATCTCCGGCAGTTGAAGTGGGATTTTCAATTTTGTGCAACTTATTATTTGGAATGATAAATACTACAAGGTCTCTTGATTTCAAATTTAGGCAGTGAAATTTAATTTTGACGTTTCCCAACCCACGATCGCCATTAGAATCATACCGCCAGCTATTTTCATACAATGTTGAAAGAAATGTGCCATCCCCTCATCTTTTTTTCTTTGACGCCTGTGATATGTTTTGTAGTTTTGAGGGTAGGGCTGCCACCAAATGGATGAGGTAAGTGAAAAACATGAAATGATGTAAAATTTTTAAAAACCATGTTAACTTGAACAATTGGAAGAAAACTGTGGCCATGATCAAAACTTTTTGATTTTCCACTTCAATCGAATAACTAAATATTGTGTCAACGGAAACATAGCATTTGAATCATCTTTGAGCTCGTTCCAGTGGGCGGTCACAGGCAGTGTTTTTAGGCAGAAAACTAAAAATACCACAATTCGAATAGCATTTTTGTAAATAGCCAAAATCGCTTTTGCCCCCATGTTTTGGAAATAGTTCATTAACAATCACAAGTTGCATGTGATTATTACAATCCTGCCCACTATCAGTTTTACATCAAAATTGTAGTTGTTGGAGTCGTGACATGCAGTTTGTGCAAACAAAATCATGTACGGCAGGACAAGAAATCAGAAGTGATGGAACTGACATGTGAAATCCGCTGAGTATTCTACACAAATAGTACTATTTTATTGGTTTATTTGATGATGCATTTTTTCCAAAGATATGTCCTGACTCGGCATGTTCCCATGAGGGGTCATACCCTATAGTTTTGTTTAAACAATATTTATTCAATAATTGATAAATGCATACAACAATTGTTGAGTAACAAAAAAAATAAAAACAACATAGATACAGTATTATAATGAAATAACTAAAGACAGGGAAATTTGTTACTGTTTAAAGGAGGGATTCGACAGAAAGCTTTAAGCTTATATGTAAGTCGTCTCCCGAGCAGTTTATAAGATTACTCTTTAGGTGGTACAATACAGCGGAGAGGCTCGCATGTCGACGCTTGGAGGCCGAGACCCTTCCCATTTTATATTGTTGAACTTAGCTGCTGCGATCATAGATCAAGTGGCCGTTACGTTAAGCGACACATCAGAAAGGTTGACAACAACAACACACGCACGACCCACCACACAAAATATCGTCTGTCATACACGCACAACTCTCTCTCTCTCTCTCTCACAGACCTCCTCTCACCATGTACTATACACTTTTCCTGACACAATCAGACTCAATCGCAAGGACGCAGCCCCCAGACCTAGAACAGCACAAAGAAGCGGGAGATGTCAATTTCATTCGGGCCCGACGCCAGCCGGGATGCCGGTTAGGAGGGGGGGGGGGGGGGGTACGACCAATTTTGGTACCTTTTTGCTAGGGTTTGTGTGCAAAGTGGAAGCCCTTGTCATTTTCGCAGTATTTGAACTGTGTTACCAACGGACATAACAGGTGTCACCTCCAAACAAGATTTTTCATTTTATGCCTCAAAAACATAGCCCTCGACCCCTCATTGGAACAAGCTCAACCAGCTCATTCCAATGTAGGGTCAAAAGTCATGTCCTTTAGACAGACATATAAAAACATACGATCTCTGCGTTGGGTAAAGGATATCAAAACCTCAAACCTCGCCCCCCTCCACCCCCTCAGAGAATAGTCTGGCTCTATACCTAGAAGAGTTCGAATACGGAGTGCAGGAAAACAGCTTCGACCGCCAAGCAACGATATGCGAGATTGTTTAAACTTCAAGATGAATTAAAAGAGAAAGGAAAAAGAAGGAAGAACTGCAGCACGGATAAGTTGAAAAATTAAAGTAACTAATATGATTAGCTTGAGTACATCGTACATTGACTTAGCACCCAGAATAATTTTATTTTCTGTATTTTTTTAATTAGGCACAAACAAATTAAAATTGAAATATCGAAAAAATTGAAACAATCGGAAGTATCAGTGGTGTTTAGTTTAGATGAGAACACTAAATTTTCTATTAGATAACTGAGAACAATCTTAGTGCAGTGTTGTCGGATTGGCTCACTAACAACTTGTGAAACGAGTAAATCTTGCAATAATTTTCTAAATATCGAATCAGTTAAAAAAATGTCCAGTAAATGGTAGAAGTCTTCGGCCAAAAAAAAAAAAAAAATAGTTTTGATTTTCAGAGATTTGTTTTTCAAATCAGTGCGAGAGGGAGGATTTTATTTTTATATTTTATTGCCGTCGGGATTATGAATTATAGGTAACATAGCCATGGCGATCCATCCCCGAGTTTCATGGTTTATATATACAGTACGTGGAGAGTGGATTGTAACTAAATCACCCGCGGAGTGGAGTTATCACCCAAACTATAACTTTCAAATTTTATACATATGGACAAAAACACAAGCAATGTTTCAGCCAATGGACCTCCGGGTTTAACCCGGAGGTCCATTGGCTGAAACATTGCTTGTGTTTTTTGTCCATATGTATAAATTTGAAATTTGTTTGCGTTATTTTTTTTCCTTTTAGGTGAATGTAAACATAAACAAGCTGGAAATAAACGGTTGGGGAAAAGTGTGTGTAATTATAGATTATGGTGCATTTTAGTGCGTTCAACCCGGAGGTCCATTGCTTGAAACTTTGCCTGTGCTTGTTATGCTTTGCGACAAATTTGCAATTAATGCTTGGGTGGAATTTCCACTCTGTGGGTGATTTTGTGATAATACACTCTCCACGTATTGTAGTTCAGCGATCTGAACGTAGCGGCTACCATATATAATGGTATTTTGGGGAAACTGTGCATTTTTTTACTCAAACTTTTCAACAAAAGTCAATTCCACCGTATCTGCTGTTTACTCGGGTTATTTTATAAAATAAATCATGATTTAAGCCGACTCCCCAGTATATATATTCACGCTATTTAGCTCTAGATCCCGTTGAAATCGATCCAGGAATTTGCAACTTTACGCGTTCATATTTCATATTTTCATGGCACAACCAACGGTGATATTTGAAAATAGCAATAAAATGTACCAACGCGTACGAAAACAAAAATTATTGCTGCGGTCTCTGAGAATCAAAGGTACTCCCCCAACCCATTTTTAAAATTTGTAAACATAAACAAGCTGGAAAAAAAAACGGTTGGGGAAAAGTGTGTGTAATATCAGATTATGGTGCATTTTTTAGTTTAAACAGTATTTATTCATTAAATGACATGTGTACACATTTCACAATAACAGTAAGGTAACAAAAGTTCTGAACAACACCAGATACAATAGTATACACAAAACAATGAAAGTAGATTACTGTGTAAAGGAGGGATTCGACAGAAAGCTTAAAGCTTATGTAAGTCGTCTCCCTGATAACTTATGAACTTACTACTGTAGGTGGTACGAATCAGATGAAGAGCTCACATGTCGACACACGGAGGCCGAGACTCTCCCTCCATTGCATTGCAAATTACTCTTAGCTGCTACGATTGGAGATCAAGTGGCCGATACGTTAAGCGACACATCTGAACAGATACGGAGCGGAGGAAGGCAGCCTCGACTGCCGGGCAACGACATGTGAAACTGTTTAAACTTCAACTTAAAATTAAAAAGAAAGAAAGAAGAGAAGGGAAGAACAGGAATGCTGATAAATAAAAAAGAAAAAGGAAAAAGAAGAAAAAAACTAAATAATAAGAAAATAATAAGATGAAATCAGCTTGAATACATGATACATAGATATTATGCTGATGTAAAAAGCACACATCGAAGTGCATTTTTAGTGCGTTTACATTCCATACCATAAAGAAGATCTACGGAGATGACCAAACAATATAAATATTATATAAACTCACTCCAAGGAAGTACATAGAACGACAGGAATGAATCGTTTTCAACATAATGACACTTCAACTGAGCTACATACAGTTAAAACTAGAAGTCCTGTCATGAAATGCGCACAAATAGCACGTCGACCTGCGCGTTAATCTACGCGTTATGACCAGAGTAAAGCCATCAAATTCTGCACATATGGCCTGTGCACAAGCAATGTTTCAGCCAATGGACCACCGGGTAACCCGAAGGTCCTTTGGCAGGAACATTGCCTGTGTTTGCTTTCAGTAACCAGGAGAACCTGCCGTGCTTCGGATGCCATTCGATATGGCAATTGCGTGCAATTCATACGCACAATTTAGCCCAGATAAGCGCACAGTTCGTGACAGGACTTCTAGTTTTAACTGTACTGTCATAGAAAACAGTTTTTACTGAAATGCCACGCTATACTTTATACACAAAGCATGTTCACCATATCAACATGGCAGCTTCATTAACATATTATTGAAAACATTTGCACTTCATTTCTTTGTGGTCCAAAATATCATAATTTTTGTCCTCGGGGTAATGTATACCATAAAAAGACCGAACCGTTGATATTGGTTTTGTTGAGGTCGGACCTCACCATGATGAGAATAAGTTCCTGGAATAATATTTTTTAAAAGTGAAATTATTAAATAATTAAATTGTTAAAGACAAAACTGCATCTCACATCATATGTTATTTATTGTAGAGAATACAAGTGAACTAAAAATAAATCACAAACTGGAAATAATAACCCCCTTTTCCCATAGTGCTCGCCTGGCAAATCTTTTGACAGGAAATTTAGTCGACGAGACGCAATTTCTTTATTAATTTGTTGTCGTTGAGTCGCAAAGAGACGAAATAACTGAATTGGTGTGTTGAGTTCTTAACTCACTTTAACCTATCCATTGGCTTCGAAGGTAACCAAATATTAGGGAGGGGGTTAGGATTAAACAGGGTGGGAGACACAGTGAGAAAATATCAAACTCTCAAAGGCTAATTTTGTGTAGTAGCAAACCAAATCGAAAATTAAAATCTAAATATTTGTAAGTTGTTGATCGCTGACTACCGATTCAGATATTAAATTACAAAGAGGTACCGCACGGCCACCGAGGACTGGTCATATTCCACGGGTGGGCAATATTTCTTTCCACGGAAGCAATAATATTAGATTCCAAACACTAACTATAGGAATAATCATCAAAAATTGGATTAACCCTTTACCCAACGCAGACAATATCAAAATTAATTAATTTAAATATCCTTTTTTATTTTTTTCGAAAAATTTCAACAAAACCATATCATATGACCCCTCATTGGAACGAGCTCGACGAGCTCGTTCCAATGAGTATTCACATGATATGGTTTTGTTGAAATTTTTCGAAAAATGATATTTTTTTAGCTGCTGAATCTGCATATTACGCGGGCGGATGCGGGCGATTCGTTGGGTAAAGGGTTAACCCTTTGAGACTTTAATTATCCTGACGTTCAAACGTCACTGGGAATTGAGTTTCTTCAACGTTTTTCAAAATGCGATGTCAAACGTCGGAAAGTACAATAAACAAGATATTTTTCATATTAGTGATTATCTGGTTGAGGACTAGATTACTTTTGGTTTTCTGAATTTGTTATTCAAAACTTGTTTTATTACAAATTATTGGAGAGTGCCCACAGGCACTCTCCAATAATTTGTAATAGAACAAATTTATATAAACAAAATATTATTTGTGTTTGATTGAATATGAAATATAAGCAAGGGAAGCGTTGGATTTTGCTCTGTTATCCTCATTTTTTGAAAGCCCCGATAGTGGCTTCTAGCACTCAACCAGTTAAGAAGTCTTGACAGCAGGATTATATTAGTATTTTAAGCTGCGATAACATTTGGCTCAACGGTTGTTATTGAGCACTATTCGGGAGAAAATAGGAATTGAGGTTAAAACTTTAAAAAATCGAAAAATAATAACAAAACAAATGACAACAGAGTGACAACGCGCTGTTTGATTTCGTACGTCATAAGACGTACACAAGTATCAACGCGCTGTTTGATTTCGTACCTCATAAGACATACAATAGTATCAACGCGCTGTTTGATTTCGTACGTCATAAGACATACGAAAGTATCAACGCGCTGTTTGATTTCGAACGTCATAAGACATACAAAACTACCAACGCGCTGTTTGATTTCGTACGTCATAAGACATACAAAAGTATCAACGCGCTGTTTGATTTCGTACGTCATAAAACGTACAAAAGTATCAAAAGGTCAAGGGAGCACCGGGTACAACTCGGTGCTTCATCAATTCAAATTTTGCTGCGGATGATTTTTGTTTCCTGGCAAACGCATTCGTCGACACCGCTCCCCACTCTTGCATTACGACCAGGTTACGGCAGCTTTACTGTTAAACATATATTAACTGACAGTTGTATTTGAATACCATTTCTTTTCTGAAGATGCGGTATTTTCCGAACTGCAATTCGTCCGTAAACTGAGGTCATGAAAATAATTACATTATCAGATTCTATAGATATTAACCAATACGGCTTTCATATTCGTTCACAAATGAATTTCAGCACGCTTCGCATCTATCAATACATGAGATAGTATTGCAGAATGCATTCCGTTAACAGACACGTGGTCTGCAATTACGAAAATTAATTTGACTTTTTCGAAAAAGGTTAAGCCGGGATATTAACTTACCCCGCATTCTGCAAGTAAATGAAACACAACAATTCATTACTACGATTCTGTTTTGGTGTGTATTCTCTTCATTATTTCAGTTATTCTTCTTTCAGCCCATATCAGGCCGCCAGTCAATTTATCTTTAACCCTTTGAAGCTGGTGTTATCTTCCATGTCAGTTCAATGGCAGCATTTGGAAGAGTCCTCATTCGTTACTTGGGGTAGACCAGTTAATATTTTCAACGTGCAGCCATGGGGCTGCACCTTGAAAATATTAATTGGTCTACCCCAAACATTCTCTCAGCAGCAATCCCATTAAATGAAGTTATGACGTATCGTGGTTCTGGGCCGGAAAAGCGACCGGTCGTGTTCAAAGGGTTAAGGAATCTGACGCTTTCACGAGCTTTTGGTTTACCAGCTGTTCGTGATGTTTACCCAGGATACCCTTTTAGTGATGTGACGTTCCATTACTCACAAAGATACACAAATATTCTTTCATGCTCCAAAAATAGATATTTTAGACAATAAGTATTTAATTCGCCGTGAAAACATCCAGATATCGACATAAACTACAGACGTGATGGGTCTTCATTCATGATTATTTAGTAGACTATTATTATCCTCGATGGATATCTGGGTGGGATGAAAGAAACCTCACCCGAGGGGCATGATATTTGAGCCAGACACGAGGCTTGCCGAGTCTGATTCAAATATCTTGCCCCGAGGGTGAGATTTACCCGTCCCACCCAGATACCCATCGATAATGATTTTTCACCCACCATTTTAGGGATGCGACGCCATTAAAAAGAAAATGCCATTTTTTCCAGGAAAAAATAATTCTTAGGGCCTAGGCAAAAACCAATAAGATATTCGGAAAGCTTGTCAAGAAGTATGGTATATACCAAAGGTATATACTTCAAAACACGCACACTAGCACCGCACGTTGAGGGTTACTGCACTGAAGCGACCTCAAATGAAATCGACATGTCTGCACACGTCATTTCCAGACATGTACTTCAGTTTGACAGGGCGTAATGATATCAGATGTATATTTCTCTCCGATCAACTGATAGAGCAGTTTGAGGTGTGAAGTTTTTCTTAGAGTGTTCTGGTTTCGATTTTCGTTTATTAAGTCAGTCGCATTTACGGAAGCAAAACGGCCATCCATTTTCTTTTTTATACATGTGCAGACGTGATTTGCGATGATTAAATAGTTCCAGCACTAACTAAAGTTACAAATAGGTTGGCCGCGTGGATGGGATGAGATAGCTGTCACAATGGTGGGATGAGACAGGCCTATCTCTCCCAGCTGTCTCACACGACTTTATATATGTCTCAGTACCTTAGTGGTGGGAGAAAAACATATCTGATAGTACTGGTAAAGTCATTAAAGATTCCTCCAAATCAAGTCTCAACTAAGAAATATTTCATGCGTTGATTCAAAGAAAATGAATGTTCGTGATATGTTTGGATTCAATCATCTGGAATATTTCAGTTGGTCGGAAAATATTCCAGACGAGTGAATCAATATGAACATGTAGACATAGGCAATGGGTGGTTTAGCGATATATTGGTTACGGGCTATAATGACACCAGATTCCTTACATAATGTTACCGGTAGGTTGAGAGCGTGTGTTTGGTTATCAGATTGCAAAAAGCGCCCCCAGCTCTATGTACTGAAACTAAGGTAATGTTTTGGAACACGCGACGGCGCGAGCAGAGTTGCCATTCAACCTAACTCAGCAACCATAACAAAGGAACTTCTAGATGAGTATTCCCGGGTTTGTGTTTATTTGATGTCTGGTTTTAATAGCCTGTAATCATGCTTCTCTCGAAGTTAACTGATTCTCAAATGAGGCAACGAAGAACATTTTTGCTCTTGTGTGAATCACCACATCTTTTCTTTCATTCGGGATTTTCGTCCATTGAATGCCACACAGCAACATTTTTCTTCTTGAATGAATGAAACTTTGAATGAATGAAAGAAACTTTATTTTACAGCATACATAAGTTGTTTTTTTTTATTAGGGTTTAACGACATATTAACAGCCAGGGTCATATCATGTTGGTGAGAGTTTTACGGGTGGAGGAAGCCAGAGTACCCGGATAGAACCACCGAGCAACGACGAGCAGCTGTCAGCTCTCCAACATCGTAACTCTGAACTCTGCACCGCGGCACAGGCAGGGTTAGATTGGTTGAAGATATGCGCACCTTCGACGTGCAGTACGCCTTGGTACACAGCGTCATCTTGCCCCATGTAGGCAATCGGGGTTAAGTGTCTTGCCCAAGGACACAACGCGAGAGCGCGAATCAGTCGCTGATATGGTCACCCATCCAACTACTAACCGCGCTCGACGTTGCTTAACTTCGGTGATCTGACGAGAACCGGTTACCGCGACGCCACCGCGCCCAGCATACATAAGTACAATAGCAATTTACAAGTAACAAATAACAATAAGTGTACACTGCATGGAAGTCGCATAGCCGGAGAGGCTGTCTTCCTGCCATTCCCATATAGTAAATTTATTGACATCAAAGCCTTTTCTTTTTATCATCTCCTCAGGGGTTACTGCCTAAAATAAAATATGGGTGGCGAATGTTGTGAATAGCGCCTGCAGAACATGGTTGTTGCCTGAGGTAAATTGCTAAACTCTCGGCTTGCTTGCATACTTGCTCGCAGGAAGGAAAATATGTCAGTCTTCGAACAGATGACAAAACATAAAAAAACAATCGGCGGAGACTGTTAATAAGAATCCAATCCCCAACACTATAGGTTGTACAACTTACCCGTTCTTCTCGGTAAGCAGCTGTTCTTTCCAAAAGGAGAGAAGGGGCAAATGACAATCAAAAAAACACGATAGAATGGATAACAAATAGGGGAAGTAGGTCTTGCAAACTGATCCCAAGTCAATTACACTATCCGTCTAAATATTTAATTATTACAGCAAAATCATCCGAATGCACAATAGTTTCGTGTATTTGCTGCAAACAATATCGCGAAACTCTATTCCCCACAGAGACAAACGGGTGAATGGTTTAAATTATCCCTGATCCACCGTTCAAATCCGAACCAGTTTCCAAATTGTTCCTGCGATTGTTCAGCGGGTTATCTTCCGGGAATGCGCTCCTGTCCAGACATATGTCAGTCCTGTGCTGCCAAGCAGTGTTAGGATCAAGAAACGCCACAGGGTCGGATAACATCTAGGAGATCATTTGCTTTTTCACATAACAACCTAATTAATAATTAATCATCAACAAACGGAGTCATTAGCAGTGTCAGAGCAGATGTTAAATCATTTATCGGTGGTATTTCAATCCCTTCCACGGCATGAAGTATCTAATGCTAACTGAATTATGAGAGTTGCCAAGAACAGTCGCTGAAATCCAATCCTATTAAGCGACATGAAGCTGAATGTGTCTCGCTATTTTAATTTCCTCAACAGCATGAGGAACACGAATGTCATTTCGACTTTCTTAAGAAGAAACAACCCATGCAGAATTCATGAATAACTACTTTTTCTCATTTTTGGGGGCACAAACATAGCTTATGACCCATCAATGGAATGTGCTCAACGAACTCGTTCTAATAAGGGGCCATAAGATATGTTTCTGATACAAATGATAAAAAACTAATAAAAATTGAATGGTGATTTTGTGAATAATGCTGGCCAGTTTTGGCTGTTACGTTGGGTAAAAAGTGAACAAACAAAACAGTCATAATGTAGCTATCCATTCATATCAGACAAATAAATTGTTGGCTGTGTTTCGCTACACCGTTGAGCGCGCGGTGGCGCGGTGGTCAAAGCATCAGGCTAGGGCTGCACGGTATATCGATAAACCGATACCGGTTTATCGTCATTATTTATTTCCTCACAATTTAATTTTCAAGATGTCTTGAGATTTTTAACTGTAGCCCCGAATGAATAATATTATCCCTTTACCAAAGGAATCGTCTGCATGTGCTTATGTAATATACATGTACAATTTCAGCAGTTGAAAAAAATAATTTTCAAAAATTTCTACAAAACTATATCATGTGACCCCTCATTGGAACGAGCTCGATGAGCTTGTTCCAATGAGGGGTCACATGATATGGTTTTGTAGAATTTTTTTTGGGGGGGGGGGGGGGAATCTGATAAACTTTTTAAAAAAATATTTTGATATCGTCTGCCTTGGGTAAAGGTTTTTCGAACCGCATCATCAAGGCATGCTAATTCGTTTCGACTGTGATGCCTCAAGCCTCGATTGTGGTGGTTCTTATGTTCATTTTTCTGAACAGTTTTCGATATTCCGGCATACCGCGGTATTATTTTGAATACCGATACCGGTATTCAGTTTTGAATATCGCGCAGCCTTACATCAGGCATCAAACTGAAAGATCTGTGGTTCGATCCCCTCCAGTGGCAACTGCGTTGTCTCCTTCGGCAAGGCACCTAATCCCGATTGCCCACTTGGGGGCAAGGCTACGTTGTGTACTCAGGCGTACTGCATGTCGATGGTGCACTTGTCTTCAAACAATGCTTACCCAGTTTGTGCGGAGTTAGTACGTTGAGAAGCCTGACAGCTGCTCGCCGCTGTTCGATGGTTCTCTCCGGATACTCCGGCTTTCTCCACTCGTAAAACTGTCTAACACGAGTTGACCCTGGCTGTTGAAAATGTCGTTAAACCCCAATAAATAATAATAATAATAATTCGCTACAAAGTGAGGTAGAATATTCAGTTTGGAGTACGAACCCAATGCAAGATGATCTGTGGTCCCACCCCCATTGCCCACGTGGGAGCACGGTGGCGTTGTGTACTAAGGCGTACTGCACGTCAATGGTGCACCTGTCTTCAATCAATGCTAACCCTGCTTGTATGGAGTCAGTATGTTGCGGAGCTGACAGTTGCTCGCCGTTGCTCGGTGGTTCTCTCCGGGTACTCCGGCTTCCTCCACCCATAAAACTGTCGCGGTCATGATTAGCCATTGTGCAGAAATATGTGACCTTAAAACACCAATAAATAAATAAATAAATAATCTGTGGTCCACTGCGGGGCGCCTTTTAGTACAATCACGACAGGACTGGAAAAACGTTGCTCATATAGGTTAACATGGAGTACATGTGACTTCAGGTGCATGGTACAGGGAAGTTAAAAAAACGGATAAATGTTAACATATTCCCACCCGAAATAGGTGGGGGGGGGGGGGGGGGAGACTTTCCACAAAATTTCTTGAATATCTAACATGTTCATTTTCTCCTCAATGAGTAGTCATAAGCTAAGCGTTTAAGGAACAAAATGAGAAAATAAAACTTGTCTGGTGATTTAAGCGAACAGCGCAGACCGGATATTGCTTTATCTTTAGGTAAACGGTTGGTTAGTTTTTATAACGATACATTTGTAGGTGGATTTCCGTGCAAATATCGTGTGGTCATCAACACTTCCTCTCTCTGCCTTCCTCTTCTTTGCTCATAATATAGTCTTCCAGATTAACTGGTACAGTCAGTACTGGAAGCCCATATTTGGGCTTAGTTCTCAAGTCAGTGTATTTGCTGTATCTTAAACCTTTGAACCTGAGCGGCCGGTTTTCCGGCCAGAAACAAGATTCGTCATAACGTCATTAAATAGGATGGCTGTTCAGTAAATGTGTGAGGTAGACCAATAAATATTTTCAACGTGCAGCCTCGGGGCTGCACGTTGAAAATATTGGTTGGTCTACCCCAAATAATGAATATGGTCTCTTCCAATTGCTGCCATTGAACTGGCATGGCGGATACCACTAGAGCTCAAAGGGCTAACGACCTCGCGTTCTGTGGATGTGCTACATATTATCTTTGAATTGAATTTATAATCGCACCTTTTGGCTGGGGAGGGTCATATGACCAAATTGTGACGACCAAAAAAAATTCGACACTCTATCAGTTAACAATTAAAACGGATGGGTCACATGACCAAATTTTGGCGACCAAAAATAATTTGGCATTCTACCAGTTAACTCTTTAACAAGGGGGTTGGTCATTTGATCAAGCTTTGAAACCCAAAATAATTTGAACCCATACCAGTTAACATTTTATCAAGGGAGGGTCATATGAGCAAAGTTCGAAGACCAAAAATAATTCTACAAGTTAACCCTTTATCCAACGCACAGGATCTCGAAATTTCTTTCAACAAGTATTGTTTTTCACTCGTCCAATTTAGAGTCACACCACATCATGTGGAACACATGATATGGTTTTATTAAAAGTTTTGGATTTTTTTTTTCGGATGCTGAAGTTGCATATTATGCGAGTGGATGCCGCCGATTTGTTAGGTGAAGTGTTAACACTTTCAACATTGTGTTCCTGAATGAAATCGCTGTCAACGGTAGTATCTGCAGGATTGTGGCTGAAAGATCTGAATTTAGGGAAGGTTTGTAACACTTAACAGTACATACTGTAGGGCTGTATGCTTAACCTATTACTGACCCTTGATACTGACTTTTATTATATGACTGTGTAATTTAACCGCTAAGTATCACTATTGTTTGACGATCTTTTCCTGGCCCCCGGAAAATCCACAATGTGGAATTCGATTCCGTATCACTATCGTATGGCGGACTATTTACGGTGAGTTCGGATTCGCATAATTAGCTGTTCCGGTCAGAAAGAGTACTTTACTCCGAGCTGGAATGGGTGGGCTCGAACGGCGGTCCGGTTTTTTTTATCGTATTCGTGATATTTTTTTATCGTATTTATGCGCATCGAGGGATTCTCCGGAAATGTGCACCTGTTACAAAAATAAGGGTAAACAAAAATAGTTCTTTTTTACTTCAAACCAATTTACCAGAAAAGTTGGGGGAATTGTTAATGCTAGAGTTGGCATGTGGTGTTGAACTATAAGTCAAATAATAAACCCTTTGTCGCTACAGTGAAGTGATCTGGGTCGTCGTCCACGTCTCCTTGAGGAGGTCAGATCGCCGGATCAAACACGCTGCCTACGGCAGCTCGTTTGATCCAGCGATCAGACCTCCTCCACACGACATGACACAACGACCCAGATCACTTCACTGGTGCGACAATATATATGTTCTTGATGGTTCTCTGGCTGTCGACGGCAAAATATATTTATACGTTATTAAACAGGTTATTTGACCGTGCTGTCTAACTACTTTGAGCACTTGACAGAATAAAAAATATATTCAGATTTGAAACTTCATCAATGAATCTTCCTTATATAGTGAAGTTGCTGTTTGAATGTTTGTATGGTTTGAATGTTTGTAAGTATGAAAAAGAAGGTTCAATTACAAAACACCACTTTTATTTCACCAGATTATTATTCTAAACATGGGTTGTGTTCTAGGTATCACGTGTTACTGTGGTAGTATATGTTTAACTGGCTGGGTGCATTTGCATTAGTATTGTGAATTCATTTTTGGTAATCCACCAATGTGCCCAGCAAAATCGTAGCGATGATGTCGATTGTTTACTTCTCTATCTCAGCAAACATATTAGCGATCAAAAAATGGAGGAACAACTTTTATTTAATGCTCAGGCACCAATTCACGCTGAAAAATTAAGTCATATTCCCCTGTCGGTCGGCAAAACGAAATATCAAAATGATATTTAGAAATCGATATTTCATCGTAGGTTCGGATGACGAATCACATGTACTTTAAACGAGTCAGCACATCAGTAATGAATTCCAGAGTCCCAAATACAAACGAATTCGAATAATTGATAGTGACAGTGACTAAATCAATTCATTAAATCAGCGGTTTCAAAGTTTGACTTTCTCATTCACCTTCCAGCGAAAAGCCGAAATCTCTTTCAAATTTCTTCAGTTCAACTTCACACGTCTTCAGTGCATTGAGTTAAAAAAAAATAAAATGACGTGTCTTGTTATTGAAAATAAGAAAGTGGTGTTTTTTGTTATTGTTCTATTTCTTCGAAACACATTGCGATTATTTCAATTCGCCAGCCTTGGTAAATCGTAAAGTTAGGGGAGAAATAAGACGGGACTACTTTTTGTGCGGATATTCACACATTCCAATGGTTGGAGTTTGGTTGTTGTAATTTTTGTATGGACGCCGGTTCGGCACATAAATTTTGCGCCTTAATGGCAAATAAAGGCCACAAATTGGAGAGTTTGTAGTCGTAGAGCATTAAATAAAAAGAAAATTCACGAAAATTTGATGAATACCGAAAATATCTCGTTCGTGGCTACAAGAAATATGAGGATCTTCACGAGCGACTGCGTCGCTCGTGAAGATCCTCATATTTCTTTGTAGCCACTCACGAGATATTTTCGGTATTCATCAAATTTTCGTGAATATCCTCTATATTCTCTTACTTCAGAATGCAAATATTGTATAACCTTTTTTCCGGGAAGCTCTTCAATTTCAATATTCTGTTCCAAGTGTTCGTTCATTCAAATGGATTCTGAATTGATTTAAAAACAGTAATATGAAACATGCAAAACCCTTTACCAGAATTTCATTGTTTTCGCCTATTTTAATGGAGCATTTCTTTTCTCGATTTACCGAAATGTCTGTCAGATTTACTTAGTAATACTGTGCTTGGTCTGTACATCATGTAGTTCCAGGTAATTATTAAAATGGGAATGTAAGATGCGGGAACTCATTTTAACGGATGTTGCAAGTGTCATTGTAGTATCTTGCTTACTGTAACACTGTCTTCCCTATCACAATTAAATGTGCGAGATATTATATTATTGTGCTAAAACAGGCCGTTATATGACAATCATTTCTATGTTGATCAGACAGGTTTTCGATATCACTTCCTTAAACCGGTTACCCTGTACTGGTCCTTCTGATACACGGAATTAGTTTTCCAATAAATTTCTGAAACTCCATACTGGAGTCTGCCATTAAGCCTGTGTTTATGCGCAAGTTTCTTATGGAACGAAAGCTTAGAATGACCATAAATTTTAAAATCGTTAGACTAGATAGTCATAAAGCACGAAGTAATAGTCATCATCTGTAAATGAACTACACACCGACATAGTCACTGTCAGACTTTTGGAATGCAATTATTGAACGCCTTTGCTGCTAATATCACTCAAGGTGGACTTTGTAACATTAACTGGATGAGGGCTAGATTATTTTTGGTGGTCTGAATCTGTTATTCAAAAGTTGTTTTATTACAAAATTATTGGAGAGTGCCCACAGACACTCCTTAATAACGTGTAAAAGAACAAATTGAAATAAACAAAATATTATTTGCGTTTGACTGAATATGAAACACGAACAAGGAAAATATAGGCTTTTGCTCTGGTGCTCTCATTTTCTGAAAGTCCAGATAATGGCTTCCAGCACTCAACCAGTTAAACAGAATACATTACTAAAAATGTACACCAAGTAGATTTTCCACAAACGCGATCTATTTCTCGATCGGATGTGGAAATCCCTCCCGTGTTTTACATTAATAGGTGTGTGATAAATGATGTTATGTAACATCAATGATAAAAAGTTACTTCTTCAAACAGTGTGCCTCATAATATTAAGCCACAAGCAATAAAAAAACATACACCAATCATTTTAGAAGCGCTTTTGGTGCTAGATGAGTGTTGGATGAGGAAACACTTATTATACGGTAGCTTGTACCATTGGGCCTAACATACTACACTTCATTGTAAAATAGCGAGAATGTCTCTTTTATCAAATCTCCCAAGTGCTGTAGAGTCCCGACTTACTTACCATTCACATAACCAGAATTGAACAAAGCACTTCATATCAAGGTCTCAGATCACCAGTCAGACTTTGTAAGGAATTCGGGGACGCGATGGAGTTGCGGTAACCGGTTCTCGTCAGATCAACGAAGTCAAGCAACGTTGAGCCCGGTTAGTCCTCGGATGGGTGACCGTCTGAGCGTTCGATTCGGACTCCCGCGTTGTGTCCTTGGGTAAGGCACTGAACCCCGATTGTCCACATAGGGGCAAGATGACGCCGTGTACTAAGGCGTACTGCATGTCGATGGTGCGCATGTCTTCAACCAATCTAACCCTGCCTGTGCTGCAGTACGGAGTTACGGTGTCGGGGAGCTGGCAGCTGCTCGTCGTTGCTCGGTGGTTTTCTCCGGGTACTCCGGCTTCCTCCTCCCGTAAAACTGTCACGGCCAGTGTGCATAAGTAAGTGACCTTAAACACCAATAAATAAATAAATAAATGAATAAATAATAAATAATAAATAAATAAATAAATAAATAAATAAATAAATAAATAAATAAATAAATAAATAAATTAATTAATTAATTAAATAAATAAATAAATATTGTAAGGAATTCAACGCTTGTAAATAGTCTCGCCCTTATTTTTAGATTCAGTCGTCTGGAATATTTCAGTTCGTCGAAACAGCGAACGTACGGTTCGCTTTTTCGACCAACTGAAATATTCCAGACGACTGAATCTGAAAATACCCCCAAAAATCATTTCCTTTGAATCACCTCAAGGACAATTGCTCGGTGGTTCTCTCCGGGAACTCCGGATTCCACCACCCGTAAAACTGTCAGACGCGAGATGACCCTGGCCTTCGAAAGTGCCGTTAAACCCCAATAAATAAATAAAAACCCTCAAAGCTTGTTTCTCAATCGAGACTCGATTTGGCCTAATCATTGATAACATTCATCAGAAATGAAGACTCGACATAGCTGTAGTTTATGGGTACGCCGCAGGGTTCAACTAAGTGTGTTTACATCTAGATGACTTCAAGGTGAATTAGATGCTTATTGATTGACACATGCATTGCATGAAAGAATATCTGTGTATCTTTATGGGTAAAGTGACGTCACATCAAATGAACGGTACAAATACCATAGAATATAGATAAAGAAATAGCTCATATCAGCGTCGAATTCAAAACAGAATCAGACTGGAGGCCTGAGTACTTAACTACCTAATAAGACGGTGCGATTAAATTAGCTCTGATGCCCCTTCAAACCAGGTGTTTATTGTGCTGTTCACTTACGGGTTACTAAATTTTGATTTAGGCACAAATTTATGCATAATGTTCTGAATAGGTTAACAGTTTTCAACGGGAAATCGAATTCCCAACCCACCGATTTCTGTTGCATGGGAGACTTTATTGTGAAATTTGACACAAGAGACCAAGCTTTATTATACGTTGAACTTTTGATTATAGAAAACATCTCGGCAAAATAATCGTATGCCCCGAAGTGAAGATACAGAAATGTTCACCTTCTCGGTATCGTAAATGTTACAAATTCACTTCCGAGTAAGAACGCCATTTTTGTTTGTAAATGATGAGACATATTAACTGTTATTATTATAGTCATATTAAATATACTATATATTAAAATTTGATACATTTATGAAGTATACCAACGGAAGTATATCGGAACTGTATTTTATCGCGGCGTACTATTGATGCGGAAGAAGACAAAAATCATCTGTGAGTTTTCGTGCTTCGATTTGAAGCCTAATCATGGTGAATACCATCTATTTATCGCTGAAAGAAGCTCCCAACTATTATTGAAACGCGTATAATATAAAGACACTCGAATGTTTTTGAGTAGATACCGAAATTTATCTCCTTCGTGGCCGCCACAAATGTCTATTTTTCCCGGTCACTCACGAGATAATGTTATATATCGTCTATGTATTGTGCAAAGGCATTTTGAGTAACGCATCTCGTTTCTATAATTATTTAGAGACAAGACAATTTTCCCAAGTGCTTACGGTTACGGGTAATGCTCCTGGGAGTCGTTCATCTCAGCCCAATTGTGATCATGACTTGCATTTTGTATATTTCAGGGTATAAGACTATACCTTCAAGGCATGGCGTAGATATAGTTAACATGGTGGGATGAGACGGAGGAGCAACCACTTAACCCTTTACCTAACCTGAAAAGCAGACGACACTTGCAAAAATAATTCTTGAATAACTAATTTTTTTCATTTTGTGTCTCAAAAACACAGGTTATGGCCCCTCGTTGGAACGAGCTCGACGAGCTCGTTCCAACGAGGGGTCATAACCTATGTTTTTGAGACAAAAAATGAAAAAAATAATGAAAATTAATTGGTGATTTTTGAGAATAGCGCTGGCCGGTTTTGACGTTACGTTAGGTAAAGGGTTAACTAGTGATTTTGTATGCCATTTAGAGTTCATTCATCATTCACGTTAAAAAATGAAAGATATTATACCTTGTAGATTTTTCCAAAACTTTCGGACTTGAATGTCATGAGGGCGGATTTAATCTCTTACGATGTCGATACCATGGGGATCAACGGTATTCAGCGATACCATGACTTTCGACGGCATTTAGCGATGTAAAGCATTGTATTTCCATCGCTTCTTGCTGTTGTTAACTTCACAGTATTAACGCTCTTTCTGCGACAGGTGATCTATTTTAGATAACTCTGAACACTGGCCACACTGAATGATGTGTGTTCGGATCCATGTCCCCAGATATTCGATATTATTTGGAAAAACACAAAAAGATGACTTTTCAAAAACGTTCTAATTTGAGATGTACTCGATTAATTTCCAGTTGTATAGAAAGTGCTGATCGAGCAACTGCGATCTCTAGTATGTGTAGACGTCGTTTGACTATATATTAACCTAACTCTACCGTTATATCAAAGCACAAACAGCAAGCAAATAATAATAGTTTCTGAGAGGAAAAGCAAGTTACATTGCGTTTTTTATCCGTGAAATGTTATCAATGCTTCCTCGAGTGAACATAAAAGCAAAGGACCAAACAACAACTGAGAGATTTTGGTTACGAGCAAATGTAACCTTTAATAGGAAATAAGATCACACAGTTTGTCAATTTCATTATTCAGAGGCACACGATGGTTTTCACCGACTTCCTGCTCACAATCATCTTTCAGTGGGTGAACCGTCCAGCTTCAATGCCTGGAGGCGAATGCTTAGCCACTGGAAGATCAACGTAGAATATAGTTTGTGGATAGACATACAACTGTACTGTCACCAATATAATTACCTGGTAGCATCTAGAGCGATGTGGTTATAATTTAACTGGCAGAGTGATAGATTCATGTTGGTTAACATAAAATGTTCACATAGGTTTTGTGGAGAATGCCTATAGGTACTATGAAGTAAATTGTGACTCAGTGTGGATCACAATATTTACATCACCTCCCAATGTTAGCCATTTGAACCCTGATGGTATCGTCCATTGCCAGCAATTGGAAAAGTCCATATTTCTTTATTTAGGGGTAGACCAATTAATATTATCAACATGCAGCCTTGGGACTGCACGTTGAAAACATTGATTTGTCTACCCCAAACGGGCACTTAACACCCATCCTGCTTTATGAAATTATGACGTATCATATTCTTTGACCGGAAAAGGAGTTTCTCTGTTTCAAAGTGTTAAGTATACCAATGCTTTAAATTAGCTATGCTTATTATTTATCTCTATATGGTTTGAACTCGAGTTTATCCAAAGTAAATTGCTTTCTCAGAAGAGACATCCACAACATCTGATTCCTCCAAATCTTATTTAGAGAGTACACATCATATATCTCTCCCTTACTCCTATTGCCGATAACTGTTAAATTATCACTTACTGCATTACATAAAATGGACGAGATTGTATAAGCCTATCACTTCCTACTACAATATGTTTTATCCACCCACCACATTCCTCCACTCCAATTACCTCTGTCAATAGTATTATTTCCACAAGGAATTAGAGAAGTATATCTATCCATTATTTTGATTTGCAAGGAGGTGAAACTACGGAATGTGTCAAGGACAGTGGAATAAGCCACGCTAGAAGTATGTCAGGGGCTTTTGAGGTAATATTGGCCGGACCCCGGTGTCGGACCCCGGAAGTGACATCATGTCACGTGACCCAGTGGAGCCATGTTGTATTGTCATGGTAACCCGCGTGAGTGGCCATGTTGTGACGCCATCCCCATAGTGATGCGTGGTGTTAGTGCGCATGCGCAGCGCGTGTTGTTAGGGTGGTACCTGTTTCCGTCGTCCCTCATGGCCTAATACGACAAAAAGGGGATTCTCCAAAAGGTATCCTCGATAGGTATCCTCAAATAATACTATACCAGGCCATAGGTATCCTCAAATACCGAAATGAGGCTAAGAGGGATAGTAAATGAGGCCTCATTGAGGGATTTTTTTCACGGCCCTCATGCCCTCAAAAGAAAGGAGGCTAAGATGGATACTCACGCTTTTTCTTTACCCTTAAGTCTCCAAACAAACACAAACTTCCACTTTAATGTTGCTATGACAAAGTTTCGTATGTGTATTCTTCCTTGAGAACTCCACCTGTAGGCTGTATTTAATTTGGCAGTATTTACATCATTGTTGATAGCCAACAATGATGTAGAAACACTGTCCGCCCATCTGCAGCAGTATGCATCAAAATACTTATTGTATCAAAAATAAGCTGAGGCTTTTTGGGTTAATATAAGTTCTGTAAAACAGAAAAAAAAATTATATATATGATTTTTTTTTGTTCTGTTTCTGATCAAAGAGTCCCGTGAATATACATATGACATGAGGTCTACGTTAAAATCTGTGACGTCGGGTCAGCAATGAGAAAATCAGATCTAGCCGTTCGTTATGGTGTAGCCTGTTGATTGAACAGATGCATTTGCCCACACTGACCTGTTTCGAGCCCATTCTGGATATATTGGGATTCCTCCTTTCTCTTAGAAACAAGTTCCGTCTTTTAGTCTGGGTCAGCCCGTCTACAGGAAATCTAACAGAGAATGAAGAGTGTTTTACAGATGTTGTACGCTTCTGCGAAGAAATGTATAAATTCGCGGTCTGGTTTCCGTTATCTGATCACATGGCACCCTGTCGAAATTAAAAACAGCATCATAGAAAGGCAAAATCGTCAAGGGAGTTCTTAATTGAGAGAAATGTAATTAGTCTCATCTGTCAGTGAGTAATAGACGATCCGTCGGACCCAGTTGACATTTTGCATTGGCAACAGAGAGGATGAGTTCGCTTCTTTTCATGGAAAATTGATTGCTCCGAAGATGAATGTGTAGACTTGAAAATCATATTAGAAACTCACAAATAACGATATTACCGAGCAGTGTTGAAATAATGTAAGATGGATTTTGTGTTCAAAAGTTTAACTTGATTAACTCTTTTCGTCGCAAAATAGCAGGCACCTCATTGCAACGTGCTTGCTGCCCACGTTGTAAAGAAGATATTTTTTGAGGCAAAAACTAATAAACACACAGAACGGCACACGCGTGTGAATGAGTTAATCAGTATGGCACGAGTGCCAGCCCGGAAGGATAAAACGAAAGGCGGCAGGCCTCCTGTTTTATCCTTCCGCGATGGCACAAGTGCCATATCGATTAACGCATTCACACGCGTGTGTTGTTCTGTGTTTATTACACGCCTTCACGCCTATCAAAACAATTATTAGATGGACACTTAGCTATTCATTTGACAAGTATCAAGAAAAAGAACACATTTTATCGCCAACCATATTTGCGAGGGGAACTCGGGTTACTATTTCGTCCCCTGATTTCCAATGTGTTCTATGTACCTGGTGGCACATAGAACACATTGGAACTCAGAGGGTGATTTTCGGCTATCGCTGGGGATTCAAATTGTAATTGCGTCGCACGATTTGTAGGAAATTCCAGTGAAATTTCGCGTCTATTTCAAAACAGTCCGTCAACGATTTCCGTTACACTTATGGACGGAATTTCATTGTCCGCATGGTTTAGTGCTGCTGTATATGGAGATTTCATAGAACAAGCCTGTAATAAGACTGAATGGATCTTTTGTTTGTGAATTGCGCTGGTCTTTTTCGTGTTGGTATATATAAGGTTACCGAACCGTCATACAATCTTGCACATTTTAGAAGACGGGTTTGGCATTTCCTCAGGAGTGGACATTAGTAGGTAATAATTGAGAATTCAAGCATCAACGTACATGTACATGTACGTGTACGTGTACACGTACATCGATGCACACCTCCATAGGATTTAGTGTTAAAATCGTGTACAGGTACACGATTTTAACGTTTTTAGGGTGATGTTAGAATCGTTTTTTCCGATTCAAACATCATTGAATTGTGTCCAAGAGTGAAAAAACGCCTGTAGTTTTACGTACACGTACATGTACCGTTTTGATTGAAATCGGCAAATGGGTTTCCCCCATAGGATTCAGTGTTAAATCGCGAGCAAAAAACGTGTTGTCGTTTCTAAATCATCATCTTGCTGATTGTAAATAATCCGCGTCTGTACACGATTTTAACACTGAATCCCTATGGAGGCGTACACGGAAATCCATTTGCGGATTTTAGGTCGGAAATCGAATCGTGTACGGTACACGGAAAAGAGGTGATTTTGAATCCGCAAACCCACTGTCACGTTTCCTGAAGTAAAACTAACACATGTTATTGTTATGACTGAATGAGGTTTTCGTTCAAAAGAGTAGACTATAAAATATGAGCGTCAGTTTTAAAAAGGAGTTGCGTGAATGAAAAGCATCCGTTCAAAAGAGTCGACTATAAAATATGATCTGTAAAAATAGACATTCGTGTTTTGTGTCGATGTAACGAAGAGAAATTGAGTTTAGGCATTCGTTCAAAAGAGTCAACTCTAAAATATGATCTGTAAAAATAGACATTCGTGTTTCGTTTCGATGTAACGAAAGGAAATTGAGTTTAGAAACAATTAGAGAAAAGAATCAGTGGTAAAACATTTGTTTGTTCGCGTTTGTCACTATTAATTCTTGTGAAGTAATCTTAATAAACACTTAATGGAATGTTTGAATGAAAACATGTTGTTTATGTTTTTGTTGTGGCGTGAATGAAGGTTTTTTCGTTTTAATGGGTCGTTTTCATGTTATAATAGAACGCATTTTCCACTCAATTAGGTTTGAGTGGTAAATTTTTAATATATTCATGATAACGATCAGAGAGATTTGAATGAATGAATGAATGAATGAATGAATGAATGAATGAATGAATGAATGAATGAATGAATGAATGAATTCCTTTAACGTTAAATTAGAAAAAAACAGTTTATTTTATGTGGTAATGTTTTAACTGTCATCAAAAGGTTCTCTCTTAATTCGACACTAAGTGAATGGTTTTTTGATATGTGAATGGAATTCCTTTTAACAAACGTAAATTACTCTCAAAATGCGTTAAATCAGAAACCGGTTTGTCATGTACTGCTTAAAACGTTTTTTAAACTTTCCGAATTCAATCAATACTGAGTTGAGATGTGAATATTTTTAATTATTATATTAAAGACAGAAAGATTTTTATTAACTTAAAAACATAAAAATATAATTATACATTTAATTTTGAAAATAATAAAATAACTCGCATTAGCATACTGAAAGGAACATTAACAATTAAAAACGAAAAATGTTTTTACAGATGGATTCTAGGCGCCGAGATCGAATTTTAGGGGAGTATGAACGTGCTAAGAAGGGCATTCAGTCGGCTGACAGAAGCAGACGTCTTGGTGAGATTGAACTCCAACGCGAAGCCACAAAAATATTTAAACCCGTGACGGAGGGTCAAGAGCGAAGCAGGAAGGAGATAGTCGACGAATTGAGACCCATAAAAGAGAGTTCTTTGAGAATGGATTCGTTGCCCGGTAGTTTTGGAAGTCGGCAATCCGTTCAATCTACACCGGATTACGTTCCCACGGGAATTCAAACAGATTTGAGCGAGACCGACACCGATACAGCTTCGACTATCACCACTGATAGCGTCGCATCGTCTGACGATGGCGGTAAGAGAGATCTGTTGTATGGATTTTATAAGGATTCGGAGGGGAGAACTTTTGTCGGTGACACAGAAGTAGAAATTGGTGATGATGAATTGATCGTTGGTTCGAACAGATACGAATTGACTGATGGACTGCGCAGATTGCTCCTTTACGACAAGCCTAGTGATTACACGGAACAGGATTTCGACAATTACGGCGACATTCTGGTTCAGACCCACGCCATGAAGAGAAATAACGATGCCAGAGAGACGAGACCCAGAGCCAACAGAGGTTACAAGTGGACGAAAGTGGTGAAACCCATATGGGATATGAAAAAGAAGTTCGTCGAATCGGTGACTGGCAAAGGGGTGAAAACCACTTTTCTTCCGAGCGATTCTGACGCTCTGTCTCAGAGATTGAGTTTGTTGATGGCGAGCAGACGGGCTGGTAACACAGGATTAGATAATCAGATAGTTACTATATCTTACGAATTGTTAAGACAGAAGGTTTTGAATAAAAACCATTATAAAAGGCTGATGAACGAATTGAAGGATTGATGTGTATATAAGAAGTAGAGAGAAACAAACAAACAAACAAAAATAAAACAGTAAATTTTTCCACTAGAATAATAAAAGTATTTAAACAACAAAACGATTTACCAGTGAAAAAACAAAATATATTATAAAAATAAAATATGTTGGTGATAAAGAACAGGGGATACGTCAGAACTTACGTTCAAGGCGGTTCTGGCATCGTCGATTCTATAATGCGAGCGTTCACGAGCGATGCGGGTAGAAAACTCGCATCGACTGCGTTTGAGGTCGGTAAGAAGACGGCTTTGGATGCTGGTAAGAAAGCCGCTTCCGAAGCCAGTGGTAGGATAGCTTCTGTGGCTGGCAAGAGGGCAGCCGACGCGTTGATCGATAAGTTGATCAGTCCACCGGCGAAGCGAGCTGCGTTAGAGCGAACGCCGAAAAGTTGGAAAGATTTTAAGGATGCTGTGGTACCCATACAAGATTTAGCCAAAATGACGAGTGGATCAGGATTGAAGAGAACTCGCGATGGTGTGATATAAATAAATAATAATATTAAATCAACTAAGTTTGAAAAACATAAAAATTGTGTTTGAAAGAATCTAAAATAACAAACAAACAAAAAAATAAAACAAAGATGAACATTAAAGATATGTCTTGGAACGACGTCGCGACCAAGAGGTCGAATAACGAGTTCTTTCCCAAAAGCATAAGAGGCTTGATAGTGGGAAAATCGAATTGTGGAAAGACCAATCTGTTGATGAATCTGTTGTCCCGACCCGACTGGTTGGATTACGACAGATTGTTCGTGTTTGGCAAGGGCTTGTTTCAACCCGAATACAGATTGCTTCGAGAGTGCATGGATCGTAGATTGCCCAAGGACGTCATAGCCAGAATCTTTGACAGTAGGGAGGAATTCGACAAGAGTGAAGTTCCACTTTTGACCATTTTGGACGGTGCGGCGATGGAGCTGATGAAGAGAAATGCATCTTCGAACGTCGAGTGTCGATTTTATGAGAACGCTAGCGACGTTCCGGATCCTAGAGAATTGAAATCGGAAGATAAGAATCTCATGATTTTCGACGATCTGCTTTTGGAGAGACAGAACCGATGCGAATCGTATTACGTTAGGGGTCGACACAGCAACGTGGACTGTTTCTACCTGTCGCAGAATTATTTTCGATTGCCTAGACAGATGATAAGGGAGAACGCTAATTTTCTATGTCTCTTTCGCCAAGATCTCAATCACATCTACGGCGATCACGTCGCAAATGACATGAGCGTGGCGGAATTCAGGAGATTCTGCAAGAGGGTTTGGGGTGGAGGACTTTACAATTTCGTCGTGATCGATTTGACAAGCGAATTTAATCGCGGAAAATATCGGTGCGGATTCGACAAGTTTTATGTTTCTGATGATAATAAGATAGAGCGTGAAAATAAAATTTAGAAAATAATAAATCTTCAAATAATTAGTTTTTGAAAAAAAAAAAATAAAATAAAATTAAATATAATGTTCGAACATGGAGAATTGTTAGAACCGATAGCCGAGAATACGGCTGCAAAACAATCCATTCAAATCGTGGTGAGTGGCGATTCGACTCGATTCGCTATGAAATTCGAACCTTCCATCGAATTGAATAGAGAGAAAAGATACGAGATGGCTTTGGTGAATCTGGAGACTTATTATTCCTTTCCCAAAGTCACTGAAAAGGATAACTCGTTCAAGTATTCTGACGGAGTGGATGGGTTGGAGATTCGAATTCCCAAAGGGAGTTACGACATAGACGATTTGAACAATTACATTCAGACGCGAATGAAGACGGATGGAAAGGGAAGCAACAAGATCAGACTCGCTCCCAATCCTAATACCTTACAGACGATGTTGGATTTGGAAGATAATTTTCGAGTGGATTTCAACACGGACAATTCTATAGGCAAGATGTTGGGATTCGATCGAAAGATGTATCGAGGCCACGCGGCATCTGAAAATACGGTCGACATTCTCGCAGTCAATAGCATTCTGGTGAACGTGGACGTGATTGCTGGAAGCTACGTGAATGGTAGCGCTCAACCGACGATCTATTCCTTCTTTCCAAACGTGTCGCCGGGTTATAAGATCGTGGAGCGACCTCGAAATTTAGTTTATCTACCAGTGATTTTAGACACGTTGTATAGTCTCTAAACCTCGTTGATGGATCAAAATGGTGAACTGTTAGATCTTCGCGGAGAGAGGGTGACGATACGATTTCACATAAGAGAAATATAAAAGCAAAAAAAAAAAAATATTGTGTATATATATAGATAACAAAAATAAAATAAACGCAATATTAATTTTACAAAATTATTTTAATATAAATAATTATTATTAAACAAGAAACAATTGAAGTAAATATATTTAAAAAAAAAGAATTATGACAGAATACGTGATTAAAAACGTGAACATATCCGCAGGACAGAGGAAGCAACTTAAGAGAGCATTAACAACTCGAGGCGAGGCGGTGAGATTCAAATTCACTCACGAAGATCTGATGAGAGGCGGTCAGGATTCGATCACCTGGACCAGAAGTCAAATCAAAAGGATGGAGAAAGTGATTTGCGATGGAAGAGGGTTGACGGTGAGATTGAGTCCCGCTCAATTGAGATACAATTTGAGAATGAAAGGTGGTTTCATACCGCTATTGGCAGGAATCGCCGCAAAAGCATTACCCTTCGCCACAAAGGCACTACCCTTTCTCGGAAAGACTCTCGGCGTGAGAGCTCTCACGGGACTCGCTAGTTCGGCAGTTGAGAAATTAATGGGTGGCAGCAGACTGTTTTTGAAGAAGGGAGGAGCCGTGTGTCACGTCCACGTAGACGACAGTGGTAAAGGATTGTATCTAGAACCTGTTAGAGGTGGCAACTCTTTGAGAGGAAACGGTCTCTATCTGAAGAGTGGAGAGAACAATGAGCGACTCGGCAAGGGTTTGTTGCTCGGTGAGAATTCGCCGTTTAAGAATATACCGATTTTGAATATGTTATTATAATATAAAATTATATGATTATATAAAATATAAATCATAGAAAGTATAAAATAATATATAAAATGGATAAAAAGGTGGAGAAACAATTAGACGATAATGATGAATATCACGAGACAGAATGCGAAAAAAAAGATGTGGAAAAATGGTTAGACGCTAATGATGGATATCGAAGGAAAGAACTGATGAAAGAGTTAGATAAACAGCGGGATAGACGGTTGGAAATGAAAAGAATGAGACACTTTCCACCGTCACCACTACCTTCTGAAGAGAATGGTAATGATGCGAGTGTTACCAAGAGATGCACAACATTCGTTCATAATTATGATTCGGATAAACAAATGTGTTGTTATAAAAACGTATCATATTACAAAAAAAAAGAAAAAAAGAAAAGAAGAATCGACGCTGAAATTTAAGAAAAAAGGAAACGTTATTATAATATATGGTAATAGTGAAAAAGGAAAACAAAAAAAAAAAAAGTAATGAGATCTAAAGATGATCTCATTACTTTTTTTTCCGTTTTCTTTGCTAAAAATCAATCTCTCTATTGTTTATATTTCCAAGCTCGTTATTAGCATGTTGACACTCGTGTTTTCAAGATGATCTCATCACGTTTTTTTCCTTCTTCTTCGCAAAAAAATCAATCTCTCTATTGTTTATATTTCCAAGTCCGTTATTAGCATGTTGACACTCGTGTATTCTCTTTTTTTCGAAAATGTGTTGAATGTTTATCTTTACTCTTTTGTGTTTATTTACATTGGTGAACTCGCTCTCACCACCCGATTTCTCCTCGAGTTCGTGTGAGATTTTTGGATATATGTAACTTCCATAGAACAACTTCAAATCATCCTTGTCAAATTGTTTATCTTTAGCGATGATGATTTTCTGCAGATCGCTTTGATAGTCGTAAAACAAATCGAGCATGGCTTCATCCAATTTCAAAGTCATCTTATATCTGTCGTATTTATGCTCTAAGTCCTTCATCTCGGTCTCGTTCAATTTGATGGGATCGTGTTGTTGTAATCTATAGATTTTAAGACCGAATTTCTTATACGTTTTGACTCGTTTCAATTTCAATTCGCATCTTTTAGGTGTTGCTGTCATGATCGATTATTTGTTTTTTTTTGTTTTATGAATTCTTGCAAATAATGTATATTTTAATTTTGTATTTTAATAATTTGTTTAAAAAAAAGTTTTGTTTTTTTTTGCTCTTTATATATATATAAAAAAAAAGTTTTTTAATTTTAATTTTCTTTAATGTGAAAATTTGTTTGTAAAAAGTAATGAGATCACCTTTAGATCTCATTACTTTTTTTCCTTCTTCTTCGCTAAAATCAATCTCTCTATTGTTTATATTTCCAAGTCCGTTATTAGCATGGTGACATGCGATATTTTTCTATTTACCAAAATGTCTTGAATGTTTATCTTTACTCTTTTGAGTTTTTCTATATCGGTGAATGCGCTCTCACCACCCGATTTATCCACGAGTTCGAGTGAGATCATTGGAAATATTTTTGTTCCATAGAACATCGTGAAATCATTCTCGTATGGGGGTTTTCTGTATTTGGTGATGATATTATTCAGCAGATCGCTTTGGTATTCTAAAACAAATCGAGCATGGCTTTATCCAATTTCAAACACATCATATATCCATTGTCGCAGCGCTCCAAGTCCACCATCTTAACCTCATTCAATTCGATGGGATCGTGCTCTAATGTATAGATATAAGTATCTGATAGCGTATATATTTCAACTTGTTTCAATTCGCATCTTTTAGGTGTTGTTGTCATGATCGATTATTTGTTTTTTATGAATTCTTGCAAATAATGTATATTTTAAATTTTGTATTTAAATAATAATTTGTTAAAAAAGTTTCTCTTTATATATAAATAAAGTTAAATTTTAACATCCTTTTTTTTTTTTTTTTTTTTCGTATTAATTCAATTTTTTTCATGTTAAGAACATATAATTGATTAATTCTTTTTGAAGGAATTAAAACATATTATAAACAATTTTTAAAACTTTTTTTGCTCTTTATATATATAAAAAAGTTGTTTTTTTTTAATTTTAATTTCTTTAATGTGAAACAAATTATCATTAATTCAAAAATTCGAAAAAAAAATAAAAATATTCTTACAAACCTAATTTTGAGGTAAAAACAATGATCAAGTCCGAACATCTGAATTATAGTTTAGAACGTGCAAGACTTCAAACGTTTAAAAATTGGCCTTCGCATCTTGCTCAAAAACCCGAAGATTTAGCCGCTGCAGGTTTCATATATGTGGGTAAAAGCAACAGAGTTAAATGTTTTGTTGCAACATACATTTAATGAATTGGGAACCTCACGAGAGACCTTTACTAGAACACATAAATAATACCAAAGGTCGTTGCGATTATTTGAAGAAGATCCAGTCATTGGGATTGATTAAAATTGAAGACGAAGAATGGGAAAGAAATAAAAACGAGAGTTTATTAAGGGGTATTTTACAATCCGGATACACGAAGGAACAATTGTACAATACATTGAATCACGCAAACAAGACGTTATCTCAATTCTTGACTTTAGAAGATTTGATTCGATTCATGAAAGAAGCAGACGAGTTTTAGAACATGCAAGACTTCGAACGTTTAAAAATTAGCCTTCGCATCTTGCAGTTATCATCATCTATTGAGAAGGAATCGGGTGACATGAACATGCGTCTGCTTCGTGAAAATTTGTTTTGAACCTCGTGCGAGACTTCGCGTAAAAGTCGTAAGAGTTCTATTTGTCTTGAACCTTCTTCTTCTTTTTTAATAGTTCGAACGACATTGTCGATTAATTTCTGTTCACTAATAGTATTACGATTCAATTTTCTATCGCAAATCATATCGTTTTCTTTCGTAACGTGTAAATATAAATTACGATTTTTTTCTTCTTGGTTTTTTGGAGAATAACGATTTATTAAACAACATCGACGTTTATGTTGAGATTCCATCGTGGATGTTGTCGTCATGATCAATTATTTGGGGTTTTTTTTGTTTTACGAATTCTTGCAAATAATGTATATTTTAAATTTTTGTATTTAAATAATTTGTTTAAAAAGTTTTGTTTTTTTCTCTTTATATATATATAAAAGTTAAATTTTAACATCCTTTTTTCTCGTATTAATTCAATTTTTTTGACGTTAAGGAACATAAAAAAAATTGATTAATTTCATCAAAAAAATATTTTTCACATTAAAGAAAAACAAAACTTTATAAACAAATTATTTAAATACAAAATTCAGAAAAAAAAAAAATTCTTACAAATGGAGCAAACAGATCAAAAAATAAAAAATTTAAATGAGAAAACTGTACGTCAGTTAAACGAGATTTGTAAACTATTAAAAATTTCACATTTCAGAAATCATAGAACTAAATCCAAAAAAAATTGAACTCATACAGAAATATTTGCGAAACGATGGAAAGGCAAACGAAATGCCGATAGCAACGATGTCAAAAAATGCATCAGTTGTGAAAAATGAGAAGAAGAAAAAGATAATAAAAGGAATTGAAATGCCAACGTTGAAAAAAAACGAAAACGTTTCGATTGTGAAAAATAAGAAGACGACTAAACGAAAAGCCGTTGAAGAACTTCAAGTTTCCAAAGAAAAGAAAAGAAAAACTAAAACGAAAACGAGTGATGCACTTCAGATTCTAGGCAAACGAGATATATCGAGCAAAATTCGATGAGCAATAGACGAAGGGAAAGGAAAAGAATATCTAGCACGACTTGCTGCAGAACTATTTCAATCGAAGTCCATAGAACGGGAGAGTGTGATCAAAGGCATTTTTAAAACTTTCGACGTGGTTTCCTCATTGAAGAAAATCGATCCAAAATTGTTCATGGAACGGGTGAAGAAAAAAGTATTGGATTTGTTTCGCAAATACATGAACGTGGGACTAAAAATTAAGATGATACTCCATTGCATGATGAATAAAATCGACGTGAAGTCCGGCGAGAGCATCATGAAAAATGCATATTTCAGATCTAACGTCGAACCCGTATTTCGAGGTTCAGATTTATCGTACGTTTTCAAAAAGATGAAAGACAAGATGTTGATGTCTCTCGCGAATTATCAACATGAAGGTAGTAAATGGACATTCGATGAGGTGTTGAAACTCGAAATTCACATAACTAAAAACGATTTGTTGAAAGGGTCTTCCTACGTGAAATTACCGTATTTCCTAGCTAAAAAACACGCCGTTATCAACGTGAAAAATAAAGATGATCAGTGTTTTAAATGGGCAGTCACCTCTGCTTTATACCCAGTTAAAATGAACATCGAAAGAGTTTCTTCTTACGAGGTGACTTCTAAAAATCTCGATTGGACCGGAGTGACTTTTCCAATGCAGTTAAAACACATCGAACGTTTCGAGGTTCAAAATCCCACCGTAGCGGTGAACGTCTTGGGATACGACAACGAAAAACAAAGGATCTATCCTCTCAGACAGACTTCGTATCTCGAAAGAGGAAAGACGATTATTTTATTATTGATTTCGAATGGTGACAATCGTCATTATTGTTGGGTTAAACATCCGAGCCGATTACTGTCGAGACAAAATAATAAACATAAAGGAAAGATATCTTTATGTTTCAACTGCAAGAACGCATTTCACAGCAAAAAATCGTTAGCGAAACATCAGGAATATTGCAATGAAAATCAAGGTGTCGCCATCGAAATGCCCAAACCTAACACCATCGTGAAGTTTGAAAATCACAATAGAAGGTTAAAAGTACCATTCGTTGTGTACGCCGATTTCGAATGTTTCACCACGAAAATGAGTTCCTGTCAACCCAACGCTCTTCAAAGTTATGTCGAAAGATATCAAAAACACATACCTTCAGGCTATTGCATTTACGTGAAATGCGCTTTCGACTCGCAACATGACATGGGTCCCTTCACCTACACGAAACAGTATGAAGACGACGACGTGGCCCAAAGGTTCGTGGAAGAGTTAGAATCGAAAATTTAAATGTTATACGACAAATTTAAAACTCCGGCAAAAATGATCATCACGCAAAAGCAGCAGGACGAAAATAACAGAGCCACCGAATGTCACATATGCAGACAATCGTTCGACGAGAATTCAGAGGAAAATAAAAAGGTCAGAGACCACGATCATTACACGGGTCTGTATCACAGTCCGGCTCACAGCAAGTGTAATTTAAAATATCGAGATGCCACTTTCTATCCGGTGATGTTTCACAAGCTCTTGGGTTACGACAGTCATCTGTTCGTGAAAAATCTCAGCACCTCACACGAAGAATTAAATTGCATCGCAAACAGCAAAGAAAGATACATTTCCTTCACGAAATGGAAGCTCATGGAGAAGAAAAGAGTAATCAACGGAAATACGTTGGAAGAAAAAATGAAATCCATTCGTAGATGCATACGTTTCATCGACAGTTTTAAATTCATGTCGACCGCTCTGGAAAAATTAGTCGATAACATGAGCAAGGATAAATTTAAAATCACGAGCGAACATTTCGGAGAACGAGTAGATGTCATGTTGAGGAAAGGAGTCTATCCTTACGATTACATGAACGATCTAAAGAGATTCGAAGACACCGCACTACCTTCAAAAGAAGATTTTTATTTGAAATTATACGAATCCGACATTTCCAACAAGAATTATGAACACGCCAAAAACGTGTGGAAATCATTCGATATGAAAACCATGAGAGATTATCACGATCTCTATCTGAAGACCGACGTTCTGCTCTTGGCAGACGTGTTCGAAAATTTTCGAGACGTCTATCATCGAAATTACGATCTTGAACCCGCTTGGTATTTCACCGCACCCGGTCTGGCATGGGATGCTCTGTTGAAGACCACCGAAGTCCAATTGGAATTATTGTCTGACGTGAACATGTTGCTCATGTTCGAAAGGGCTGCGAGAGGTGGCGTCTCGATGACCTCCCACAGATATTCTAAAGCTAACAATCCCTACATGAAAGAAGGTTTCGATTTGAAACGGTCGACTAAATACTTAAAGTATTGGGACGCTAATAATCTGTACGGTTGGGCTATGAGTCATCCTTTACCGATTGGAAATTTCGAATGGGTGAAGGAACCGGAAGAGATGCAAAATGGAGAGACTATCCTTGCATTTTAGAAATCGATTTGAACTATCCGGAAGAATTACACAATCCACACAATGATTATCCGCTGGCTCCCGAATGAATGGAACTGAACGAAGGAGACAAGGAAAAACTCATTCCCAATTTATTTAACAAATGTAACTATGTCGTCTACAGTGAGAATTTGAAACAGTACGTCGATTATGGGATGAAATTAGTCGACATACATCGCATCATTCGATTCGACGAATAAAAAAAAAGTTAAGAAAACCAGGTGTTTTTTTTAACATAAATTGTAGAATCCCCTGATATCCAGCTTCGCAAAAAAAATATATATTGTAGTACCAACGTCGGTCCTGTCAACCCCATATCATAGATCCCATTTTTCTTCTTTCAGGCCGCACCAAAATAGGTTATTGATTCTCAAGCAATTTGTTTTCTGATCTGGGAGGGAATGGTGGTCTTTATTTTATTTTTCAAATTTCCCATTGATGATATGAACAACTTTGCCTGTTACTGACAAGCACAATTAAAATGACCAGAATAAATGTGATTTATAACAGTTCTAATTTTCAAATCAAATTGAGAGAAAAAGTAAACATTGATTCTCCGGGATAACTTGCCTTCTAAATGCGGGCCAACTGGAGATGAGATGATACATGTACATGCAATTACGCGCTGCCTTGACTCTGTTCCTGGACACGACAGTTAAATGTTCAGTCTTGTTTCTTTACAATATGTAAATCACTGCATTCCGGTGACCAATGCTGACGAATTAATATAGGAAAGTGTGATATGAATGATTCTCCGGTGAGAGATACGAAACGTATTATTAAAAAAAGAGAGTCTGGAGATCGTGTTTCGTAAGTGCAATCTTCTTAATTTTACATATCCAAGAAATTTCTTCATTGTATTTCGTTAAACCGGGTTACGAAATATTTGTGCGGAATTAAAACCCATTATAGATCGCATATGCATGATAAACTTTTGAAGAAACCTCTACTGCCTTTTGTCACACGTTTTTTTTGGGCGAAATTATTTTTCAAAGGTGATTTGTTCCATGGGTATTTGCTTCTATACTGTTTCAAAGATACAAAACCAACGGTAAGTGGAGGCTTAGTTCAGCAGAAATTTGTCAATAATTGTTTTGGTACTATTTATTGGAGATTGCCTGTTGACACTCTCCAACAAATTGTAACAATACAATTTTATATGATTTTATATATATTTTATATTTCTTCTTTATCTCCTGCTGCATAAACGACATGCTAATGCACACAGTGTAAAGCCATTAAACTGGCTTTCGGCACTTTTCAGTAGAGCCCTGATAGGGCTTCTAGCAACCAATCAGTTAAAATATATAACTCGATATAAGGAACGCGGAGCGGTTTTGGAATTGGAGCAGGGGCCGCGGTACCGGGGAGGGGGGAGGGCTGGGGGCTTCAGCCCCTCTACTTTATGTTTTGTTGTATGCATATATTTCAACACAACCAATAACTGGTGAAACAAGGGGCGGATCCAGAGCCTCTCCCATATTTTCGCCAGCTATGTTTTTTTCTCGTCCTGGTTCAGTTTTGATGGATTTCGGATCATTGTTTGCAGTAAGTGGCAGCAAACGCTAAATGTATACAGTCTGTTAAAAAAATCGGTTAACATTAATAAATCGTAATCTTACAGACATACAAGTACCAAATCCACCCCCAGACAAGATAATCCACAGACAGTATAATTGCTGTTAACGTCTGGTAAAGCAAACAGATGAGGTCTATTTATCAGCTTTGGTCGTTACGACAAAAGCTGATAAATGGACCTCACCTGTATGCTTTACCAACGTTTTTATAACGACTCTCAAAGTGTGAAATCTTTCAAATACATCTCCTGAAAAATCTCAAATTATCCACTCAGATGCATGGAAATGGGGGTTTTGTGACCCTGGAATTTAAAATTTTCGTACCACGGGCCGAACCATGGTCCGTCCGTCATACCGACGACCATCCATCGCCCGATCCACCCCATCACTTTGAAAATCGTTCCGCTGACCCCGTGGATGACCTGAATCTTAGCGTCTATCTTTTTATATGTGCGTGGTGGGGTGGGGAAAGTTCGATTTTTAAGGTCTGCTTCAGCCTGATTCTTTTGGTAAATCGTCATTTCGAAATAGTTGAAATAGTTGCCCACTATGGCTGTTACATTTAAAACAACGGTAGTACACATATATGATTGGAATTTCTAACGGGTTATTTGGATTCCTTTCGAACGTAACTGCCATCATTACTGCATTGAAATGATCAAAACCAATCTATTCTGGTACTCGTACACATTGACGATTTCTGAACATAATGCGGAAACTAAACATGGCTGACAATTTTCTTAATTGTAAGAGAGGTGCAGGGAAGTAAGTAATTTAATACTAAAGGTGGGGGAATTTCAAATAAAAATGGAAATTTGGAAAGGTTAGCAAAGTTGTATTATGGATGTGGGCATCATGTCACAAACTTTAGGCATTTTCCCGTAAGGTAGTTTTAAAAGAAGCTTGCTTTTACATTTTTCCCAGTTAGTTTGAACGTTTGACAATTATTCTCCACTGAAACCAAATTGAAAATTAGAAAAGGCGCTTTCACTACATTTTGATATTCTGCGCCTTTGTCTTGTTCATTATATTAGCAGTGTGTGCTGCATCGTGTCATATAAAACATACACTGTCCTTTCCATTAATATAAAGGTCAAGGGGGTGAGATTTCTTAATTTTTTTCCCGAGAAGTAAAAAAACCCTGCAAATTGTTGTAAAAACAAATTCACTAAACAAAGCGCCAAAGTGGACAGTTGCTTTGAGTTCGTACATGTAGGTTTGACACTGATAGATACTCTTAACCCTTTACCTAGCATGAAAAGCAGACGACACTTACAAAAATAATTCTTGAATAACTAATTTTTTTTCATTTTTTGTCTCAAAAACATAGGTTATGACCCCTCGTTGGAACGAGCTCGACGAGCTCGTTCCAACGAGGGGTCATAACCTATGTTTTTGAGACAAAAAATGAAAAAAATAATGAAAATTAATTGGCGATTTTTGAGAATAGCGCTGGCCGGTTTTGGCCGTTACGTTAGGTAAAGTGTTACCTGGTAGAGTGTGGAAGTCCATATTTGGGCTTTATTCTGAAGTGCAGGTACTGCAAGTTAAAGGATTCAAATTCAGTGTAAGTCTGTAAGGATTTGCCTTCTTACAATTTATGGGAGAGTGCCAACAGGCACTCTCCTATAAAATGTTACAAGGCAAAGAAATGTGAACAAATTTTCATGGCCAAAAATAATTTCGCACTCTACCAATTAATGACAGGTTATCTGTGGAGTGGCTGTTTCTGATTAGCTTGCTACAAAAAGCAAAGTTTTCTGTTTCAATTTTGTAATAAAAGAAAACAACAGATAGCTCGGTAATTGTATTTTTTCAACTTTAGTTATAAATACACAGCTGATCTACCTTCATTGGAAAGAGCTTTGTTCGGGTCATTCTAAGAAAGAGTCCACAACTGTGTCGTCAGGGCACTATTTTTCTTCATTCAGGAAAAATAACATTGCATGTGTTTTATCAAGTTAAGTTAAGAAAGGGGGATTAAGCCTTACAACTGGACCCGAGTATTTGTTCAAACACACTCTTATATTTTAATTAAGGAACCACCGGGTTAATTAAATTTTTGATGATTATTCCTATAATTAATGTTTGAAATCTAATATTATTGCTTGCGCGGAAATATTGCTCACTCGTGGAAAGTGACCAGTCCAAACGGCCGTACTGTACTGCGAGTACAAGACCACATGATGACAGGGTCATTTCGAATGCATTTTAGTATATTCAACAGATAGCTTTTGCTGCAGATTTGTGGTATTGTTTTCAGTGAACAACAGGAGTACAACAAAACTCGTTTGATCTGAACATGCTTCTGCGTCAAGTGCGTTGACAAGATGCAAATAAAGCAAAATTTCATTACTGCATGCGCGACATGTATGCTCCATTTATTAATCAAACACACCACTGCTCCAGCACAAAAATGCATCACAACATTCATGTCTGCACGAATAGTTCTGAATTCAATTAAATAGCATTTCATTAGTCGTATAACCCATCATCTAATGTGTGTGACATAAAAGCAAGATCGCGAACCAAAAGCTCTCTCGATAAATAGGTTATCTCCACTTGATTTCTTGAACTCTTCTGCGCTGTACAGATTAATATAAATTACTTCCGGTTGGTATTCGGAATTCTTTTTTTCCAGAGCGTGCGTCAGTTTACATTGTGGCACGATTGAATCGCATTGAACTGCGTTCATGCTGACTAAATATCCGGACCTCTGTGTAACTGGGTGTCACAATCTCACCGGCAAAGTTGTTAACGGCCATGTCGACGCTTTGCGTGATGTGCAATACACAAGCCGATGTTTATTTCATTTGAGTTTCCCGCACCATTTGTCAATTTGTCTTTGGGGGAATACCCCGGGTTACCTCTGCACCAACCTACCTCACTGCAACAACCCACAGATACCATCAACCGGCAAATTCTTTACGATATACGTTATATAGAGATTTCTGCATATACTTAAGGATACCTATCCCATGCTGCTATTTTTTCTAAATGCGTTAACAGACGTTATGAAACGAAATTACTACTTTCAAGCTCCTGTCGCCATGAGAAGTTCCTTCATTATCGGTGCTCACCAGATTCGTGTTTGAAAAAAACTGTTATAATTTCGCCATGTAGTGAATATTTACGCACATACATTGACAAGTAATCGGGTGCTGCAAGATCTTCGCCTGCGGAGTATGCAACATTTTCTCGAATACTTCAAAGGCGTCGGTCAGCTGATGAACTCGATATTCCATATTGACCTGACGCCGGGCATGTCATGCAGTTTTAACCATTTCAACTCTGAGCTCCCAAATGAATGAATGGATGCTTCATTTAGCAGCAAATGCCCAGTACAAACAAAGTCAATTCAGGTAATGCCTGACGTTGACAGGTCCCCGTTGACACCGAATGGGATCATCGAACCATTGCGGTCATCAGCAAATAGACGAATTCATTGTGAATTTGTGGGAGGCTCAGTAATGCTTTAATCCTACAGCCCTATAGGGCTGTAGGATTAAAACATTACAGATCTTCTCATCCAATTTATAGTTGATGATTTTGTCGACTTCTCTCAACTGTCATTTTTTCATTTACGCAACTATGTTTGAGAGACGTGTAAGGTTCTTGTAAACTTACAATAGTATGTCGATAACGACTTTGAAAGTGTCAATAATTGTAATTTATTATACGCTCAACAATAAAATTTTCGAGGAAATCTCAAATATGTAAAACGCCTTATGAGATTAATTCAAGGGTCCTATCTTGTCATAATGAGAACCGATGTCCGCGTAATGTGACTCTGGAGCCGGCTTTTTATTTCCACTATTGCCGTGCACAAAATAACATTTCATTTATCCAGTGGTTCATACGATTACAATGACCCAAAAATAGCGACTGTGTTGAAACATTTGACTGGTGCATACATGCGAACACAGCAGTATCTGTTTCTCAAAAAATAACATTTTTCTATTTTTCCAGGCAGAAATCTCATTTTATCATTAACAGAAATCAAATTTCCCAAGACAAGATATTCTCCCGTAATTCCATTTTCCAGTTGATGCTGTTGCTATATAATGTAATTGATTTTAGGACCAACTTCAGTTCGCTTATTCCACTTTTAATGATATTATTTTCAGAGGGCTCAAAAACAGAGACTCGCGATTTCATGTTACAGAAGTCGCACTTCATATTAGAGCCCATAACTTCCATCGCACGCAAGACCTGAAAAATTGTTTTGAAGCACGCTGAACTAACTCGAGCAGAAAAAAAAAACAATTTAGTAGGTTCCGTTTTCGCTTCTTCGGGTCATACCTTGCGATTTATTGTTTTATTTCCTTTGTTCTCTAAAACTGAGCTTATAACTCTTCGCGCTCGCTGCGTTTCGTTGCCCATCACTTTTAAAATAAAAAAATGCAATGACCATTTTTATGAATGCAATTGGTTTTATATGGCAGCTGCATTGGGTTCGTTTGTTTCATTGTTTGTGTGTTGTGGTTTATCAATACTTTCAACAACCAAGGTCATGGTATGTCGGACAGTTTCACAGTGGAGGATGCCGTAGTACCGGAGTGAGCAACCGAGTAGTGTCGTGAACCTGTCAAACTCTCCAAGACGTGTAGTGTATAGTACATACGCAAAACGACTCACGCGTGTGAATGGGTTAATCCATATGGCACGAGTGCCATCGCGTAATGATAAAACGAGAGGCCGCAGGCCTGGACTTTCATCCTTCCGAGGTGGCACAAGTGTCATATCGATTAACCCATTCACACGCCTGTGTCGTTTTGTTTATTACACGCCTTCACGTCTATAAAAGCAATTATTAGAAGGGCACTGAACAATTCATTTGACAACCTGTCCCATGAGTACCAATGTGTTCTATGTGCCAGTAGGCACATAGAACACATTGGAACTCGAGGGACGAAATATCAACAAAAGGAACACATATTATTTTAAGCTATCGGTAGCCATTCAAATTGTAATTGCGGTGTACGATTTGTAGAAAATTCCCACTGAAATTTCGCTTCTATTTAAAAATAGTCCGTCAACGACTTCTTTTCGGCACATGTGTGTGGATAGATTTTTATTTTCCGCATGGTTTTGTGTTCCTGTAGATTGGGATTTCATAGAACAGGCGTGTAATAAAACCAAATTGTGCCCAAACGTAGGTAATCGAGATTAAGTGTTTTACCAAGAACACAACAGAGATGGCAAGAGTTAGGATAGAACCTTCGATCTTTTGGATAAAGTCCAATGCTCTAACCGACGAGAAACCGCGCCTACTGTTATTTTAGGTAAAGGTTTACAAAAATTAAAATTACATGAAATGGAACAATGGAGAGGCTTTTACTGTGTTGTTACGTGCACTAATAAGTCTAACTTCTGTTGTATCGCTGTAAACTAAAAGAGTTACATTGCAATTTCTCAGTCTATGGAGACGACTTATATAAGCTCAAAGCTTGTTGTCGAATCCAACTCATACATCTACTGACACAAGATTATATGAACATCATTAGTTATGTAAATGTTTTCAAATTGTATTTAACACATGCAATATTCTTTCAATACATATTGTTTAAACTAACTTCTGTTTGCCCACACACGTTTCCGATGGCGAATAACCGAGGCGGTTCGGGAAATAAGCCAATATCTTCCTAGCCGATTAACACTACCCGAATACAGAAAATATGTCTTGTTCTTACCAAAATATTTAATTTCCTTACCGTTATAAACTCTTGGTACATAGGGTGAACTTTTTTTGTAAATTTGAGGAAGTCCTATATTATCTGGTGGTGGGGTGGGGGTGGATGGGGGAAAGGTCAGCATATTATTATTATTATTACTCTCCCACCCACATTTACCTCTCTGAAAACCAGTAACTTATTGAAATAATAGGATGAACATATGTGAAGGAGGTATCGGACCAGATCTTATCGTGATTACAAGTGAGGCGTATACCGTAAACAACGCAAATTTTAAATATATGTCGATTACCTAATTTAACTTTCAAACATAAATACCAGGCCTGGCGATCGATTTTAATTTAATTTTTTTTGAAAGGCCGACGAAGAAACATTTGCATGCCGAAGGAAATCTTGAACCCCGAAAATGGGAGGATTTGACTTCGGTATGCAAAAGTTGCTTTATCGACCTCTCAAAGGCTTTATGTACATTTTATTTTTTTTCTCTTTGTATATTTGTAAATACTTTTCAGATTTTCGGACTCGTAAAATTGATTCAAATATTTGGGTGTATATGTACGTGGGTATATGCAGAAGCACGTGGAAATGTCTGCATGGGTGTATATAATTTTTTTTTCTAGGGGTGGGCGGGGACGGGGTGATGCTTAATGTACAACGACCAATCAATGATCAAAATGTGTCATAAGCCTTCAGAGGCTAGGTTTCATACGAATATTCTGTCAACATTCTATGTGTAATATATTCCATGTGTATCGAAACGTGACACTTAACTAAAATATTCTACTACTACTTCTACTATATTTCTATCAGGTTGTATTTCAATAGTGACATTGAGCGAAATATTGGTGAAAAATAAGAAATATTTGCATGAATGATAAAACATATAAATTTTAGGTACCATTCTGGGCGATCTCTTAAAGTCGTTGCTTCGGGTACATTGTTTGAACTGATACTGGCCAAGAAATATGTTTTTTTTTCTTTTAAAAAGAATACATTCTGTTATGTTTAACCCTTTACCTAACATGAAAAGCAGACGATACTTGCAAACAAAATTCTTGAATAACTAATTTTTTTCATTTTTTTGTCTCAAAAACATAGGTTATGACCCCTCGTTGGAACGAGCTCGACGAGCTCGTTCCAACGAGGGGTCATAACCTATGTTTTTGAGACAAAAAATGAAAATATTTTGAAAATTAATTGGCGATTTTTGAGAATAGCGCTGGACGGTTTTGGCCGTTACGTTGGGTAAAGGGTTAAAATTTCCTTACTGTTGTAAACACCTCTGGATTTTTTATCAAAGAAATATAATCGGTAATTGTTTTTTATGGTGAAATACTTTTACAATAGTGTTAAAAATAATATGATTTCAATTTGTTTGCAAACTTCCCTTTTTATTTATTTTAGTTTTTTGCCAAAGTTCCTCTCTTCTAGCCATGCAACTTCGCTCCTGTGTCTCTCATTGTTTCTTTTTATTACCCATTTCATTCCATTTTTACCATTCAACAACGGTTCTAAAGGGTTGTATTTTTTAACCCTATAGGTATCGCGGAACTAAATATTGAAATTAGAGTGAACCGCCTTAAAATGTTGCACTCGGAAATGACGCAATCTCTAAAAATAAACAGCCTTGGGAAAATCCATTGTTTCAATAAAAATTTGAAACATTCCATTGACATCTTGCATTATTGTTGAATATTCCTGATAAAAAAGAGGGTGATTTGATGACTTTTGGACCTAAAAAATACAATTTACTTTTTGTGTGTTTTTGTAGGGAATTCCCTGAAAAATATGTGCACGTGACCGGTACTTCCCTTTGTGTCAGTTTTTCTCTCTTATTTGTTGCATGACCCCCTGTTTTCAGATCAGAAAAAGTTGTCTGAAGGGCTATACTTGACAGAGATATTTGAATGCCAAAATTAAAGTGATGCGATCATATTTTTTTCCACCTGAACGTTATAATGGTCGCCTATGGGAAAATATTTAGTTCTGTGATACCTTTACCAAGCGCAGACGATATCAAATTTTATCATATGACTCGTCCGTTTTGTTCACTTTAAAACATTTGATATTTTGTTTTCATATTAATCAGTGATAAATAAAGCCTTCCGTCAATTTCATTGATCAATTTCAAAACTAGACAATTTGATTGGCTGAACAAAATACAACTGGGCTACATGCTTATAATTTGCATAATTAGAGTTGGGAGCTTTCATTGGTCAATTTCAAAACTGGACAATTTGATTGGCTAAACAAAATACAACTGGGTCACATTTGCATAATTTCAGTAGGGAGAATTTACGTTATCTGTCCTATTTAGGGTGGGTTATATTGTATTAATATTTTACCTACAAGAAAAACGACATTCATTTCTTGTATATTTTCACTTTTTGCTTCCAAAACATAGTTTATGACCCCTCATTGGAACTAGCGTGTCGCGCTCGTTCCAATAAGGTGTCATAACCTATGTTGTAGAAACAAAGAATGAAAATTTTTGGTCATACGAGGATGTTTTTTTCCAAGTGCCGTCTGCAACTCAAGTTAGGTGATGGGTTAAAAAGTCATACTAAGTGGCTAATTTGTGCGTGTGTGTTTCATATGATAAATAGAATACGAAATGAGTGTTTTTCTCATATAATATTTATGAAACTCGTCCGAATTTTCCGTTTGGGCTCGCCAGAGGCTCTCCAAAACGGAAAATTCTTAGACTCGTTTCATAAATATTATATGAGAAAAACACTCATTCCATATCCACTATTTATGGTTTTAAATATTATTTTTTCAAACTTTTCAAAATATTTTAACAAAAACATATCATGTGACCTCTTATTGGAACGAGCTCGTTCCATTGACGGGTCACATGATATAGTTTTGCTATAATTTCTGAAAATTAATATTTTTTCAAATTCTGAATTTGCATATTACGCGGGCGGATGTGGCCTAAGTGTTTGTTGAAGGGTTAAGGATCGAGGATGTTCATGTCCGCGTTCGTTGGACAGTCTCTGTGCCATTACAATGAAGCTTTCCACACTGTATTTTTCTCTGTATGACTAAAAGGCGGCAAAAATTGAATGTTAGCATTTTAAAAGATGCGGCAATTTAAATGTAGGCAAATTTACGCAGCCATTGAAAGGCTAATGATTATTATTTCGGTCATATGTTTGTTTGTTTGTTAGTTTATTGGAGTTTAACCCTGTACCCATCACAAAGGATAGCAAAATTTATTATTTTAATTATTGTGTTTTTTTAGTTTTAAAAAAAAAAACAAAAAAAACATATCATATGAGCCCTTCTTTGAAACGATCTGGACGAGCTCGTTTTAATGAGAAGGTCACATGATACCTTTTTAAAATTATTTGAAACATTTTTCTTTTTTCAACTGTTTGTAAATTACGCGGGTGGATGCGGTCGATGCGTTAAGTAAAGGGTTAAAGACAACATCTAAAATAACATCTTGTACGAATTTCTCACATTTACATTCAGAGGCAGAAGGTACAGTTTTGAAAATTACAATTGTAAAGATTTATATACTATTGACCCCTGCGCCAGTTTGTAATTTAACGAGAAACAAACCATCCGCTTTGATCCGTTCCAGCTTACGGGGTGTTTTTTCAATCAATTATTTATTATCACTTCCGAGATATCGGACTCATTGATCGTTGTTATACGACCAGGAGCCAATACTACAAAACTTTTACAATTGTGTTTTCTAGAATTATATTTTCTACCTATTAATATAACTGAATAAAATGAAGAATCATTAGCATTTTAAAAGATAAGGCAATTTGCCAACTGGCAAATGCCACATCTTTGAAAATGCTAATGGTTCATTTTAACTCATTTAAAGTCTTATCTAGAAAATACAATTCTAGAAAATACACTTGTAAACGTTTTATGGTATTGGCCCCAACCAGAAATATCATGTTTCACGAGATGAAATGTACTGCAAGACACAGCAATCATTAAGACATAATAATTAGTAACAGTAACTTCACTGTCATGAAACATATCAGTGGGTGCTTAATTAAATTCCAGGTGTATACATGAGTTTATGTTACATGTCCGTGGTGGGTATTGGGTATTTACCAATTATACATGTTCTCTAACCCCTCCCCCTCCTCTCACTCTCTCACTCTCACTCTCTTTCTCTCGCTCTGGCGGTTCAAACTACGTGGTGAACTTCTCGTTCAAAGGGATGACGGTGATGGACTACAATTCATAAATTTGGACGGGGGTTCAGCCATCACAGTCCTACCAGACACGGATGATTTTATTGTGTTGTGTGCCCCCCCCCCCCCCCCCAATAGAACAAGGCAGTTCATTCGGGATAAACGTAGATAACTTTGTACACTATATAATGCACAACAGAACGACAGTCATCAGTTGTACTGTTATACATTCCACAATATTCACCGTTATCAGGCAAAATGGAAAAGTATGTGACCAGGCAATAATTTGCATACACTGTCCTGGCTTCGATCAATCATCAGGTTTTAGCATTTCTATGTAGTAAGATACAATTTATGCCCTGCAATGTGGATCAGCATGTGGCGTTTACCCAGAGCCTCCCCTCCTGCAAGGCACAATCTTTACGAAATTAGCAAGGAGATACCCCCTTGAATGATTTGGTGCACACATTATTGCAAGAGGGGGAGCCCAGGAACGCTAGATGTTCAAAGATATAATCATTATTATTGCTTTCGTGTAGTCCTGTTTGCGTGTACCGACAGGGGGTGCAACCAGTGTATACCGGTGAATACTTGCTAACACTCGGATCTACATTTATGCGTGTACTTAAAAACAAATATACGTACTCAGACCTAAACGCCTCTATACTAAAACGTAGCATAGATATGCTCCACTGGACTCTTCACGCTCGTGGCCGAAAGGTTACTATGCCTCTCCTCGGAGGGAGGGGGTGGGGGTATGGACATGTAGAAGTTATCTCATGGGCGCACTCATCTGGCCATGTAAACAGCTTATCCCAAGTATTGTCCAGTAATAATAATGTACACGTCGGCATGTGACAACCATAAGTCTCTATCTTCCGCTGGAAGATAGAACCTGATGGTTCTCACTCGACGACGTGTAAACCCGTATAAATGAATCTGTTCTAGTTGGAACAGCTATACTTGCAGGTCCCCATCCGAGTGATAAAAAGAAAAGGTGGAGGGGTCGACAGCTGAAGTATATATATTCTTCATAAACCACTTCACGTGGGAGAGTAATTTACCAATCTATAAGTGGGACAATACAATAAGCACATAACTTCGGAAGGGGGTAACGGTGGCAATTCCATCACACGGCTCCACCGGGATGTTGATGTATCCCCAAAAGGCCGTGCGACCAAACCATCACAAGTCTCATCTTTGTGGCGGTGCTTGTCAATATATGAGAGGACGGCGGCATATATATATACATACATCACATGCCCCATGTTCGTGGCGGTCTATACAGCCTGTCAATATATGATAGGACGGCACACACACACACACACACACACACACACACACACACACACACACACACACACACACACACACACACACACACACACACACACACACACACACACAGTCTTGTTTTCCCTACATACCGAGGTACCCCATTGTCTGTCCTTTGTGTGGACTAACGGTTTCAACCTCGTTTTGCCGGTACAGTTCTGGGAAAACAACCGAGGTAAAGGGTTTCTTTTGTCTTTTGTACCTCGGTAAGGCGAAACACGCAAACTCTTTTGTCTAGTTACCTCGTCAAGTTGGTAAGACAAACGCACCCACACACACACACACACACACACACACAAACACACACACACACACACACACACACAACACACACACACACACGCAGTCTTGTTTTCCCTACATACCGAGGTACCCCATTGTTTGTCCTTTGTGTGGACTAACGGTTTCTACCTCGTTTTGCCGGTACAGTTCTGGGAAAACAACCGAGGTAAAGGGTTTCTTTTGTCTTTTGTACCTCGGTAAGGCGAAACACGCAAACTCTTTTGTCTAGTTACCTCGTCAAGTTGGTAAGACAAACCCGCCCACACACACACACACACACACACACACACACATAGTCTTGTCTACCCTACATACCGAGGTACCCCATTGTTTGTCCTTTGTGTGGACTAACGGTTTCTACCTCGTTTTGCCGGTACAGTTCTGGGAAAACAACCGAGGTAAAGGGTTTCTTTTGTCTTTTGTACCTCGGTAAGGCGAAACACGCAAATTCTTTTGTCTAGTTACCTCGTCAAGTTGGTAAGACAAACTCACACACACACACACACACACACACACACACACACACACACACACACACACACACACACACACACACACACACACACACACACACACACGAATCATCCAAAAGGTGTTCAGCATGAAAATACTCTCCGATAAAGACAATTTAACAGCTGGTGAACGGAGAGCCCTCACGAAACTCCGAAAAAATAAGAAATTAGTAATTAAACCAGCCGACAAAGGTGGGTCGGTAGTTGTTCTATCTCGGGATAATTATATAAAGGAAGCCATGAGACAACTCAGCAATACTAAACATAAAAAGAAAATAGATTCACTTATTTGGCCTAGTAATATCGGAAAATTCAATAAGATCTTAAAATTTCTCCTCGACGAAGGTCACATTACCCAAAAACAATTGAAATATTTAACAGCTAAGCTCAGTGCTCAAACAAGACAATTTTATATCCTACCAAAGATCCACAAGGACCGTTCTTCATGGACGGATGACTTAACTCCGCCCGGGAGGCCAATTGTATCAGATTGTAATTCGGAATCTTATGCGATCTCGGAATTAATTGATTATCATCTGAAACCTATAGCAAATAGACATCCGAGCTATCTAAAAAATACACAGGATTTCCTGTCAAAAATTTCGAAATTGAAAATATCGAAAAATGCAATTCTGGCTACTTTGGATATCGACAGTATGTATACGAATATTGATATTGATAAAGGTGTTAAATCAGTTAAAAATGCATTTGAAAAATATCCGGATGCGAAACGCCCGGATGAACAAATTTTGGATCTTTTAGAGCTGAGCTTAAAAGGTAATGACTTTCAATTCAATGGAGAATATTTTTTACAAATAATGGGTTGTCCTATGGGCAAAAGATTCAGTCCTAATTTTGCAAGCATTTATGTAGCGGAATGGGAGGAAAATGCCTTAAGCAAATGTGCAAAGCATCCTTTCGTACATCTCAGGTATTTAGATGACATTTTTATTATTTGGGAACATTCAAAAGAAGATTTTGATGAATTTTTAGAAATTTTGAACAATCACGATCCAAATATTAAATTGAAAGCTACTATCAGTGAAAATTCTGTTGATTTTCTCGATGTGACCGTGTATAAAGGCAAGCAATTTCAGGCGTCCGGTCATTTAGATTATAAAGTATATTTTAAACCAACTGATTCACATCAATTGTTGCACACAAAATCATTTCATCCTCAACATACATTTAAAGGTATCATCAAATCACAGCTCATTCGTTTCCACCGCAATTCAAGTGATAAGGTAAATTTCAATGAGGCTTGTTCTACTCTATTGGGCGCCCTCAGATCGAGAGGGTACTCGCTGCGCCTTTTGCGTAGCCTGAAATCCCAAACCCTGAAAAAGCTCGAAAGTCCAGCTGAAACTACTGATTTCGAACCACTGAAGATTGAACACAACAGACCGTTGCAAAATGGTAGTGGCGCGGTATTTAATTGCAAAAAGCCTCGTTGTAGACTGCATACTTTTATGCCTGATCAGAAAGAGGAATTTTCCTCCGAACAAACGAAAAATCATTATCAGATCCGTTACCCCCTCCATTGTGATTCACCAAACATTATTTACCTTATCACTTGTAAGCGATGTCGGAAACAGTATGTTGGTCAAAGTCAAAATCCTTTTCGAGAACGTGCTACTAGACACAAACAGGATATAAAACATAATGCTGATGCCCCAGTAGCACAACATTTTAACCTTCCTGGCCATTCTTTGGACGATTTCGAAATCCATCCTATTGAACAACCACCAATTAAAGACACATTAGAAGAAACGGATGAATTTAGAAAAAAACGTGAAGCTTTTTGGATCAATACGCTTCAAACCCTCTGGCCATTTGGTATGAACATATCAGAGGGCGAATGCGAAAGGAGGTCCATCATTCCTTTCACTTTAACGTACAACAGAATGAATATCGAAATAGCAAAAATGTTAAAAGATGAATTCAATTTTACCAATGCTAAATTAAAAGAACCTTTGAATCTTCGACCTGTCATCGCCTATAAGAAAAACAAAAGCTTGCGTAACATCCTTGTAAGGACTAAATTAGAGCCCATCAATGAATAACATCAATTTTTGCCAGTCAGTTTAACCAGTTCCTAAGCTCATCACTTAATTTAAATCAATTTTATGTAATTTTTTGTCATGTTTGAAACCCATCAGGGTTCAGTAAATGAAAACAATTTTTCGGCGGCATATTAAAAGAAAAAAAACGTTTCAGTAGGAAATGTCTGTGCCAGTGCGATTTTTTAACCTCAAACACACACACACTCACTCACACACAGATACACACATAATTATATGCACACTGGAAGTTGCGATAAATACACGTACATACATATACATATCTACACATTGGAGAAAGTGAGCTAAGTCATCGGGTGTGTGTTCAGGGCTATGGGCTTGCTTTCTTCGATCAGTGATTAACCCGTTCCATGGCCCCATGGGGCTGTCCATGTAACGTCGCCGGGCTGCGAGACGAGTTAATATCTCTGTTCCACAGCCCTTTCCATGCATGATCGCTGGTCTGCCAGACCGTGTGACCAAATAGCCGCTAATCACGTTTGTCGTAGAGGTCAGGTACTTTTGGTTGTTTCATCAAGGAAGCATTGTTATGGTAGAGCTTTATCCGGGATCTTGGTCGATAGGGTTCAGTATAATCAGCATAAAGAGAGGGGTGTCGGTAGTAAAAGTTGTTGTCAATGATTTTTCGTCCCTAATAAAGTTTTTTTAAGTTAGTAGAGTTGCTTAGTGTTTGAACAGATAAGGGGGCTTTGGGTTTTGTGCATACTTGAATTTCGTCTATGGTCGGCAGGGTTCAGTAAACTCAGCGTGGTGGTACAGGATTGATTGGTTTCAGCCGGAGAAGGTAATTAACACTGATTTCAGGGCTCTGATAAATTTTACAAGTTTGCAGAGTTGCTTAGTACTTGCACTGGTAAATGGGCTCTGGGCTTTGTACATACTCGGGTTTTGTTTTGTCTGTAGTATAGTTTTATATATTTTGCCCCTAGTTATTTCAATTCTTCACAGACAAGGATATAATGAAATTCATCCCCGGTATCTGCATGGCACAGATTACATTTTCTTTGGGAAAATTCCTCTGACGTCCAAATACCAGTTTCGACTGAGAGCCTATGATTGCTAACTCGAACAGGAGGATGGGAGTAGCCAAATAAATGGGTAGTTCACAAAGGTAAATCTTCGAAACAAAACAACGAATTTATCGCGTTCCAAAATTTGTATTTTCCTGAACTAGATATCTTTGCTCGCCACTCTTATACAAATGTATCTTTGAGTTTTTGTTTGATGATGAAGTCAAAGTACTTTTTGTTGGTAAAGCTTTAACTAGTCCACACATAGGTCATGCCTAAAGTATTCAGAAGAGAGTATATGTTATTAGTCCAGGGGTTCGTATACAGGCCAGCAATATGATTCATATAGAGGATTGAAAATAGGGAGTTCGAGATTTTGTTCTCTTTTCCTGACAAGTGTTGGGCCCAAATATTCAATAAAATTATTTTAATTTTAATTCCTATCAGTAACAATCCCTACTCACCAAATACAACATCGCTTCCAGGTGATTTGTGCTGTCTCAAAATGAACATAAGGAACCGTAATTCAAGTTTTTCTGTATCTGAGCTGCTTTCACAACACCATATTTCGCAGCTATAGGTTAAAATTACCGACTTCTCATATATTTCTGACATGATATCAATTGATAGTTTCTTCGGTCTGGCTTTACTTATTATCGAATACATTGCCTTTTTGGCCTCAGTGTATCGGCCGTTTATTTCTACAGAGAATTTTCCGGTTTTTGAGAAGGTCACGCCCAGATATTTGTAATTGTCCACTATTTCAAAAGTCCTCGCTAAGGAAAATTGTTCTTTCTTACCAGCCTTCGTAATTTTTGTTTTACTTATGTTAACTTCAAGTTTCCTTTTTCTGCAGTATTCGTAAAAAGTATCCAGTGTATGTTGCAGGTCTTTCTCAGTTGGTGGCAATAGAGCGGTCTCGTCCGCACATAACAGTACTAAGTGATGTAAGTAAGAGTAGGTTCCATGCTCTAACGGCGAGGGAGGGTCCGTACGTATCCCTTCACAGTCTGTATTACTCAAAAGTCATCCATGTTCAACGCAAAAAGTATCAGCGATAATTTGTTCCCATGCCTAACTCCAGTGTAGCTGGCTGTAGCATCAGATATTTGACCGTCGACAATAACAATAGATTTTATGTCGCAATACATATTTTTAATTACTTGAAGTATCTTTCCGTCTATAGGCATATCAAATATTTTTTTCCACGGGGCTGCTCTCAAGACCTTGTCAAAGGCCTTCGATAAGTCGATAAAGGCACAGTACATGTGTTTGTTCACCCGTAACAGTTCTCTTATGACCCCGAGTGAAAATAAGTCGTGTTGAATAACCTCCTCTGAATCCCGCTTGCGTTTCACTTAATGAGTTGTTCTCGTTTAAAAGAAATAGAGATTCGTGTACTGAAAAGGCTAGTAAATCATTTAGATATATTACTCGGTAATGGAATTTTATGTCTGGTTGTTGGGGCGGGTGTGGCGGGGGAGGGGGGGGGGGGCTTTCATTTTATATTTGGCTTAATAACTCCAACTGTCCACTCGATTGGGAAGATACCAGTGTTTAATATTATATTGAAAAACTTCGAATAGGAAAAGTTGATTTAATAAACTCATTCGTTATTCCATTTTATCCCGGGGTTTTTCCATTTTTTATTTTGTAACTGCTCTCTCTTTCTCGTCGACTGTAATACAGTCGTTTAGTAATCTTCTATCAATATTTTTAGATTGGTTTGGGAACTTATCAGCCCTGTTTGCCTCTTCTTCGGGGTTGGGGGTGCGTCGTTTTCTAATTTCCTGTAATAATCGCAGAACTCGTCTGCAGATGGCACTTTACTTTCACATTTCTTATTGTCTAATAGTTTATATATTTTCCAGTACTTTTTACTCTTTTGTTTTTGAAAGCAGCGTAGTTTGTCCCTTAGTTGATTATTGTAGTGGAATTAACTTTTGCGAAGAGCAGCTTTATATTGACGTCCACATACGATTAACGTACTTTTATTTTTGGGGTTGTGTTTAGTCTATAAAATTTCTATGCCAGCCTCAGGCGGGTTCTAGCCTCAAGACAGTCCTTACTGAACCATGTCTTCTTATTTTTGTAATCCTACTGCGTTTTCTTCCGTTTACCTCCTACGGGGTTGCCCTTCGGTCTCAAATTGTTTGAAAAAGTTGTTGTTCCCAGTCTGGAAGAACAGCACACAACTCTGTTGAAGGCTTTTGGCGCTGATAAACTATATAGTAGCAAATATTGATATTAATTTGTCAGAAGAACAATGTTATCCGTTGCATCTTCGAAAGTAAATAGACAAGTTGGCATGAAAGCTGTTTCTTGAAGACTGAAGTCTGATCGATGTTGTTTTGTGCCTTTGAATCTTAATTTCGTGTCTTCATCAAATCATTGTCACAAGGGAGGCATTGGGAATGGTCTTGAAAATGAAAATTGACCTTTGCTAAAAGATGTAGAGGAGATGGATGCGCCCGCATGTATTTCAGAGTAAATGGTCCACAAGCGTGTGCAAATGCCATCCTAGTCTAAGGGACGACACGCCAACAACTACAGTTACCTGCCACCTCCACTGCAGTACCTTAGAACCATGGTCATTGTCTAGCATCTTGGGCAACTCCTACGGTTTGCAGACTAGAGTTCCCGTGGTTTTGATGACCACCGCATATTTGCGAAATCCTTCCGTCTTTGTAAGTGTTCAATGATAAACGCGCAATATGCCTTACATGTCGACTACTTTAAAGTTGCTATGGCAAACGCTCAATATGCCGCACATGCAGACTACTCAGAATAAATCACAGACTCCAAATCCATTCCAAGTAATTAGTCTTGTTGTATTGCGATCACGAAATCGGACAGATAATTTCGATCCGATCGCGACTCAAGCACCATACTTACCGTTTTTATCTGCACAGCATTGTTGAATCTCACCGTCGAAAAAGAAATGCGAAAACAATTATTCTGGGGGTGTTTTTCCGTTTTTAATTACTTAATTCGGTATTGGGTTCGGAATATTTTATTTATAACAAGCTATTAATTGAAAAAAGAATATATTTTCATTTTTTGGAATTCACTTTCTGCGACCCAGTATGTAAGTATTTCCACCACTTCCTTGAATCCTACACCCTATGTAACATGTAATCAGCTGACCATGCGTATTTGTGCAGCTATCGTCGGCGTATATTTTCATGTCGTGTGCGATATCGTCGCGTGAGAACCATAAGGTTCTATCTTCCAGTGGAAGATAGAACCTTAAAGGTTCACACACAACGATATGGCAGCCCATCAACTTATCCCGTGCAATAAATAGAGGTTATGGAATGAGTGTTTTTCTCATATAATATTTATGAAACGAGTATAAGAATTTTCCGTTTGGGCGAGCCCAAACGGAAAATTTGGACGAGTTTCATAAATATTATATGAGAAAAACACTCATTTCATATTCTATTTATCAAATGACACACACACGCACAAATTAGCCACTTAGTATGACTTAGTTTAGTTTAAACATATTTTATTTGTCTTTGATGATAGTGGACAAAAACGATTGGAACACAAGTTATAGCAACTTATTTAGGTTTCTCTCCTGTATAATGCTGTAACAATAAAAATAAAAATGTACAAGAACGACATACATAGGTGAACATTTTAACATCCTTATAATACAAAGTTTAAGTTTCCAAGAGAAGGTAAAGATTGTGGGAAAAGCAAATATAAAGTAAAATAAATAGTGCTTGTTTTAGTAGGCTGTAACCCGATCTCCACTCATCAAAAATGTTTTAGGCTCAATATTTCAATCGACGAAAAGTTTAAATTTGTTTTATTTGGTAGTGGGCAAGCCCCTAACACCAGCTTTTCTGGACCAAGTTTTGATGAATGCAAATCAATGCAAATGCAAACCCCGCCACTCCAAAGTATGAAATATGGAATATCTGAAATAAAAAATTTGCCGCCCGCTCGTAAGGGCCCATCTAGGAACGCTTGTGTCTACTTGGAATTGTATACAAAAGCACACATATATACATGTTTATATACTCGTTCGCATTTCGCGCACCGTACGGAGGGACTGGACCAAGTCACCGAATCGCGGCGGGGTAGACTCTCCCCACAAATACTATCTGTACAGTTTCAAACAACAAGGAACGGAGAACACGAGTAGATCCACCGCCCATGGAACATGGGGTTTCACACCGTGATCCACATGCTGAAAACACAATATTTTCAGCATGATTTTGAAAAATCATCATCATTTGCAGGTTGGAGAAACCATCCCGCCACAACACAGTGACAGTCCATCCACACAAGTTGAAGGAATTTGTGCTCAACCGCAAAAGTGGATTCGTTTCCAAATTTTCAAAGATTAAATCGTTGAGTCCTTGAAATAAAGGACTGGACACACTTAAAGATAAATTGGTTGTCTGAGACAGATAGATTTGGATTTCCATACAATAAATTATCCGGTGATACCATTGTAAAACTAGAAAGCCTCCGTTTCAAAGTATTACGCTGCGTTGCATATAACGGACACTCAAAAAAATAATGTTGGGCATTTTCAAGTTCATGTTCACAACTGCACCTGGGAGCTTCTTAAATATAATTAGCAAACTTATCGGCGTTCAAGTCACTACACTGGCTTCGTAGACGACAGTGTGTGATGTTTAGCATTCGTTTTCCGCTAGCAAAATAAACGGGTGCAGGGCTTGATTTAATCTGAAAATTTTGAATAGCAATTTACTATTCACCCTGGAAAATTGATTAGCAGTTGATCCAAAAGCACTTGAAACTAATAAATCTTGAATAGCAAAATTCAGAAATTGGAGAGCAAAGTACTATGCTAATCCAGTTAAATCGAGCCCTGCACCCGTTTCATTACAGGATTCAGGTTAATATATTTCTTTTTAAATTCTACACGGGATTGTGATTGTGATATGTGACTGGGTAATTGATTCCAGACTGACAGTGTGGCTGGCAGAAAAGAGTTCTTAAAATGTTCAGTACGTGTTTTGCACGTCGCAGATTATATGAAGTGGATTGTGAAATTCGCGGGGGTAGTAAACGCGTAATATACTCTGGTGCTTCGTGGTTAACTATTCTGTACATTATACTCATTTTCACGTCTGCGTGTCAACGAGTTCCAGCCAAGCTCAAGAAGGATGTTTTCTGTCGATACTGATCTCGTTAAACCTGTGATAATTCGGGCCACATCTAGATGTAAGCATTCGAGTCTTTTGAGAAGATAGAAGGGGGCTGAGTCCCATAGTACATGTCCATAATCCATTATAGGGAGTATGTATGACACATATATTCTCCCCAATGTTTTGCGAGAGAGTATGACTTTTTAGCCCTTCACCTAACTTGAGTTGCAGACGGCACTTGGAAAAATCATCCTCGTATAACTAAATATTTTCATTTTTTGCTTCCAAAACATAGGTTATGACCCCTCATTGGAACGAGCGCGACACGCTAGTTCCAATGAGGGGTCATAACCTATGTTTTGGAAGAAAAAAGTGAAAATATAAAAAAAAATGAATGGCGTTTTTCTTGTATTGCGCGAGACGGTTTGTGCCGTTACGTTAGGTAAAAGATTAATACAATATCACCCACCCTAAATAGGACAGATAACGTAAATTCTCCCTACTGAAATTATGCAAAGGTGTCCCAGTTGTATTTTGTTTAGCCAATCAAATTGTCCAGTTTTGAAATTGACCAATGAAAGCTCCCAACTCTAATTATGCAAATTATGAAAATGTCGCCCAGTTGTATTTTGTTCAGCCAATCAAATTGTCTAGTTTTGAAATTGACCAATGAAATTGACGGAAGGCTTTATTTATCACTGATTAATATGAAAACAAAATATCAAATGTTATAAAGTGAACAAAACAGACGAGTCATATGATGAACAGAGTTACTCACTCTTGTCTTTCCGGTTAAAAATAAGATCATCTCTATTATGCAACTAACTCTGTACACTGCGCAGCCTCAGTGGGTACATTATCATGTAGTTTCTGATGTGGCTGTTACCATTTTTACAAGATAGTGTGACTTACCCTGTGCGTTGTTATTCACACTTTCTGGTTATACACACAAGTTATTGTTCACTAAATAAGTAACCCTGGGCACCGTGCAGCCTTAGTGTAAATCTCATCTATAGCGACTCTTTATCCAACGTAATGGACAAAACACAGCCAGTAATATTCTCAAGAAGCATTCAAACTCGGCTTATGATCCCTCATTGGAATGGATTGTGGAAGGATTTTGTTGATGAATTCCAAAAAAGAAAAACATATTCTATTTTCATTTAATAGCTCGTTTTATGAAATCTTGTCCCCAGGATATACAAATTTGTCGCGACCCGATGGCGATCTGATCGAGTGAAAATACCGTTTTTTGTCATCACAGTACAGTATATATTTTGACTATCCCCATCCTTTCTCACAATCGCGTATTGTATCATTTGTCAACTAACAGCCTATCCTCTTTTTCTCTGATTGGACAAGGTAAAGAGTGAAGGGAAAAAGAAATAGAAGAACATGAATGGAAAAATAAATATCTGCAACAGCGGTGGCTACATAGCTTTACCATTCAAGTAATAAAAATATGTTCAGTGAGGGGAAACCAGTAAAAAGCAATGACATCAATATGCCTCTCTGAATATAAAAACACACAAACTATATCTAAAAATAATACTATTAGTTACGCCAGCCAGTCGTAAACGTATAATTGCAGTTGCTTATAGTATTTCGGAAACATTATCTCACCAGCTGAGTTTACGATTGATGAGAACAATAATCTACAGTTTATAGTTCTGATGCATTAGTTTTGCAGAAGAAAATAATGATTTGCATTTCATGATCTCTCCCATGTGTGCATTTGTCTCCCGGCTACAATTTGTTATGCATGGCTATCCACGTGGATGTGTTATATGTATATTCTTGTCCCACACTGGATTCGGAAACCATTTGGCAGACCCGGAAGTTGCCAGATAAATATTTCTAAAAGACTATTTTGCAGTCGGCGTGTGCTCATCCGTTCGGGTCTGCCGCTATCTGGTTGCAGAGCCAAATAAGAACGTTTAATCATGTTTTAAGAAAACGCATTAAGATTGCCCATTTGCGAATTTTTTGTTGATGTTTTTTTACATTATAACTTTGGAGAACTGCCGTTCTGTTGTGTACATTGTTTGATGTGGTCTGATATTCGTGTTGGGTAAAACGTTGCTAATTATATTCACGTTAGAGTATGACGTACGAGCAGGATCATAAATCAGTGATTTAATCATGATGCTAAAATAATAGAGCATGATACTGAATTAATACAGCATGATACCCAAAAAATATAACATCATGCTTAATTATGTATGCAGCATTCACGAGATCATACCAAATAAAATAGCACCATGCTTAATTATTAGAGTATCACGCTAAAAAACAATTATGACCATCCCGTACGTGAACCTGATTTCAGCATCATGCTATATTATTTATGCTGCATTCATTCAGCATCATACTAAAATAATTAAGCCTCATGCTAAATTAATTGAGTATCATGCTAAAATAATTAAGCATCATGCTGAATTAAAATGCATAATCTTCTGGTAATTCAGCATCATGCTATATTATTTGTGCAGCATTCATGAAATCGTGCAAAATAATATAACATGATACTAAATTAATTCAGCATCATACTCAAATAATATAGCATGATGCTAAATTAATTGAGTACCATGCTAAAATAATTAAGCATCATGCTGAATTAAAATGCATGATCCTCTCGTAATTCAGCATCATGCTATATTATTTGTGAAGCATTCATGAAATAAAACAGCATGATACTAAATTAATTCATCATCATACTCAAATAATTAAGTATCAGGCTAAAATAATATGGTTTGATGCTAAAATACCTGTCAATGGCATTTCGCTAACCAATCAGAGGCGCCGATACAAACACGTTGGGATCATGGCCGAGAAACAAGAAAATGTTGATGCAAACATCAGGCCGCAGAGTTAGAATTTTTCAGAAGAAATCTTCCATATACATATTACGAATCGTTTCATTGGATTCTCTTTTAATGATACATCAGGGTACATAATAAATTAAACAACGAGAATTTGAGTGAGCAGTGCTTGTTTAGGTTTGTAAACAATTTCTGTTTTACTATTGAAATATGACTCGTTGACTATAGTCTGGGGTGTGGGCTCTAAAGTGAGCATGAAAGATAAGAATGGTTTGATAAACTTGACATTGCACTTGATATAGCCACAGAAACTGAAAACAGCTTTAAAAACCAATGAATAAATGTAAATCTGAAAATGCAGTCACCAGAAAGCACGCAGTTCCCCCGAGTCCCCGATGCCAATGACTGAGTTTTTTCCTAGCCTCTCAATCACTATTTTAACCAGCTGAGTGTTTTGTGATTCCTAAAAGGTGAAGGACTGTCAAACATAACCAGTAGTACAGCACGTAAGAATCGGGGCCGGTTCCCAGAACTTTGCCAGAGAAACTAGTGTTAAATTGCCATAGGAACCGAAGAGCAACTCTTTGCTGAGCAAAACTTCGGCCCCATGCATCTTGATCCGCAAGTGGTGTACGCGCTGCATATATGGTATGCTAAAAATGAGTAGTGATATATGTATACACAGGGCTGTGGGTATATTGTATGAATATGTATTGGAATATCGATCGGGGAAAGTGAGTTTTCCTGAAAGTTTTTCCCGCGAAACGGTTGACGTTGCTATTGACGACCTGACGTCACGACGGACGCGCTCGACGTCATAGAAACGTTATCTGCTAGTGTTGTCCACTGTACAATCTGACATAACGTTTTTCGAGCCTGGGGTTGTCGAGTTTCTCGAACTATCCTGGTACGATAGTAGCGGTTTTTACCCCTGCAGATCCCCTGTTTGCCTTTGGTACTGCTAATCGACCGAATGCTTTGTACTATCCTATGACTAGTATTGGTAGTATGTAATGCTAGTCCAGGAAGTATTATGGGGCGGGTGGGGTAATGCATGGTGGTCTAGTGCGGTGTTTTGAGGTAGTCCCTGTCCGTTTAGAACGGTAGTACAGTATGGTTTATAGTTTATATTAGTATATACCTGGTATATGTGGTACATAATGCTTGGTCAAGTAGTATTGTGGGGAGGGGATAATGCATTGCTGTTGAATGTGGTAGTATAGGATGTAAGGTATGTAATCCCGCTAGTTCAGTGGGTGGGGTGGGGGGGGGGGGGGGGGCATAGTACTATAGATCCACCTAAGCGTTATACCGTCCTTAGTATTTAGTAGGTATGGATAGTTCGTAATGTTAAGTCACGTAGTGTTATGCTTGGTTGTCTGATAGAGTTGTACGGAAGAACATTTGTGTATCCATAGGTCTACTGTTAGCCTTAGCAATCATTTTTTCAGTAACTGCACGATCACTTATTATAAGAAATTGGAATAGGTATGAAAAAGTTGTTCGAAACAAGCAGTAGTTAGTGGAATGATAGTGGTATGAACTGCGACCCGTAGCGGTAGCAATGTAGTGATAGACACTATGATATCCTCAAATGGATATAAAGGTATCCTTAAAAGGTAACCTCAAATAATACATTACCCATGTCAGAAGTATCCTCATATTCCCGTGCTGTACATATCGGAAATAGTTTTATCAAAACCGCAATTATTTCGCAGTTTTATGAGCGGTCATAAACGATGAAATAAACGCGAGGTATGTTCTGCATCGAACGAAAAACGATAAACGCGGATACCGATCATTTGTAAACGGAATGGGAAACTCAAATACATGATAGGCCTTCAGGTATCTATATACTTTCATGTTGAAGCTTTGAAAATTTTTTTTTATACTTGTTTTGTAGGCTTACTCGGTTGCTTGTGGAATCCAGTTTCGAAGTTCGACCACAGATTCGTGGTCTCGAAACGCTACCGCTCCAGATCTCATCATCATTTAATAGAAATGGTATAAGACTTTTAAAACACTCTTTTAAAAGCGTTACTAGTCCACCCCCAAACTTGTGATGAGAATGAGAATGTTCAGCCAGTATTCTCCTATAATTTTTTATTTCACTTTAAATCGAAAATAAAAATACCGCGACAGACATGCAGAGGTTTGACTTGCAGGCCCACCTAGTCCTGATGTTCCAAATCATCGACGTGAGTTTAATGCTATAATCGTAATCTATCCTCCTTTCATTTACAGCAAATTATATGATCTGTTTATGCCCTTTGGTATTGAGAAAATTTTGACGTCCCCTCCCCCCCCCCCCCCCACCCAATCCAACAGACTTCAATATGTTCGCTTTGGCTGGCGTTTCAGTTCAAAGTAAACATGAGAACGTGCTAGATTTTGAGAAAGATCCGGCCTGTGGGTATTTAGCATTCAGTAAGATTCATTCACACTATTTGGCTTACATTTGCCACAAAAGTAAACAGCAGGTGAACAGATAAAGCTTCACCCCCCCCCCCCCCCCTCCTAAAGACATAACGACTGTGATTCCTCACTGTACAAGATATAGTTCCAAATGCGGCCCATAAGTTAAATGTTATCGGTGTCAAAAAATGAGTTTTTGCAGTAAGCCTGTAACACGTAGGCTCCATTGCAGAAATTTATCTACAGGGCGATTGCAGTTTTACACTGGTTGTGGGGTTAAGATAATTAAATATTGATTAAAAAGAAAACCCATTTGCCAAAGTTTGTGTGTGTGTGTGGGGGGGGGGGGGTATAGGGGAATAGAATCCGATGGACCCCCCACCCCCATCGATAACGTTCCGTCAGTGATCAGTAAAAATGATTGGTACGGACGAGAAGTAATCAATCGAGATTTATGGAAAAATATATACATATATAAAAAAGAGACTTCTCCACGAGTTATGTAGTACTGCTGTTTAAACGTGACCATACAAACAATAGGCTATTTATCGGTGGAGCAACCAAAAGTCAATATTGTGGTTTGTGCATCCGCTCAACACCGGAAAAGGACGGTCATTTGGGTGTTTCGATATTCTGATAAACTCACGCTGTGAAATGGTTAAGGAAACCGTACTCAAACGACAGAAAAGACTGAAAGTGTGTTTCAATTATTTATTCCACAAAAACGTTTGAAAGAATACGCCAGGAAGCGTGTGTGTTTTTTCACGAAGGCAAATGTGTTTTTACAATTTCAAACACGAGCATGGGAAGTCGGATATTGGATTTGTGTCTCAAAATTTCGTTCCTATGCATGTCGACCCATTCTAATAAATTGAATCAAACATGATCTTATATGCTGGACAACTAATATTTTGCTCGAGGTTGTCGAGTAGCCTTGTGCAAACAAACGAACAGTACATGGATAGTGGACGGATTTGGAAACACCCACCGACGGTAAATTCCACCCAGATAATAGCTCAAGTTCAGTGAAACTGCGCAAAAGAAACCATTTAAAAATTACCAAGGCGGATCTCTTATGTAATCAGAAGCTGTGTCAGGGTCTCCGGAGCTTGATTCGAAGTGTGTGTGTGTGGAGTGTGTGTGTGGGGGGGGGGGGGGGGGGGGCAGGGGATAAAGAAAAAGCCGGTTTGGAGAGTCCAAGCTCCCACGGGACGAGCATGGTTCGCCCGACGGGAAAAAAAGCTTGATAAATTCTACCCAAAACACTCAATTTTCTTGCATTTTAGTATCATTTTAATGCAGAAAACACTGCGTTCTCGTGGGCCGAACGTTTCAAATTCTAGATCGAGAACGCCCCCGAGATCCCGATAAACTAAATTGGGTATCTGGGTATGAAGCATGTCAAACGAGATCATACAAAGCCGAACAATATTCAAGTTTGCCATAATTTATTACTTTGTTACAAAGATTACCCCAAACAAGTGTTGTTAATTGGCGAAATAGATTTACAGATCGCTTCGAAGGAACATACTCGCCCCCACCCACCACCCCTGCGCACCCCCCCCCCCCCCCACCTCCCCCCGTCTCCGGCGTCCTTGTGTGTGATTACGGTCTCTCTTTCTATCTGAGACAGACACCACACTAGGGGATTAATACGTAATCAAGTACCAATTATTGCATAGACTTGATCTTTTCATTAACCTAATACTTCGATGTGTTAACTTGAAATAATCATTCTAGCAGAATCACTTGGCAATGTCAAAAGCCTAACTCCTCGCCCATTTGTCACAGAAAATTAGAGGTTTTTTTTAGGTTTTTTAAACTCTCTCTCTCTCTCTCTCTCTCTCTCTCTCGCTCTCTCTCCTCTCTCTCTCTCTCTCTCTCTCTCTCTCTCTCTCTCTCTCTCTCTCTCTCTCTCGTGGGCATGAAAAAGGTACACCGGGGGTATGTCTGGCAGATGCCGGAGGTTCGGGGACACCACAATTTTTTTAAATTTAGTATTAAATGGGTTTCTCTGGTGACCTTTTGGAGATTTATTTGGTTACTACTACTTCTTGAAAAAAAAGTAAAGGAGGGTTTGTTCGCATCATCCACCCCCCCCCCCCCCCCACCCCGGCGACGCCTGCCTGCCTGCGCCCGCCCGCTTGTCAAAATTATTCGACAGTAGGGAGAAGGTGGCACTGAAACTCGTAAGTTTTTGAGGCATGCAGACAAATTTGCACTGGATTGGGGCATCCATGCGTCGCGTGGTGGGATGGGGGCTGCGAGTCACAAGATGGTTTCGCATTTTTTTTTCGTGGGGGGGGGGGGGTGCTGAGGAAGGTTAACCCACTCGTGCGATTTCTACGCCACCGGTTGTGGGGTGCATTTCACACCCAACGCATATTTACATTTATTAATAAAAGTTAAGGCACCGTCGGCTATATTTCAAACACCGCTAGCGCTTCTACTAATCCCTTAAATTTGAAAATAATTGCTGGGTGGAAAACCTCCCTTCCGCGGTGGTTTAAAGATATTCTACTTCTCTGGGTTCTCCAATTTTAGATGATCTCCGACGGGTGAATTCAAGTAACACGAATCGGCACGAGCCAATGGCATGAATGTTCTTCATGTTAGCACAACGATCGTCTGGGCCGAACTTGATAGGGACGATTTGTCCTCCAATTAAAAAGCAAATGATGGACCTTGTTACGAATGTTTAAACGTTGATCTTGTAGGCTGTGTTTTGACTTTGGGTAAAGTTTAAAACTGACGTATGTGACAATGTTATGTCGAATAAATGAGATAATTGAAACTCACTCCATCGTGTTTACTGTTGTTTTAGCACGTTATTCAATTCCAGTGAAAGAAAGCGATCAGGATATCAAAATACCGCAAACTGAGATCCATACATAAGCCCGAAAACCTTGGCTCCGAAATTTAAACATTTATTCGTTGATTCTTCCAGCGATAGTCGGTGGGGTGGAGATGGGAGTGTCATAGACCGGGACTCACCCTTTATTCAATGGTAAATGACACCTCGCAATACACATCGATACGATCAGCATACAGTTTCTTATATGTAAGGTGGTACCCTAGCTTGCAGTAGGTCAAGGCATTGTATAGACTGATACAGGCTCAGATGAATGGAGTGATCTTATTGAGCCTAGATTTGGTCAAAGGCAGACGTCGATGCAGAATCGGGGGTAGCTACAAAGCTTGTAGTAGTGCAACAAATCAATAGCAATTGTACGAGGTAATAATGGTACAAGACTGCAAGGGTGATAGAAGACTATAGTACTGGGTAAGTGCAATAGTATTGGATCACAGGACAGATGGTGGTGACCATGGACAGGTAGTGGCCTTTGAGCTTGGAAAGGTGTGGGGTGGTCTAGAAGGCCGGATCAAACAGTTATTAGAAACCATAACTACCATCAGATAGAAAGGTATCCTCAAAACGTATCCTCAAAAGGTATCCTCAGATATTATAATACCATGTATCCTCAAATACCGAGATGAGCCATAGGGCAGTATGTGAAGTCACTCGTTCTAGCAACTGACCTATAGCTCTTTGCTCGATGAGGTACAAGTCGGTCGAGCAATCTGATGTAACTATCTAGCCTTTCGTATTTTTTCAGTGGTAATCTTAATGACTGCAAGCGTGTATAAAACTATAGTGTTGGGTAAATAAAGTCAATCATAAGACAGATCACGGTGACTTTAGGTAATGTCAGCAGTAGTGGTCTTAGAGTTGTAAAGTCTAGAATCCAAGCTTTTCCCCCAACCCCACAATACCTCTTGGCCTAGCACTAAAAAATAATTATTCAAAATGTGGGCCAGCACCACAACACCTAAGATGGATATTGATTCTAAGGGCTAACAATAGACCTATGGGGTACAGAGAGTTTCTCCTGATCTACTCTACCAGACCACTAAGCATAACACTACGTGATTTATCATTACGTAGTACCCGTACCTACTTAGGGCAGTATTACTAGTAGGTGGATCAATAGTACCATGGGCTACCACTCAACCCGCGGAGATGGAGAACAGATCTTACATCCTATAATATCACACTATACAACCATGCATTACCACCCCCCCCCCCCCCCCGTCCCTACAGTACTGCTTGACCTTGCATTAGATAGTACCTATACTTGTCATAGGATAATATAAAGCCTTCGATGGATAGCGTATTAAGGACTAATAGTAGACCAACAGGGATACAGACCGTACATCATATACTACCACACTAGATAACTCTGTATTACCCCACCCCACGTCACAATACCACTTGGCCTTGCATAACGCACTACCTATGCAATCTGTGGGCCAGCACACCACCCTAGAAGGATAGTGGGAAGGGCTAACATTGAACCAGCAACTCTACAAACCGCATAAACTGTACTACCGCACAAGACAACCATGCATTATCCCCACCGCAATACTGCTCAGACTAGCATTACGTACTACCTATACCAGTTACAGAAATATATGAACCATTAGGTCGATTAATAATGCCAAGAATTAACAGGGGATTAACAGGAGTACAAAACGCACATACTGCACTACCGTTCTAAGCAATCAAGAAATACCTCACCATACCACTCTAGATGGTCATGCATTACCTCCACTCACCCCCACAATACCGCCTGGACTGGCATTATGTACTACCCATACCAATTAAGCGAAGGAGACGACAAAGCATTTGGCCGATTAGTAGTGCCAAGGGGATCTGCAGGGGCATATACGGATACCACCATGTCAGGCCAGTTCGAGAAGCCCGACACCCCTTGACTTGAAGAACAAAAGTGGTCAACGTTTCTATGAAGTCGTGTGCGCATCATGGCGTTGCGACGTCAATAGCAACATCAACCGTTTCGCGGGGAAAACTTTCATGTAAACTCACCTTCCCCATCAATATTCCATCACATGCCTTTACTATATACCCATAGCCCTGTGTGTACATATATCATTGTACATACCTTAGCATACGAACTATGCAGCACATACACCACTTGCCGGCTCAAGATGGATGGTGCCGAAGTTTCGCACAGCAAAGAGTTGCTCCGACAAAAGCTCCAGTTCCTACGGGAATTTAACACTAGCTGCTCCGATAAAGTCCAATGTTAATCCTTGGTATTCGCCAATCACAGACCTGGAAGATGTCAGCACCTCGGCTGAGATATCGAAAGAAATTGGATGGGTAAAGGTCAATCGAAAAAACAAAAGTATTGCACTTGGGATTGTGTACTGTGCGGTGGATGGAAGCAAACCCGAGTGGAATGACTCCATATACTCAACACTAAGGTCCAATATCACATAGCTAGAAAACAGGAGGCTCGGTATAATTTTGATGGGAGACTTTAATGGACACATAGGTGATAAGGAAGAAGACATAGAGGCGGTGATAAGAAAGTCAACAAGAATGGAAGGCGGTTGTTGGACTTCACAAATGAGCCCGGCCTGAAAACTCTGAACAGGGGCGCGAGGTTTAAGGGGAAATGGACCTGGGAGAGGAACGACAGAAGATCAATAATCGACTACATTCTCACACATATTAATTTGAGGAGGGAGGTGGACGATGGCGGTAAAAGGGAGTTGGATAGTGATCACAACTTGATTACAGTGACGACCAGGGCCAAAAAAACTAGTAAGAAGCAAAGGAAGCATTATGGAGATTTGGGAACTCAAAAAAGGATGCTGATTGGGCGAAGTTCGAAGAAATATTGAAACCAAAGCTTGCAACTGTACAGAGGGGGAGGGGGGGGGGGGCACTGTCCAGAACATGGCCGACGCCATAGCAGCGAGCCTAGTAAAGGCAGGCAAGGAAAGTGTAGAAAATATTAGGGTGCCAACACTGGAAATTGGGTACAGATTGAACGAAGAACTGAAAAGGGCCCATGAAGGGCAGAAAAGTTAAATGTGCCGCATACATGAGAAGTAGAAAACTTAAGGCGAATGAAAGCAACTAGGCCATGGTAGCAAAGGAAGAATACCAACAAGCGCGAAATAAAGTAAGTAAGATAAAAGCTGTTTGATTACGTCATTAATCTCCTGATGTGGTGTCTGTCTCATTACAAGATCATTGCCACTGGTTTTAATTACTGAACAAACCGCTCTAATCACACACAAGGACGCCGGAGACGGGGGGGGGGGGGGGCTAGAAGGGCTCCCCCCCCCCCGCCCCCACATTTTTTCGCCGAGTATGTTCCTTCGAAGCGATCTGTACAGTCTCTTTCGCCAATTAACAATACTTGTTTGGGGTAATACTTGTGACAAAGTAATAAATTATGGCAAACTTGAATTATTGTTCGGCTTTGTATGATCCTGTTTGACATGCTTAATCGTCAGAAACCCAGTTTAGATTATCGGGCACCCGGGGACGTTCTCGATCTGGAAACTGAAACTTTCTGCCCGCGATAACGCAGTGTTTCTGCGTTAAAATGATACCGAAATGCAAGGCAATTGAGTGTTTTCGGGTCGAATTCATCAACCTTTTCTTCCCGCCGGGCAAACCATGGTCGTCCTGTGGGAACTTGCATTCTCCAAACCGGCTATTTTTAGCCCCAGCCCCACCCCCCCCCCCCCTCCCACACACACACTCTTCGAATTAGGCTCCGGCAACCCTCACAAATATTCTGATTATATAAGAGAGCCACCTTGATAATTTTTAAATGTTTTTGGGGCAGTTTCACTGAACTTGAGCTATTATCTGGGTGGAATTTACACTCGATGGGTATTTTCCAAATCAGTCCACTATCCATGGACTGTTTCTGTGTTTGCACCACGCTACTTGACAACCTCAAGCAAAATATAAGTTGTCCACGCAAAAAAGGTCATGTTTGGTTCAATTTATTAGAATGGGTCGATAAGCATAGGAGCGAAATGTTGAGAAACAAGTTTAAAATTCGACTTCCCATGCACGTATTTGAAATTTGTAAAAAAAAATGCCTTTGTGAAAAACACACACGCTTCCTGGCGTATCCTTTCAAACGTTCTTGTGGAATAAATAGTTGAAACACACTTTCATTCTTTTCTGTCGTTTGAGTACATTTTCCTTAACCATTTCAGAGAGCGAGTTCATCAGAATATCGAATCACCCAAATGACCGCCCTTCTCCAGTGTTGAGCGTATGCACAAATCACAGTATTGCTTTTTGACTGCTCCACCGATAAATAGCCTATTTTGTGTATGGTATGGTCACGCAGTACTACATCACTGGTGGAGAAATCCCTTTTTATATATGTATATATTTTTCCATAAATCTAGATTGATTAGTTCTCGATCGGAGCCACTCATTTTTACTGATCACTGATGGAACCATAACGATTGGGGGGGGGGGGGGTCCATCGCATTCTATACCCCTATACACCCACCCCCCACCCCCCCCCACCACACACTTTTGCAAATGATGGGTCTTCTTTTTAGTCAATATTTAATTATCTTAACCCCACAACCAGTGTAAAACTGCAAGCTGTTATTATTATTATTATTTGTTAACAGCCAAAGTCATATCGTGTCGGTGACAATTTTACGGGTGGAGGAGGGCAGAGTACCCGCAGAGAACCACCAAGCAACGACGGGCAGCTTCCGAACATCGTAACTCCGCACTGTAGCACAGGAAGGGTTAGATTAGTTGAAGACAAGCTCACAATCGACGTGCAGTAAGCCTTACTACACGGTGTCATCGTTCCACCATGTGGACAATCGGGGTGCCCAAGGACACAACGCGGGAGTCCGAATCGATCGCTCAGACGGTCACCCATCCAAGCACTAACCGGGCTCGACGTTGCTTAACTTCCGTGAACTGACGAGAAACGGTTACCGCAACGCCACCGACCCCCCCCCCCCCCCCCCCCCGCCACCACCACCCCAGTACAATTGTGTGAAGATACATTTCTGCAATGGAGCCTGCGTCTAGGCTTACTGCAAAAAATAATTTTTGAACACCGAAAACATATAGTTTATAGGCCCTATTTGGAACTATAGCTTGTACAGTAATTAAATTTGACACGCGATGAGGGATGGGGATGGGGCTGAAGGTGTATCTGTTCACCTACGGTTACTTTTATGGCAGATGTAGGCCAAATAGTGTGATGAATCTTATTAATGCCCACCGGCCATATCTTTCTCAAAATCTAGCACGTTCTCATGTTCACTTTGAACTGAAATTCCAGCCAAACCGAGGATATTGGAGTCTGTTGGAGGGGGGGGGGGGGCGGTGGTCAAACTTTTCTCTAATTGTACATCAATCACAAAATGCATAAACAGATCATACCGTTTTCTGTAAATGAAAGGAGGATAGATTACGATCATAGCATTAACTCATGCCGATGATTTGGAACATCAGGACTAGGTGGGCCTATACAAGTCAAACCTCTGCATGTCTGTCGCGGTATTTTTATTTTCGATTTAAAGTGAAATTACAAATTATACGAGAATACTGGCTGAACATTCTCTTTCTCGTTCTCATCACAAGTTTGAGGTGGAATAATAACGCTTTTATAAGAGTGTTTTAAAAGTCTTAGACCATTTCTATTAAATGCCGATGAGATCTGGAGCGGTTGCGTTTCGAGACCAGGAATCTGTGGTCGAACTTCGAAACTAAATTCCACAAGCAATCGAGTAAGCCTACAAAACAATTAAAAGTGGATTTCGCAACGCTTCAGCATGAATGTAGATAGATATATCTGAAAGTCATCTAAGTGGAACGCAAGTGCTGTCTATAAAGAATTATAAATCGGTAGGTCGAAACAGAGATCTAATTCACAAACAAGCACCGAAAGGCTCAGTTGGGGTGGGAATGCTTATCCATGACTCCCTTCTGGAAATGTTTGATGACACGATGATTCTTTCGAAGGTATACTATAGCGCTGTACGATATTCAAAACAAAATACCGATATCGGTATTCAAAAAAAATACCGCGGTATAAAGTTATATCGAAAACTATTCAGATATCTGAGCATAAGTACCACAACCTAGACTTGAGGCATCACAGTCGGAACGAATCGGCATGCATTGATAATGCGGTTCGAAAAACCCTCACCAAACGCAGACGATATCAAAATTTATTATTTTAAATATTAGTTTATCAAATTTTTCCAAACATTTCTACAAAACAATATCATGTGACCCCTCATTGGAACGAGCTCAACGAGCTCGTTCCAATGAGGGGTCACATGATATAGTTTTGTTAAAATTTTTGAAAATTATTTTTTCAACTGCTGAAATTCATATTACGTGGACACATGCGGACGATTTCTTGGGTAAAGCGATAGTATTATTCATTCGGAGCTTCAGTTAAAAACTCAAGACATCTTGAAAATTAATTTGCGGGTAAATAAATAATGACGATAAACCGATATTTTTGTAATTACACCGGTATTCAATCGATATTGGTTTGAATACCGGTATATATCGGTTTATCGATATACCGTGCAGGCCTAGTATACTATGTGTGAAGTTTAGTGCAAGGTCGACAGATCAACAATTTGTGTTATTCTCGTGTTATCCCCCCCCCCCCGAAAACTCGCATTGGGGTAGAGACGTTGTTGATTCGTTTTTTTCGACAATTCTTGTTGATATTTATATGTATTGTGAGAACTGCCCGCCAATTTTGTGTGGTGATCTGAACGTGCGTATAGGCGGGCGCTCAGATCACGACACAGAATTGGACGTACTGCCGAATAGAATTGGGTTGGATTCTACAATAAATCAGCAGGGAAACAGCTTTTCTTGAATTTTTAAATGAAGCAAAAATGTGCTGTCTTAATGGGTGGGGAAATCCTTTGAATGGTATTTTTACCTCTATAAGCTCGATAGGAAAGTCCGCAGTGGATTATATTTGCGTCACACATGAAATTCTTGGTAAATGTGATAACTTCATTTTAATTACACAATCCTCTTTGGTGGAGAATTATTCGTTACACGTCTTATTAGGAGATAACTGTAAACCCCCAGATCATAGTTTTATAGTCTTTGATTACATTCTGGACTCTACCTTCGTGTCGTTGACATCACAGCCAGATGAGACGCAGTGGCGGCGCCATGGGGGGGAGTATGAGAGGATACTTACTCCTCCACTTTTTTCGCCAAGCGTAGTAAAAAAATACTATTGTTTTAATTTTTGTATTGAACGTTGCGGTGTTATGGTGGGTATGCTTAATTCCATATTCCCAAGCGCACTAAATCAGAGAAGTTTTTAAATTATGTTTTGTGTGTGCTCCCCCCCCCCCCCCCCACACACACACACATTAGCTGCAAACAACAAACAAGAGTCGAGGGCCCAAATTTCAACAAGGCGTGCCGCGTTCAAACGGTCTGAAACATCCCGCTTAAGAGTATTCGAGGAATGCTAGTATCGAGAGCGTGCAATGCATCCGTTTGGATTGTAGCCTACTTTCATTTTCGAGTTGAGTGTCGTTTGGCGCTTTGTGCTCGCACTTTACAACAGCGTTCTTCCGTTAAAATATCACCATGTACAACGTTTTCTATAACTGAAACACCTAACCAGTAAGTTTCAAAAAGATAAAACTGTTTTAATTTAATTGTCTGAGAATGCTCCAGAGAACACCATTTACAACGTAAGTTTTTTAAAATTTCCTCAACTTCGGGAGGGGTGTCCCCTCCCGAAGTTGAGAAAATTTTAAAAACTTACGCGCGAAGGGCAATACCCAACTGTACCCCTTCACTTCTGTAACTCTGGCGCCGCCACTGATGAGACGTGTAATAGAAGTGCTAAATTACATAAACCCCTATCAGATGTTTTTTTATGACTTCTCCTCACGAGAAAAACTGACCCAGATTATTTCGATAATTGAATGCACTGTTGAATCACAAAGTCAAATCGATGCAATATTTTCCAAATTAACTCAGTCCATTACATATGAATTACGATCACTGTTTCCAACTTTTGGAAGAGGTGTAAAGAGCGGAAAGGGTAAGAAATTTAAATTCTATAAACCGTATTCACTGGGGGGGAAACGTGACCGTGAAAATTTGGTTGATTGCGCCGGTGTCCGGTTGATTGCCCTTTCTCTTCGACATCAAATTGTGGTAAGTGTACGATTTATCGTAGATTTCTCTAAATATCAATAAATTGGGAACCCAGGAATATACGCATAGGTTGTGTGAATGTATCCTGAACACGTACATATATTTTTTATACTTAGGTACCCGAGTATTGCCTGCTAGTGACTTCATATTCAATCCATCAGCGGGTCGTTTTCGTCAAATGTTGACAAAAATGGCTCGTACGCCTCAAACACTTTAACTACCTAATTTCTTTTTACCGTGCATGAAGATAAGGTGTAGAAGATCTTATAACCTGAACTACAGCAAACAATTTGCTAAATTAGTTGAGAAAACACACGAAAACAGAGTGTCCGGTTATTTTGTTGATTGCATGTAGTGACCAGTTGATTGCTTAAGTGGTGTCCGGTTGGTTGGTATTTGATAAATTCGTGCTGTACGGTTGATTGCATCCTTACGTATAATGATAACTGCCTATCGAACTATTTATCATCAAAAAAGTATAAAAAATATATGTACGTGTTCAGGATACATTCACACAACCTATGCGTATATTCCTGGGTTCCCAATTTATTGATATTTAGAGAAATCTACGATAAATCGTACACTTACCACAATTCGATGTCGAAGAGAAAGGGCAATCAACCGGACACCGGCGCAATCAACCAAATTTTCACGGTCACGCATCCCCCAGTGGTATTGGAATCGCGAGCTAACAGAATTATGGCACACAATGCACATAAATGAACATACTTTTTTTTAAAGTTGAAGAAGGGAGGTAAACCAACAACGCAACTACAGAATGCACACATTACCTTTAAACAGTCACGATTTAATGGTCGCTTGAGGCTTTGTGGGAGAGAATATAAAAGAAATATTTTGTGTGAAACTGAAGAGATGAGTATTAGAAACCCCTAAGTGTTCTGGAATAACAGAAATACTTTTATTTAACAATAAAACAGTTATCATCTGCAGAATAACATAAAAATAAACAATGTTACAGAGATTATGTCGATTGAAATAGAATTAGAGAGAGGATTTCCAAAAGTTATATTTAAAAAGTTGATATTCAATGAAAAGCCGGTGTACATGGATTTGTGAGTACCAGTCACGTGTATAAGATCCAGCCAAAAGAAATGTGGTTATTTATAATGTATATAATAAACATAAATATTGTCTTCTTAACTCTTTCAAGTCTAGTGGTATCTTCCATGCCAGTTCAATGGCAGCAATTAGAAGAGTACATATTCATTATTTTGGGTAGACTAAACAATATTTTCAACGTGCAGCCTTGCCGCTGCACGTTGAAAATACTGATTGATCTACCCCACACATTTACTGAACAGCCATCCTATTTAATGACGTTATAACGTATCATGTTCCTGGCCGTAAAAGCGGCCGCTAGGGTTCAAAGGGTTAAGTTAGGAGAGCAAACAGACATGGTTTGCAAACAATATCAAGTGCTTGGTCATATTAGGACAAAGACGTCGTCACAACTCCCCGAGAAATCCTTTTCGTAACGAGATGTTTTCAACAATAGCATAAAATAATTTAATCATCTTTTTAAAGAAAAAGGTTCGTGTAGAAAAGGAATATACTTTTTTAGTCATTTTCTGAGGTAGAACAGACCTTTCTTAGCCTACTGAATGTAAACTGAATTCTCTGCAAAATACAGTATAAAAGCACCCTTTAAAATTCATCGGGGGAGGGGGGGGGGGAGGATTCACGCTGTCCAAAACAATGGAAAGACATAATAAAACAGCATCATAGATATCAAACAACAAAAAATAAAAATATCGAAAAGCTATGTGTCACAAATCGTATATATCCTTTTTACCAAATGCTTCTGGAACTTTCCACAAAATCTCCAAATTGCGCCCATAGAAAATACAAAGAACGTAGAATGAATTTGAAAAGATTTAGAACAACGATCCACAGCAAGAAAACTGGATACTAATATATAGAGGCCCGCTCCTGATTTTGGATGATTGATACTTGCAAACTTTACAGTTTTATTTATTATTATTTATTTATTGGTGTTTATGGTCACATACTTATGCACAATGGCTAATCATGACCGTGACAGTTTTACGGGTGGAGGAAGCCGAAGTACACGGAGAGAACCACCGACCAACGACGAGCAGCTGCCAGCTCCCCAACATCGTAATTCCACACTGCAGCACAGGCAGGGTTAGATTGGTTGAAGACATGCGCACCATCGACGTGCAGTACGCCTTAGTACACGGCGTCATCGTGCCCCCATGTGGACAATCGGGGTTAAGTGCCTTGCTCAAGGGCACAACGCGGCAGTCCGAATCGATCGCTCAGACCCATCCGAGGATTAACCGGACTCGACGTTGTTTAACTTCGGTGATCTGAACACCAACGCGCCCAATTTACATTTTTAAATTTCACAAATAAAATTTTATTACAGAGTAACTATCAAATACCTCATTACGGAAATATCATTCACAGTAGTCTAATCAACGTGTGGTATCAGTAGTCATTGCCATCGCCTTAACACCGAGAGTGAGATGGTATCCAAAGTACAACTGATCATTTCCTATATGTTTTTAACTGTTTATTAAAAACGAATTGCAGACTACATTCACAAAAAATCATTTTCTGAATTACTTGAAAAATAGCCTGGAAAATATGGCATATGACCCCCTCATTGGAGCGAGCTCGATGACATCGTTCCAATAAAGGGTCATAAGCCACGTGTCATGCAAAAAATGAAAAAAAGTAATTGAATTCGGTTGGCGACTTTTTTATGAACATAAACAGCGCTGTCCATTTCTAGTTATTGTGTTAGGTAAAGGGTTAAAATTTGTTTATGCGAGAAAAAGAATCCCAAATTCGTTCACTAAAATCTGAGCATCTGAAAACATCGGTTTAGATTGATTTTAGTGAACACGGTTCAGAAATTTAATATCAAATCGTGAGTCACCAGAGAGCTTATGTTCCAATAACACTAAAATCCTCCTCCTCTGATTGGACGAGAGCTTGCTTAGTATATTCTATGTTTACGGCTCAAATGGCAAATGTTACCGTCTGACGTCACAACGCGAAATATTTGCAATGACGTCGTCCGTTTCGTAACTGCTTCATCAATGGAGTGACTAGCAAGCCGCTTCATTTTTCCAGTTGTTTCACGTGTGCAGCAGACGGTGTTCCGGATGAAGAGTTGTTTAAATTACAAACCGATTTACGATTTGAACTAAGACGGAATGAGTTTATCTGGTTTATTGATTATTTATCCAGTGCCGTCGTTGATACACGAGAGGTTTATTTACTAAACTTGTGATCGTTAAAAGTTGCCTTGAACAATGCAACTTTTAACGACCACACGTTTAGTAAATAAACCTCTCGTGTTTCACAATGTAGGTTTTGGGCTATGGGTAGTGTCTTTTGGAACATATACGTTATTGTGATGAATTGACGGTAACATGGTCTGAGGTTTGCGGCTCGGAGCGGATGTTCAACCGAGACGCTTCGCGTCTCGGTTGAGCGTAAGCTCCGAGCCGCAAACCTCAGACAATGTTACCGTCAATTCATCACAATAACTTATAACATGTATGGGAATGCCAAACACACATACACAGAACGACACGCGTGTGTCGTTCTGTGTTTATTACCCGCCTTCATGTCTATAAAAGCAATTATTAGAAGGACACTCAGGAATTCATTTGCCAAAAATCGTCCCCTGAGTTCCAATGTGTTCTATGTGCCAATAGGCACATAGAACATATTGGAACTCAGGGGACGATCTATCAACAAACAGAACACATTTAATCGTCAACCAAATTTGCGAGAGGAACAAGTGTTACTATTTTTGCTACCGCTATATTATGAGAAGTGTGTTGATTCCTGCAAAGTGAAAAAATGTTCACCAATCTTTGATATGAATCTAGAGCAACCTAAATACCATTGCTGTCTGAACTAATATCTGTTAATATTCACCCATTAAGAAAAAACAATCACTAACGAAAAAGATGGAACGTATGGGATGGTATAATTGTATGCGCCTAAACTTCAGTTCTCAGATGCAACACTTTTCCTCCTTTTGTCTTCCAAATGTATGCAACCTCTTGAACGCTGATGGCGTCTTCGACGTCAGTTCAATTGCAGCAATTAGAAGAGTCCATATTCATTAACTGGCGTAGACCAAATGATATTTACAACGAGTAGCTTTGCGGCTGCACGCTAAAAATATTGGTCGGTCTACCCCACACATTAACTTAGCAGCCACCCAACTTAATGAAATTATAACGTGTCGTGTTCCTATCCAAAGAAGCGGTATTTCGGGTCCAATGGAGTTACGCAGGCATTTTACCTATTTATTATGTATTATTATCCGCAACATACAACATTCTTGTCTGAATAATACTGTTCACTGAGATGTAGGTTATGGTTGTTGCACAAAAGGGTGCGATAAGAACGATTCTTCAAACAGTTTGCAAGGTGATTTTATGAACTGAAAAAACGACCCTTGCGACAAAATTATACTCATGGACGACATGTTCAATTTTTCTACAAACAAGCTCAACATGAATAAAATCTACTGAGTTAAACGTTCGAATTGAGACCAAAAGGCGTTTCTCGGAACTTTATCGCATCGTTCACATCATATCGCATCACGACCTTCGCGTAATAGTCTTTGGACAAAGTATTCGAACTGCTTATAATTCCCATGCCACATGGGAACATATTTAATTATTTATTCTATATTCTAGCTTGTGAATTATCTCAAATAATCTAAAAGATATTTCTCGATATCCATCGACTCGATGGACAGCGAGGAATATCCCGCAGTAGCTTCCTAAATGGCGTCACGCTACGCCGCATCACGTCGCCTTGAAGGAGCGATCAGCTCATCTTTGTTATTGTTTTGAAACGTATGCATTTGGGGTCGAATTGGGCTGAATATTGTGCAATAAAATGTCTCGTAGCATATAATAAAAAAGAAAATCTACTCTATTTTAATCAGTATCTGGAATTATCTCATGAATGTGGACCTGGGAGTTTTATTTTCCACGAGCGCTTGCGCGAGTGAAAAATAATATTTTCAAATCCACGCGATGAATTTTTTCAGAAGTTTCCTAAATGACGTTACGTTTCGGCGCATGACGTCGCCTTGAACGCCTTGAGGGACTAACTTTTTGTTATTGTCTTGAAAATGTTTGCAGACGAATTGGGCTGAATACTGCGCAGTAAAATGTCACGTAGCACATAATAAAAAGAGAATCTACGCTGTTTTAGTGAAAATCGGGAATTATCTCATTCGTATGGAACTGAATGTATTATTTTTACTCGCACAAGTGCATGTAAAAATAAAATTTGCAGCTCCACACTCCTGAGATAATTCCCGGTATTCACTAAAACAGAGTAGATATCCACTATTTATTTACTTGTTGATGTTTAAGGTCACGCATTATTTATTTATTTATTTATTTATTTATTTATTTATTTATTTATTTATTTATTTATTTATTTATTTATTTATTCTCATGAGATAATTTCCGATATTCACTAAACCAGAGTAGATATTCACTATTTATTTACTTATTGATGTTTAAGGTCACACATTATTTATTTATTTATTTATTTATTTATTTATTTATTTATTTATTTATTTATTTATTTATTTATTTATTTATTTTCGACGAAAACAATCCATTTCTCAACTTTCTGGACGAAGAAGTGCAAAATCCATTGGAAGGTTTATTAACCGAATCTGAATGCTCGATTGCCCTGAAATCAATGAAAACCAATAAAACCCCCGGCTCAGATGGTTTTACGGCAAAATTTTACAGATTTGTTTGGAATATCTCGGCAGTTTTTCGATGTATTCCCTAAATTATGAGCACTGCTCAAAAGAACTCTCGATAATACAAAGAGCGGGTATTATCACATGTATACCTAAACCAAATAAACCTAAAATATATATAAAAAAATTGGAGGCCAATATCATCAATTAACATCGATGTAAAAATAGGTTCTACAACAATTGCTAACCGTATTAAATCAGTCTTACCTAAATTTATATCGGAAACTCTGCTGGGCTTTATGAAAGAAAGATACGTAGGAGAATCAGCACGTCTGCCTTTTGATTTAATTAAAACATGCGAGGAGAAAAACATACAGGGAATAGTAGCATTGCTAGGTTTTGAAAAAGCATTCGATTCGTTAGAATTGTCCTTCATTGATAAAACACCGCCTTTTCTCAAATTTCCGTCCATCTAATACACAATGGTTTCAATCTTTTATTCGAAGCTGTGTTTTGAACAACGGGCATTGTTCAGACAGATTCAATCTCCTGCGAGGGGTAAGGCAGGGCGATCCTCTTTCTCCCTATCTGTTTATCCTCTGCGCGGAAATCTTAGGTGCAGCACTTAAATTTAACCCCAATATCAATGGAATAAGGATATATAATTCTGAATTCTTAATAAGTCAGTTTGAAGATAACTCCACACTTTTTCTTAGTGATGACGGGTACTCCCTGAACACAGAACTCGAAACAGTAAACCATTTTTCTGAGGGCTCTGGACTGAAAGTCAACTTCGACAAAACTCAAGATATGGATTGGATCTAAAAGGGTCTGTGGTGAAGAAATACACACAAATACGAATTCACTGGAACCACAATGACTCATTTAAAATACTAGGAATCGAGTACAACTTGTTCAACGAAAACTACATTCTAAACAATTATCTGAACAAAATGACAAAAATTGGAAAACTCCTTAGTGACCGGTCTTTTCGTAATTTAACCCTAATTGGAAAAACTGTTCTGGTGAAAACGCTCTCTTTGCCAATGTTAACAGACTGCCTGTCAGTTTTGCCTGACCCACAAGACGATCTGTTTTGCAAACTCCAATCTACATTTTTTTATCTGTCTGTGGCCTGGCAAAATCGATAAGATAAAGCGAGCTACCCTAATTAATACTTTAGAGAACGGTGGAATCAAATTCCCCCACTTAAAAACCTATAGCTATTCTCTTAGAGTTTCGTGAATTGCTAAACTGTTAGACCCCAATACATTTGCTCCGTGGAAAATGCTTATTTTAGATGACTTTGAATGTTTTGGCAGTTACAAGGTATGGTACCTACATAAAGAAGGTTTAAGGACAGTGGGAGAGCACACAGATTCTTTCTGAAAAAACTTTTTGAATGCATGGTCTCTTTGGATGGAGAGATTGCCACAGACCCTGAACACATACTTTCCAAACCCCTCTTCTATAACAGCCATGTTAAAATCAACAACAAGTTATTTTTCGATAAACGCTGGTGTGAAAATGACATCTATTTTTTTATTACTTTCCAAAGTGTGATTTACTGGGATTTCCGGTTCTGATTATAAACGATAACTTCACAAGTGAATTATGCAATGAACAATTGGGTCATGTATCCGTGCGCGCAAACGAAGACGTTTTGCCATGGGTGTAATGGGGACTTCATTGTTTTTTGTTTTTTTAACCCTTTACCTAATATGAAAAGCAGATGACACTTGCAAAAAAAAAATTCTTGAATAGCTATTATTTTCATTTTTTGTCTCACAAACATAGGTCATGACCCCTCATTGGAACGAGCTCGACGAGCTCTTTCCAATGAGGGGTCATAACCTATGTTTTAGAGACAAAATATGAAAAAATAATGAAAATTAATTGGCGATATTTGAGAATAGCGCTGGCCGTTACGTTAGGTAAAGGGTTAAATAATATAATTATCGTTAATTATGAAAAGTAATAAACAGAGTAATCGCTTGACTGAACTGGTTACGTGAAATAATTCATGAGAGGCGAGGTACTATATTGTAAAACACTCGTGCGCATTCGCGCACTCGTGTTTGTACAACGTCCCTCACCTCTCATGAATTATTTCACGTAACCAGTCCAGGCAAGCGATTACTCTCTATATAAATGATCTCCTGACAGAGGACAAACGGCTCTTAACTTTTACAGATTTCTCCCAGCAATATAACATCAAAACACCATTTACGGTCTGTCAGGGAGCGATACATGCAATTTCCAAATTAAGGAGAATAATTCTCCAGCTCCAGCACCACAAAAATTCCCAAGGATAACAAACAATAATTTCGAAAAATTGAAACAGTCTAAGAAAGTATGCCAAACCTTCTATCCCATATTTCTGAAACTTTCGGCCGTTAACCCATTAGAAACGCAGAGAAAATAGAGTGAAACTTTAGCTTCACCCTTAAGTCTACAACTGAAAATTTTACACAAGATATTATACACAAATTCTAAACTTCACAAAATTAAACTATCGGAAACAGAACTATGTACTTTCTGTAACACACACAAAGGAAACTATGCCTCACATATTTTTCTAATGCCCCTGCTCCAAAACAATCCTGGTAACCGATCTAGAAGGAGGAAGTGCGGAATTACCTTCCCACTTTCCACAGAATACATTCTGATGGGCTACAGAAATAACGCGGCAACAGAACCCATAATTGGTTTATGCGCTCTCGTCTTTAAGAAATATGTTTATTCCTGCAAAGTGAGAAAATGTCTACCATGATACACAAGCTACATTTAGCAACTAAAGGCTTATAAAGATATAGAACTGTCCTCAGTATATTGTCACTCACAGAAAAAAGCTTCTTTGTTACGAACAAGATGGGTCATCCTATCACCTCTTGTGTGACTCTTTAAACCGTTAAAGCGGGAAACAATACAGTGAGAACCTCTATTTAGGTATCTCTCTGCATTGACGAACATTCCAAAATGTCAGTCTGTCTCAACCTGACTCCACATCTGCTTGAGCAACATTTTCGATAAAAAAGCAAAATTTATCTACACAGTATTTTCGTTTATTATTGACAACTATTCATTATTCCCAGGTGTTAAATACTGTTACTGAATTGTATGGTTTTTCACGTTAACTTTATTTATTTACTGCCAGCTAAATCTGAATTAAAAAATATGAAAAAAAAATATTTATTTATTTATTTATTGGTGTTTAACGTCACATATTTATGCGCAACAGATAATCGTGGCAATAAAGACTTGAGGAGAAAAAAAGTTTTTCAGTCCTAGTCAAGTGATAAGAACGATTACGATAATGCTTGGGAGACCGCGATTGACTTGCAGATGCAATCAATGCGAGAGAATCTTTTATTGTCGGGTATAAATGAAATTGAAACAGACCGAATTACTTCGGATAATTTACTGACAGACTTTTTATACGATAAAATGAAAATAGACAGACGAGGGTACACAGGCTTGGAGCAAAAGCCCCCAATAAGATAATACCGATTGTGGCAAAGTTCACGTACTATAAAGGCAGGGAGTGTGCTCGGAGCAGGTCATATATTCTTAAAGGTTCAAACTATTATGCCAGTGAGCATTTCCGGAAAGCAGGATCCGATTATAGCAGAACAGTTTTATTTCCGACTGCTAAAAATGCCAAACAAGCAGGACACAAAACTAAAATTGTAGCAGCCAGACTATTTGTGAAGAACAAACGATGTTTACCCTTCCAACCCACCCCTTTATAGGGCACCCCGAAATTCTGCCCAAAGAGTAAATGAAAATACCAGGCTCAAACAATTAGGTCAGCCCGAGAAGGTGTAAAGTCCGAATCTTATCACTGAATGTTTGCGGATTAATGTCCAAATTATGCGACCCTGAATTCATCGACTGCATCTCAGATTTCGATATCCTCTGTTTTCAAAAAAGCAAAGACTGACAATGCTGATGTAGTGCGAATTGGGGGTTTCCACGTTTTTACCCTAAAGAACCGAAAAAAATTATCAAATGTAAAATCCGTAGGGATATGCTATGCGAACGATGTATAAATCTAAGTTTTCGACTCTGGAAGATGATAACGAGAACATGCTGTGGGTTAAATTCGTAAACAAAGGAAGGATGAAAATACGACATGGGAGACTTGTAACTGCACGTGTCGATATTAGATAAGCTGGACATAACACTTGTTACATGCAAGGCTAGCAAAATCTCTGTTCTCCTTTATTCACACCTATTTAATAGATATATCTCTGGAAAGTATTCAAGTCTGTTGATCATAAACATTATCTCATTCTTAAATAATATGGGCATGTCTGATATATGGATTAAACAGTGCATACTGTATAGAAAGTGGTTTGACCTTACAATAAAGCAAAGATTGTTCATATTTATGAACAAGACTGGAGTGAAACTTTAAACAGCTCCAGCAAATATGAGTTTTACTCCCTGATAAAGCCAAGATTCCTTATGGAGAAATACCTTAAAAGCTCCCAAAGTTCTTTGCTACCCCACTTCGTTAATTTAGAGTAAACGATCATAGATTTCCAATCGAAATAGGCCGTTTGCGATCTACTGATAGATCTTTAAGAAGGCGTGACCCGTGTAACAGTGATATAGGTGATGAATATCACTATGTGCTTGTGTGCGAAAGTTAAAGGAACTGCGGTGCTAAAACACCAGACAGTACTTTTATTGCCGCCCCAACATGTATAAGCTCCAAATGTTATTTAACAACGAGAACCTCAAGATAATTAAAAACCTTGCTAAGTTTATTAAAAACCTCAATTCAATTCTGAAACCTTCTCTTGGCTGACCTCAGATGTTCTCGCTCGACGAACGTATCAGCAAATGATAATTAGCTGGTTGAGTGCTGGATTATGTTTGGAAGTCGGAATTGGTTAAGCAAGAACAGAGGGAAGAAGACTCCTAATAATTCTAGAACACGATTTGCTTGTGGTGTATCCGATGTCGGCGGTTTCCATGTAGGGATCGAGCTTCGCTCGCACCAAACAACATGGCTGTCGACGACGGGTATACTTGGCTGAGTCGCAAGTGAGATGTTTCTTTTCCTTAGCTAACAATAATGTCAACAAAATGACTGTTTGACGTATTTGAGTGTATGTGTGTGTGTGTGACGGGGGGGGGGGGGGGTCTGGGTGTTTGTGTGTGTGTCACCTGACATCCCCGAGCTCAGACATGAGCACTCTCCCCTTTCATTTTCGGATAAGGGGACTCTAACGCCTTGCCACTTTCGTGCGTTAATGCTCTGGCATAAGGTGGGAGGCCCGACTTGTGTCGACGCTATGTGCGTTTATATGCATATTAAGCACAATTCCTGCGCAGTGACTAATCAGTACAGTATAATAATCATTCACATGCCTACACCATCAAGCCCTTGGGTATGTCGTTTACCCCTCCACCTTCGACCCATATATGATGGACAATACGCATGGTTGGTCAGTCTGTGCCATAATTTGGGGGGTGGGTGGGGGAGCGGTGGGGGTGGGAGGTGAAATGACTTTTGTTTAGATTGAAGTTTATTCAACCTTTCCTTTTCCACAACCCAATTTACCAATAGTGGGAAGCTTGAGGAGGGTGAACGGCATATCCATGCCCTTTGTTTCGGTGGCCTAAAAGCGTGAATGTATGAGTACTGGGATGGAGAGAGAGAGAGAGAGAGAGAGAGTAAGAGAGAGAGGGGGAAGCGAAAGACAAAGACACAGAGAGAGTGAGAGAGACGGACAGAGAGGGAGAAAGGGTGAGAGTGTGCGTCGTTATCATTGTACTCTACTGCTGATATGTTGACATGTTTAACCCCGATTATTATTGTACTCTGCTGTTCATACTGCTGATATTATAAATTATTGTGATGAGTTGACGGTAACATGGACTGAGGTTTGTGGCTCGGAGCTTATGTTCAACCGAGGCGCGAAACGTCGATGTTGAACATACATGTATGCTCCGAGCCGCAAACCTCAGACCATGTTACCGACAACTCATCACAGTAACGTATATGTTCCAATAAGACACTACCCATAGCCCAAAACTTACATCGTGAAACACGAGAGGCTTGTTTACTAAACTTGTGATCGTTAAAAGTTGCCTTGTTGAAGGCAACTTTTAACGATCACAGGTTTAGTAAATAAACCTATCGTGTATCCACGACGGCACTGGATAAATAATAAATAAACCAGATAAACTCATTCCATCTCAGTTCAAATCGTAAATCGGTTTTGTAATTTAAACAACGCTTCATCCGGAACACCGTCTGCTGCACGAGTGAAAAATCCAGAAAAATGAAGCGGCTTGCTGGTCACTCCGTTGGTGAAGCTATCACGAAACGGGCGACTTCATTTCAAATATTTCGCGTTGTGACGTCAGACGTTAATATTTGCCACTTGAACCGTAAACATAGAATATACTAAGCGAGCTCTCGTCCAATCAGAGGAGGGGGATTTTAGCCTTATTGGAACACGTTGGTATGTTTACCACGAGGCTGTGCTTTATTTATGTATTATTTGTCAGTTTTTCTTGTACTCCCATTCATTTGGGACAAACATGAGTTGAATAAATAAATCGAAGAAATTGTAGACCGATATTATTAGTCACACAGTTTGTTGGTGGCCTAATATGGTATATATGGTGCATATACCATATTAGGCCACCAACAAACTGTGTAACGAATATATCATACCGACTGCTGCATCGATGCACAGAACTAATAACAACAACGATCAAAATTAAATGAGAGAATTCTCACAATGTGTTCACGTGTCTTTGCCTTGTTACAATTTATGGGAGAATGCCTACAGGCACTCTCCCATAAATTGTAACAAGGCAAATTCATACAGTTTCATTTCGAAGGTTACATGACACACATCCACTGAATATGAAGCCTTTTAAGTTGCCTAACCTGCACTTCAGACCAAATACGGGCTTCCAACACTCAATCTTTCAACTTGAAGCGTTTATCGGCTGCCGCCATTTTGAATAATCAATGAACAAAGGGGAGATTACCCATAACTGTCAGCGTATATTGATGTTGACAGGCAGTATATGGTTTTATATGCAGTCTGCATGTGACGTCTTTGAACCAATGAAATTCCCAGATACTTGTAGGAGGTAAGATATATGAACATATAGGTACATTTTTTCTGATATCTCGGCATGTGTATTCTGGAGGCTTACGTCGCCGTTCATTTGCCTGACATTCATCGGTGTGGTTTAAATACATGCAATGTATCGATTCCAGGTATTAATGATTGGTCTCGGTGCATATTATTCTATTTGTGAATATGTCGTCATTGCCAACGGGGACACAAATGAATATGAGACACAGTTAGATATGTTTGTATCCCGAAAATACTACCTTCAAATTATGTATGACGTGAATTCAGTACATTTTACGTGCTCAATAAATGTTATAGGAGTAACAGCGCAACTAATTACCTGTGTATAATTTTGATCCAACAGTAAATAATAAGAAACAAAAAGAATAAACAGCTAACTCATTACGTTTTCCTGTAACGTAAAATGGTTGTACTTATTTTGATCCAAAAGATATCAATAAAAATTCTCTAAATAGACATGAATTTAATCAGACGAATGCGTCGTTTCATTCTTTCGAATCAAATATAGTGCAAAAATAAAGCTGCAAATAGATACAGGATTTGTCATTTTGATTATTCGTAAACAGGTTTGCGTTTCAAAAATCGAATCAACCTTTTATAGCCACGAAGCGACAAACGTTTGTTGTCCATGTGGAGGATCTTACGTGAGTCACCACTTGGCATCAAATTTTTGAAGAGAGTTAACTAAAATTTAACCGAGTCGAGGTTTAGGTTACAATACACTGTTTTTTTTTTTCCATTGGCGACAGTACAAATCTTTGGCCCTCTCCTGATCTCATCGAGCTGATTTAGTTTATGTAAATTTTTGAAAAAAGTATACTGAAAAAAATATAGGTCGCTATGTAACTTTTGCATTGAAATTTGGTGATTCCTGTACTCCCGTCCAGTTTTGCACTGAATTTATTTATTTATTGGTGTTCACCGTCACATACTTATGCACAATGGCTAATCGTGACCGTGACAATTTTACGGGTGGTGGAAGCCGGAGTACCGGAGAACCACCGAGCGTCGACGAGCAACTGTCAGCTCATCGAGATTCTAACTCTGTTCAAGCTCTGCTCAAGCAGGGTTACAGAAGTTGAAGACATGTGCACCATCGACGAGCAGTACGCCTTAGTACACGTCGTCATAGAGCCCCCTTATAGGCAACCTGGATAAAGTACATTGCCCAAGGACACAACGGGGGTCGTTCCGGACGGGGATCGAACTCGGGACATCTAGCATAGAAGTCCAACAGTCTCCCACTGAACCACCGCTCCCCCAGATAATTTGTACTGAATAAAATAGACATACTTTTACCTACCGCCACCCAGTTTTTATCTTCTCTCACACTTTTCAGAAGACAGTTATCACCAATATTTTATAATTTTTTCAAAGCATGCACTATAACATTTTCTTCACACTTTTAACTTCGGTTCATTTTTCACCAATCCGATAAATCAGGGAACTTTTATCCTCCATTAAAGGTTTGAGTGTAAACCGCAAGAGGCGCTATTTACATGAAAACAGTGTATTGTAATCTTTACCGACGCTAAGGTCGTCATATCCAATGGTAACAAATTTAGATTTTTTTTTATACCATCCTCGCCTATGTCACTACCTGTGAAAAACCTGTATGTGAAAGTTTAGCTTTTAACCCCACTAACTACGGCAGTTAAAAAAATGTACACCTTTTGTCGGAAGTTCATCCAACTTGACCTTTGGCATGACGCAATTTGCCAACTTCAATACATTCACACTTCTCGATGTTTCATTCAAACATACGACACTTTGCGGTACTATCTACTACGTGCAATGACAATTAAGTATATATTACCAACATTTAAATATTTAAAATAAAATTTAAGAATTGTTAATAATGATTTGACTGAAAAAGCAAGGTAAATTCAATCAACTTCGGAGATATGTCTAGCTGTCAATCAAATATTCACGTCACTGCCGGTAGTACCGCCCACCGGCGCAGATGGACACAAAACAAACCCGCGAGTGTGCGACAGAAAGTGTCGTTTTTCTCCATTTCAAGTGACAAAGTCGATTATTTATTGAGAGTACGGTATGAATAAAACAAATAGGTACTAAGGCTGGTAATCAGATTTAAACCACTCGTAGAATAAGGGTTTTAACTACTCGGCAAGCCGAGTGGTTAAAACCCTTATCCTTCTCTTGATTCAAATCTGATTACCTCCCCTAGTTTCTATTTATTCTATTTTTCACAAAATGTGTAATTTACCTTTTACCTAAGGTAACGGACAAAATCGCCAACCAACTTTCATTATTTTTTTTTTAATTTTTGCCATAAAAACCTAGCTTATGACCCCTCATTGGAACCAGCTCGTTCCAATAACAGGTGTTAAACTGTATCTTAGAGGTACAAATAAAAATATGTTTGCACACGCCGTCTGCTATAGCCGTAACAGGTGAACGGTTAATAAAATAAATGACTGCAAAAGAAGTGGAAATTAATTTAACTCCACAATGAATCGACAGGAACTCACTCTCAACGTTACTACATCACTTTGACTTCTAAAGTCGCATGTTTATTAGACGAGCTGCCGACGGTGTTTCCGAATTTCACTACTTCGTGTTTATGTGACAAAGTGTTCTGTAATTTTAGTCCCTCAACTACCACTAAACCTTCATATATGCGGGTGTACAAATATCCCCCCCCCCCCCCCCACCACCGAAAGATTTGAAACCTTGAGGGTTTTTTTAAACATAGTTCAAGACACGTGTTGAGGAAATCGCTTTTTTAAAACTTGTATGTTCCATTTAGTGAGAAAATAAACTCAGTCGTGACTTAGACTTAATGTCAATGATTATTATCATAAAAAACCAATATTGGGACAAATATTGGCCGACATTGCACATCGCACTCTGCAAATCAAGTCAACCCTCTACTGCGAACGCATATTGGACACTATTGACGAAAATAATTTTGCCTAAAACTCGACCTAAAACATCTCATTGAATTCGTACAAGGGTAAATTGTAGAATACAAATCCCGTGAGAATGAGCCAGGGCATCGGAAGAATTCCCAGTGTAGTGTACAAATATTCCACTCTTTTATAATCCAACATAAGCGTCTGTTCGGTTACAGAAATGAGCTCAGACAATAATTATTTTATTTGTTTTAAACGACTATTCCTGACAGTCGCCGTTTACAGCGAGTTTTATTGCTACCTCCGATATTTGCTGGGTTATCGTGGTGTATTTGTGCCAAGCTCTGGACTATGGTATAAAATCTACAATGATGTCACAGCAAGGGGTGTAGGGCACTCGAGCAGGCACTGATACGGAGTCTTTCAATTTATGAATATTTGAACTTTTTGGAGCTGCTCTGATTGCAGACATTGTGCACTCCGGGTAAGACATATACCAAGTAACATTTTGAATATCCAGTCAGCTGCACGTACTGAATTACCAGGAGTTTATATAGGGTTTGAGAATACAATTATAATCGGTAATCAGAAGAAGTAACATGCCATCGAGTGCGTTCGGCGAATCCACCAATATGTCTTGCTATATATGTTCCGTCTCAAATCCCGTTCCAACTCTCTCAATGGACAATCTTAAACTATGAAGTCCTCGCTCGAATTGACAGCCCCTTAGGCGCAATGAGTAAAATATCGAAACATGTAACTCTATTGATGTTTTGGTTGACATATTTTGTTCCAAGTGCAGCACGTTTACACAACTATTATAATATTAGAACGTTCCTTTTCATGTTCTATCGGTCGATAGTACCTGAGTTTGTGTGATTTCTGAAATAAAACCTGAAGCAGCGAAGCTGCTGAAGGTTTTATTTCAGAAATCACACAAACTCAGGTACTATCGACCGATAGAACATGAAAAGAAACGTTCTAATTATTTTATTATGCCGAACAAAATATGACTTTCATTGTTAAGCGTTAACTGCAACAAGCCATCGATCTTGTAACAACAATGTAGTCGAATCCAAAAACATGACGTCATTTCGAATGAATGACGTCTCTTCGAAAATGACTTGTCACAAGTGCCGTCGCTTTGAGAGTTTCTTTATCAACAAATGCCAATGTTAACAACTGCATCACGCTGTTCGTGTTATAATTCATTGTTAATGCTTGTGTGAAAAGTGATTTAAATTAATGGAATATAAATTCATGTTTCTCGGACAACAACAGTTGATAGAATTAAGCGGAGTGAAACACAAGTCATAACTGAGACTCATATTCAGGATTCACTGAAGTGGTGAACAACGCGTGAGTGAGTTTTTTAATATTTCTGATTCTTTTGAATGCATTGTTTGCAGTAAAAATTGAAAACACACCCACTAAAGGTGATATATTTGTTGGTAAGTTTGTGTCTACCGGTGTTGAAAAAGCTAAACGGACACGGAGCCAGCGTTTGGTGTTGAGAAATTCGACGCTGATCAATGGAAGTGGCGCTTACATTTTCTTCGTTCTCTTGTCTCCAGGGAAAAACGTTCTGATAGTACCCGTGTTTTGCCCCAAAACTCCAGTACTATGACTTTTAGAAGGTGTCATATTAACCAATCACGGCTGAAGTTACAAACGTGGGGCATAATAAAAGAATTTTACATATTAATTTGACAAGTTTTTACCGTTGGCGCTTCTCAATGTGTACCAACATCATCGTCTCATCAGTTTGTATTCTTGGCAATTCTACTCTGTTTATAAGAAGTAATGCATACAATTGGGTTTTTCTGCTGACAAACAATGGATATCTGAATAATCAAAATAATAACAAAACAAACAGATATCGAAACATGCGATTCTTTACTTCGCGGTTACAATTCTGAAAGGTCAACTTTAGTTTCCAATATAAATTCAATCGTTAGTGAAGATCACTTTCAACCACATTGCTTTGATAAAATAGTTTCACGTAAATCATGTCATATGGAATTGTTGTTCTTTGTAATTTAATTTGTGTTAAACACTAAACTAGAAGAGAGGTTATGAAGTCATCAACATGACAAAATTATATCTGCACACATGGCCTTTGACTTTAGGTTTACAAACTGACACAGGACGAATCGCCCTTTAGTTTGCATATTTTCCTCCAGACACCAAAAAAGCTTGGTTACTACACGTTAATTTGCTTTATATCCATCCAGCGGTCTCCACGTACATCGCAATTCGAACTTATTGGAATTTTATGATCTGTGTTTCAATATTTGCATTCAAAACATAGCCTATGACCCCCACATTGGAACGATCTCGTCTAGTTCGTTCCAGTGTATGTGTGTGTGTGTGGGGGGGGGGGGGGGGGGGGGCGGGGTCATAAGCTATGTTTTTGAAACAAAACAATTTCTTTTTAGTTATTCAACAACATTTTTAACCCTTTACCCAACGTAACGGCCAAAACCGGCCAGCGCTATTCTCAAAAATTGCCAATTAATTTTCATTATTTTTTTTCATTTTTTGTCTCAAAAACATAGGTTATGACCCCTCATTGGAACGAGCTCGTTGAGCTCGTTCCAATGAGGGGTCATAACCTATGTTTTTGAGACAAAAAAATGAAAAAAAATGAGTTATTCGAGAATTTTTTTGCATGTGTCGTCTGCTTTTCATGTTAGGTAAAGGGGGTTAAGTGGCGTAGACAAGTCGTGCAACAAAAATGGATGATGAATATGTTTCCGGCAGATTACATGAGTGAATGCAGTGAAGACATTGCAGCACAATGATTCGTTAATGTGGGCATATCTCATCCACTTCCTTTAGCCTATCAGCCACACTTTTACACGACCGCTCGTTCATGCATTGACGACTTTTCATGCAGTTTGTATTTAAATACGTTATATTAGTCATTTTCCAACACCGTCAGCCTTAACTCTCTGTACACCGATGTTGAAATATTGAAAATTCAACTTGCATTTTTCCGACGATGAAACTTGGAATTTAAGGTATTCAATCTTGTTTGACAGAATTTATTAAATTTGTTAAATTCTAATTGCCTTATGGGGAAAATGTGTTACTTGAAACTTCGTCATTTTGACATCGGAGTGCAGAGAGTGATTTGCTTAATGCTGATACACTTCCGTTAAGTTAGTTCAGTATTCCAATAACCTGCGAATTAATAAAGAGTAATCGCTTGACTGGATTGGTTACGTGAAATAATTCCTGAGTGTTGAGGAACGTTGTACAACACGAGAGCGCGAATGCGCACGAGTGTTTTACAATATAGTCCCTCGCCTCGAATGAATTATTTCACGTAACGAGTCCAGTCAAGCGATTACTCTGTTTATTACTTTTCATTACTAACGATAATTATATTATTTAACTCTTTATCTAACGTTACGGCCAGCGCTATTCTAAAAAAAAACGCCAGTAAATTTTCATTATTTTCTCATTTTTGTCTCTAAAACATAGATTATGACCCCTCATTGGAACGAGCTCGTCGAGCTCGTTCCAATGAGGGTTCATAACCTATGTTTTTGAGACAAATAATGAAAATAATAGCTGTTCAAGAATTGTTTTTCAAGTGTCGTCTTCTTTTCATGTTAGGTAAAGGGTTAAAAAAACAAAACAATGAAGTCCCCATTACATCCGTGGCAAAGCGTCTTCGTTTGCCCGCACGGATACATGACACAATTGTTGATTACATAATTCACTTGTGAAGTTATCATTCATAATCAAACGCGGAAATCCCCGAAAATCACACTTTGGAAAGTAATAAATATAAATAATGGAGGTATTAAAAAAGACGCATTCGACTGCATCGTCGGGGAGAGGTAGTACCTTTGTGAGAGGACCCAACCTCTCACACAGGTCCTCACCCGAGGGTTCAACCGACATCAGTCAAAGAGACCATTACGCCGCAACCGGTGACACCTGCCGAGTACCTGAACCCGTTCCTCCTTCAACACGAGTAGACATGTAGAAATTAATCATTTACAGCCAATGAGGGTCGAAAGGAGCTTGTTCCCTATACCGTCCCCGCGCGCCTTCGGCGCGTTAAACCATTCAATTCGAAGACGCATTCATAATAACTGCACACTGACAAAAAACAAAATCAAATTGCAGATTAAACATTAATGCATTTGTGGAATTGATGTTATTCAGATTATGTACATATTTATTTATTTTTATACCATGCTCGCCTATGTTACTACCTGTGGAAAGCCTGTATGTTAATTTTTAGCTCTTAACCCCACTATCGGTGTAAAACTTCTACTGCGGTTAAAAAAAAATTACACCTATAGTCGGAAGTTCATCTAACTTGACCTTTGACAAGACGCAATTTGCAGATTCAGTAAATTCACGTTTCGCGATGTTTCATTCAAAGATACAACGTTTTGCTGTACTATCTACTTCATGCAATGGCGTATTAAGTTTAAAATACCTACAATTAAATATTTAAAATACAATTTAAGAATTGTTAATAAAGATTTGACTAAAAAAGCCAGGTAAATTCAAACAACTTTGACGATGTGTCCAGTAGTAAATCAAGAATTCAAGTGTAGCCAGTGGTACTGCCCACTGGCGGAGATGTAAACAAAACAAACCAGTGTGTTTGCAATAGAGAGTGTCGATTTTTCTCGATTTTAAGTGACAAAGTCGACTATTTATTAGAAGCAGGGTACAAATAAGACAAATCGGTACTAGGGCCGGTAATCAGATTTAAACCACTCGAACAATAAGGGTTGTTTTAACCACTCGGCAAACCGAGTGGTTAAAACCCTTATCCCACTCGTGGCTTAAATCTGATTACCGGCCCTAGTACTGATTCATTCTATATATATTTTAAGTTTTTACCTCTGTGCTAATGTAACGTCTGGCTGTGTTATCTTCAAAATTACACTTATAACTCAATCAATAAATTTGCAATAAATTAACTTTTTCGAAAACTAATAGTGGTTGATCTCAATTGTCAAAGAATTATGTAATTGGGAGTTTTTGTTAAGAAGGTGGAGAGAGTTAACACCACGACGTAGCATTACAAAATAGTATATTCCATATTAGTCCAATGCCATGGAACAGGAGAGCCCATATTTGCTATGTGGGTGGAAATAATAAATAGTAAACATAACGCGAGTATATTCCACTGAGGTACCAAAAGCTATGTTTATGAGTCAGAAAAATGAAAATGATAAGCTGTTCAAGCTGCAGAAGGTATCACGGAACTAAATATTTTCCCATAGGCGACCATTATAACGTTCAGGCAAAAAACAATATGATCGCATCACTTTAACTTTGGCATTCAAATATCTTTGTCAAGTGTCGCCTTTCAGACAACTGTTTCTGACCCCAAAAGAATGGGGTCATGCAACAAATAAGGAGAAAAATTGACAGCAAGGGAAGTACCAGTCACGTGCACATATTTGTCAGGGAATTTCCCTACAAAAACACACCAAATGTAAATTGTATTTTTAGGTCCAAAAGTCATAAAATCACCCTCTTTTTTGTCTGGAATATTCATCAATAATGCAAGATGTCAATAGAATGCTTCAAACGTTTATTGAAACAATTTATTTTCCCAAGGCTGTTTATTTTTAGAGATTGCATCACTTCCGATTTCAAAGCGGGTATTTCTAATCCAAATATTTAGTTCAGTGATACCTATAATCATCCCCAGCCCTACTGAAGATACATTTTAGCACTTTCACGAGATAAAAAGAATCATTTCTGCATTAGAATCCAACTTTTGGCTTCTACTGGTTCAAAACATGGGAAATTTGCTCTTTTAAGGAAAATTGTCCAAACTGTGTCAAATGTGCTTAAAAACTGGCATTGCCTCCAAATTGGTTTTTCTAGCCCGTTACCTAATAAATTAGCTGAGAGGGATGAGAATTTATAGCTTTCTTTACTGCAAGTACCCATCAGTGCACTTTCACAACTTTTGTTTCAATTCCCAGACACCCATTCTGACCAAAAGAGTGAAATTGTAGAAAATATGTTTCCAAAGGGGATGAATCTGGGATTTGCAACAAGAATATAGTGATATTTGATGTCCAATGTATTTGTGTGTGTGTGTGGGGGGGGGGGGGGGGGGGGGAGATAGTCAGCTGCCAATTATTGAATATGCAAACACCGGTAAATGAAAAACAATGAAACAACTTGCCCGATGAAGAGACAGACAGATAGACAGACAGGAGATAGACAGACAGATAGAATTTCAGTCACACGTTTAGGAAGTCTACATTAGAGGACTGAATGACATACAATGAAAAATATAGTGGTGGAGCCGGGACAAGATAGTCAAATAGAAAAATAACTCAGTGGACCATGAGTGCTGCAGTCTTAAAGTAAATTATTAGTTCAGTGATACCAGAAGAGGCACCATGCTACAAAATTACCGGAAATACGGAGTTTTCTTTTTTTCAATCCTGCTCGAAATGTTCACTTTTATGATCAATCCCTTCCAGACAGACCGACCACGTTTAGTTGGCGAGACGCTGATGTGTTCAAGAGATCATTTTCTTACCAATAACCAAGCATTTTAGAACCTTTGGAAATTACAGAATAGCTTTCGTTGAATTTTATTCGGAGTTTCAGCCCATGTAAGCTTTTTTCCTCTGAGATTTAATTATTAATTATAAAAGACTGTAAGCCATGAAACCGAGTATCGGATGTCCAACAGACGGTTGTTTACAACAAAGTCAGTAATCAATTTTGTATTTTATAAACGTTTCAGTGACAATTTCTTTCAGATCCTCCTCACAAGTTCGTGTTCGTCTTTTTGTTGAAGTTTCGTAAACATTTACGTGCGCCGCGTTGGAGGGCGTAATTCTTTACTCGCTGCTGGCGGATATTCCTGCCCAACACAGAGTTTCTCTTGTCACAGAAATCATTATAATTTGGGCACATTCAATCGTATTTTCTCTCTGTAAATTGAATGGACTTTTTCACCTTTGCTTTTTTGTGTGTTAAATTTAGATTAATTTTTCATCAAATCTAGTCATGGCTGCTTTATGGCAGCCATGACTATATTTGATGAAAAATATCTTGAAAATACTCAGCGGGTTAAGAGTTAACGACATTACTTTGTCAAACTTTTCTCAAACTACGATTTGTGGATAAGAACCCCCGAGTAACTGTAAGGAATTGCTTGCTACATTGCTCTTCTTCCATTCTCCGGTTTGTTTAACCCTCCCAACCCAATATACAATAGTTTTTTGTGGATACATTCAAAACGCCCCTACTACATAATTTCCCTCCTCCGACATAATCCGTCCTCAACAAAATCCGTCTGAGAAAATTCCTTCCGGACAAAATTCCAACCCCAACACACACAAAAACCTCTTTCTATTCATCTTCTGGCTAGCAAGTAGCCAGGTACGGAAAACACCGAGACATTTTCAATTAATGAACAAGTGATTTGAAAAAATGTAGTCCGAGGTTTGTTTTACAAATTAATAAAGTTAAAAAAGTATAGAGTTAACCCTCTACATACTAATGTCTAAAAAATATAATTTTCAAGTTAAAAATGTTCCCATCATGCAACTGGCAATTAAACCAATTCAATCTTGTTTGACGGAGCTCAATGATCCTAAACTAATAGCGCAATCCCCGTCATTTCCGGTGGTATATTATAAGTTGTGGAATACTTTGTTGGCGGTTACGGTCTCGTACGAAGAGGTAGTACACCGAGCCCAATATTGTTTTTGCTGAACCTCATATGACACCGTATCCATCAACTAAGCCCGCCATAACGTAGCTATTTTACCCTCCGCTCACTTTTACAAGAACGTATTTGGAGACCGACTTTTCGAATTTGTTGTGTTTTCAGAGGGTACGTCAGCCTATCTCCCCGATACATCTTGTTCCAAACTGCCGAAACACCGAAACGTTTCTTGGTATAACTGATCGATTTTTACACTCGTGTTGTTTTTATTATAAACTAGGCATCTGCTTCGGGTGATGCAAGGATGCCCAATTCAGTTTTAACTTGAGTTATACATTATCGATCGGTTTATAAATAGCTCAGGGCTTCAATTAGCGGTGTAATATTTTGGCGTCGCACTCTGGGCGACGTGCATTTACTTGGAGGCAGACATATCTATTGGAAATGGCGATTACTCACCTCATATGGATCTACATGGGGGTGACTTCAGTTGCGAGGTGACAGTACATATTTCAGTTTAAACAAGTTATTTTACAGGTCCAGCACTGTGGCCACGAATGCGGAGAAAGAATTTCTCACGGATCGCGACTAAGTCGCGATGCGATCGAAATTACCCTTCCACTTTCTCCCCACAGCAACGTAGATCTCGTCCGTCGATGGCGTCGAAAAACATGCTAGAATGTTCAATCTGAGATGTTCCTTACCGCTGTTTTTCGTGATTTGGTCTGGATTTCCGCAGTATTTTATTCATTAAATCTCAACTAACATATGTATCACGATCTGATCGAGAATCCACTTTTGTGACCACAGTCCTGTAAAGTCGGAAAGGTAACTAATGTCTGGAGGGCAAGTCCTCTAAGGCGGATAGCACAGGTATAAACGATTGGTTAAACATGACTTTATACTTGTGTTACGCTCACGGTACAGCCGAGGGTGAAAGTGACCTTATACACCAATAAACAAATAATAATTGTTGAGGTATTCTATTAATTTTGAAAGGCTCTTCTTGAAGGTGATACAATAACTTTTTTGTCAAATACAATTTGTGTGTAGTACATTTTGACGCTAAATGAAACCAATCTTCATTTCCGCAAATTGACCACAATCACGGAGATAGCTGAATGGTCAAGAATTATTTTGAGCATTCCAAAGAAACATCGCACAGAAATAAACTACTTCAGAACAACTGGATATTAAAATAATGATATTTAGATTGGTACCTCATTCAGATACTTGATATTAGAAATCTAACTGTCGTTGCGGGTAATTTCGTCTCGTTTGGTGGCAATCATGCCTAATGTACGATCTATTAGTTTAATGTTTGCTCAGATAACGAAGCAGAAATTCAACGAAGTCAAGTCAAACACCATCAGACGAGATCAGATTGGGCCATCAGCTGAATCAATAAATTTACAATAAATTAATCTTCTTCATACGCGAATTGTGGTTGATCTCAATCGTCACAGGCTTTTGTAAATATGAGCTTTTTCTTGAGACAGTTAACCCTCTACGCCTTATAACAGCATTTGTAGACGCCATTATACAGTTAAAACTAGAAGTCCTGTCACGAACTGTGCGCTTATCTAGGCTTAATTACGCGTAGGAAATGCGCGCAATTGCCATATCAAATGGCATGTACTTCCGGGTTACCCGGAGGTCCATTAGCTGAAACATTGCTTGCGCACAGGCCATATGTACAGAATTTGATGGCCTTACTATGGTAATAACGCGTAGATTAACTCCCGGATCGACGTGCATTTTTGTGGGCATTTTATGACAGGACTTCTAGTTTTAAATGTAGTTATAGCAGACAAAGGACAGAGGCGCTGACTTTTGTTAAATGAGTTGTAATGATTTTTTTTAAATTGCAGGACTAGGGCTACAGGTTGAAAGAAGTAATTGGGCTGCGTGTTAATTCATTCAGCAGCCAGCAGATATTGTACAATTACGACTTACTTTGGTTCTGTGATGTTGAGTTTGAGGTTAAAAGCGAAATAAATTCTGATAATAACTCATTTTTGTGTATCTGCTCCGTGAAATATTACCGGAACACAGAAACGTAACATGCGTATCAAAATAAGTTGGTGGGTCAAATCCACTGGTCTCTCTACTCTAATCCCATTGTCTACAAGCAGATAATGGTGCCACACGCTGCAATCTTAGTGGAGGAGGGCGTGGGGAATTGTTTACGGGAACTTTTTTGAGATAGTTTACAGTTTTCGGACGATTTGCAATCACCGATTGCATTGATAAAAAAATATGATTTGATGTCAGCTAAAGACTTGTATGTTTTCATGTGCAACTTTTTCAGGGCAATACATAGAGGATATCTACGCTGTTTTAGTGAATATCGGGAATTATCTCTTGAGTGTGGACCTGAAAGTTTTTTTTTTTCCAAGGGACATTTTCCTGTGCAGTATTCAGCCCAATTCGACTACAAACAGTTTCTAGACAATAACAAATAGCTGTTGATTGTTCCACCAAGGCGACGTTCAAGGCGACGTCATGTGCCGAAGCGTAACGTCATTTAGGAAGCTACTGAAAAAATTCATCGTGTGGACCTGAAAATATTATTTTTCACTCGCTCAAGCGCTCGTGAAAAATAAAACTTTCAGGTCCACACTCGTGTGATAATATAAAAATAATGACTGGACTTGAGGGTAACAATATGGATTGTCTCCACGAGGGACCATTATCTCCCGAGGCGTTAGCCGAGGGAGATAGTGGTCCCGAGGGGAGACAATCCACATTGTTGACCTCAAGCTCAGTCATTATTATTTTTTTATTATACCGAATGAAGATTCCGCCTTGATACAATTATTTACGGATTATTGTCTCAGTCAAATATGGAAGAGGAACCAAAGTTCCTAACTTTCATTAGGAAAAGAAGTGAATGTCGAAATACTCAAAACAAACACAGTAAATTAGCTTTTCAATCGAAGGTCCTTATAGCGAATCATTTTGAATTACTCAGTTCTTTCACTGTCCTTATATTCTAGCAGTCCCTCTACTTCAGACTATATCGGCAAATCTTTCGGTAGACATTTTGCGTGTTTACGGTATTGCACAACGTGGAAGTCGTTTGGTTAAGAAACTACGTCATCACGCGCGCGTTCAACAATACTTTGGGTGTCTCCGCTGACGTTGTCGGGAATCTTCGGCTGAAGCGGCTAAAAATGCAAAAAATTATTGACCGGCATTATTCACCGCGGATGGAACATTGTAAAATGTTTAATGTGATTATATGGGAGATAAGCAAAAACATTTGTAGAAGAGGTATAATAATTCCAGATACTGAATTGATGATGCAGTTGGACTATTTCGTCAGTCGCTACTTAAATCCTGAGAGTCGGGACAAATTGGTTTACACCCCTTCCCCCACCAATCGGACATCTTGAGTGTCTACATGTTGTAACAGAGCGGCAAATTCATAATGACAAAATATTTTTTTTCAGTCTGAGATACCCATCCCTTGAATATAAAGGCTTTTGAGTGTGGAACCAGCAGGCCTCAGTGGTGCCCAAATGTGGGCTTCTAGCCTTTCGAATATCTCTACTTTTGCTGCCGATATTGTTTTGTTACTTGGCTGCATGAAACTGCGCAATACCGCTGTTGTTTGGCTTATTTTTGGCACACCGGAAAAAGATAGTCTCATTTTGTGTTTAAAATCCATAATAATCATGTCTCAAAGGAGGGTCATGTGACCACGAGCTATTGATTTTCGAGGCGGAAATTTTACAAACTCGAAGTATGGAGTTGGTGTATTTCAACAAACAATAACAATGATGTCTCACCCACTCTCTCTCTCTCTCTCTGTCTATCGCTTTTCCTCTTTCTCACTCTCTTTGCCTCTCTCTCCCTCTCTCTGTCTCTCTCTGTCTCTGTCTCTCTCTCTCACACACACACACACACACCTACACCACCCCCACACACACACCCACACACACACACACACACACACACGCACGCACACACACACACACAAACCCACACACCCACACACACCTCGCCCTTAACAGCTTCCCCCGCACACTCACTCACACACATATTCTCAGCCCAACATATACACACACTGAGAGAAATGCAGAGATGTTATTGGGGTCGCATAGGCTATACTTACTGTGGGCTTCCATTACTGGCATAACGTATTTATCAGGAGAGCATCGACTCTCATTTACAAGTTACGGTTTCGATATCGACGCCACAAAAGAGGGTTAACATAGAGATGGACAGAAGACATTAATAATTCAATAGAGTAATTATGTAGAGATGGCAGTAATTATGTTACTTGTCTAATACTGGTGAAAATGATCTGTAGCAGTTTCTTGTTGCAGTCTATAAATAGTAATTTGCTCTTGAGACTTGTCCATTCTAATTGCATCATGTTCACACAAAAGTGACTAGTCTGATCGAGTCCTAACACCTTTGGGTTTTTTCCCTCCACAACATCTTCAGAAACGAAAATACAGCTGTCGTGTCACCCCTCACACGTACTTTAATTGTTGACGCCTTCTCTAAAGACATAATAATTCTCTTCAAAAATATGTAAGTCAGAGGTACCGATTCTAAATTAAGACTGGTCCGGTGTGGAGTTATTATCTATGGGTTGTGTACCAAATGTCCAGTGTGTATCTTTTATATTTATCAGAGAGTAGACATTGTTGTCTCGGGGCATGAAGTATTATGAGGGATATATTTGTTGCAAATGGAGATAGCCCCACCTTTCTGTATGCATTCGCCAACACTAAGCAACTATGAGTTGCAGAAAAATCTTAGTTTGTTAGTTCGGTGCGTGGAATGGGACGAAGAGGATTTATTGATGGTGCACCAACTTGGGTGTGCTTTAAGACGTTTCTAAGCCATTTTATGAGTCGCTACTTTCTGTAAATAAAGCTGTAAGTTGAGGTTGGCAACAATTTGTTGAATTTTTTTTAACTTTGTTTATTGTAATATTGATGAGCCACGGTTTTACATATCTCTTTACATTCCAACGTGGCTAGGGAATAATAGAGTCCATTCTGTTATAAAGATTGTGCACATCATTTTGCTTTCCTGTATCTCTATTTCAGTTTAAAAATATATAGGGTGTGGGGGTAGGGTTGGGGTGTCTGTATTATATCTTACCTCCTACAAATATCTGGGAATTTCATTGGTTCAAAGAAGTCACATGCAGACTGCATATAAAATCATATACTGGCTGTCAACATCAATATACGCCCTTTGTTCATTGATTATTCAAAATGGCGGCAGCCGATAAACGCTTCAAGTTGACAGATTGAGTGTTGGAAGCCCATATTTGGTCTGAAGTGCAGGTTATGCAACTTAAAAGGCTTCATATTCTGTGGATGTGTGTCATGTTACCTTCGAAATGAAACTGTTTGGTATGTATGAAATTGCCTTGTGACAAGGCAAAAACACGTGAACACATTGTGAGAATTCTCTAATTTAATTTTGATTGCTGTTGTTATTAGTTCTGTGCAGCAGTCGGTAAGATATATTCGTTACACAGTTTGTTGGTGGCCTAATATGGTATATATGGTGTCAGTTCGCCCTCGTCCAATATGAAATTAACTGACACCATATATACCATATTAGGCCACCAACAAACTGTGTAACTAATAATATGTCTCGATGTGCACACTGCTGATACGAACAGAAAAAAAATTACCGAACATCCAAAGATGGAGAAAGCGCCGTTTTCTTATTTTTAAAGGGATTTGAACAGAGAATAATAGTCAATAACTTTAACCCTTTACCTAACATGAAAAGCAGACGACACTTGCAAAAAAAATTCTTGAATAACTAATTTTTTTCATTTTTTGTCTCAAAGACATAGGTTATGACCCCTCGTTTGAACGAGCTCGACGAGCTCGTTCCAACGAGGGGTCATAACCTATGTTTTTGAGACAAAAAATGAAAATATTTTGAAAATTAATTGGCGATTTTTGAGAATAGCGCTGGCCGGTTTTGGCCGTTACGTTGGGTAAAGGGTTAAACAGACTAGGAAAAAAATGTAAAAAAACAACATCTGTATTTGAAAACTACTGTGGCGTTGAAGAAGAGACCAACCTACTTCCCATCGCATTGTAACCTAGTACTAGTAAAACTCCATGAATAAAGTCCAAAATGTGTCAATTTTTCCCTTCCAAAGATAGGAATACCTGTCCTGTATGACAATAGTGTACACACTTGACGACTCATCACTCCAATGAGACACTGAAGTAACAGAGTATTACTTTTCTCTGTTCCGCAAGTTTGGACAAGCTCCAATAACACTCCACGCATTGTATTGGAATCCAAAAGGAGGTTCATACTCTGAATGCAAAGATGTCCACCAGACGCATCAAGAATCGGTCAAACTTCTCGTTACTGCCAACCATATACTCTCAGATCTGCAAACATGTTTTCGTTTCAACTTTCATTTTCTCGAAACAATAGAAGACACTTGAAGGATGCTGGACAGTTGAAGATAGACGAACAACATCAGACTCGCAATAGAGGATATAATATACGATGTACATTAAAATTCCTTGAAAGTTGAAAATTACGTTACTATACGTTACTTTTTAATGAATGCGAAGGATGCTTATATTCCATACATTACCCGTATTGTGTCGTTATTATATGGACAATACATCAAATGTATCTAACATAACCAAATGATAAACGATTTCGGCAAACTGTATTTGTATTTCAATATGGTAACGAATATATGGTATCACTGACATAACGAAAATTTGTTGCCAAATTGGTCAATGACAACAATGCAATATTTCACTCATAAAATCATTTTTACGGACATATCAATCCATAAAATCAATTCATATCTCAACGTATTTCCCGAAAGCGGCTGTGAATTCGACATGAACGTCAATTTTTAGAATCCTTTTATAATATTTGTACTTTCTGCAACGCACGATTGGTGACGCACGTTACACAAAGTTTTGACGACTACTATAATACACATCCTTACACGTTATGTACATTCATAAGGTTCTTTGCAATTCTGAAGTGTTGTCTGAATAATATTACATATTGCCTAACAGCTAGCGGAAGTGCAAAACGATAACGGAAAAACGGTCAGATGGCAGAAAAACACCTTTTGGTAGCCCTTTCTATATACTTTCTGCAAAATGGTGTATAGAAATTACCCCTCGTGAAAGATTGAGGCAGTGTCATTGAAAGCTCACAGTTTATTATTATAAAAATTGCCTCAGTTCTCTAACGCCCAGTGCGCTGGCCACGGTTGGTATACATATAGAATTTTCCCATAGCAGCAGCTTGGTGTACCAAATGTTCACACGAGTGGTGAAGTGCTGTTAACCGCGAGCCTTTGGCGCGTGGTTAACACCACTTCACCACGAGTGGTGAACATTGGTACACCAAGATACTTTGGGTATATTGTATTTATACCATGACCATCGAATTATCAAGAGTAGCTATTATTTTTCTCGATTTTACTGAACAGCAGACGTACATACGTGTAAATCTCTTTTTGTTTACTTGAGCATCGCTGGGCGGTACTTCCGCTCTCAATTTTATCGCCGAAGCGAAATGGAAAAAGAAAAGGAGACTTTTTCGTTTTGATAACATAATAACATACTATTTCGAATTTTGTGGGCTTTATTAACATAAGGCAATGCAAGTTTTTTTTTGGTATTTTATAAGGCAAACCCATTTTAAAACGTAATAAATAATTGCCGCTTTCATTTTACTCTTCGCGGGGCGACGTGCGGTAAATTTAGACAAGTGTGCATTCAGGTAGACGTCACCAAAGGTCAACTTGGATGTAGTTCTACTGTTGGTGTAAAATTTAACTAATGAAATTCCATTGCTGGTGTGTTCACCGCGGTTGGTATGTAAAGCTTCAATTTATGTAATAGGCTTTTCAAATATAGTACAATAGGTATCATGGTATAACTAGTTATCTGGTCTGGATGAACCGGAATGTTGTGAAGAAAGGAAGTTATGTAAACTAAGTGGCCTTTTCTAATCAGGTTGTGTTTGTCAGTATTGTCAGAGGAATGTTAACAAAAACACTTGCTGCACTAGCAGTGTTGATGATTTCTGATGTTTATTCGGTTCAATCTTAATTTCTGAGTGCTAATGACGACGAGTCAACGAATCCATTTGACAGCAGATCCTTTCTTTATTTTAACACTATTCCAATGGGGCTATAATCATTTTTTTTTCTTCTCCAAGCACAACTTACGTCACTCACGAGATCGATTTCACAAAATAGAAGTTTTATCCATTTCTCTTTTTCTGAAAACTGGACCAGAATGTAATGGGTCGGTGTCCGTATAATGTACCAGGGTCTCGTTGGAGTAGAAATTCTACTGACCCTGTTCCGCTCTGTACCTGTCCTCGGTAAGATTATGTAATGTATAGTAAGTTTCCTTTACTGAAAACAGCAACTGTTTGTCGTCCATTGGGTGCAACAAGGCACCATCGACAATGCTAAGGCATTGCAGATGGCGCCTTGTTGCCCTCAATAGACGATATATTCATTCCTCAAAATCTCTTGTAGAAGGCTTTTCAAGAATTAATATCAATGAATGATATCAATATTTAGACTCAGTCTGTCAGTTGACACATTTTCTCCGGCCTGCCTTCAGTGAGTGCTCCTCGGTCCCACTGTCCAAGTTACGTTGAAATGCCAACCAGTGGCAGTGGCTCGTCCAGTATCTCGCTAAAGTGGTGTCGGTTATCGTTCGCAAAATATATCGTTTAAACATAAAAGCGTTCAGTAAAAAATATCACCTTGGACAATAGTGGTTTTGTCCCCAAACACTTTGGTTTATAGCCCAACAGAATAGTCCAAACAAATGATCGCAACATATCAAAAGTTGTTATATACCTGACGCTATGTGAGCGTTTCATGCACTGCAGTGAAATAACAGATAAATTGTTTAGCCTGCCTTCATGATGAACCCTATGTTCTTGACATGTCACGCTCTGGCAGTGTCTGAAAGAAACAAGAACAGTATAATATTATATATTTTATTAGGTGAAATCAGTTTCATGAAAACTAATGCAGCTGTTTTGTTCATGGACCCCCTCCCGGCAACACAATCCCCAAAAGATATCCGCCATCAGAATATAATCACACCAAAGACAAATATTAAAAGGATATGGACACATTTTAAATCTCTAACAGCAGTTCAAAAGTAACTGAGTATGCTATATAAGTACCCAAGCTTATTACATCGAAACTGCGAACGAGGGGACATTCGAGTTGAGTTGTTGATTGATAAAGTGTCATGTTTCTGCATATATTGATTTTTCAGGGAAAATAAGATTGGGAACTGCTCGTAAATCTTCCAAAGTACACTTTTAAGATCGTTGAGAGAAAATATTTACTCTTACAGAAAAAAGTGAAACTTTATATTGCCAAAATGGAACGTTTCACCGGATGTTCTTACAGAGGGCGTCCCATCCTTTTAGTTGATGATGAATACATACAGCTCATGAATGGTGCATCTATTGTTTAGATCCTTCGATGATTTTAATTTCTTACCATACTTTTGCAGAACACTATTTATTCCATTAGATCCATTAATGATTTTAATCTCTTGTCATACGTTTGCATTTTTCCATCCACCAGCGACAAACGTTTGGAAATGTTTTCAATTTGGACTTTTCTGTTTCTTCCATTTGATTAACCCCTTCGCATTGATGTCAGAACATCACAATTTCAACCTGCAAATTTTACCCATAATGCAACTAGGAATTAGCCCATTGAGCTCTGTCAAACGAAATTAAACTGGTTAATTTATAGCTGTATTGTGGAGAAAATTCCCTGTTTGAAATTTTAGTATATTGAAATCAGTGTGAAGAGAGATAACAGAAACGTCTCAATTACTACGACTGTTTCAATAAAGATTCACTCTAGCTTACTACTTATATTGCTTAAACAGGAAGTGAAACTTCCAGGACTAACACCCCTCTTCCTCCACCCCAACCCCCTACACGTGAGCCAGACGGATGGGGCGGAAGACGTCAATCGAATCCTACACAAATCGGCTCAAAAACCACCCAAACTACACAATTTACACCCCAAAATTACACATTTTCTTGTGTTCAGTAATTCGGATTTCAAGTATACTATTGTACACGATTATTTTGATCTAATTACCACGGAAATGATTGTTGTTTGAACTATTTTAATGAGTATCCCTCAAATTCCAATGTTTGCTGATTTTATTGAATTGTTTAATGTTTACACCCCAAAATAACCATTTTCTCGTGATGGGATTAATGGGGATATTTCATATGTTATTTTTCATACTAATTCCTGCCCCAAAACAATACAAACATTTAGATAGGAATTTTTTGGCGGTTAGGGTACAATTTGACTATTTTTATTTTCTCGCGAAGAAATAAGTCATCAAAAACATAACTTCCCGTTGTGGGATTCTTGGGGATTTTAGTATGTTGTTATTTAGACATATATGCATCGTCTAAAAATCTTTTGCATAGAAATTTCTTGTGGGTTAAGTATCAGATTGATTGGACAACTTCAGACTAATGGCAGCATAAAAGACGAGTGCTGGAAGCAAGAAAAAAGAGTGAAACCTAAGTACATTTACGTCTTTCATATCCCATTTACATTTCACGTTGTTCTTAGTTATGGACATGGCGAAAGTATGTTTGTCAGGGGAGACGCCGGAAAACCAAATTCCCTTGCTATAATCCACCCATGCAATATGTTTTTCATTTTCTTTTATTACTATTTTGCAATTTACTTTTCTTTTTTTCTTTGTCTACGGGTGTATGGTTTCCAAATTTAGTGGAACTAAAATGCTGCAAGCCATTTTTTCAATTTTGTTAGGAGGTTTGAGAAACCATATTAATTAAAATTGTTTTTATTTTATTTGTTTCTTATTTCAAATGATAAATATTATAAATGCATATGAAATTTTGTGTACCAATATTTATACTTTTAAAAATGGTTTGATATTCGTTGAATAGAGATTATTAGGAAAATCAGTTAATGCTGTCTTACAAACATTTGTCATGCTTCTAATGCACTCTGGTAAACTTATTATGTTTATATCGTGTTTTACAGTTACGTTTGTATCAGGTTTTACATACAGTACGGCCGTCGTGGACTTGTCACTTTCCATGGACGCAATGATATTAGATTCCAAACACAAATTAAAGGAAGAGTCATCAAAAATTTAATTAATGAAGTACCGGGTGCAACCCGGTGCTTCATTAATTAAAATTTTGCAGTTGATGATTTCTATTATCTGGTAAACGCATGCGTGGACATCACAGCGCACGTGTGGGATACGACCAATCCACAGGACTGTTCTGTATGTTATCCCACAACGCTTAGTGAGGAGAGCCTTGGGTAGAATTAAAAAAAGACTATAACCCTTTATTAAACATAGCTTCTGACCCTCACCAAGCTCGTTGCAATGGGTGGCATAAGTTATGTTTTTGAGGCAAAGAAGATTAAAATTGTAGTTTTTCGAGATTTTTTTCTAGTTTCTACACATGCGTCGCCTGTTATTCGAGTTGCGTGAAAACGTTAAGAAGGGGGTTAAACTTTGCTTAGAGAACCGTGTATAGTATTCTTTTTGACCTGCGATGGAAATGAGTGTGTCACCTTAAACGTTGGACAAACCTGTAATATTGTCACTACACACTACAATTGAAGGAAAAAAATTCTGAAGTTTTGTATATTTATTCTACAATTTGGAGTTTTTTCTTATGTAAACATCAATCCAGCATATATAAAACTGCGAAAGAGTAATAGAATTATATTTTTAAATTGGCCTTTAGAGGAAAAATTCCGAGGTATCTTATCTCACAGCTTGGGAATATTTTTGACGGAGATATTTTGGTGAGGCGAAATAAAGATCTTCAGAGATGATAAAATAAGATAACAAAGTATGAAGAAAGTGTGTATGCTACAGTACAGACGCCGTGGATTGGTCGTAATCCACGCGTGGGCAGTGATGTTCACGCATGCGTTTACCAGGTAATAAAAATCATCATCGGCAAAATTTTAATTAATGAAGCACCGGGTTGTACCCGGTGCTTCATTAATTAAATGTTTGCTGATTATTCCTATAATTTGTTTTTGGAATCTAATATTATTGCGTCCGTGGAAATATTGCCCACCCGTGGAAAGTGACCAGTCCACGGCGGGCGTACTGTACATCGCAAAAAGGGTACTTATTAGAGTTCCGGGATTTAAAAATTGACTCGCGGTATGTTAATTAGCAGTTTATATCTGCCATCTTTTCTTTGATTTTTTAAGAGTTTTCATACACCGAGGTAAGAAGACGACTGTGACTGTCTAAGTTTCCATTAGGTCGATTCACCCCATCGTTCATTTTTCCTGGACAGAAAACGAAATTGTCATGTTGTGTACTAATTTTTTTAACAAATATGAAAGAGGGCAGAAGAAGATTAACCTATCTGTCAAAGACATTATATCCTTGGGTTGTTTCCGTTATGAGAATAAGTCTGGTCGATAAACTAATTAATTCTTCCGTCAACCGGAGATAGACAATTGACTTTTTTATATATTCCCTGTCAGCTGTGATAAGATCAGTACACGTGTAATATGAAGTCCGGAGATGATATATTATTTTTCTTAAAACTCTTTACCTAACACTAATAGAAGACAGCAAGTTCACTAAACCACAGAGGAGAGGGGGGGGGGGTGGGTTGGGGTTGGGTGGATTGTAGGCCCGCACTTTTTCAGAACGTGCTATTTTTTTATTAGAAATAATAAAATCAACCTGGAATAAAACTTTCATAACAACACCAGTTCACGACATTAACAAGTGAAAGTAAAACAAAATGTCCAAAACATACGATCATGCATTAACTGTGTTATTCCGTTTACCTGCACCTACTCATGACTTCGCTTGTTGCGTCGTCTCACACTGCGTAAAATCATCAAGCCGAATTATTAGGTGAGTGGAAAGTTTAATACATCTGTGTACTACTGTTGCTACTAAAGTAGCAATGGTAGAACAAAGTTGTTTTAAATATTTCACTTGCATCAAGTGAATGATTGCTAAGATAAAAATCACGCTGAAACAGAACCACGCTCACCCTCACAGGAGACATATACAAAAATGCGAAACAACAAATTTTCATTCTTTGCATCAAAAACACCCTGAGGCCAAGCCGAAGAGTGTATGAGTTCCCAAACCGATGTAAATGCCCATATACCCTGGAAAACACCACGATAATGAATTTATTTCCAAGAATTTTGGTGTGCTTAATACTTTAACACATTGTGGGCAAAAACTGATAGAACATTTGTACTTTGTAAGTTTCTTAATAAATAAAACCAGTCAAATATGGATGCCATTGGATCTGGCTCAATGAGCCAGTTCCACTGACATCCATATCTGTAATATTTTATTGCACATAAATATTAAATTTCCTGTATTTTTATATTTGTTCTAACAAAACTGAGCAGAAGGTATGAATTAATAATTAAAAATTGGTACCACTGTGTAAAAAAACCCACTGTGGATTACAAGTTACACCCTACCTCTCAGCCAATCAAAACGCAGTATTTTGTTTCATTTGGAAATAAATATATATATTATCATAACAAGTGATCCCGAGGTTTCAAAGGTTAAATTACACACGCTTTAAAAACTGTATAACGATATAGAAGGCTATCTTGATCTGTTTATTACGGTATGTGATATTCTAGATGAAATTGAATCTAACATCTTTGAATGCATTTAAAGAAATATGTACTCCAAACTTATGCATTAAAAATTTGAAGCAGTAATTTTTCCTCGAAAAACAAACTGAATAGATGACGTAAGACATCTTAGAATAAATTCAATATTGGGTGTATGCCGATCTTCATGAACCTGATATTCTTCGTCCACCGACATCTGGCATAACATAATGTATAGTGGGTGTGTATCACGATGCGATCGCGCACAGAGTTATGGCAACAAATAAAAAATAGTTCTTTGTGATTTCGCTTTTTTCTCATATCTGAAGGAAATGACATAAGACAAATGTTTCATCGAGACTGCATAAATGTAACACGAACGTTAGAAGAATTAATAAGGAGGCATATTTTTGTAAGTGCCACGTAACCTCGTAAAATCGGTAATTGTCAATCATAAAATTCACAGAAAGAATACACGATTATTATATATTTTGTTTTGTTCTGAATCGAAATATTCGCGCCAATGAAGAACAAAGTTAAACAAATGCAGACAAATATTTGTGAGTTTTGGTGAAAGTTTTCATTTGTAGCATAATCTTCTGTTTTCTAGAAAAGGTGGACTTATTCAAATGATAAAAATATTTTTAACTGGTATTCAAAACCTGTTCACATGGATGTCTTCTATTATCGTTTATTGGCACTCTCCAATAAATGAAAATGAGACAAATTTATAAGATAACGCATTTATCTTCTTAGAGAATGGGAATCATATCTCCCGAATATCAAGCCTTTTAAGCGTGGTACAAGGACTTCTGGGAAGAGACCAAATGTAGTCTTCTAGCAAACAGTCAGTTTAGGAAAGAAATACACTAACGGGCGTCCGGGGAAATTGTTCGGTACTGTTATACTAGAAAAAGAACAGGACGAATGCATTACGCTCACAGTTGTCAATCAGTTTCTAATTGAATAGTCCGTGTTTCATTTACACTTAACTCATCCAGCTGAAATACGATATATAAAGACTCAAGTCAGATTACTGCACATTTGAGCAATCGCCTGAAAAGCAATGCATTTTAAACGTGTTTTTGTCCAGCCATCGAATTGCAATGTCTTATCCTATAGCATTATACATGCGAGATATGTACAATAACTCCCCACTGGCTCGAGTGGCTAAATATTTTAAAACATGAACATTTTAAATCATGAGTATCTGAATAGTTTCATTCTACACAGTACAGTCTGCTGTATTTTGTCGAATTTATTTTCTGTTTCACAAAAGGATCAGCTATAATTTAAGCCTGTATTGCAAACACGGCTGTATGATTATACTGTATTTGACCCCCACCCGCCCCACTGGAGTGCGGTGGATCGGTGGCTACGGCATTGGACTTCAAACGGAACGGTCCAGGATTCGATCCCCGCCATTGGTGACAGCGTTGTGTCCTTGAGCAAGGCACTTAATCCCGTTTACATACGTGGGGCACGGTGGCTCTGTGTACTTTGGCGTACTGCACGTCGATGGTGCACATATCTTCAACGAATGAAAACCCTGCTTGTTTGGAGGTAGTACGTTGGGGAGTCTGACAGTTCTTCGTCGCTGGTATGTGGTTTCCTCCCGATACACCGACTTCTTCCACCCGCAAAACTGTCCGACAGGAAGTGACTCTGGCTATCGAAACAGGCACCCCAAAAAATTGATCCCCCAAACCTATTGTCGATCTTCGCCTACGAAATTTCCTTTTCTCGGAAAGGTATTCATGCCATGTGTTCGGGTTAAAAGTTGACCGAATCCAACCAACTCAATATACAGAATTTGTCACAGAAACTTCCGTCTATCATTAAAAATATGGTTCAAGTCAGCTCGGCGTAATACATTTCGGCGAGTACTTTCAATGAGGGATCGTAGGCAAGGTTTTGCACCAGAGAGAAAAAGTTTAGGTCTATACTAATAAGAAGTTGAGGCGCCCTGAAAAAGTGTTTCTGTGACTTTTTTTCGGGCAACCTTTTTCTCAGACAACCTTCTTCTGATTTTCTAGGAAGACAAAGGCAAGGCACCGCTGATAAATTATAACATTCAAAGTCACTTACGGGGTCAGCATCAAAGGACACTACAATTTACACGTTGGGTTTCTTCCATTAAATCGATGTAATACTGTGATGTAAGAGACTGCTAGAAAGGTTTCGAGGAGTGTATCACATCACCGCATCTCATCACAAAGTCCAAAGAATATTAAGTTCAAACATCTTCATAATACAGATTATGTGTCTGGACGGGTTATCGAATTAAAACCAGGAACAAAGCAACTATATTTATTTATTTATTTATTTATTTATTTATTGTTTTTTAAGGTCACATACTTATGCACAATGGCTAATCGTGGCCGTGACAATTTTACGGGTGGAAGAAGCCGGAGTACACGGAGAGAACCACCGAGCATCGACAAACAACTGTCAGCTCCTCAACATTCTAACTCTGTTCAAGCTCCGCCCAGTCAGGGTTATAGCGGTTGAAGACATGTGCACCATCGACGTGCAGTACGCCTCAGTACACGGCGTCATTGTGCCCCCATGTAGGCAACGGGATAAAGTGTCTTGCCCAAGGACACAACGCGGGTCGTCCCTGACGGGGATCGAACTCCGGACCTCTAGCACAGAAGTCATACACTCTACCACTGAGCCACCGTGCTCCAAAAGCAACTATAATTCCTTGCTGATGATCTGAGGTCAATTCATACGAACGAAAAATCGATTGCTCTGTATCATCGATATTGATCAGTAAGATCACTTGCGTAGCTGAGATTTAATTGAAGAATTTCGGGATGTAAATGTATTCATTTATTTTAGTGTAATTCGTGTTGTTTTCTTTCTGGTTTCTGTTACGTGATTTTATAATAAACATATTCAACTCGGATTTGTTTGCTTATAATTACGTACAAACTAGAAACCGTGTATTTTGTCTAAGGGGTGAATTTCGATTGTCTTGGCTGTCATACTCTGCCCCCCCCCCCCCAACACACCTAGTCATCTACGTCCTTCAATCGATGTTGAGACCAACTTCAGGTGAAAGTCATGTAAAATAACGTAATTTACCACCATCGCAATGTCCGTCGATATTCAGCCAAAATGTTGTCAAGAGAGTAACAAAGGGTGGATTTCGATTATTTTTGATATCGCACTTTTACATCACTAATGTCATTTCGGACCAACATTGCATTTTCCGTGTCTCGACCTCTCCTCCCAGTGTAACATTGAACTGTGGCAGTCAGTGGTAAAAAAGAACACCGGATAGGTGTCGAATGTCCCTAACATCGCACTGGAACATTACCAACGTTTATTATTTTTTTTCGATCAATTGTCCAATGAAACTTTTAAAGACCAACATATTCTGCGGTCGAACGGGAAATGGAAGCAAATCGTATATGGCTACAGGTAACACCCTACTTTCACAGATGTCTTCAAACCATCGCCGTGTCAATCGGAATATACGCGACTGTTATTGAAAAATACTATTCCTATTTTTCTTGAAAATTCAAAACTTTGTTGTCCTAATTCAATAACAGTCGACATCACCTCAATTATGCATGCTCCTATAATATGTTCGTTGGGGAAAGAGACACGATGGTTCAGATACGTTAGCTCTGAAACTAAATTTTCTGAAAATTTGTCACACACTTTCTTTGCAAGTGTAGGGCCATTATCACGTCAAACTGACCGATCTTTTAACAGCAGTTTGTAACTGAATACAGCATGTTGGTAATTGCTGTCTTACCTCCCGTGCCAGGTCGGTTATTTCCGTTAGAAGTAATGAACGTTGGATATCAGCATCATACGAGAGTAACTAATTTATACAGTCTTCATTCCATGTTCAAGATTTGCAAAAGAACTACGAATCTCGACATTGCATATGGTCGAATAAATCTGCTACCCGAGAAAACAACAGACCATCAGTTCAAATTGTTGTTTATGAACTTTTATGTATCCCTAACAAAGATCAAACTCTCAGGCCACCAGTCTAATTCGATAAGGAATCCGACATTGTTATCGGCTGTTTGTTTCCCCAGTTTCCGCGAAGTTTTCGTGCAAATTGCTGTTGATTTGATGTGATTTCCCTTTATTCGCAAAGACACAAAGATATTTTGTTGTGTTCCAGTTATAGATACTCCATTCAATAAATAGAGGATATGGAATGAGTGTTTTTCTCATATAATATTTATGAAACGAGTCTAAGAATTTTCCATTTTGGCGAGCCTCTGGCGAGCCCAAACGGAAAATTCGGACGAGGTTCATAAATATTATATGAGAAAACACTCATTTCATATTCTGTTTATCATATTACGCACACACGCACAAATTAGCCACTTATTTTGACTTTTTAACCCATCAGATAACTTGAGTTGCGGACGGCACTTGGAAAAAACATCCCCGTATAACTAAAAAATTTAATTTTTAGCTTCCAAAACATAGGTTATGCCCCCTCATTGGAACGAACTCGTTGAGCTCGTTCCAATGAGGGGTAATGACCTATGTTTTGGAAGCAAAAAGTAAAAATATAAAAAAAAATGAATGGCGTTTTTCTTGTAGGTATAAGATTAATACAATATAACCCACCCTAAATACGACCGATAACGTAAATTCTCCCTACTGGAATTATGCAAATGTGACCCAGTTGTATTTTGTTTAGCCAATCAAATTGTCCAGTTTTGAAATTGACCAATGAAGGCTCCCAACTTTAATTATGAAAATGTGGCCCAGTTGTATTTTGTTCAGCCAATCAAAATGTCTAGTTTTGAAATTGACCAATGAAACTGACGGAAGGCTTTATTTATCACTGATTAATATGAAAACAAAATATCAAATGTTTTAAAGTGAACAAAACACGGACGAGTCATATGATAAAACTATTTATTTCGCCTTGAAAACACCAAGATATTAACATAATTGGTGGAAGTCACGGCGTAATCATAACACAACAGCAGTGGTGAGTTTTCATTCATAACTATTTAGTTTACAGACATGTAGAACAGTATCGCAATGTCAGAAGAGATTCTCGATTAAGAAACATTTCCTGCGTCGATTCAAAGAAAATTATTGTTTGTTACTTTTAGATTCAATCATGTGGGATATGTAAGTTGGTCCGAGAAGCGAACTTAAATGTTCCAGGTGATTGAATCAAAACCATTGGCGATGGATTATTTAAGGGCTAGACTGGTTCCAGGCCAAAAAGCGTCGAATTCCATACACAATTTGACTGGTGGTTTAAGATCTTGAACGCAGATATGAAAAATAACTTATTTGAGCCCCTCCATCCTCCGACATACAATGGCATAATGTGTTGCTTTGCAGGGTTACTCGAATTGATGAGTTACAATTCACAGTAACCTTAACAGCGCCTTTTGCATCTCAACGTTTTGTATCACAACTGGATCCAGAACCGGAGGATTGCGGAAGTTCTACAATGACTGGGCGCACGCAGATTATTGTCTGACAACACAGCTCTAACAGGCGTATCAGCAGAACACATCGATTTGCCACTGTCAACACGCCGTTTATAAGGTTTTTTGACAAGATAAAGACAGAAATCGGTGAGGAGAATCAGAAGAAATGTAATCCTGTCGCCCTATAATTCTGGTACCCACCTCTAAAACGATTCGATGTCTTATTTGAGGTTAAAATATTTTTTAATTGGAACTGAATCATCCAAATGTACAGTGATATTGATCTAAAATTATTGCGTAATGCGCAACACTTCCGGTGAGATATTTTTCGCATGTCTATTGCAACAACATATATCGAAATGTAGAAAACAATCAACGTGATTTGCACCCAAAACTCTAAAAAGGCGTTTGTATCAGCCCCCCCCCCCCCCACCACCCCCTCCGTTCCGATTCCGTAGCAGGCACATTCAGTTTCCGATAAACACCGAACTATCACATATATCCATTGTTATTACGCATTAAACGATAGTTCCTGAAATTCGAAATTTTGACCAATTTCAACCCAATTTACACTGAAAAATGGGGGAAATGGGCTTTATGTAACGGGATTGTTAGATAAATGTATTATCATGGCCATGTGCTTGTCTTATAATATGTATCAGATTCTCGGTCATGTTTACAATTGGATCGGGCTCGTTGCGATCCGATTCCAAACACGACCTCCAATCTGATACAAATCACAGGTCATGCACATAGTCATGATACTGTACATATATTTGTTCGACGCGTGGTAATTTTTCGTTTGTAGAATCCTCCCTTTTTCCTTCTTGTTTCTGTTATATGTATAGTTCATATATATTGCATAGCGCCAAACTCACACAATTGATAGTAACACGCGAGACGACTTATACAAAACCCCACATTTCTAAGAACTCCACTCTGTCGAACACACCATTATCATACCTCATTCCTACCTGTCTCCACTCGTTTATAGAATGACGTGCCTCTTGAAATCAGACAAAATAACTCGCAGACGCATTTTAAGTCATATCTAAATAGAAATAAACGCGTTGTTCTATCCTACTTTTATGGGCACAGGTCGCGTCGAGCTCAAATCCTACATTGCCACCTGCGACTCAGCTGTAGCGGTCTGAACAGTGACTTATTTAATAATTTTGTCGCTGAATCATTCTCATGCAGCTGTGGAGCACGCGAAACCGTGGATCATTACTTCTTTCACTGCAATAGGTACGCGCAGACACGACAACAAACTCTCGGCAGCATCCAACACCACATTACCACTGATACCTTATTATACGGTAGTGAACATTATGGCCCGGAAATAAATAAATCTATCTTTGAGAAAGTTCACGAATTCATTCTTCTTACCAAACGTTTTGACTGAACAACCCACCCTTTTTTCCTCATTGCACAAATAGTTGTGGATCTCGATGTTTTCCGCGCGAAAACCTAGGCACTGGCCACTGTTTCCCTTGGGTCTTTCCAATTCTCGACTCTATCACAAAGTCTTTGTCCTCCTTCCGCACACTATAACCTCCATTATCTCTTTCTGATATCCAATTATTGTTTGTTTTTTTTTGTTTTGTTTTTTTTTTGTTAGCCTGTGCAAAAACCATGAATTCCCTGTACTGCTGATATCATCATATGTATATTTTCCTATTGACACAGCCCTGCATAAGCTATATAGCTTCCTGCTGAATCCATTTCCAATTTAGCTATGTACACAACAGCAATATATTTTGTATTCTTCTTTTGTTGTTTTTTGGAAATAAATATTGTTTAAACTAAACCCCCACATTTTTGTAGTTTAATCCCACAGATCAATGAAAGTTGTTTGGTCAAAGTGTTTGATTAAACATAGAAGGTTTTGGGGCCACATACAAGTCGACAAATGAGCGGATATCAGCTATGCATGCATCGGTTTAAAACATCATTACTGGGAATGTGTGGAGATGTCGGATTATGCAACATCTACACAACTGTGACCACAAAAGTGGATAAAGAATTTCAACAAGACTGTGACTGGGTCGCGATCCAGTCAAAATTTGTTATCCGTTTTCCTTCGCAAAGCTTTGCAGAATCTAAACTGTTGAAAAAGAAATGCAAAAGAACTGAATCCGAGATGTAATTTTCGTTTGTTTTTTATGCGATTTTGATTTTGCGGTGCCTTATTTACGAAATCGCGCTCCACTGGCGTTAGTGTGTAGCAATCTGATGGCAATACAATTGCGGAAGACGCCGTTTATTGTAACCATAGCACTGTGTGTTTATAGTTTTGCATCATGGAAAAGATGACGTTCAACGATAAGACGAGAAAATAACTAATATATGGTCAGTTGCGTCTGTAATAATTTAACTCTAAACTCTATAGGGATGTACTTTTAACCAATTGAACCTTAGAGTTTCCGGTTCAGGAACATGATACCCCATAACTTTACCAAGTGGGATGACTGTTCAGTGCAAGTATGGGGTACCAATCAATAGTTTTATTTTGGATCAATTCATTTGCACATTAAAAGACCTGATCATCCGGTAAATAATGCCCAAAATTACAGATATTATTTATGCACTGCACTCTGTCGGCAAATAAACATTGAGTAATTTTGGAAAAGTGACAAAATCGGAACCTTACTCTCCATTTTCAACTCAGGGAATAATACCACAGCTGTTGCGTTTCTTATTTTCCACGAACGGTAAAATAAGCAATGGAGGTAGAAGGAATATTAACCCTTTGAACTCTAGTGGTATCTTCCACGCCAGTTCAATGGAAACACTTGGAAGGGTCCATATTCATTATTGTGGTAGACCAATCAATATTTTTAACGTGCAGCCTCAGGGCTGCACGTTGAGAATATTGAATAGTCAACCACAGGTTATGAATATGGACTCCTCCAGTTTCTGTCATGGAATTGACTTGGAGGTTACCATTAGAGTTCAGTGGGTTAAGGTGATACGAAATTAGCAACAAATATAAGTATAAATAGATAGGCCTATTCTGTTCGGAGTAATATTCTATAAGACGGAACCCCCAGGAACAGTGTCTTAAACGGGTTAAGCGCATTTATTTATGAAAACTTGTACATTGGCTAATTAAATAGCTGGCATGAACCTGGTAATTATACAATATATTAATGAAAGTACAAAACTATTAGGTAACAGAAAGAAACAATTGTCAAAATTATCTTGTATTCCTAACTTTTCTTAATGCAACCCATCAAAGACACTTCAGTTCTGATCTGACTCTAATGTACCGACCACTAATGAGGCTCATTTGTGATCCGTTTACACATGCAAAACAACTAGACAGCTTCTGTACTCTGAATAACCTACAAGACCTCCCTATTGACTACGAAATTTACTATAATTTGTTCTGAATTCCCCAACGAACCTTGTCTTATAACGAAAACATACAAAAATATATCCTCGTGTAAATGGGAAATTTATCTTGATCAAAGAGATGTTGACAGCCCCTTGTATAGTTCATTACGTAGTCTAACATACTGTGGGAATCTATAACTCTGTGTAATATAGACTATGGTGGATTTCGTATAGGTGCCTGGGACTCTCAAATTTCGAATCGAATCGAATCCAAATCGACTCGGGCAGAGGATTTCCAATAGAATCTTATCTCGGATCGAATCGCACGGTCATTTTTGTAAATGTTGCACCTTTTAAAACCGTACGTATTGTCAGTGTCCGTTCACTCAAGTACTGTATCCATCGGCGAAGCTTCTGTTTGGACAAGCCCATCTTAAAAAGCGAATAGACTATGGCGGAATAAAAGTTGTTTCGGAAGCGGAACTTCATTGAGCTCGTCTTCTATTATAAAATCTGGAGAACATCTCAACCATTTGAAACTTTCCGAATCAGCGCATCGCAAATCGATACGAATCATTGGAACAACCGAATTTCGAAGCTTCGCACCGTCATAATTTCGTATTTTCGATAATCGGCAAACGTCAAGAGAAACGGTGTTATTAATACAGACGATTGTGACAAAGAATTCATCTGAAACTTCATGTAAATATCATTTTGAAAGCAGACACAAACGATGATAATAGTATACAATTGTATATCATTCGAGAGTTCTTCAGTCCTTTCCACTATTACATGAAAATAAATTGGGGTTATGACGACATGCTCCTAGACAAGGCGCCTCAAGCTCTCGGGCCACCAGTGCAATGCTATAAGAAATTCGACGCTATAATGGCCAAGAACCACTCTGGTCATCAAACAGGCCAACGACTATGTTTAGATTTACTCGTCTAGAATATTCCAGTTGGTTGGAAAAGCGAACCCATGATTCCATAATCCAGACAATTGAATCTGCAACGTTTCTCAAAGATGTATTTTCTGTAAATCAAAGATAGAAATGATGCTAAGTCAAGACGCGATTTGATCGACATTTTGATGACATTACAAGAAGAAATGAAGATTTACCACAGTCGTAGTTTTATGAATAAGCCGGGTAATTCCACAAATTAAACTCATATCTTGATGTTTTGAAGGAGAATTAAATACTCATTGATTACAATATCTTTATCTGTGGCACGGGAGAATACCTGCATATGTTTGTAAGAAAAGGGTCAGCGCATCACATCAACGAAGTTTCCACACGCAGTGGGTAAACATACAGCCCACGACAGACTCAAATTCAGAACAGAATTAAACTTGTGGCATGAGAGCAAGAAGTCGACCCTGGTTGTCGAAAGTGTCATTAAACTCCAAAACATAATGGCGACATGTACTATTTATTTTTAATCCTTTCGGCAATGGCGTGCTGGGTGGCATCGTCCCATACAATACCTTTCACGGCGAAATGGATGAATCTATTTTGCATTTGTGGAGTGGTTCGATAAAATGTAATCCAACAGCTGTGCAGATTTATTGTTCGTTATGTCGTCTGCTTTTCCACTATAATATTTTGTTGACGCAGTTTGAAAGGGTTAAACATTGTGCATGAACTTAAAATGTTTCGCACTTTGTAATATGTCACTGAATTCGAATGGTATTCCGACGCTTCCGTTATGTGTGAAATATCATGTTCATGTCTCTCCGATGGTGCGTTCCTCTATTTCAGCCACACATTCCCGTTTGATCGTTTTCCACAATCTATTTTGAAACAGCAAGAAACGGTAGCATGTTTTCTTGTCACCAAAATTTACATTTCATCAAAAACATGTCTTGTTTAAAAAACAAACTCGTAGGGTAAAGCTTGGATCGACAAAGAGAATGCCCATTCTGAATGACAACTTTCTGTACACGCCAATGTTAACGTCAGGTAGAGTGCCTGCTCATGTCGCTTCCGGGATTATTGTGTAGTTTTTTGCTGATAATCGGAATAAATCAGTCAAGAATATATTCAGCTCTATAGGAAAAGTGACATACTATACAGCTTTTTTACTTTCTTTTTATTTTAGTGAGTACGGTGGCTCATTGGTTGGCACACCAGACATCCGATCGAAAGGCTTCGGCACGATCCTGCTGGCGTAATCTGCGTTGTGTCCTTGGGCAAGACTCTTCATCCGGATTGTTCAAGTGGGAGCACCGTTGGACCGTGTACTAAAGGTTAAGTATGTTGGTGGCGCACACACTTTCAACGAATACTAACTCTGCTCGTGCCTAGCAACTAAGTTGTAGAGCCCAACAGTTATTCCCCGCAGCTCGATGGTTCTCTCGGGTATTACGGCTTCCTCCACCCGTAAAACTGTTAGGCTCGACATGACCCTGGCTTTTTAAAAAGTCGTTAACTGTTTACCCAACGCACAAAATATATCTTGCTTTTTCAGTCAAATTATTATTAACAATTCTTAAATTTTATTTTAAATATTTATTTGTAGGTATTTTGAACTTAATAAGTCATTGCACGTAGTAGGTAGTACCGCAAAATGTCATATGTGATTGTACTGAAGTTGGCAAATTCCGTTATGTCAAAGGTCAAGTTGGATGAACTTCCGACTATATGTGTACATTTTTTAACCGCAGTAGAAGCTTTACACCGGTAGTGGGGTTAAAAGATAAAATTTAACATACAGGCTTTTCACAGGTAGTAACATATGCGAGCATGGTATACATTATTTGGTTTCTTTGGTTTTGGAAAAAGTGGTACTCACATCTCATTAACGATCCATGTGATTCATGATTGAGGTAACTGTGAGCAGTTCGTGTGAGGACGTTTACCTTCTTATCTAACATAACGTTCATTTACGCGTTATATGCTATATTCTGGTTGTCATTTCTGAAAAAAATAAATAGAAAAACAAATCGCAAAAGCCTGTACACTATTCGATTGTTTACCTGAAAAATATGGCTTCTGACTTCCGGAAAGTTGTTCTATTAGATCCACCGTGATAATTAACATTATAGATATTTTCAGCTATCTTATAAGGCAGAATATATAGACACAAGTTCACTGCTCGGATTCGAGTATGAGTTTTATCCTCGAGTGGGGCGCGGTAACGCGTCGTGAAATAATTCACGCGGCCCAAGAGACGACAAAATCGTGCTAGAACCCGAGCAGTGAATTGTAGTATTTAATTTATGTTCTCCTTATTTGTTTCCCCAAAACAACCCCTTTGTAATTAGCCCGTCATCGCTGAAAGTGGAATACGATGCTGGGAGTGGAATACCATTTTCGGGGAGTGAAACGAATGAAAATGAAATAAAATACATTGTTATATAAATTCTTCTGTCGTCTTCCAGTCGCACACAAACAATCCATTAATAATGTAGTTTGCAAATTGAAATTAGAATAAAAACTCATCCCATTCATTTCCAATTGGTAACCTTGTTTACTTCTTTGAAGGACCTATAACGCACATGTATCTCATATTCTACTGACAGAAATTAAATTTCAGATCCTATGAGCAGAAAAACAGAAATGCCATCTGTTAGAGAGAGCATTTTGGCAATCTTTAATAGAGTGTGAGAAAATAATTTATAACCCGATATACAATTCTTCGGGATTGTAATAGATTTGGAGTTTATATAAGGAATGCTTATTTGTTTCTGTCTATTTCTTGAGTTATGAACCCCAAAAAGAAAGGCCAAACCCTGTAATTAAACGTGAGGGGCAATAAATTTAAACACTCTCTACTTTGCGGAGTTAAAATAAAAATCAGGTCGCATCACGCGATGCCATAGTTTTTTTTAAAATTCTATTTGAAATAACGATACATTTCACTGAAACATGTTCTTGTGTCATTAAACAATTTATTGACCAATGAATATTGCGTAAGTTAAAAGGAACGTTATATGCCACACCCATACAAAACTTCAATCTCCTTTTCCCCTTGACGCGAGGATGCTGTCATTCAAAGCAACACTGAATTAAATTTATGTCTGAGTTTGACCATTTCCTGAGCAACTGAAAACACAGTTTGTAAATGTGGAGTTCGATACAAACGCAGATGACATGAAGTTGGTTGAACTTTTTCTCAGAATGTGTTCATTCAGGCTATTTGGATATTGGAAAGTTTTGCTAGAGTGAGTTTCGTTTGTGGATTCTTATGACCGGCCGTTGTTTATGTTTGATTTGGGTAAAACGATGAACGCAGACGATCATCTATCGCGTACAAACAAATTGAACATGGAACATGATACGGATTTCATTGTTTAATAAATTTTATTTGGAAAGTCTTTTTAATATGATGAGATAAACATTAATTACTTTTCATGTTGAAACAATAGGAGCGCGCAGGGGTTCTTTTCCATTCACACAGTGCAGCGTAAATTTTAAGACAGACATTGGAGGCGTGGTTTAGGGCGGGCATAAATGCGGGTTTTTTGTTCATTGTGTTATGAAAAGAAAAAAAAAAAACGAAATACTTTAGCCAATCATTTTGCCTGAAAATGCATGAACAGAAAAAATTTAATTAACCATGACTGATCATTTCAAACTGAGCTGTTGTATTGATCCAGCTCTGGAAATGAAAATCGGAATAAACTAAAAAAATGTGAAGCCTGATTGTTCGTTACATCCTTGGGGAAGTTTAATCCAGGTTACTCTTTGTCCACAGACTTTTTGGGGACTTTTTGTCACTCGGTCATTTTTACGTGCTCTGTGAATTATACTTGTAGAGTAGCCATGCTAGACTCTGATATCCCACTGATGTTTGTTTTTTCCAATAAGACCGGCGCTTTAGGAAGAAAATGTTCTTCAATATTGAGAATTATCCACGAAGATTGATGTACAGCTTCACCCCAAGCGATAGACGAATGTCTTTACTAAGATTCGCAACACTCTTGCCATTTAGATAAGAACACATGACTGAAATTTATCAAAGAAATGATTTTCCTGAAATGACTTACTTTATAGAACTGGTCGATATCTTGGAAGAAAGTTGTGCGTCTGAAGGAAATCTGTTTTCTTCAACGAGCTTTCAGTAATTGTTCAATGTACTATATTCGACTCAAACTGATTAAAGTATCCTAATAAATTGAAGTAAGCGACGTTGAAAGTACACAAAAGTGGAATCTTCAGGATGAACGTATGTGGAGACATGGCAATATGTATCCGCGTCTCACTATATACTTGTGTCATTAAATAATTGCATTTGCAAAGTAAGATAACTTATATGCATTAGCCCCTTCGCTTTACACATTTGAGAAATCTAACAAATGGAGATGACCAAATTATTTCCTATTGAAGAAAGGAGTTAGTTCCTACAGTTGCCGACCTGGGGTCAATACTATAGAACTTTTACAACTGTACTTTCTATTCATGACTTTAATTGGGTTGAAATGAATCATTAGCATTTTCAAAGATATGGCAATTTGCCAGTTGGCAAATTGTCATATCTTTTAAAATGCTATGATTGATTTTAGTCAGTTATATTAATAAGTAAAAAATACAATTCTAGAAAAAGCAATTGGAAACGTTTCATAGTATTGGCTCCCTCCTATTCAAATATGCGTATATCATGTGTGTAAGTAAACAAGTAAAGATGCAAATTTTTCTCACCCACCATCGCCGAGAAAGATGTGTCCAACAGAAGGAGTATGTGTATCTTATACGAGTATCTACATGCATTAACGAAGAGGGTTACAACAATTTCCGTATTCTCTGTTAATGTTAAACCACATACACACCGAAATGAGATACGCTTTTGGCTATAAAGGAAGTTCCAGATTCTAGAAGTCAGGTATTATCATTGATGGAACAATTTGAGAGCAGGTTTCCGATTATTTTATTGTTTAAAGATATTTTATTTGCTCATACATTTGGAAAAGGGAATGGCAAACAATAACTCTTGCTTTGAACTTAGGCGCTCTGCTCTCTCCGTGCATATTGTCAGATAATGTCGACATGGAAGCAAGTGACCTTACTATAATGGTAATGGTCGATTTGAAACCGAAGATAGACAAGATAGAAAAAAATATGGAAACAAAACAGAATGAAAATACATTTATTCCATAATTAATGTCCACTTGATCTGCTTTCAACGTATACGATCATATCGTCTATTGGTACATTCAAGGAACAATCTTGTGTAAGACCATCATTTGCTAACGGACGTATCCAATTTGCCTAAATCACAAAAAGCTCCATTTAAATTTCGTTTTTCTCTTAAATGTTTGCCTTCTGAACGTAGCATACGTTTTCTTATTAGGACACCATCATTTCATCAAGGGGAGATAGGAAATGCGCTGAAGGCAAAACACGATTTTTTTTTAAATATTCAAGAATATAATTGTTTTTTTTTTCCTTAGGCAAATGACGTTTTCCTGTGTTGAGAAACGGTGAAGTTTTTGCATCGAATTATACTTAGTTCTCCAAAAATACAGAATTTACGAATCATTTCTATATAAATAAGAATATGTCAAAACTCTTTTGTGTTCATATTTACTTACTGGGTAGGGACCTTAAAATGGCTACCCCCAGTGCGGGGTGAGACACTGCCAAACTCTTTTCGGCATTCTAGAAGAACGAGGCCACGAAGTTGCCGCTATGGAGGTCGTCCACAAACCCTTGCCGCTGAGCCAACGATAGGCGTTAATACGCGTTCTAGAACTTACTCGCCAATCCTTGTAAAATGAATGGCTTAAACTAACCGGTCGCCGACCACTTATATTCCCAACCCATTCTTATGAGACAATGCGATGCCGTTAGAAGAAATTATTTCGAGTTTCACCCCTTTTAGAAATGCGATAAAATCCCGATTAAATACTCATTGCGTATAATTTGGATGACAACAGTGCATTACATTCGACAGAAAAATATTATTCATATCTGTTGTTTAACCCTTTACCTAACGAATCGCCCGTATCTGCCGCGTAATATGCAAATTGAACAGTTGGAAAAATTAATTTTTTCAAAATATTTCAACAAAACCATATCATGTGACCCCTCATTGGAACGAGCTCATTGAGCTCGTTCCAAAGAGGGGTCACATGATATGGTTTTGTTGAAATCTTTTGAAAAATTTGTAAAAAATTTATTTAAAATAATAACTTTTGATATCGTCTGCGTTGGGTAAAGGGTTAAACTGTTTTGCCCGGATCACCATTGTTGAAATCAGTTGTGCTTTTCCGGGAAACGGGTGGAACGTAGCACCCGCCGACCCCACCACCACAACCACATCTGTTTGAGTGGAGACGGCGTTCCTCTCAGTTTTGAAAGATGACGTGGCTTGATCGTGACGAATATCTAACGCAGTGAGCACTCACTCGTCTTGCTGGACGCTCTGAACCCATTCAGCTCTGTGCAACTCGAGCAGCCTCGCATCGTCAACAATACCGACTTCGTTTGAAAAGCTTTGAGTATTAAATTTCAAAATTTCTGCGGAGGTGGACTCCCGGATCCCCACTTGCAAAGGGGGACACTCCTTCTCGGGCTCTCCCCAACGACATGTCCGCGTCGACCATCGCTGCGCATTAAGAGGCCGTTCGAAACGGGCATCCAACGCGCGGCTATGGCCCATGGGCACCTGAGCGTTTCCCTCACTCCTTAACTTCGAGAAGCATCACTGATTGAAACCATAACTTACTCGTTTCTCTTGCTATCAACAACCGTTTCAAATAAAACTTCAAGAGTGATGTGTTTCGGCGATGGCCGTTCTCAACTTGATAAGATTATGTCCAGCACGACACCGTGTTACTCATTAACTCAGTTAATCAAAGTACGGATCGTTGGGATGTCAGTACACGGTTGTTTTAAACGGACAGTTGACGTTGATGCACACGAAAACACACTCCAATTATTTCTAGCAAACAGAAATAATAACCTCAGATGCCAGCGTTCCATCCTGGGATTGTGCAGTTTGGATAAAGTAAACAAATGGTCTGAGGGAATATAAATTCTCACTGAGACTATTAATTCTAACAATGTGGTGTGTGTGTGTTTGAATACAGTTACTGGTCATAAACTAATCACTAAAATCACGACTTCTCAAGCGTTTCTCCTGCGGAGGCTCTCTAGATGGTGGGATAGGGTGTGTGTGACACCCTCCCAATAATTTTACAGTCAAGACATTTTCGTCTTAGATATTGATTCGCACTTGCTAGTAATAATTACATTCTTAACGGACTAAACTTGATAATTAGACTAATATAACACACCCTGTCGTCAGGGGGTGGGATGAGGTTCTCGAGTTGCCGACTTCTATTGTTTTTTAAGTAGGAGTCAGTGATGCATGTTGATTTTTAAAACGACATTTGTTGTGGAAGTTTAAGACTGATTAGTGTTATAGCCCAGTTCTAATTATTTATTTATTGGTTAAGGTCACATATTTCTGCACAACGGCTAACCATGACCGTGACAGTTTTACGGGTAAAGGAAGCCGGAGTACCCGGAGAGAACCACCGAGCAACTGTCAGCTCCCCAACATACCAACTCCACACAAGTAGGGTTAGCATTGGTTGAAGACAGGTGCACTATTGACATGCAGTACGCCTTAGTACACAACGTCACCGTGCCCCCACGGGGCAGCCTGCACCTCTACCTACTGAGCCACCGCGCCCCCAGCCCAGTTCTAATAAGTACAATAAATTATACGAAGAAACTTCATTGATAAAGGTTTCATTAATATATATGCAGACATAAGGCCGTAAAAGGCAATACCTAGATTATTACCGGAATTTATTATAAATTTGGACGGAAGGGAAGATTTTATTTTTTATTATTTATTTTCTGTGAAACAAACGGTGGTGCTAAATTATTCTCGGTCGTCAAAATTTTGTTCATTTGTTTTTGGCTTGTTTTAATATATGGGAGAGTGCCTATAGGCACTCTCCCATAAATTGTAACAAGTTAAATGAACACATAAAAATGCATAAATAATATGAAGAACATGGGTAGACTGTTAAGCCTCTAAGTTGTGTTACCTGAACTCCAGAATACAGCGCAAACTAACTTCACGCGTTACTAAATAGTAATTATTGGAAGCAGTACATTGTTCACTTATTTAAAACAGACTATAGTTACACTTGCGGGCAAACCGAGAAAATATTTAAATAGCTTGCGGGCAGATCGAGAATTTTTAAAATTCGGACAGCCGGCAAAGCGAGACACACCCAGTCGTCATACCAACTGGAGGTAAGTAGTACTCGATTCTGCCTGTTCGTAATCCAACATGACCAATTTGGAGAATCATTATGATGCGTGTTAATTTCATACGAAGTTACGTTACGACTACTACATGTGTATTTTATTTATCCACAATTAAATTATCAACACGTCGTGAGTTTTTTAACGAAAATCCAGAGGGTCTGATATTCCAACTACATCATCGAGGCATGCTTTCTGTGAAGGCAAGCCTTGACGGTGTAGTTGGAAAATGTTATCTGTCTGGAAATGAATATTTACAATCGGAACAAATCCGGTTTACCCCCCCCCCCCCCCACCACCACCACCACCACTCGCCCAATCGGTCATTTTCGGAACACCCTGTGCTTTTCTTTTCCTTTTCAACCCCAACCCCCTTGAAAATGTTTGAACGCTCTTTAATAATCACTTCAAAATTCACTAATACTTTGAGAAAAGTGTCACGTGCGTGTTGACGTCATATCAAGCATCGACACGGCTCATTGCGATTTGGCGTAAATGACAAAGATGGTTGAAGAATTTACCGCAAAAAAGCTCAAAGAGAGTCAATCTGATTATGTTATCTCCTTACAGTATGCACATTGTGAAATAGTGTTGAAAATACCTTATGCAACTGTATAACTCGGTTTACTGCAATAAAACGTAGTATTTTTTAACTCCTACATCTCCGGGACAAAATTAACACTTAAGTCTCCGTGCAACTATAAAATGCTCCTATCTGGGGCGCGGATTTTCAGTGGTTACGGTATTGGTCTTCACCCCGAAAGGGTCATGGTTCGATCCCCTCCAGGGGGTAACTGCGTTGGGCAAGGCACTTAATCCTGATTGCCCACGTGTGGGGGAGGGAGTTGTGGCGCAGTGAACTAAGGCGCACTGTACGTCGATGGTGCACTTGTCATCAACCAATGCTAACCCTGCCTGTGCGGAGTTAGTACGCTGTGGAGTCTGGTAGTTGCTCGCCACTGCTCTGTGGTCCTCTTCGGCTACTCAGGCTTCCTCCACCCATAACACAGTCTGTTGGCTGTCAAAAGTGTCGTTAAATCCCATAAAAAATGCCGCTATCCTATATTGGTTTGAAAAAACAATCACAAAGTGTATTCTTCCTTGAGAACTGAACTAAAAGGCTTCATTCATCTGGATATAGACAGAACGCGATGTGTGTTTAAATCGGTGGTGTTTTACATAACTCGTTGGAATGGCATAGTCATATTTCGCTCGAGCCGTAGGCAGTTTCGCAGTTTCTCTTCGGCTGGTACCCATTCACGCCTATTCATTTTGGTAGCTATTACTGTTAGTAAAAATATAAGTACAAATATCTGCAGATTTGCAAAACAGCGCGGAGAAACATGTTTAAAAGAAGTTCGAAGCATGTCAAGATATAGGAAGATTTACCGAAATAATGTTGACCAATTTAGATATAACGGATCCACAAAACGAGACAGCCACGGGACTGGGTTAATGTTCTGGTTGGAAATGATTGGGTTGTTTTTAAAATATTATCTTATTTTTGGTTAACTAATTTTTTATGAATCGACTTTATTTTGATTTGGACGTTTTCATTTTCACACAATGCGACAGATTGTCGATAATTATATAACGAAATTTGGAAACCTTTAGACTATTCCGTTAAATACAAGGGTTTAAAGTTGAATGGATGTGTAATAAAATGCTTTATATCAATGTTGGCTGCCTTTGCAAGCGGCCAACAACTATGTAGAAACATTGCTAAGTCATCTGTAGCTGTGTAAGTGTAAACAAGATAGTACATATCGTAAAAGGTAATCTGAGGTTTTAACCCTTTACCTAACATGAAAAGCAGACGACACTTGCAAACAAAATTCTTGAAGAACTAATTTGTTTTCATTTTTTGTCTCAGAAACATAGGTTATGACCCCTCTATGGAACGAGCTCGGCGAGCTCGTTCCGAAGAGGGGTCATAACCTATGTTTTTGAAACAAAAAATGAAAAATATATTAAAAATTAATTGGCGATTTTTGTGAACAGCACTGGCCGTTTTTGGCCGTTACGTTGGGTAAAGTTTTAAGAGATAACAGGGCATCGGTTTTTTTCTAAAATACATGACACATGCTTGGAAGATTATTTGCGTAAATATTCTCACCCATCAAATAATTTTTACAACGGTGTGTAATGGGTGTTAGACAAGTTATTAATAACAATCACGACACACTGGAACCGCACATCAGATTCAAAATTTCTACTGATGAATACGATTAAGAATTCCATAATCATTGTATGTTTTTTTTAAATAATACAGGGGAATGTTGAAATCTCGAAACAAACATAAACACAGCCGCATGTGTTAGAAATCACTGCTCACCGCTATGAAAGATTCGTTCACAGTTCCAAATCGAAATTGCCTCATGTAACTTCTTTACCGTTCGCTAGAGGATTTGAAAGGTTCTTGGATTGGCTGAGGCAGATGCTGCATTTTCCTAATTTTCAATAACGCGGAGTTTAATTGATTTTTGTGAAGTGCAATAAATGGTGACGCATGTGCGTTTGGACAAACAAGCAGCTTTTATGTTTTGATCGTAAGATTTTCTTCCGGGTACTCCGGCTTCCCCCACTAATAAAACTGTCCGACACGAGGAGAGCCTGGCTGTCGAAAGTGTCGTTACCCCCCCCCCCCCCCCAAATAAATAAATATGATCTTCTGTAGACGAAGGCCGTATTTCTGCCCCTATATCAACCTCTCTCGATTTCTTGTCTGTTCCGGCGGTCTTTTATTGTCTGCTTTGTAATTGAATTTTACCTCTATCTCTGTCCAAAACCGACCGAGACTCTTTTCAACGTTGATTACTGTGTTACATTTCAGATTCAGATTCAGATTCAGATTCTTTATTCACGGTACACATACATGTAAAATGGTTACAAATAAACATATTGCACAATGTAATGAGAAGTATACGGTGGGAAGTGGCTTAGCCAGATTGGCTGTCTACCTGCCACCCCCTGGAAGAAGATGGGGTGATTGCAAACAGACTGTGACTGAATGAATGAACTGAGAGCCAATTATGTGACACATGATGGAGAATGACGATCGAATCATTACTTTTCTGTGATTAGAGTATTAGTGTTTCATTATCGCCAGCGGAAAGACGGTGATTCAAGGTAGGCAAGAAGCAACCTGCCTATAGGATTCCCTCCACTACTTATCATAACACATGAGGGCGGCAACAAGTCCCATTGTGAAGTTCGTATCGTTTAGACTGCGACAAGGAGGTTGGTCATGATGTTTGGGCGTGGTGTCTACGTTAGCTGCATCATCATCGTAGGATGACGAATGTTATGATTTATTTGTTTAGACTTTTATTTGCAAGTTCTTACTTGTATCCATATAGTATTTTACATAGCACCACTGTAAGGAGGAAGCGCGACAGGTTGCACAAGACGAGGATTCCGGATTTAGACGCGGACCACGACTTTGACAATTTACGAAGTTTACGAAGTGCAATCAGGGCAGTAGGGATTGTTGCAGTTGACATAACTGGAATATGAGGAAATGAATGTGGAAGTTAACTTGTTCTTAAGCATGCTTCTGTCGCTAATATTTCGAGTTGTGTCGTCCAGAGCATTCCATAGTTTCGGGAAGGAGTATAAAGGAAATTTATCCAGAGTTTGGGTCCGTGTTTTTTCTATGTATAGGCGGCCTGACTGTCTAGTTCTCCTAGCAGATGGATTTAATGTTTCAGGGAGGCCATTCCATATATCTATCTATTTCTCTGATTAAAAGGAATTCTAAGATAGATGCACTACATTGTTTCACCTGTAGGTTGCAGTGCAGCTGTTTTAGTTTGAGCCCATGTCCTCATGTGCTCTTGTTTGAACTATATTCCGACCAGTCTTGTTTGATTCCGTTATCGTTAATCGTATGTTTCATTTTAAATATCTCAACCATATCTTCTCGAAGCCGTCTGTATTTTAACGTTGGTAGGTTTTGCTTTTTCAACTTTTATAATTATATAAGATAAGTATGTTAGTGTTGGTATCTTCCTTGTAACTCTTTTCTGTACTTTTTCTAAAGTTAACATGTTATTTTGCTTATACCAGCCCCGGATGCATTCTGCCTATTCATGATGTAGTCGGACAAGCGCCTGGTACAATTGCTCAGAAATATTTTTGTCAAGAAATGTGGAAGATCTCCTAAGGAGTTCAATAGCCTGATTTGCTTTATTGTTCGAGTTAATATTAGTTACCCCGTGTCTGATCACGTGGTACGGGTTTTTACCTACCCGAAGCCAGCCGTATCCCATGAGGCCGAATGTGATACGGCTGGCGTCGGGTAGGTAAAAACCCGTACCACGTGATCAGACACGAGATAACGAATTTATCTATTGACTTTCCGTTTTAGACGTTCAATATATTTCATGTGTGAACACACACAGCATGAGATCTGTTATCTTCCATTGTTGAGCTATACAGGTTTCTGTGGAATTTTTGTGCAAAAGAGTTTTTGTGAAAATATGCCGATATGACTAGTATAAAAAATTATTATGTATGGACAATTTGTAGATTTCGGAACGAGGCTTCCACTGGGTATGGGAAATTTGTCAGTGGCCGGGCGTGTTACAACCGATAATGTTACAACGCCGCATAATGTTACACCAACGCATAATGTTACAAAAAATGTAGTAAACAACTGATAAGCTTATAAGCTCCGCATAATGTTATAACTTTTTTCAACCCGTTACATGTATGTTATAAAAATCGACGCATAATGTTATAACTTTTTTCAACCCGTTATGTTACAACAAATTAACCGATAATGTTAATGTTATAACTTCTGTATACTAATTCCAGCTACAGCTATTGCAGATGGACTTTACCACTTACCATTTATTGCCGCATAAAGATATGTAATATTTATACTAAAGGTTTTTGCTCTGGTTAGGACTAGGAGACCCCCCCCCCCAACTCCCGGGGACTTATCATAGAATGACCTAGTCACATTACATAGACGCGGATTATCCTGGTAACTGAATCGTGTGACGTCATTCCCATGATCGTCCAGTGCCCAACATGGTGAAGGCGGGGGTGGTGGAGGAGGGGTACTATTTTATCAGGTTAGTACGTTGACCAACATGCGTATTCTCCGCTTCCAGAAATGTAGTGCACCATAGTCCCCTGACGCCTTTGGGGATGGGCAAATGCCTCTGTTTCTGCTTGTTTTGGGCATCCAAAACTCATTTGTCGCATATTTCTTAGTCATAAGAATATCTTATTGTTCATTAATTTGACATTTTAACAACTAACAGTGAACAAAAATGAGGTGGAGTTAAAAGAGGTCAAAAAGTTGGATGGAGCGAGGTACATATAGTGGATGTGGTGGGTTGGTAGTGTCGCACGGAAGCCGAATAATAAGATGCGAGACTGGGTAGGAAGAGGAATGGGGTTTAGGAGGACTGAAAGGAGTGGGCAGGGATTATGCTGAGAAAGAGAGGAGGTCATGGATTAGTACATCAGGGTGATTGTGCAGAGAAAGCTATCTGAGAATACTATAAGAGAGTGGTACTAGACGGTATGATAATATAGATGGTGCAGATGTTGGAAGAAGTGGAAGTGATGAATTCGGGATTACAGGTTCTGGAAAAGGCGGAATCACTAGAACAGGCAGTATCTGGAGAAGAAGGAGATTGTGGAGGAGGAGTTGTGTTGATGTTGGTGTTGTGGCGGTGTTGGTGATGGTGTTGAGTAGTTATGTATGTTGAAAATGAGCCATTTTGTAGGACCCTGGGGCAGGACCCCGGAAGTGACGTCATGTCACGTGACTGGGCGGTCATGTTGGGTTGTCATGATAGTGAACGTGGGTGGCCATGTTGTGATGTCATTATCATGAAAAAAGGTGGTAGGAGTGCGTATGCGCAGCGCGTGTTGTTATAGGGACACGTGCTCCGTCTCACCCTTAACAACCCGACAATAGATATCGAATTAATCCAAACAACCAGACAATCTTCAGGAAACTGTCCAAAACATTCCCGAAAACACTCCAGAATCCTGCCAGTACCGATTTCGTAACTCGCCAGAAACTCGAGGGACCGGCACTTCAGGAGCTCCAGGGGCAAGGGGCAGTAGGGCTCTGGGGACAGGGACGGCGCCTCCCCCTTCCAGTTTATCTCTCAGTTAAAAAAACACTATTGTAATAAACCAACCATTATTGTAATAAACACATTTCTGTGATAAATTCCGCGTCCATTATATGGTCGGACAGTATAGGTAACGATACTATCCTATATTTTAAGGATACTAAACCCACGGAATCCCCCTTTTCGTCGTATGAAGCAATGAAAGCTATGAAAATGAGCACGATGCGCGCAAAATCATACGTCACAAAATGAAAGCTATGAAAATGAGCGCAATGAGTACCTCTTCATACGTGTCATACCCTCATTAAGGACGTGATACTCATTGCGCTCATTTTCATAGCTTTCATTTTGAGACTAGCACTACTCTCTTATAGTACTATCCTACCTTTATTTGGGAGTGCTTTCGGGAGTGTTTGGTCAGTTGTCTGAAGACTGTCGGGTTGTTAGGATTAATTCGATATCTATTGTCGGGTTGTTGGGGTGAGATGGAGCACGTGTCCCCATAACAACACGCTCTGCGCATACGCACCCCTACCACCTATTATCATGATAATGACATCACAACATGGCCACCCACGTGCACTATCACGACAACCCAACATGACCGCCCAATCACGTGACATGACGTCACTTCCGGGGTCCTGCCCCGGGGTCCTACAAAATGGCTCATTTTCAACATACATAACTACTCAACACCGTCACCAACACCTCCACAACATCAACACAACTCCTCCTCCACAATCTCCTCCTTCTCCCTATACTGCCTGTTCTGGTGTTTCCGCCTTTTCCAGAACCTGTAATCCCAAATTCATCACTTCCACTTCTTCCAACATCTCCACCATCTATATTATCATACCGTCTAGCACCACTCTCTTATAGTATTCTCAGATAGCCTTCTCTGCACAATCACCCTGATGTACTAATCCATGACCTCCTCTCTTTCTCAGCATAATCCCTGCCCACCCCTTGCAATCCTCCTAAACCCCATTCCTCTTCCTACCCAGTCTCGCATCTCATTCTTCGGCTTCCGTGCGACACTACCAACCTGCCACATCCACTATATGTACCTCGCCCCATCCAACTGTTTGACCTCTTTTAACTCCACCTCATTTTTGTTCACTGTTAGTTGTTAAAATGTCAAATTAATGAACAATAAGATATTCTTATGACTAAGAAGTATACGACAAATGAGTTTTAGATGCCCAAATCAAGCAGAAACAGAGGCATTTGCCCATCCCCAAAGGCGTCAGGGGACTATGGTACACTACATTTCTGGAAGCGGAGAATACGCATGCTGGTAAACGTTCCAACCGGATAAAATAGCACACCTCCCCACCACCCCCACCTTCACCATGTTGGGCACTGCACGATCATGGTAATGACGTCACACGATTGAGTTACCAGGATAATCCGCGTCTATGTAACATGACTAGGTCATAAATCCCCGGGAGTTGGGGGGGGGGGGAGGTCTCCTCGCCTTAAGCAGAGCAGAAACCTTTAGTATAAATTTTACATACCTTTATGCGGCAATAAATGGTAAGTTGTAAAGTCCATCTACAATAGCTGTAACTGGAATTAGTATTCAGAGGTTATAACATTATCGGTTGATTTGTTGTAACATAACGGGTTGAAAAAAGTTATAACATTATGCGTCGATTTTTATAACATAACGGGTTGAAAAAAGTTATAACATTATGCGGAGTTTATAACATTATCGGTTGTTTACTACATTTTTTGTAACATTATGCGTTGGTGTAACATTATGCGGCGTTGTAACATTATCGGTTGTAACAGGGCGGACGTATTCATTAAGAGCTTCGGCTTTCTCAATTTCCACCACTGTCAATTTGGGATTTCCTTACTCCTCAAAGTAGACAACACTTTGGATAGATGTTGAGATTTGGCCCTCTTAATAGCCGAAACAACTTCAGTCGTTTAAGTTTATAGTTAGCCCATGCAATCGGAGAATCTGTTCGTTTGGCTATACGGTAAAGCCGTTTTCTTTGTCTAATTAATGGCCGTGTTTCGTTGTACATCCATTTCGGCTGATCGGGCCTCGAAGTAATGTATTTGTTTGGTATATGTTTGGATGCACTATCAAGTATTTTGTCGGTGAAGTTGGAGATTATGGTATCTGGACATATGTCATCGAATACAAAATTCCTGTCTTCGTGAGAGAGGGCAGCATTTAATGCGTCATAGTTGCATTGGGATTACAACAACACCCTTGTCATGAAAGTGTGAGATCTTGGTTGTGGAAACTCGACTTCAAAGGAAACAGGACAGTGGTAGTTGATTATGTGGGGAATAATCGGTTTTATTATTATGCTTCACGTTTGTAACATCAGCCGTGATTGGTTAATTTGACACCTTCTAAAAGTCATAGTACTGGAGTTTTGGGGCAAAACACGGGTACTCTCGGAACGTTTTTCACTGGAGACAAGAGAACGAAGAAAATGTTAGCTCCACTTCCATTGATCAGCGTCGATTGGAATTCCTCAACACCAAACGCTGGCTCCGTGTCCGTTTAAATTTTTTTGCCACCGGTAGACACAAACTTACCAACAAATATATCATCTTCAGTGGGTGTGTTTTCAATTTTAACTGCAAACAATGAATTCAAAAGAATAAGAAATATTAAAAACTCACGTGTTGTTCACCACCTCAGTGAATCCGTGAATATGAGTTATGATTTCAATCAATTATATTTCCACAAGTTTAGTAATCCTCGACCTCACTAAGCCGCCGCCTCAAGTTCAAAATAAATTGTTTCACTCCGCTTAATTCTGTCAACTGTTGTCGCCCAAGAAACATGAATTTATATTCCATTAATTTATATCACTTTTCACACAAGCATTAACAATGAATTATAACATGAACAGAATGATGCAGTTGTAAACACTGGAATTTGTTGATACAGAAACTCCCAAAGCGACGGCACTTGTGACAAGTCATTTTCGAAGAGACGTCATTCGTTCGAAATGACGTCATGTTTTTGGATTCGACAACATTGTTGTTACAAGATTGATGGCATGTTGCAGTTAACGCTTAACGATGAAAGTCATTTTTTGTTTGGCATAATAAAATAATTAGAACGTTTCTTTTCATGTTCTATCGGTCGATAGTACCCTTTTTGTGTGATTTTTTAAATAAAACCTTCAGCAGTGAAACTCAGGTACTATAGACCGATAGAACATGAAAAGAAACTTTCTAATATTATACTAGTGCCTCGCATGAGTTCACATTGACTGAGTCAATTACTGAAAAAGGTCTATCAAGGAGGCTGTCGACTCGGTAATACACGTCGGCTCGCTCACAAGCTGTATGTTCATTATTTCGGTAAACCTGCCTCCTGAGGCGTTTCGCTGATTGTCATTAAAATCACCGGTAGCAATTAAGTTGTCGACTCGCGTATCTCTTCCTTTTTCGATTTAGGCTGATATGGCATCCCACGTGTCTTCGGAGCTGTTGGGTGGACGATAGAAGACCCCCCAATAAAAGCGACCTACGTCGTATTGTAAATATTTCAGCCCATAAGCACTCTGTATTCGGGGTTTTAAGGTCGGGTCTCTGTCGAAATGAAATACCATCTCTAATGTAAATAGCGACCCCGCCACCTCTTGTCGGACGGTTGAATCTCAATGGTTCTTATAACACATGGATTAGGATATCAGTTGTTGGTTCGCTCTTTTGCAACCAAGTCTCGAAATTCATATTTGATAAGCTCCAGTTTGGGTTTCAGGCTCTGGACGTTGACATGTGCAATGTTTAGCGTATTCTGATCGCGGCCTGAGTCGACAGAGTTTGGTCCAGGATTGGTTTCGATATCACCTGACAATAATAAAATTATAGCCAAGTACGAGACAGCCAAAATGATAATGCAAACAGGAAGTCTAACTTGTTGCGTCAATGTTACCTTCAAGGCGTCCAAATCATGTTAAAGATAAGGATTAGCGTTAATACAACTTACCAGCCAATGATTGTAAATCTCACGTTCAGAAGTTTTGGTAAATTGACTTGGTATATTGCCATAGCGACAGCGCAACTATGTTAGTAATACTTTCGCGCTGAACGTCAATAGGACCCATGAAGAGATAAGTTAGAGCACAGATAAACTGTCCTATCTGAAGTCTATACCTTAGTCTGTGAACATAAATCGTACAATTAACCCTTTGATACTTTTGTACGTGTTATTTCGTACGAAATCAAACAGCTCGTTGATACTTTGTGGTCATTTGTTTTGTTATTATTTTTCGATTATTTAAAGTTCTAACCTCAAATTCCCATTTTCTCCCAAATAGTGCTCAGTAATAAACCGCTGAGCCAAATGTTATCGCAGCTTAAAATATAATCCTGCTGTCAAGACTTCTTAACTGGTTGAGTGCTAGAAGCCACTATCATGGCTTTCAAAAAATGAGGATACCAGAGCAAAAGCAACACTTTCCTTGCTTATATTTCATATTCAGTCAAACACAAATAATATTTTGTTTATATAAATTTGTTTTATCACAAATTATTGGAGAGTGCCTATAGGCACTCTCCAATAATTTGTAATAAAACAAGTTTTGAACAACAAATTCAGACCACCAAAAATAATCTAGCTCTCAATCAGATAATCACTCATGTGAAAAATATTTTGTTATTGGTACATTCCGACGTCGCATTTTGAAAAACGCCGAAGAAACTGAATTCCCAGTGACGTATGAACGTCAGGATAATTGAAGTCTCAAGGGGTTAAAGTTACCAACTCGAGCACGGTATAAACCATGACAACACATTATGTGATCTGTGGGTGGTAATAAAAACTTATGGCCCGTATTTTGGTACCAGGAATGATTACATATAACAAGACGAGTGTATGCTGGAAGCAAGCTGTATTTAGGACATGAACCATAGTTGGCTTTTGAAGTGGTGTAAGGGCTGGAAGGAAGTTTAAGAAATGTATGTTCAAGAACAAAGAAAATAGAAAGAAGTTTCTTTCAACAGATATATACAGAATATTGTAACTTTTGTATGAAATTTTAGATAGTGGTGCTCAACCTCGACGTAGTCGTTACTGATTATAATGCATACAGTACCAAAAACATACAGCTTATCGTATAGAACGCTTTTCAGCTGTTATTACCTCAGAAAATGGGTCAGTTAACAATGAAACGGGGTTTTTAATACATATTTTAGGCAAAATATCAGTACTTTAGTTTGTATTACCTACGTGTAAGATTATTCCCAAACCTGATAGTTTATTAGGCAAAAATATTAGATAGAGGCAGAAGCCTTTAACATCCACCCCCCCCCCCATTCCATCCGGGGTCACTTTATCTAACACAATAGATCCAGCGCCCATTTCGACAAGGAAATACACTACGGGAAAGAAAGAAGGAGCACCAACGAGACACTCGCATTTAGGGGTCTCCACCCACACAGTAATAATGGATATCTTCGGCAATGTATGAAGTAGATAGGCACGGCATCAGACAATGGGACTATGGGTAAACACTCGCAATTAGGGGGTCTCTACCCACACAAAAATAATGGATATATTTAGCAATGCATGAAGGATACAGGCAGAGCGTAGGACAATGGGCCTCTTCAACTTCTTTGTTGTTTTTTTTTTATACGATATATTTTAGTATCATAAGCGAACATGCATAGCAATAAATGTACTCATTCTGGCATGTCATTTTATAGGTCACGATGGGTACAGGCTCCAGGGCAACACTATCTTGTGGAATACCACTTGAAACTGTCACCCTTTCAGGTGTGTGTCCGTTTACGATAAATCGTTGTTTTTGGGTAACAAAGAAGTATATGGTTCTTTGATTCTGCTTTTCGTGTCACTTTCTAACTTGTTGGCAAGTAATATGTGAGATACTTTATCGAAGGCTTTCATAAAGTCTATATATCCAACATACAATGACTGCCCATTCATTGACTCCTCCATAACTCCCATTACTGTCGATCTGTCCGGTATAAATCCACATTGCTTTTTGCTGAACAATTTATTAGTTTTCATAAGGTTAACAATATATTATTACTTTCCAAAGTGTGATTTACTGGGATTTCTGGGTTTGATTATAAACGATAACTTCACAAGTGAATTGCGCAATCAACAATTGGGCCATGTATCCGTGCGCGCAAACGAAGACGCTTTGCCGTGTGTGTAATGGGGACTTCATTGTTTTTTTTAACCCTTTACCTAACATGAAAAGCAGACGACACTGCAAAGAAAATTCTTGAATAACTATTATTTTCATTTTTTGTTTCAAAAACATAGGTTATGACCCCTCATTGGAACGGGCTCGACGAGCTCGATCCACTGAGGAGTCATAACCTATGTATTAGAGACAAAAAATGAAAAAATAATGAAAATTAATTGGCGATTTTTTAGAATAGCCCTTACGTTAGGTAAAGGCTTAAATAATATAATTAACGTTAATAATGAAAAGTAATAAACAGAGTAATCGCTTGACTAGACTTGTTACGTGAAATAATTCTTTCGAGGCCAGGGACTATATTGTAAAAACCTCGTGCGCATTCGCGCACTCGTTTTTATACAACGCCTCTCACCTCTCATGAATTATTTCACGTAACAAGTCCAGTCAAGCGGTTACTCTCTATTTCTCTCTATCTCCACTTCGTTAATTAAAACAAGGTCTAACGTATTGAGTTCATTATTTCTTCGACATCTTGTAGGTCTGTTCATGTGTTGTGTCCAATGGCAGTCCTTGATACTGTCCACAAACATATCAACCTTCTTGTCTTTCGCAGTTTAAGCTGACCAATCCTTGTTCGGAAAATTGAAGTAGCATGTAACTACGATATGAATAAAACTTTTTCTATAGGTTGCACCATGTCGTTCTCTCAGATCTCTATGAGTCCCCTCATTACTGTTTGGACTTTCAGAGATTCATCCCATGAAGATTTTGTCTGTATTATTAATTTGAATTCGAATCTGCATACTCTCTTCAAAGTGTAGAATATTCTGTAGTCTCATCTTGTCGGGTTGTCCCCTCCTCCCTCTGTTTTCCTTTTACAAAGCTTAGTTACATTTTTGATAGAACTTGAGTCAGACGCCAATATTGTACATAAGTCATTTATGAATTTTGTAGGGGCGCGGTGGCGTTGCGGTAACCAGTTCTCGTCAGATCACCGACGTTCAGCAACGTCGGGCCCGGTTAGTCCTCGGATGGGTGACCGTCTGAGCGATCGATTCGGACTCTCGCGTTGTGTCCTTGCACAAGGCACTTAACCCCGATTGTCCACCTGGGGGTACGATGACGCCGTGTACTAAGGAATACCGCACGTCGATGGTGCGCATGTCTTCAACCAATCTAACCCTGCCTGTGCTGCAATGCGGAGTTACGATGTTGGTGAGCTGGCAGCTGCTCGTCGTTGCTCGGTGGTTCTCTCCGGGTACTCCGGCTTCCTCCATCCGTAAAACTGTCACGGTCATGATTAGGCATTGTGCACAAGTATGTGACCTTAACCACCAATAAATAAATAATAAATAATAATATGAATTCTGTATCCGATATCCTTCTCTCCAAACATTCTGACGATTGGCTTTTCTTGATGCCGTAGAGAATAATATTATTTTTCTTACTTCGCTCTCTCTTAATTCAGAAGTTTTTGTATCGATGTATTCTTGTTCCCTTTGTTCTACTTCTTTGCTATTACTTCAATTAGCGTTTTCTTATAATATTTCCTTCGTCTCCACCTTATCCACATTTGTTCAATTCTTATTCCAGGAAGCCACGCGTTTCTCAATATTTTTTCACCTGTCTTCAGTTTCCTTCTCTGTGCGAACATTTCTCTTTCCCTTCTCCTCACACTGTTGGGGGCAGAAGCAACGCAGGCCCGATCTATTTCATAGTAACCTACACTCGGCTGGTGATATTTGTAGGCATTTCCTACAGCATTGGTCTGTACAAAGTTCAAATTCCAATTATTTATTTCGTGATTGGGGTTCAACTGAACTTTCGACTGCAAGGGTAATCTTATGTTTGATCACATTCCAAACGTTCAGCCTTATCATCAAGAGTATTTACTTTTGCATTGAATGCATGTCCAGCAACACTAATTAGCTTTGTTTTTTCTTGAAGGCATTGCAACTTCATTCAGTATAAATATTCTAACAACATCACTTCACTCGTTTTAGTGGGAAATGGAGCAACCTCGATAGTTTCTTCCAATCGATGACATTTAATGACGCGGAAGCTGTTAAGCTGTGCTGTGACTATGACTTTTGTCATAGCGTAGCAGCTTTCACTTCATCAAACTTCAGTGAGTTTTTCTTTTTGTTTTGGTAAATTATAACTAAAATATGTTTTAATTATTCAATTTGCATTGCCAGGAAACGTGTTCTCATCATCAAAATATTAGTTTTTTCACAGACATCGAAGTGTATTCTTTTTTTTAAAAAAGCAATCTGCGATTGAGAGGCGTCCGGACATTAAAAACCTTCGGATAATTGTATTTGGAATGCATAATTTATTTATTGCAACAACTTCTCGCTAAAAACTTTCGAAATTTTTTTGGCGTTGAGCATCGCTTATTTATAGCAACATCTTCCACATCCTAAGATCCGCAAATTCATTTCATAACTGGTTGAGTGCTAGAAACCACAATCAGGACTTTCGAAAGAATGAGGGCAGCATAGGAAAAACCAACCTTTTCCTTGCTCATGTTTCATATTTAGTCAAACAGAAATGATATTTTGTTTATATAAATTTGTTTTGTCTTGCCTAATGGCACTCTTCAATAATCTGTAATAAAACAAATTCTGACGAACAAACTCAGACCACCAAAAATAATATAGCCCTCACCCAGTTAAATCATCGTAAGGTTGTACGCCTCTCTCCAAGTTCATTTAATGTACACTTGTCCATTTATAGCAAAAAAAAGAACCAACAGATATCTTCCAACAAGTTCTAATAACATTTTATCTTTTGTTGGGGACCATTTTGCGCAGGTTTACGAGATTATCCTGAGCGGAAGGTCCATTGTTGACAGACAAGTAAGTATTAACTCGTAAATTCTTATGCTACTTCTAGGCGGTCCTTGGCGGACATTCCGGTGTAAAAGGAATGGGAGTCCGTAGGAACGTTAGTCCCTCTGGACTATTATTCCGCGGAATTATAGTCCTAGGTCTAACATTTCTAGGAATAGTAGTCCGGCGGACTACTATTCCTAGAAATGTTAGACCTAGGACTATAATTCCGCGGAATAATAGTCCAGAGGGACTAATTTTCCAACGGACTTCCATTCCTGTTACACCGGCTTTCGCGATGAGTAAAACTGTCGTCTCGATACGGTGTGATTGTTTAGAATTACCAGACGAATATTACTGGTTGTCCGAGTATACTGTAGGCACTAATCTTTATGCAACTGGATTGAAAACTGATACACTCTGAGACGCAGAGAAAATGTCTATACTCTATAAAATATACATTTTTATATTCGAATTTTCTCCTTTCATTTGCAAATTTTGTAGCACATCATCATCCCTGCTCCATTTCAGCAGCATGGAGAGTACAAAATATCAGTTTTCAAAGATACATTAGCGTGTTAACAAGCTTGATGGAGTAACCCATGGATCCAGCAATGTGGAAAGTAAAGTAGGTATAAATGGTGGTTCAGTGAACTGCTTTGAAACAACAAAAGCAAAATAAAAAGGATTGATAACTGCGTATCTAAATATAAATTTAGTAACCTTCTTTTTATCTCAGATAACATAATGGTCAAGGTATGAATTTGATTCATTCATTTTGTATGGAATCATAATGCTATGTTTTTACACATATTAGCACCCTATCTTATTTTAGAAACTATTCTCAATCTCATCTTCTTTGCATATATACACGTTGTCACGCAGGGCAACATGAGGTGTAAATAATCAAAACAAGAGTCGAAGGTCGTTCATTAATTAGAGTGCAGTCGCCGAGGATTTGTTGTAATCCACGCATGGGCTGTGAATGAATGAAAGGTTTTAGCGCGCCGAAGGCGTGCAGGGACGATGTGGGATTTACAAATCCCTTGCGACCCGGTTAACCTTATTTTATTTCACTTGGATCACACAGACCTAGCTTTCCTATTGCCTCAAATGGGGTCTGAGGGAGTATGCACGCGGTTAGAATTCCCGGCAGTTTACGTTGGAGTGTAGATTGTCAATACTCAATCCCATTAAGACTCTATTCGGTTCCAGCTCGGCGATGGTAGAGGTTTGAGTCCCACCATGATGGCGAGCCAGAATATAATGTTGTGCGATGGCAAATTTAAGGGAAGAAAGAAAAGAAAACCAAACAGCGACGCCGGTTTGGTAGCGGCCCCGGTATATGACCATAGCGGTTACAAAAAAGGAGTGGAGAAAGCTCCAACAGGTTAGTTTTGAAAAACCATGAGTCATCCAACAAGCCTACTGGGAGATAGGATGCCGTATGTGATTGTGGGGTATCTGGTTATCCTTCGGGAATTCCAAATAACCTCCCCCACCCCCATACCCCACCCACAAAAAAACAAAACAAAAAACAAAAAAAACCAACAAAAACCCCAAAAAACACACACCCTCTCACAGACACACACCGCAAGCCCTTAAAAGGGCTGTTAAATCTTTATTCAAATGTTTATTTATATAAAATGTACACTCTTCCCCATTTATATAAAATGCAACACTCTTGGTAAGAGTGTTGCAAGAAAATTTGAGACTGTTCAATTAGAAAAGTTATAGGTAGTGATAAAGATAGGTATCCGCTATTCGTCGCCTGAGTGCTAGAATGTCCTATGTCCCATAGGATGTCCTATGTCCCTATGTCCCATAGGGGACATAGGACATTCTAGCACTCAGGCGACGTATTGTATATTGTGACTGTTGTGTGATTGTTGCTATGGATGGGGTAAGGGGTGTGTTTCTTCGGAGCCCACTCCCAACACGCAGAGTTGCGAGGCAATCCTCACAGACTCAATCCTAAAGATCTCAATGAGTAGCGAGGCAATCCTCACTGACTCCACGCAGTTTAATTCTATTGAGTAATTTTAATTTACTGTGGCCTATTTTGTTTTTCTGTTAAGGGTTCGGTGTTCGTTCAGCTTCACCATTGATTCACTATCCTGGAGTATGTGGAGGGGTTTGTTATATAGATCTTATTAAACGCATTTCAATCGCGCTTCTGCAGAGTTGCGAGGCAGTCCTCACAGACTCTATCCTAAAGTTCTCAATGAGTAGCGAGGCAATCCTCACTGACTCCACGCAGTTTAGTTACATTGTATCATTTTTTTTTATTTTCTGGAAACTTATTTTTTGTTTTTCCATTAAGGGATCGGTGTTCGTTCAGCTCAACCATTAATTCACTATCTTAAGAGTTTTGTTTTGTAGGTCTTTTAATCGCGTATCAATAGTTTCTATTTTTGCTAGCTCGTGAAGTTCCTTTATCGGTGTCCATTTCGGTTTGCATAGTGCCACACGCAGGGCATAATTTTGAACCCTCTGTAGCTTCTGAATGTTGGTTTTGCTCAGGTCACTTGTTATTATGGCACCGTATTCTAGTACCGGACGTATAAATGTTTTGTAGAGCTTGAGAACCACATCTTTGTTTGCTCCCCAATTTCTACCTCTCATCATCTTCCGAAAATTGATACGTTTAGTAGCTCTAACCGTAATGGAGTTTACGTGACTGTTTGGACTGAGATTGCTATCTAGGATAAATCCCAAAAATTTGGCCTCTTTGTTTGCTTCTAATTTCTGATCGTACAACTGGAGATCGAACCTGGGGACTGTTTTTTTTTTTCCTTTGCCTCTTGAAGAACGTAACTTTTTGAGTTTTGGCGGCATTGAGTTTGATGTGCCACAGGGCGCACCGGCTCTCGCTCTCAAGATCGCGAATGGTATCCTGCAGACGATTTTTAATTATGTTTCGGGACTTGCTGGCCGTCCAAATGCCTTTGTCGTCTGAGAACTACGATAGTTCAACACAGTTATTCCTGTTTACCCGACGGGGATGTTTTTATTATCGGGTCGGCCAGTGTTATAGTCTATCAAATTAATTAGATGTTAGAGTGTTAGAGCGGTGTGTTCTCCGAACGTCAACTTTCTTAAAATCACATACTGCAGTATTGTTGTTTTAGCAGTTACAGTGAGGTCCCTAAGGGGTAAAGTAATAATTAATCATGTATTAAGCATTCTCCGAACGCCAACTTTCTTAAAATCACATTACTAACAGGTATTAAAGCTGGTGTTAACACATTTTACATGTTTGTTGTTTATAGAAAATTTAAAGAATATGAGACAAATATTAAGCCTGACGTGAACACCTTTCACTTTCATGGCTTTTAAAAGGTAAAATTGAAATATCAAAATAAAAGGTGAATAATAACATTAGAACAATAACCGACGTGAACATTTTTCATTTGCAAGATTTTGTCAAAACTATCTTTCACTATAAATATTGTGTCAGAATATGAAATATATGAAATTTCAAAGAAATAATTGACAGTCATACTGATCGGACGTGTCTGTGAAAGCTCCTGACTGAACACATCTCACAGCTTGGATATTAACAAAGCCTATTGTTCTCTGTACCACTTCTGTGCACTCTAGTGTAATTTTGTAAGTGTTTATCTTTAACTCTATCTATTTTCTGTTTGCTTTTCTCTGTTAAAACTAAATATACTTCAACGAAATATTTTACCAATAATTTGCTGATAACTTAGACAATAACTGATAACTGATAACTGAACAGAGTGACATGGCAACCAACTCCACCACTGAACCCACTTCGGGAATGGATTTAATATCGATTATTATTATTATTATCGATGATATCTGGATTTCAAAAAGAAATAGCTAGATTGAACGACACTATAGAGGGTTTGCGCTCGGATATTAGGGCTCAAAAAGAACAGTTCGAGAAAGAAAAAATGGAATTAATAAAAGCTTCGACGAAATCAAAAAAGGAAAATAAGTCGGCATCTGGAAAAAAGGGAAAAGGAAGAAATAATTCAGGTTTGGGTTCGTGCCCCAGCAACGGAAACTCTAAACAAAAGGGCAAGGGTGTGGAGTCCAACTCGTTGGGCCCTAAAACGAACACAGTTACGGATATCGCTAGTGTTTCTAAACCAGTTGATACAACACAGCAGTTTTCGAAAACTAATCCTAGCAAGGGGATGGTGGGCAAAACTAATCCGACACCTGTTTCGCCCTTTATAGATAATACCGCTGAGATAGGGAGACCTGTGCACGCCATCTCTTTGGAGGTACCACCAAATCAGGGCTCGGAACTCGTTACCACCAGTCAAGACAACTGGTTGCGTTCGCTCATAGAGCAAGAGGCAACTACTGTTCCCACCTGTGATGTGGTCAATCAGATTACGCCGCGCCCGAAAAGGAAATTGGATACAGACTTCCAGGAAAATGGCGAGTCCCTGGAAATAGAAACGGTGGCTAAGGAAACCCGGAAAGCGTCGACACACACCGATAACCCGGGTGTTGTTGTCGTTGAGACCTCGGACACCATGGATGTTACAGTAGTAACAACCAGTGCGGAGATCCACAATGGTGGGAAATCGGCAGACAGTCACGCAACGGAAACGATACCGGCGACGCCAACATTCACCACTGACGGTGGTGTATCTTTTGCCGACAAGGTAAGAGCCCTTTCTAAACAACCTCAAAAGGATAATACGGCCAAACACCGGACGAATAAACAACCACATCAACCGCTGCAAAACCCCTGCGTAGTCGTCACAAGGGTTCCCACAAAGATCAATGATGGGGATACTGATGAAGCCCTGTCGGGATACTCGTGGGGGAGACTAATATCTAAGACTACAGGCAACCCTACGTGGAAAATTAAAGTAAAATGCCCCAATACAGCCATAAAACTTAACTTCATTAACAAAGGTGTTTGTATAAACGGACAAAAATATGAGACTGAGGAGTATCGTGTTTTGCCTCAGCCCACACAATGTCATAAATGCCAGAAATTTGGCCATATGTCGAACAGATGCAAAGGAGAGTTGCGTTGCATGAAATGCGGCGAAAAACATATAACAAAGTCGTGCAAGGTTTCAACACTGAAATGCCCAAATTGTAACGGGCAACACCCAAGCAATTATCGGGGGTGTCCCCACTACAAAAAAGTTAAAACCGACATAGAACTCAAAGCTATTAATGTCAACAGCGTAGAAAACTCAGCCTCTCCACATTCGATGTGCAGCCTAATGGCTGGTTCAATTTTTAATATAATGAACAAACACTTCGACGTCAGTCTTTCCGACATATGTAAAGAAGTTGGGAAAACAGCATCCAAATTATATCGAACTCAAATTTCTTCCTCGCTAATAGAAGCCGCCATAAATAAAATATAAATCACACCCACAACACGTTAACTAGTAAAATTACGTCAGGTACTGAACACCTATGGATAAGTTGAAAATAATTCAGTGGAACGCTCGAAGCGTTAACTGCAAAAGCTCACAGATGTCCGATTACTTCACCAACGTAGATGTAATTGGTATCAGCGAAACATGGTTAAAGCCAAGTAAGACATTTTTGCTAAGTGGATTCAACATCATTAGACGAGACCGTCCAACACAACGTGGAGGCGGAGTCGCTCTACTCATAAGGCAGGACTTGAAATGTAAAACGATATCAAGCGATCATCTCAACGCAGAGGTGATTGCCGCTGAGATTGAACTAGATCATAAAAAAGTTGCCGTAATCTCATATTATAATGAACCGAAAAAAACAGTTGACAGCAAAGTCTTTGAATTCTTTGTGAAAAATCACAAACACTGTATTTTCTTAGGTGATTTCAATGCCAAACATCAGGTTTTCGGATGCAATAAAACGGAGCCCAATGGCGACGCTCTCTTCAATATCATCGAACAATTTGATCTTTTTGTATTAAATAACGACCACGACATTACTCACGTCAGTAACAACACCCTCCACCAATCCGACATCCTTGACCTAATTATAACCAGTAAATCACTAACTAATCAAATGCAAGACATATATGTGGGGGACGATGATTTAGGTAGCGACCACCTGCCTGTTCATGCTACATTACACGGTTGCAGCGGACCCGCAAGATACCCCACAATGAGGAGGAGGAATCTATCCAAAATTGACTGGGACCTCTGCAGAAAAATAATTCAGGTTAAAATAAACAAAAACGACCCAATGAATACCTGCGAGCTCGAGCAAGCATGTACCAATCTCAGTGAAGTCATTAACAACACTCTTGATGAGATTTGTCCCAAACAGACAGTTAAACCGCGGGCCAACAGAATAACTGAAACCACACTCCAAATAATAAAACAAAAAAGAAAGGCCTTCCGTGCATACAAATCAGAAAAACTTCCAACTAAAAAGGTCGAACTTAAAGCCGTGTATAATCGCCTCCACGGCGAAGTTAAAAAAGCAATAGCAAACGACAATCGCGTGAGATGGAAAAAAGCAACGGAAAATCTAAATGGACTCAGGGAGACTAAAAAGTTTTGGGATACTTTTAAAACCCTTACTGGACAAAAACATAAAGACGCCAACAGTAAGGCACTAAAGATCAACGATGGAACTATGGCCCTGGATGACAAGGCGAAGGCTAGCGCCTTTGCTGAGCTCCTTAAGAAATATCATCGTCCACATGAGGGCGATAGGTTTGATGACGAGTTCAAAGAAAAAGTAAACAAATTTGTTCAAGACAACAAGACAACGTTTAACGATGCCAACTTCAGCCAAACGCCCGAGGACGGGGATGGCCATGAACTCACGGAACCGATAAGCAAAGAAGAAGTGGCTAACACAATTAAAAAATGTAAGTCTTCTTCTTCCCCAGGAGGGGACGAGGTCTCATACAAAATCCTGAAACAATGTCCCAACACTTTTTTCGGTAGACTCACTAACCTCCTAAACTGCTGTCTCTCTAGTGGATACTTCCCAAAATGTTGGAAAGTAGCTACAGGAGTCATGATACCCAAACCCGACAAGGATTTGAGCAACCCAGCTAATTACCGCCCAATCAGCCTACTCAGCTGTATTGGAAAAATTTTCGAACGGATTCTCACGACTAGACTCCGCAGCCATCTCGAATCAATCAGCTTTTTCAACAAGTGGCAAAGGGCATACAGGAGCCAAAGAGAGGGAATCGAGCATGTTTATAGACTGGTAGATTATATGAAAACGGCGTTCAGTCAAAATGAAATAGGAACCGCGCTATTACTCGACGTAGAAAAAGCGTTTGACTCTGTCTGGCACAATGGCATGAGATACAAACTAGCTAAAATGGGGCTACCTACCAAAATTCTAAGGATCATATCATCATTTTTATCTGATCGAAAAATCAAAGTGAGAGTCAACCGCGAAGTGTCAGCCGAGGTAAAACTCGAAGCGGGCACTCCACAGGGTTCGGTCCTCAGCCCGCTTCTATTTATAATATATGTGAATGACATTGACAAACTAGGGAAGAACCATGTTGAGCTATCTCAATTCTCAGACGACAAAGGAATGTGGACGGCCAGTAAGTCTGGAAACATAATACAAAACCGCCTGCAGGATACCATCCGCGACCTGCAAGACTGGCGCGCTCTGTGGCGCATCAAGCTAAATGCCACAAAAACACAAAGAATCACATTCTATAAAAAACAAAGGAAAAAGCCTGTCCCTAATATTGAGCTTAAGCTTTACGATCATAAACTTGAAGCTAGTAATGAGGCAAAGTTTCTGGGATTCAACCTGGATAGCAGTCTCAATCTAAACAATCACATAAACTCAGTCACCGTCAAAGCCACTAAACGCATCAATTTCCTGAAAATGATCAGAGGTAAAAATTGGGGAGCCAATAAAGAAATTCTCCTCAATCTTTACAAATCATATATACGCCCAGTACTAGAGTATGGGGCCATAATAACAAGTGACCTGAATAAAACCAACATTGAAAAACTACAACGGGTCCAAAATCATGCCTTGTGCGTGGCTCTGCGCAAGCCCACGTGGACATCGATAAAACAACTTCACGAGATAGCAAAAATAGACACTATAGCAATGCGCTTAAAAGATCTTCAAAGCAAAACTCTAAATAGACTTCAAGACAGCGAATTAATAATAGAACTCAATGCGCATCGCGTCCTCAATAGGAAAACTAAATAATCTGGGGCATGTCTATCGAAAGGGTTAAAGATTACATCATTGTGATGGGGTTAGCCAGTTATTCTGTGACCTAAATTTAGAACTGGCTGCGGGTGACACGATACGCACGAAAGCTTGCCTCTGTTACCAGTGGGAGTTGCAAACAGCGAGGAAAATCTCCACCTGCTGCCGGGTCTCCCCTCCTTGAGATATAAATCTCGGGGAAAAAATGCTGGCTTCCCCATCCAAAAGGACGGAAAAGGTGTAAATTAAAAACCGAATTGCTCTAATTTCAGACACACGACCAAAATGAATGACATACTAGGAGGGATTGAAACAATCCTCAAGCAAAGATGTGCAGAAAACCTAACAAGACCAAGGCAAGGATTGAAACAATCTTGCCAGCAAACAGCCCTTTTAAGGCATCCTATCTCCCAGAAGGCTTGATGGATGACTCCCGGTTTTTTTTCAAACTAAACTGTTGGAGCTTTCTCCATTCCTTTTTTGTAACCGCTATGGTCATATACCGGGGCCGCTACCAAACCGGCGTTGCTGTTTTGGTTTTCTTTTTTCCTTTTCCCTTAAAATTGCCATCGCACAACATTATATTCTGGCTCGCCACCATGGTGGGACTCAAACCTCTACCATCGCCAAGCTGGAACCGAATAGAGCCCACTCTCCAATAGTCTTAATGGCGTTGAGGGTTTGGTCTTTGACAATCTATCACTCCAATGCATACTGCCAGGAATTCTAACCGCGTGCATACCCCTTCAGACCCCATTTGAGGCAATAGGAAAGCTAGGCCTGTGTGATCCAAGATCCAAGTGAAATAAAATAAGGCTAACCGGGTCGCAAGGGATTTGTAAATCCCACATCGTCCCTGCGCGCCTTCGGCGCGCTAAAACCTTTCATTCAAAAAATCATTCAAATAATCATACTAGAATACGGTGCCAGTACTAGAGTACGGTGCCATAATAACAAGCGACCTAAGCAAAACCAACATTCAGAAGCTGCAGAGGGTTCAAAATTATGCCCTGCGAGTGGCACTATGCAAACCGAAATGGACACCGATAAAGGAACTTCACGAGCTAGCAAAAATAGAAACTATTGATACGCGATTAAAAGACCTACAAAACAAAACCGTCAACAGACTCCAAGATAGTGAACTAATGGTTGAGCTGAACGAACACCGATCCCTTAACAGAAAAATAAAATAAGTTTCCAGAAAATAAAAAAAAAAAATAATAAAATAAAATAAAATAAAAATTATACAATATAACTAAATCGCGTGGAGTCAGTGAGGATTGCCTCGCTTCTCATTGGGAACTTTAGGATAGAGTCTGTGAGGACTGCCTCGCAACTCTGCTGAAGCGCGACTGAAACGCGTTTAATAAGATCTATATAACAAAACCCTCCACATACTCCAGGATAGTGAATCAATGGTGAAGCTGAACGAACACCGAACCCTAAACAGAAAAACAAAATAATCCACAGTAAATTAAAATTACTCAATAGAATTAAACTGCGTGGAGTCAGTGAGGATTGCCTCGCTACTCATTGAGATCTTTAGGATTGAGTCTGTGAGGATTGCCTCGCAACTCTGCGTGTGGGGAGTGGGCTCCGAAGAAGCACACCCCTTACCCCATCCATAGCAACAATCACACAGCAGGCACAATATACAATAGCGGAAACCTATCTTTCTCTCTACCTATAACTTTTCTAACTGAACATTCTCAAATTTTCTTGCAACACTCTTATCAAGAAGACGCATGGAAATGGTAGACAAAGCGTAGGAGGAATTGGTGCAACCTACCTTTCTGCAACATATACAAGAAACCACCAAACGCTAGGCAAGGATTGAAACAAGCTTGTCTGGTTGGGAACGAGTGTACATTTGATATAAATAAACATTTGAATAAAGATTTAACAGCCCTTTTAAGGGCTTGAGGGTGTGTGTCAGTGAGAGATTTCTTTTTTTTTTTGGGGGGGGGGGGACGAGGTCATTTGGAATTCCCGAAGGATAACCAGATACCTCAAAATCACATACGGCATCCTATCTCCCAGAAGGCTTGATGGATGACTCCCGGTTTTTTCAAACTAAACTGTTGGAGCTTTCTCCACTTCTTTTTTGTAACCGCTATGGTCATATACCGGGGTCGCTACCAAACCGGCGTTGCTGTTTGGTTTTCTTTTCTCTTCTTCCCTTAAACTTGCCATCGCACAACATTACATTCTGGCTCGCCACCACGGTGGGACTCAAACCTCTACCATCGCCGAACTGGAACCGAATAGAGCTCGCTCTCTAATAGTTTTAAAGGCGTTGAGCGATTGAGTATTGACCATCTAACACTCCAACGTAAACTGCCGGGTATTCTAACCGCGTGCATAACCCCCTCAGACTCCATTTTGGGCAATAGGAAAGCTAGGCCTGTGTGATCCAAGGGAAAAAAATAAGGTTAACCGGGTCGCAAGGGATTTGTAAATCCCACATCGTCCCTGCGCGCCTTCGGCGCGCTAAAACCTTTCATTCATTCATCAATAATCATATCATTGTTCATCATTGTTCATCTCAACATGGCAAATGCACAGCTGAATATTAACTTCATAACCAACAGAAAAGGAGGGAAGAACATAGCTTATGATGGCTATATCTACAGACACATTCTTCAGCTGACAGTTTTCCTGCCTTGTTATATTGTTTTGTATACATTAACTAAATAGCCGGATGGAGTCCACGTCCCGGGGCCGTCTGGGTTGTGGTCCGCTCGTCACATACTGTTAGTACCCTTTCTGTGACTTGTTTCCAGACGATTGTTCGATAGCTACACAGCATACGGCCTACCCCTTCAGCCCGAACTACAGTACTTTCTTTCCCTTCTATTTCTATTGTCTTATGTAAACTTCTTACTCACTTTTGTTTCTCTCATCTTTTTAATGCAGAAAGGAATATATCACACATAGCGATATGTGTCAGTGGATTGAGTGTTTCGCCATGAATTGCTATTCTGTAAATTAGTGTCATATATTGTTTGGAAACAGCTTACATAAGCATTGAGCTTGCTGCTGGATCCATTTTCATGTTATATCCTATTCTTCATTAATGTTTTGATTCTGTATTGTATTCCTTAACTGAAATAAAATACTATTCATTCATCCAGACACATCCGGAAAGGTGGCGACAAAATATACTGGAGATGCACCACATCCGGTTGTTCAGGTTCTCTAACTACATTAGACAACATACCAGTAAGTTTCGGAAGACAACAGCACAATCACCCCGCTGACCACACTGGAGTCGTCACAAAACAGATACTTAATCAAATCGACCGAAGCTGCATGGAAGACGTAAGGCCAATACCATCTATCTATGAAGAAGAACTAAATAAGCTACGAGACCAAGAATGGGATGACGACACCCAAATAATTGTACAGAGACTCCCTACCTTCAACTCCAGAAGATCAGCTTTATACAGAGCACGTCGCAAGCAAACTCCTAACCTTCCAGAGACTCTTGCTGACATCAGCCTAGAAGGAAGATGAACACAAACAGCCACTGGTGACCGATTTCTTCTTTTCGACGACAGCCAACAAACAGACCGTATCATCGCATTTGCCACCACAGAAAGCCTGACATATTTCTCAGCTGCCAACACCTTCTTCTGCGATGGAACCTTTTACACCTGTCCACGTATGTCAGATATATTCTATCCATACACAGATAAATGGTACAATGACTCCAGTTGTCTATGCCTTACTTTCTTCCAAAAGTCAGAGCATATACGCCAGAATGTTCACTCTACTCAAAGAACACATGACGACACTGAACCTACCATTCAACGCCACAACAGCATTTGCCGACTTCGAAGTAGCCGCCCACAATGCCATACGCCAGGTTCTTCCAAACGTCACCATAAAAGGTTGTTTCTTCCATTTTACCCAATGTATATGGAAAAAGGCACAAACTACCGGACTTCAAACTTTGTATAGAGACAACAAAGATGTTAGAACACTAATTCGCCGAGCAGCCGCTCTTCCATTAGTACCCCTAGAATGCATAGAAGAAGTGTGGTTCAACACACTAGAAGCCTTGGAAGAAACAGAAATTCCTCATGATACCCTGTCTTTCATTGATTATGTTACAGAACAGTGGGTTGATGCTGGCGGCAGAGCTACATGGAACCACTTCAACACAGATGGACCACGAACAACAAATAACCAAGAAGCTTGGCATGCTAAACTTAAAAGAAAGGTTCAACACGCACACCCAAATATCTTTACAATCATCAAGACCTTCCAGGACATACAGAATGCAATTGACTTCAATCGACTCCAGAGAGAAGCAGGGGGAACCGTCCGCCCAAGGGCAAAAAGGTATATGACTATCGACTGTCGCATTCGTACGCTCAAAGAAAGACTGCAGAGAGGAACCATCACAACCATGGAATATGTAGATTCAGCATCGGAATTACTCCACTTGGGTTAAAAATGTATTGATATTTTTTGTAATTTATTGTTGTTGTATCTTTATTGTTGCTGTATAATTATATGTTTATTAATTTCTTTTTTTCAAATTTTCTTCAATACAAAACTTTATTATTATTTTATTTTCATTTTTTTTAAATACAAAATTATTTTATTTTTTTTCATTTTTTTGTATTTATTTATTTTTTTTATTTTTTTCAATTCTTCTTTTGTGAAAAATATATGATAATTATATTGAAAACCCTTTGTAATAAAATATTTATAGTGTTGTTATCTGAACCTAACAATGCTATTCACACATTGATTTTCGCGAAGTTCTTATTAGTGAAAGCTCCCCTTTGTGTGCCCCATAATTAACTTCAGTGAAGCTGAACATCGAGATTAATTTTCTAAAAGTTGACGTTCGGAGATACAGCCGTTAGAGCGATGTTTGAGTGCGGCGCGTTTGGCGTGTTGATATAAACCAAACATTTTCTGATTAATTATCAGTGGTCCCCACATGAGATATTTTCAGGTGAATAATAGTCAAGTTGTGTAAGTTTTGTAAGTATAATGGTATATATAGAGGACACTGCATTAGAAATGGCATATCACCATGACTAACGTTCAAGTAAATGCCCGATTCCTTCCAAATGATAGAGGAGGTAGACATCTTATTTTTGGAGGCTACAAATACAGCGTAAAGTCCCGCAGGAATGGCCGCACCCACTGGCGTTGTCGTGAGAAGAACTGCGGTGCCACAACCAACACCATGAACGACATGATAACCACTTCGGGAGGCACACACAATCACCCATCTGACATCGCCCAGGTAGCAGCAGATGCGTTCCTAAGCGAACTAAAGGCAATGGTTAAGATTGAGTCCAAACCTGTCACATCAATATACCAAGAGGAGCTTGCAAGTAGGTTTTCATTCCTCCTTTTATATATATTTCGACTCAATTCAATTCAAACATTTTTTCTGAAAAAAATATTATTTATGATTTTAAAAAACGTTGCCAAAGTTACCGAAACAACGATACACTCTGAGTCTCCCAGAATCGTACACAAAGACATCGACGGGAGAAAACTTCATACTTGCCGATGATGGCGACACCAACCGCATTATCATCTTCTCAACTGACTCCAATCTTCAGCATCTGGCTTCAGCTGACACCATCTTCTGCGACGGCACATTTGAAAAATGTCCTGCCATATTCTTCCAACTGTATACTATTCATACTTTTGTCGCTGAAGATATGTACCCACTGATCTACGCATTCTTGCCCAACAAGATACAACACACGTACCAACGATTTTTCAACCTTCTCCAGCAGAAATCAGCAGAACGGGGAATAACCATCAATCCGCCAACCGTATTCACAGATTACGAAATAGCTGCACAGAATGCAATCGAGGCAACTTTTCCATCTGCCAGACTGAAGGGATGTTTCTTCCATTATGGCCAAGCGGTGTGGAAGAAAGCTCAGAGCTGCCATCTCCAAAATGCTGATGACGATACAAAGAAACTGATCAAACGGGCCATTGCCCTGCCACTGGTTCCAGTGTCTGGAATTAGCAACATATGGTTTGCAGCATTAGACGAAGGTCCTGTCAATGACAATGTCACCAAAGGTTGTGATTACATAACAGAGTACTGGGTCGAGGGTGCCCATGGCAGAGAAATGTGGAACCATTTCAACACAGTTGGCCCAAGAACCACCAACCATGTGGATGGCTGGCACCGCAAACTACAGCAATTTATAGCAACATCTCATCCAAACATGTTCCGCATGATAGCATTCTTGCAAAGAGAACAGACTTACCATGAAGTTAGCATCATACAACTTAGAAACGGAGGTGTCTTGAGGCCTAGACAGAAGAAATACAGTAAAGTTGACAACAGTCGGCGACACTTCCAACGGGTATACAGACTGGGAGATATTTCTTCAATGGAGTACTTAGATGCCGTTTGCCACATCAGCGGTTACTAGCCATATTTTGTTTTTCATGTTCTATAATCTTCTATTTGTATAATCTTGTTTTTCATGTGCCAGTTTTTCATATTTGTAGTATTTATAAGTTGTGACATATAGTATTTCTATAATCTTGTACTATCTAAATATTTGAAGAGAAAAAAAAATAAATGATTAAAATTCGACGTTGTTGCGTTATCTGTTATAGACTCCAATATTTTTAAATTGACCATTTATTTGCTCATATCTTATAAAATGTTGTTTAAATTACTCGTTTTACCTTATTAAATATAATGAAAACAAATAATTATTTTTTTTTTTGTAAGAATTCGAGCAAATAAATAGTCGATTTAAATCCCTTATTCCTCTTTACCCGACATGTAGTATGCGCGAATGCAGGCTAAAACCAGCCAACAATTAAGATACAAATTATAGTCGGCATCTATGTTATGTAAAGGATTATAACACCTTGACCCGAAACAATAGGTGCCGGGTAAACAGGAACAGCCCATTTTAATTAATAAAACACCGAGTTGTACCCGGTTTAGTTTAAACATATTTTATTCGCTAACAAAATCGCAAAAGGGATTGGAGTACAAGTGGCTACCACTTAGAAACACTCCTCTCCCATGCATACATTATCATATATGTTTCATCACAGCAAAACAACTGCAATACAAGTAATTACTGAACAAAAACGAATAATTGGGAAAAAAACAAAACAAAAATGGGGAGAATATACTGACAAAAAAGTACAAAACAAGAAAGAGAGAAAAAAAGAAGAAAAAACAGATTAAACATGTAACTAGATACCACATCACGACACTACGAACGAAAGCATTTCAAAATACCCGGCAAGCTGGAATTCAGGAGGACCAGAAATGTACTGAACTACTACGGCTCTTGTTCCGACTACGAAGTGAGTGAAATAGTGACCCTGTCGAAGACTCACTCTCTCTCTAGCGGTCAAGAGCTGCATTGTATATGTAGCTCAGCTATCAGGCCTGGTTAATTTTTTTTTTTAATCTAAAATATAGCGCTGTACAGCAGACAAAATAATCTCATTGTTTCTTTTTCTGAGGCTACCTTCACCATATAAAATCTGCTGTACCCTTGTACTATTGAATTTTGTCAAGATCTGAAACAGGGTGAATTTTATATTGTCATCGTTTGGACAGGTGAAGAAAAAGTGGTCAGCATCTTCTGAACCATCCCCACACAGCCAACATAATAATAATAATAACACTTTGGCCAGCCGCTGATTTGTCGCGGTTCTCGGACGAGAAGGCCATGGTTACCCCTGTACTCCCAACTGCCTCCCTATTCCCACGCTTCTCCTCTCCTCCCAACACTCAGAGACGAACTGCTTGATGATATCCCTTATCCCATTCTTCCCAATCTCTCCGATTAGCATATTAACCCTCTCCTTTGAGTCTCCCCCTAACCACATGTCCTTCATTCTCCCATCCCACTTCCCCATTATACTCCCAGTGAATCTCATTCTTTTAGGCTGATACTTTGGGCATTCAAGAAGAAAGTGTTCCAGGGTCTCCACCATGTCCAAGTTACACACCTGGCACTCCCTTTCACCGTCTTTCCCAATTTTTCCCCTAAGCTCCAGGGATCGCGACCTCAGCTTGAACAACAGTGACCCCCCAAAGGTGCCATCAAGGTACCCTTCAAAACCTGGCTTCTCTTTATCACGCAGGCCACCCAAAGACCTCTTTGATTTGACCCCCTCTCGCCAATTACGGTTACAATCTTCCATGACCCTTTCTCTGACGATTTTTTTCCCTGGTTAGCCCCAACGTCCAGGTCCGAGATCTCCAATGAGTAGTTCTCTACTAGCTCCCTCATTTGGACTATCCACCCCGTTTTGATATTTGAGTTGAAAATTCTCAGGAACATTACTTTACACCATCGGCTGTCGGGGAGATTTACCAAATAATTAAGATAACCGAGCTTCAACAGGTCTATCCTGTCCTTGATCCTCATCCACCCAAGCTCACCCCTGATTGCTTCTAGCGCTGCGGCATTACTCGACCCCGTTATCCATCGGCCTGCATCGTTCTGCAGGATTTCCAAGCTCTTTACGGCCGTCTGGTTTAGGGGTACCACTTCCGTACCGTATGGTATACTCAGCCCCACCATTTCCCAAATGGTTTTCCCCACGAAAACCTTATTGAAACTGTTTCTCCCTATAAGTTTCATTTGGTTAAGGATTCGCTTCCCCTTCAAAATCAATTTATTTGTGTGGTTCCGGTAGATGCCTCTTCCTGTAATGTTTATATTTACCCCCAAATACTCGTAATCACCCGTCTCTCCCACATTGAGAAGTTTGCTGCTCCCTTCCGGAATGCAGAACTCACCCACTCTCCACCTTCGAGTGGGGTCCACTTTGCGGCCCACAGGTATAACTTTGCTCTTGCTTTCATTAAGTTCGAGTCTCCATTTGCTCCCATATTTCCCAACAATTCCCAGCATTTTCGTTAGCCCCTCTTCGCTCTCTGACACTAGAACCATATCGTCTGCAAAAAATAGCCCTGGGATCTTCACGTCACCAACTGCTACCCCCTCCTCGCTACGCAGGAGTTCATCTCCTAAGCCTTTGATGTACAATGCAAACAGGATCGGCGAAAGGATACACCCCTGTTTTAGGCCTATCTCCATAGGCACACGTTTCGTTGTAATGTTTCCCAGGCTAAGTTCACTCTGTACATCTTGATATAATGCTTTCATAATTCCAACAAACTCGCCTCCTAAGCCCATAGCCTCCAGCTTGCGCCACATACCTTCCCTCCATACTCTATCGTATGCCTTCTTGATATCCAAAAAGGCCATAAACATCTTTTTCTTTTTTGCTTTCGCGGATTCTATCATTTGGGATAGTGTGAAAAGATGGTCAGTAACTCTCCTTCCCTTCCTGAAGCCATTCTGGATTTCTCCCAAAAAACCCTTCTCCTCAATTACCTCCTCTAGTCTCCCATAAAGGACTTTACAGAAAACCTTTCCAATGTTGCTACTGACAGAGATTCCTCGATAGTTATCCAAAACGTCTTTTTCCCCCTTTTTGTGAATAAATGTCACTTTGCTTTCCCTCCACTCCTTTGGGACCTCTTGTTTTTCTATGGCTAAATTGAATAGGGCAGTTAGGCTTTCCAAGAGTTCCTCTCCCCCTTTTTTGATAAACTCGTTAGGAATTTCGTCCACCCCTCCCGCTTTTCCATTCCTCAATTTTGAGATCACTCTTCGCACCTCCTCAGTTTTGATTTCGCTGCACACGAAGTCCGAGAGATTTTCCTCGACCTGGTTCGGACACTCCGGTGGGTTCCCCATGCCCCATCGCTTATCGTTTACCTTTTCCCAGTGCTTGACTAGTTCTAATGCGATTTGATCTCGCTCTTCTGTAACTCTGCCATCTACTTTAATGCTCTGTTGGTTATTCCCTTTGTTACGTTTGTTCACCCATTTCCAAAATACGCTCGAACTCGACCCCCCCTGTCGTTCTTATCGTCCTAATAAGACTGCTATTTCGCACTCTCCGGTTGTCGTCTTTTATCTTGTTTACTTTATTTCGTGCTTGTTGGTATTCTTCCTTTGCTACCATGGCCTCATTGCTTTCCACCCCCTTAAGTTTTCTACTTCTCCTGTATGCAGCACATTTAGCTTTTCTAACCTTTATGGCCCTTTTAAGTTCTTCGTTCACTCTGTACCCAAGTTCCCGTGTTGGCACCCTAATCTTTCCTACACTTTCCTTCCCTGCCTCCACTAGGCTCGCAACTATGGCGTCGGCCATCTTCTGGACACTACCCCCCTTGTGTACGGCTGCAAGCTTTGGTTTTAGTTTTTCTTCGAACTTCACCCAGTCGGCATCCTTTTTGAGTTCCCAAATGTCCTTGAAGCTTCCTTTCCTTTTCTCTAGGTTTTTGGCCCTCATCGTCACTGTAATCAAGTTGTGATCACTATCCAACTCCATTTTGCCCTCATCATCCACTTCTACCCTTATCACCTCCCTCCATAAATTCATATCTATGAGAATGTAGTCAATTATTGATTTTCTGTCGTTTCTCTCCCAGGTCCATTTCCCCTTACATCTAGCGTCCCTGTTCAGAATCTTCAGACCGAGCTCATTTGTGAAGTTCAACAGCTTCCTTCCATTCCTGTTGACTTTCTTGTCCTCACCCTCTATGCCTTCTTCCTTGTCACCTATGTGTCCATTAAAGTCGCCCATCAGAATTATACCGAGCCCCCTGTTTTCTAGTTCAGTGATATTGGACCTTAGTGTTGAGTATATCGAGTCATTCCACTCGGGTTTACTTCCCTCCACCGCACAGTACACAATCCCAAGGGCAATACTTTTGTTTCTCAGACTGATCTTTACCCATCCAATTTCTTTTGACACATCAGCCGAGGTGATAATATCTTCCAGATCTGTAATCAGCGACGGTTTTAAATCCTCTTTAATGTACATGCCTACCCCTCCCCCCTTTTTCTGGCCTTCCGTTCGCCCTACACCTATCCACACACACCCGCTTACTTGGTCTACCCGTTCCTCGTGTCTTACCCACGTCTCGCTTAAGCCCATGACATCAAACTCCTCTGTCTCGATCAATGTAGCAATTTCACTTACTTTCCGGTGGAGACCCTGGATGTTGCTATAACCCACTTTCAGGGTACCGAGGTTCATTGCCTTCCGCCTATTGGGCCCATTGTTTTCTGGTGCTAGTCTTGGTAAACTTATTCTGTCCCCCTCACTCTTGTTCACCCCACCTATGTCCACTCTCGTTATACTTGCCTCTGACCTCCCACCCCGCTCCTCTCTAAAAAAGGCTCTGCTACCCGTAGAATTTTATCCCCTAATACCCGTTTCCCCGCCCTGCTAAGATGCAGCCCTTCACGCCCGTACATGCTCCCATTGCCCCAAAACGTGTCCCAATGGTCGATAAAGGGAATTCCCAGATCAACACAGTAGTCCTCTAACTCTTCATTTAGCGCCAAAATCCTTGAGTTCCGTTCGTCCCCACCTCCAAGGACAGGAAGGACCCCGGATACGACTACCCTTGCATTCCTACTTAGCAGTTTGCCGACTAAGCCTCTATACGACTCCACCAAACTTACTGACCTTCTCTCTCTGATATTGTTGGTCCCCACATGGACCACCACTACCGGTTCCGGTCCTGGCCCTGCCACAATGCCATCTACCCGGTCCCTGAGATCCTCCACCTTCGCCCCCGGAAAGCACAAGACTGTTCGATTGGAACTATCAGGACCACAAACTACATTGTCAATCCCACGTACAATGCTGCTCCCCGCTACCACTAATTTTCTTCTTCTGGCCCCAGTTCCTATATCATCTGCACCTCCTCTCGTTTTGCAAGCTCCTGGTCCCCTCTTTCTCTTGACCGCCCTCCTTACCCCGACTGGCCTATCATCATCAACAACCATCTCACCCTCACACTTTCCCCCTCACTCTCGTCCCCAGGGGTATCAGAGTCTAAAACACTAAACCTGTTTTCTAAACACCGCCTAGCAACCTTGGCAGCCTTACGCCGACTCTGGCTTCCGGACTCGACGCAGCCCTGACCTGACGCCACCTTCCGAATTTTCCTACTAGAACCCCCCTCCTCAGTTACACCCCCCACATCAAGCATTATTCCCCCACGTTTCCTGCTTCCCAGTTTCCTCCTTGAGTCCACAACGACCTTCCACCCACCTTCCACCTCACCATCGTAGGTAACCTTCAACGGGGTAACTCCAGATACACAACGAGGAGAATCAATTATATAGTTATCACATTTGTCAGAGTTGAGATCACAACAACCATTTCTAAGCTTACAGTGTACGACGTTGACGTTTCTTTTTCCAAAATTGAAATATGGGTGTGGTTTGACTGGTCTTCGTGAAATCAGACGTCGGAATGAATAGACTGATTGGCTGTTTCTAACAGCATCAGAATAATTAGTCCAGATAGCAGTACAGACTGGGAAAAATGACCGTTTGAATAACTCAGTTCGCATATTATACTATACAAAGTTGTCAGCATCTCTTAATTGTTGTAGCCGGTGCTTCATTAATTATTTTTTTTCTGATTATTTCTGTAATTGGTATTTGGAATCTAATATTATTGCGTCCAGGGAAATGATGCCCAGCCGTGGAAAGTGGCCAGTTCACGGCGGTCGCACTGTAAATCATTGAGTTTCAGATTGTAGGCTCGATCCAGGCCCGCGTCATCTGCATGGTGTCCTTTGGGCAAAACACTTAACCCCATTTACCCAAGTGGGGGTTCGGTGCCACAGTGTGCTTGCATGTACTGCACGTCGATGATACACTTGCCTTCAACCGATGGTAACTCCGCTTGTATAGGGTTAGTAAGTTGGAGAGTCCGACAATTAGTCGCCGCTGCTCGGTAGCTCTCCGCGTATTCCAGCATCCTCCATCGGGAAATTTGTCCTACATGATATGAATCTGGCTGTTGAAACTGTCTTTGAATCTCAGTACAAAACAAAGAAACTAACTAACATCTGACAATCACATTTATTTGGCCTCTTGGCCTAAATCACACCCATCAGCTGATATTGTTTAAGGATAATGTGCTATCATTTCGATAGCATAGGTTCAATGATGTAGACAGGGTCTCTACACGGTGTTGAATGGGTTTTCCTTCTCCCTTTTTTCTTTTGTTTTGTTGTTGTTTTGTTTGGAGGTTTTCTTTTTTTTTTGGGGGGGGGGGGTTGGGTGGAGGTTGCCCGGTAGCCAGTCTTGCTATTTTATCTGTATGTGGTATGCGTTATGTTCATCCATAATATATTTGTAATATTTAGTTTGTCATTATGTGTAATCTGTGTGTACCGTACCCATTTAGTTGTTCAAATCACCATATCGCTGTTTTTCATCTGCAAATGTGCTTCAACAGTACAGATGCTCGCGTCCAATGGTCGTTTCAGTCGACACTGTATTGTGCAAAGTGTGAAAAAGAATTCCCCGGAGCCCTGATGCCAAACTCACTTTCACCTGCGTACGCTTCTTTCACCTTGTGACAAATACTAAGTGACACCGATTCCAAAACCTCTAATAACTTTAGACTATTCGCTGCATAGCGTCACGTAAATGGGTGATGGGCATATCCAATATTCGTAATCAAACAACAAGTGATGGTTTCACGGCTTTACCCTTGAAGCCCTAGTGGTGTATTCCATGTCAATTCAATGGCAACAATTGGACGAATTCATATTCATTATTCAGGGGTAGATCAATTAATAAATTTCAACGTGCAGCCTTGGGGCAGCACGTTGAAATATTGATTGGTCTACCCCACACATTCACTTAGCAGTCATCCAACTTAATGAAATTATGGCGTGTCATGTTCCTGGGCCAGTAAAGCGGCCTCCCAGTTTCAAAATGTTAATATCCAAATTTTCGCCGGAGTGAAAATTCAGCGAGAATCTTTCCTTTTTCGGATAGGAAATGGCTTGATATGAGCGTCGGGTTTTACTGGACAGAGGATGACACCGTTTATGTTTTGCATTAAATATGCTGACATCAGACCTCTATCAAAGAGAGTTAGAGAAGTTTTAAACCTTTGCACACTGAAAATGGAAACTGCAGCGTATTGTGCTATGTCAAACAAAATGAATTGGTTACCCCCCCCCCCCCCCCTTGTATTATGGGAAGAATCCGCAGCTTAAAATATTGACATTTTGACATCAGTGTGCAGACAGGGATTAAGTGCTCTTTTAAATTTCTTATTCCAATTACTTCAGTATTATTCCCTTTGTGCAATCAATCCATAAAAATGCGAGGCGATTCAAAAACATAATTTTTTGTGTATGGGCTGCATATTGAGTAGCGGTAAAAAGTTGGATACCCATCAAGTTGGTGATGTGGACTCATTCTTGTGCACGCGGCGCGGATTACATTTTGTCCACATAAACTGACGAGTGTTGCTTCACGCCTGTCAAACCGAATATTAAATTAATTATTGGCCTAAACGTTCTCGACTACTTGATGAGAGAGAAGTGGTACAGTGAGGGAGATACGGACAATGCGCAACAAGAGGGAGATGCTTGCCATAACTGTTCGTGACATTGAAAGAATTAAGTTTCTGTGAAGCACATAATAGACTGTCCAGGAGAATTTGAAAGCAAGAAAGAGAATATAGTTACACGAGTTCCACTTACGAATGGTCTGACGACAGATATATTTTTTTTTGTAATCCCCGCCTAAAGTTGGGGATTGTAAAAAGGAGATATATCATCGCCTGAGTGCTAGAATGTCTTATGTCCCCTATGGGACATAGGACATTCTGGCACTCAGACGACGATATTATAATATTAGAACGTTTCTTTTCATGTTCTATCGGTCGATAGTACCTGAGTTTGTGTGATTTCTGAAATAAAACCTTCAGCAGCGAGGTTTTATTTCAGAAATCACACAAACTCAGGTACTATCGACCGACAGAACATGAAAAGAAACGTTCTAATTATTTTATTATGCCGAACAAAAAATAACTTTCATTGTTAAGCGTTAACTGCAATGTTCATGCCACCAATCTTGTAATAACAATGTAGTCGAATCCAAAAACATGACGTCATTTCGAACGAATGACGTCTCTTCGAAAATGACTTGTCACAAGTGCCGTCGCTTTGGGAGTTTCTATATCACCAAATGCCAGTGTTTACAACTGCATCATGCTGTTCATGTTATATTATAATTCATTATTAATGCTTGTGTGATAAGTGGTATAAATTAATGGAATATAAATTCATGTTTCTTTGACGACGATAGCTGTTAGAATTAAGCGGAGTGAAACAATTTATTTTGAACTTGAGGACTCAGGCGAATGCTCAGTGAGGTCCAGGAGTACTAAAATTGTGGAAATAATCGAATGAAGTCATAACTCATATTCAGGATTCACTGAAGTGGTGAACAACACGTGAGTTTTTAATATTTCTGATTCTTTTGAATTCATTGTTTGCAGTTAAAATTAAAAACACACCCACTGAAGTAGTGAAGATGATATATTTGTTGGTAAGTTTGTGTCTTTCGGTGACGAAAAGAAATTGCATGTGATAAGACACAGCGCCAGCGTGCGTAATCGACGGTGATCAATGGTAGTGGAGCTTACATTTTCTTTGTTCTTTTATCTCCAGGGAAGAACCTTCCGATAGTACCCGTCTTTTGCCCCAAAACTCCAGTACTATGACTTTTAGAAGGTATCAAATTAACCAATCAGGGCTGATGTTACAAACGTGAGGCATAATACATTATTTTGGTAATGTTTCTCACCAATATGTCTAACCGTTCTTGAACATCTTTGTAACAACATGTCCAACCTTTCTTCAAGAAATGTATTTTAGCCTTGTGGTAAAGACTATCTTAAACATCTATCAAGTCAGTGTGCAAATTCATGGTGGTATAGCGTGCTCCTCAGAATTTTATCACTCCTGTGGGTGATGTGGCTGTACCTTATTTACACACTTTCCCATAACGTTTGTTTTACATTTGAGCAATGACCATCGAAAAAGGGGATACACAGAAAGTCGTGTACATACTTTTTTAGGAACATGCTCATATTTCAATTTTCTGTTTGTTGTCGGCTCCTGCAAATCTTCTTTTCAATTGTTTTCTGATCCGCCTATTTTTTTCTCTATTTAAAGACGATGATACATGTATTAACGATTGGCCTTTAACAGAGTCCACCCTATAACTTCGAAACCATCCGGACCAAATGAAATGATATTCGAAGTATTCAAATGGAATCTCTAAACTTGATGAGTTCTAGAAGCCACTATCAGGGCTTTCAAAACAATATGGAACCAGGGAAAAAGCCAACATTTTTCCTGCTAATGTTTCATATTTAGTCAAACGCAAGCAATATTTTGTCTATATAAAGTTCTTTTATTACAAATTATTGGAGAGTGCATGTGGGTCCTCTCCAATAATTTGTTATAAAATCAATTTTGAATACCAAATTCAGACCAGCAAAAATAATTTAGCCCTCAACCAGTTAAAACACAACTACGAACAGAAAAATATGGTGAGGAGTGAGGGCTTTTTCACACGCGATTTGTGCAAGGAAGAGATATGTCACCCTAATGCGCTGTGTAATGTCAACACTCTCCCTTTCTGCCTGCCTGCCTGCCTGCCTGCCTGCCTGCCTGCCTGCCTGTCTGCCTCTCTGTCTCTGACTGTCTGTCTGTCTGTCTGTCTGTCTGTCTGTCTGTCTGTCTGTCTGTCTGTCTGTCTGTCTGTCTCTCTCTCTCTCTCTCTCTCTCTCTCTCTCTCTCTCTCTCTCTCTCTCTCTCTCTCTCATACAGACACCCACCTACACACCCGCACGTAGGGTCCTGCGAATCCTCATTCGAATCCAAATCGAACCCGTTTCTGTAGCAAATAACATGTTAAGAAGCCATACATTCTGTGTGTTGTATATCCAAACTACATTTATCAGCTAAGAAACGAACGGACATCAGAACCATCGAAATATTTGGCATTTTGCTGTATCATACGAAATGGGGACGAATCCAACGCGAGTCAAAAAAGAAAGTATAATAGAAACAAATGTGAAAAAATAGCATAAAGGATGAAATATAATAGTTCTAATGATGCATGTTTGTGGACAAGAAGTTGTGCAAAGAGTTTGATGACATGTTGTTGTTGTCCACCCAACCGTACACAATTTTGCTACGGGTTTAAAAAAGCACGTGCTACCCGAGAATGTCAAATTGCATGGGTGACCGACGATTTTCTATGTGTTATGTTGTGCTAGAGAGCCTGGGTTATTGAGAAAACACGCTAGTTTTTGTCTTCCAACATTTTAAAAAATGCCAAGGTTAACCGAAAATCAGAGGTTGCGTGCCATTGGTATGCATGAGGCTGGGATACCTCCAGATGACACATTTGAAGGTATAGGACAACTGGATCTACTGCCAACCGACCACGTTCAGGTTGCCCAAGAGTTACGACCCCTGCACAAGACCGACACATCAGGATGTCTCCCTTGCGGGATCGCTTCCTTCCGGCTACGCGGACAGCAGCAATTACTCCTGGTAGAACTAACAATAGAATCAGTGCACAAACTGTCCACAACAGACTCGCTGAACACGGCATCCGAAGTAGGCGTCCATATACCATGGACCAATCCTTACCCAACGTCATCGTACCGTCAGAAAGGAATGGGTACGTCAGCGTGTTCGCTTGTCTCAGCAGCGTTGGAGCGCAGTTCTTTTTAGTGATGAATAGCGATTTTGTCTACGGCGCGCTGATGGTAGGGCAAGAGTGTATCGCCGACGAGGAGAACGGTTTTCTGATGCTTGCGTGCCAGAATGCGGCCGTTTCGGCGGGGGTAGTGCAATGGTTTGGGCAGGAATTTCCTTGCAACATCGAACGTTGATCTTCATCGATGATAATCTGAATGGACAGCGATATAGGGACGAAATTCCTAATGCTGCCGTTGTTAACGTTGGATTGCAGTTATTCCAGCAAGACAATGCCCGATGTCACGTGGCGCCTATCTGTCGTGACTTTCTTGAGGAGCAGAGCATCGAACTTCTTCCCTGGCCCCCACTTTCGCCAGATTTGTCGCCAATCGAGCATCTTTGGGATCAACTGGACCGTCGGGGACAACTTCATGATCTTCAGACCTTAGGCGATTTACATAGTGTTCTAAGGCAGAAGTGGAACGCAATACCACAGGGTGACATCCAGAGACTTATTAGGTCCTATCGATGAATTGCCACCCTAGAGGCAAACGGTGGCCCTACACGCTATTGACTGCATGTGTGAACTTTTCAATTCGCCCCATGTCTAAATTGCGACGTCCTGACGTGACGCTGGCAACAGTAAGAACAGGAAATTTTGCAAATTCATACAGCTAGACTCGAAATATGAATTTACAATAATTTGTTTGGGATTAAAGTCGATGATACTGAAAACAATGCTCCTCAAAGTTTATTATACTTTCTTTTTTGACTCAGTATATAAGTATTCGATCTTTAAGGGGAAACGTCAGTTCTATAAAATATTTTATATAATGTCAGGTTCAAAGACAAAGCCGACTAAGAGGTATTCAGCATAGTCCATTGCGATGTCATCCAACATCTGCACAACTGAGTAGTGCCGGTAAATACCCTCTCCTTCGCCTGTTAATGGGGAGTAACTCTCTTGACTTGTACGGCCCTTCACTTGGCACAGGCTATTTTTACTTGGTCGGCCAGTACTCCGGGTGCATACAATGAGTGAGAGAAAACCAATTGTCTTTCTAACTTCATGTACCTGCTGTAATTGCGTGCTGTAATGGTGATTTGCCGACTTCGCGGGTAAAGTACACCAGAACAATGACGTTACAGTTTCTTTTCGATGAGTATGCTCAAACTAATTGGAAGAATTCGAAAAGTAAAATATGTGTTAATGGACTCGAATCGAATCGAATCCTGTGAAAGATTCGAATCCGAAACGAATCTTCTCGAAGCTTCGCAGGGCACTATCCTCACGTATCCACCATCCACCCACCTCACCCTCTTCACACACACACACCCATATTCAAACATTCACAGACAAATACATCCAAATCTACCCTCAACATACTCAGACACCCTAACAAACTCCACTCCCACATACAGTCCCTGTTATTCTCAGGTGTTTCTTTAATTTGGTCCACAGCATAGCTCTCCCTGGCAGATTTGTTCTTTTCAGTTTGGTAGAAAACGTTTGGAAAAGGTTATAAACAGGCCGACCGTTAAAACATCAGCGAATTGCCTAAATTTTGTAAAAAAAAAACAACCAGCACTGCGATTGGAACTGCTCTGTATTATGATATTTGTGTTTGTGATAGTTAACTCCTCAGGCAGTAATAGATAATAACTTCTTGAGAATGATCAGTTTATTTTGCAACTGCAGGTATACGCTCGTTCAAGTATTCTATGGAGATATATACAATAATACCATAGTGTGTTTTGATATGTTTGATATCTCAACTCGTTGAAAGTGAGTTTTTTTCGCGAGGCTTGCCGAGCGAAAAAAACTCACTTTCAACGAGTTGAGATATCAAACATATCAAAACACACTATGGTATTGTTGTATTTATCTTATACCGACCATTTTTGTTCTTTTCTGCATTTTTAAAAGGGTTTTGGGGATGATTTCGTGTCAAAATGTCGACTCATCTGGAGTGGAGACGACTGCTTTCTCTTGTTGGGCATGAATACATGTGATGTGCCCGGAAAAGCTGTTGGTGCGTAATAAGGCTACAAATTCAAGTGAATGATAGAGTATAGTTCCCCTTAGAAAGTGGCCCAGTAACTGGGAAAACAATTACAGAAAATATGCTTACGCCTCAATTCTTATGATTTATGACAAAAATATGTTTGATAATCAATTTCACCAGATTAGACACGATTTATAAACAATTTTGCGAATGTCATCATTATATTATAATTTAGAAAAAGACTATAGTCCGTTCTCCAATCTATATGACATAGGGGTATGTGTTATAGATAATCTATAACACATGGGCTATATCTTCAACAGGTATAAGATAAATGGAGAGTAATCGCTTGACTGGACTGGTTACGTGAAATAATCCATGAGAGGTGTGGGACGTTGTATCGTTTTACAATATAGTCCCTCGCCTCGAATGAATTATTGCACGTAACCACTCCAGTCAAGCGATTTCTCTGTTTATTACTTTTCGTTATTAACGATAATTATATTATTTAACCCTTGACCTAACGTAACGCCCAAAAACGGCCAGCGCTATTCTCAGAACTCACCAATTAATTTTCATTATTTTTTTTCATTTTTTGTCTCTAAAACATAGGTTATGACCCCTCATTGGAACGAGCTCGTTCCAATGAGGGGTCATATCCTATGTTTTTGAGACAAAAAATGAAAATAATATTTATTCAAAAATTGTTTTGTATGTGTCGTCTGCTTTTCATGTTTGGTAAAGGGTTAAAAAAGCAGAAAAAAACAATGAAGTTCCCATTACATCCACGGCAAAGCGTTGTCTTTGCGCGCACGGATACATGACACAATTGTTGATTGCATACTTCACTTGTGAAGTTATCGTAAATCACACTTTGGAAAGTGATAAAAAACTTTCATCTTTTTGCAGTATAGCTCACTTTGAGTTTTCCATCAACCAAGAGAAGATCAAGCATACACATGCTCTCTGTGGCATATTGTCGATTTTAGATACCTGGATCGTCTCAATATTAACCGCCAGGATCAAAGTTTTACAGAATTGGTGTGAAGGTCTATAATTCATAAAAAGGAAACATCTAGCAGACGACATTTTAAATGTTTTTTCCTAATATATCAGAAGAATTTTATCTGCCTTATGTTTAGACTCCTCGTTGGGGCGATCTCTGCCAGCTCTTTCCAATGTAACAATATTTTAGTGGCCAGTAAGTTTGGTAAATACTCAGTTATTTATCATTTCGAACTGGGAATGAAATCAGTGGCGAAGGTATAAGTTGTGGGGTAGGGAGCTCTTGTTCCCCCACGATGGAGTTTATGGATAATACAAAATATTCCTGAATTTTCTTACTTTCGAGATGGACATTCAGACATACATCTTTCAGGATTTTGACCGTTCACCCCAGGAAAGCAGGACCGCACATGCTGGTTTAACCCTTTGAAGTCGGATGTTGTATTCAATGTCAGTTCAACGGTAGCAATTGGAAGAGTCCATATTCATTATTTGGGGATGATCAATTAAAATATTCAACGGATTAATATCATGCGCACATGGATTTCATTTTGATTTGAATGGTTTATCAATCAATATGTTACCCGGACAAGATAAAGAGGTTACGGATGAGTAGCTTACATTTCGCTCTGAGGCTTATTTTTTCCGTCGAAAATTGCAGGATTTCGATGTCCCCGCCAGACAAATAGTGATCTTCGCCACACTAACGTACTCGATTACATGGGGAGGAGGGTTATCTAAAATTACAAATTAGGATTCTTCATTGTGCTGCATCGTAAAGGTGAACCATTGAGTGACTGAGATATGGCGTCCAGTCATTACAATCGAGAGCTGCTGTTCAAACGGAAACAGAAGGGGAAAATGCGTTCCGTAACAGGCTGTCGGGTTCACAGGATGAAAGATCCCTGAAGATGAAATGGGTTTGGAATGTAAAATCGAAGTAGAATCCGCTAGGATTTTGCGGTATCGTATCAATTGTTCATCATAATTCCAAACTTTTTTCTTAAAATCTCCCGTTTGGGATGTCGAATGAGTTTTACGAGCTGAGTGTCGACCGGAAACGTATTAAGGCCTCAGCCTATCTCGTGAATCCTATATGGCCACTTATTTTACGTCGACAGTGTGGTGGGTGGAGTAATCCAATGTAATCAGCGAGAAGCACCAACGATTAGTAACGATTGACGGGTAAGAAGGGGATCTAAAGTCAAGGTCATTATAGTAGAACTCTTAATCTAATAAACTGGTTGTGGCACTTGCAAACTACTCTTAAGGAAATAAACAGGTTTTCGTTTTTTGCAACCAAATCATAGTTAACCCTTTACCCAACGAATCGCCTGCATCCGCCCGTGTAATATGCAAATTCAACAGCTGAAAAAATATTATTTTTCGAAAATTTCAACAAAGCCATATCATGTGACCCCTCTTTGGAACGAGCTCGTTCCAAAGAGGGGTCACATGATATGGTTTTGTTGAAAGTTTTTGAAAAAATTTAAAAAATGATATTTAAAATAATAAATTTTGAAATCGTCTGCGTTGGGTAAAGGGTTAAAGATCCCCCGTCGATAAGTGGTCGAGGAACATGTTGCAATAGCGCTGGTCGGTTATAGACGTTTGGTTTAAGGTGTTAAGGTACACTATGTTATCGACCTCCCATTTGAGTTGATGGAATTAATAGTTTTGTATATGGACGCGAGGCATTTAGTCCGCTTGGGATCTGAGCTCACGGCTATGGTATCAGAAGTCAGACACGCAAACGTTTTCTTAGATCCGTTTTGGGTTGTCTTTTTGACTGAGATCTTCGAGACTTGACTTCCCATAACACTAAATAAAATAAAAATAAACAAATAAATGTGCAAACCCCCACCCCACCCCATCCACACTCACCATCTGTTCCTGATCTGTTCTTTTGAAGTTCGTAACATAAGTCGGGAATCCAATAAATACACCTGTAACTTAATTAAGCACCCCCTGATTTTTTTCGCAGTGGTGTTAAAAGAAACTGTCATTACTTTCATGCTATCTTTAAGATAGGCCAAAAGTGATTGTTTGCAGAAAGAATGGTCTATTGACATATGAAAGGCAACACAGTGATGAAAATATGTAGTATTTTAATGGCGCTAATTGCACATATATGTCACTAATGCTTTTGACGGAAAAATGTTCTCTCGCCATGTATGATACTGGAACGGTCCATGATGAAACAATGCCTTTATAGACAAAAAATGTAACTTGCGATCTCCTGGACACAATTGCAGTGTCTGACGTTAGTAGCGAATATATCCACCACGTGCCTGGATGACAGCCTAAACCCTTCTCCAAATGCTACCAGTGAGCCTTCTGATAAGATCCAGAGGCAACTGCTGCCACTCTTCATGCAATGCAGCTTCCAAATCGACTAAATTCCGTACAGGCGGATCCCTTGCTTGCACACGACGTCCAAGAAAGTCCCAGATGTGTTCTACGGATTAAATCGGGGCTCGTTGCAGGCCAAAGTAGTGTTGTAATGGAACTCACAGCATGGGAACGATGAGGCCTTGCATTGTTGTCCATGAATACAGGGCGAGTAGCCAACGGGTGGTTGTCAAAATGAGGCACGACAACCGGATTGAGAAAGTCCCGGATGTACTGATGACCATTGAAATTTCCACATGCAATCACCATATAAAGTCTACAATCATGAGAGAGGCACCCCCAGATCAATACTGGTCCTCCACCGTAAGGAACAGTAGTAGGTCTGGTGGTCCTGGACACGTAAGCACTATTTCTATGCCTCCACATTCTCAAGCGGCTATTTGTGACGTGAAGCAGGAACCTACTCTCGTCTGGCCAATTGACTCTCCTCCATGTCCTGAGATTCCAATGTTGTCGTGTCATACATCACTCCAAACGTCGTCATTGATGCTGATCGGACATAGCTGGACGCTTGATGGCCCTTCTGGACCTTATACCCAGTGCTTTGAGACGGTTTCGGGCAGTTCTGTTGCACAAACGCCTGTTGGGGAGCCAAATGCGTTTCAAAACCCCACTTGAAGCAAAGAGTCTTTCGCGGTTGTCCAGGCCTTGCTCTGTCCTTAACATCATTGGTTTGTTGATACTTTCGGACAAGTCTGCTGATGACAGAATGACTATAGCCAAGTTGCATTCCAATAGTTCAGAATGACATGACTTTTGCATGCATGCCAACGATTTGTCATCTTTGAGCCTCTGGCAGTCTCCTCCTTGCCATGCCAACATTTACTGACAAACGAAGTGACAAATTTTCTTGTTTTATACCCAGATATTGCATGTGGGTGATAGTGTTTTTTTGTTACATTCGTGGGTAACCATATGTTTCACGACATGAAAAAGTACTGCAATCATTAAAACATAAAAATCAGTAACAGCAGCTTCACTGTCATGAAACATTTCAGGGGGGGCTTAATTAAGTTTCATGTGTATATGATGCGTGTGTACACTATATATCATAACCATGATGTTTATGTACAAAATGTTCTATCAGAGTCGAGCTTTTGTGTCTAAGGCCATATCTCGATGAGTCGAGATATGGCCTTAGAAACAAGAGCAAGACCCTGATATAACATGTTGTTCATAAACATAATGGCGATGATACACTTATCTTACAATTCTCAACTGTTATAACTTGATTAACACTAACGAATCGACCATATCCAAGATGTAATTTACAGATTGCGCAATTGAAGAAACATTATTTTTCGAAAATATTCAACAAAACCTTTTCATTTGACCCCAACATTGGAAGGAGATAGATGAGATCGTTCCAATGAGGGGTCATAGGATATGGTTTTGTTGACATTTTTGGAACATATTTTCACAAAAAATAATTAAAATACTATATTGTGATAATCTTTGCGTTGAGGAAAGGGTCATCTGGCATTTTGATATCATTTCATTTTTTGTTCATAAAAATGTCTGGTGTTTCGGTTGAAACTTTATGCTGCTGCCTCGAACTTTTGTGCTCTTCGCATAAACTTCTTGAGCGCGTGCATATTCAATATTCCGAAAAGACTGTGTACTTTAGTGCTTCCAGTGACTAAGATATACGCAATTGCAAGATACAGATTTTGTAGCAGGGGACCCCGAAAGATGCTGTATTCGGACAATTACGGACCCAATACATACTTACTTTAGGGCAATAATAATAACACCTCGTAGATCGTTGCTTTGTTGCGGTTCTTATATTAGAAGACCTAATTGTCCATGTGCTCTCCACAGCCATGCTCCACGCATTTATTCTCCTCACAACACCCCCAGAAATGAACTGTTTAATGCTATCCCGTATTTCTTTCTTTCCAATTTCACTGATGAGTATAGTTCGCTGATCTGCACACTTCAAATCAAAATGTATCTATTAATTTTGCGTGACGCCTACATCTACAATTGGGGTTATATAACAGTATGCTATAATACGTGTCTACACATTTTATAGCACATCTCAAATGTCTTATTCAATATTTTAGTTGTGAGACAGCTTGTAACCAATACACAGCATTTGGGTATGAATGTGGGATGGGCGTGTTAAGTTGTCTAAGCATTTCATACCACTTAACACTCCCATCGCACATTCATGATCCGGTAATGTGTCATTTCTTATGCATATTTATGTACACAAGTTAAAATCTGGAAACAAAATTACCAAAAAATCATAAAGTAAATGCCTGTTCACTGAATTTGTGAAGGAAACCTATCAATGTTTACAATATGCAGCCCAACTTTGCATTGGAAATATTAATGGGTCTGTTCTTGAATTATGAAAATTCACTCTTCCACTTGATACAATTGAAGTCACGTGGAAGATGCTTTCAGAGTTGAAGATTTTAAGCTCTGTCAGAATGTACATTTTTTCTGCAGGCGTCTTCTTTAGAATAAGCAACACGTCAATACCATTCGAGGCAACATCAGGAACGTTAGACATTTAGAAAGTCAGGTGTGACAGGAATGATAGTCCGTAGGAAAATTATTCCCTCTGGACTATTATTCCGCGGAAATATAGTCCTAGGTCTAACATTCCTAGGAATAGTAGTCCGGCGGACTACTATTCCACGGAATGTTAGACCTAGGACTATAATTCCGCGGAATAATAGTCCAGAGGGACTAACGTTCCTACGGACTATCATTCCTGTCACACCGGGTTGAAATTGTCTAATTAACGCATAGATCAAAACAAGCACGTTGCATGCCCCGCATTTCCGTTTCTAATGATATGAAAAATGTGGGGCTTTCAGTTTGATGTGAAAGACCAATGCTTTCTAAAGAAGACATGCTGATGTTTTTGTTATGTAAACTACTCAATCTATCTTCTTTGCCCGCGAGTGAATCGACAGTTGTTCAGTTCCTATGACGACTGAATTGTCCTCAAGTCGCATATAATGTATTTTTGCCAACAACAATGCCATAAAATGAATCAACTAAACAAAGAAGTTTCATTTTAAACATCATTGATTGCTCTTGACATTTCACACAGTTAACACAGGATATTTTTCAATTTTTCAATTTCCACTGGTTGAATTCTCAAGTGATTTAAGTTCATCTTGACATTACAATCCGCGACAGTGTAATAGGCTCCAATCCTCCTAAAATAGAATAACTCGACCAATTTTGTTATTGTGACATGCAGATAAAGGAAATATGTACATTGATCAGTCTGTGATCTTGCATAATTACATTATGAAAAGAGTATCTCGCAAACCTAGCAGTCGGTGAAGTTATCTTCCTTTGACTTTTATTACAGTACGACCGCCGTGGACTGGTTGCTTTCCAAGGGTGGGAATATTTCCACGGATGCAATAATATCAGATTCCAAACACTAATTTTAGGAATAATCATCAAACTTTTAATTAATGAAGCACCGGGTAGAACCCGGTGCTTCATTAATTGAAATTTGGCTGATGAGGATGGTGTAAAGTAATGTTCCTGAGAATTTTCAACTCAAATATCAAAACGGGGTGGATGGTCCAAGTGAGGGAGCTAGTAGAGAACTACTCATTGGAGATCTCGGACCTGGACGTTGGGGCAAACCAGGGTAAAAAAAATCGTCAGAGAAAGGGTCATGGAGGATTGTAACCGTAATTGGCGAGAGGGGGTCAAATCAAAGAGGTCTTTGGGTGGCCTGCGTGATAAAGAGAAGCCAGGTTTTGAAGAGTACTTTGATGGCACCTTTGGGGGATCACTATTGTTCAAGCTGAGGTCGCGATCCCTGGAGCTGAGGGGAAAAATAGGAAAAGACGGTGAAAGGGAGTGCCAGGTGTGTAACTTGGACATGGTGGAGACCCTGGAACACTTTCTTCTAGAATGCCCAAAGTATCAGTCTGAAAGAATGAGATTCACTGAGAGTATAATGGGGAAGTGGGATAGGAGAATGAAGGACATGTGGTTAGGGGGAGACTCAAAGGAGAGGGTTAATATACTAATCGGAGAGAATGGGACAAGGGATATCATCAAGCTGTTCGTCTCCGAGTGTTGGGAGGAGAGGAGAAGCGTGGGAATAGGGAGGCAGTTGGGAGTACAGGGGTAACCATGGCCTTCTCGTCCGAGAACCGCGACAAATCAGCGGCTGGCCAAAGTGTTATTATATTATTATTACTTGGTAAAGGCATGCGTGGACATCACTGCCCACACGTGGATTACGACCAGTCCACGGCGACTGTGCTGAAACTTATAATAAGTATGTACTGGGTCCGTAATTACCAGAATACAGTGTGTATTAGGGTTCCCTGATACACAATCTGCATCGTGCAACTGCTAAATACAGCCGCGTGCTGGGGTAGGATTCGTTCACGTTACTATTTATAAAACATTATCAGCATTCGGAACTCCTTTGCGTGGGACATTGTACATTTCTATATTCGAAAAGAGAGAACAAAAACACTTCCCAAAACTATATTTATTTAATTATGGAACCACATTAATTTTATAATTTTGTATCTGAATCACTGGAAGCATAAAAGAGCACGGTCCATTTGGAAAGATGAACATGTGCGCGCTCAATAAGTTTATTCGAGGATCGCAAACGTATGAGGCATCCTTATACTGCTTCAGCCGAAACGACAAGCATTTTTAGGAGTCTGAAAATGCAATCTGATATTAAAATATTAGTTAACCCCTTACTCAACGTACATAATAACACCATTTAGTATTTCATTTACTTTGAGTAACATATATTTTACAAACATTTCAACAAATCCATATCATAAGCTTGTATAAGCTTATAGCTTACTGCCGAATCCACATTAATGTATGTAACAACTTTTTTATATGTACTCTTGAAATAAATAATGTTTAAGCTAAATCCATATCACATGATCCCCTCGGTGAAACGAACTATGGCCTTAGAAACAAGATAATAATAATAATAATGCAATGTTAACGTCTAGAATCCACCGCAGTGCTCTCGGACTTACATTATTACCCCGTATCATAGGCGAACACACCCTTTGATCACTCCATGACATTCTCAGCTCAACTCAACGGAGCATACTGCCGGTGCTCCACAGACGGGCACTCGGGCAAGCGCCTCAACAGGCCCCCATTTTACACCTAGGTACGGTGAGGATTGCGTAGTACTGGTGAACATTCCCAACGCTCACAGCTGGCACGAGATTCAACGTCGCAGAGTCACACACTCAAACTTCGCTGATCCCACACCAGCCACTACTATGGGAAGCCCCGAATCAATCGCTCAGTGGTCACCCATCCAAGGATTAACCGGGCTCGGCGTTGCTTAACTTAGGTGATCTAACGGGAACCGTTCTCGCTTCGCCAGTGCTCCCCAAGATCGAGACTCTGATACGTCATTTTGTGCATAAACATAATGGCGATAATGTATATTTGTTCACACAGATCAATGAATTAGAGTAGAGGAAGCTCGGGTTGTCCTCGTACAGGCAGACCTTCAGCGGCCTTCTGAATCCTCGCCACCACACCGCAGCCCTGACAACATCAACACACATCCAAGACAGCAAATGGGGTAGCTCTCAGAAAAAGTTTGCCTAGTTGAACCGGCCAAGAACATTGATGCGTAAATGTACAGATTCTACAGCACAGCCACTCTTTGCACCGTCCACTGTATGATATGAGCAGTCCTCTTTGCACTGAACCGGGCCATATCCCGAATAAAACAGAAGGCACAAAGCCAAACGCACCGAGTACTAAGTGATGTAAATCGTACTTGTTTAACGTAAAGCGTTTATCGTCTGCCAACGTTTATTAAATAATTGAAGAGAGGTGAATACTCTGACTGTAAGTAGCATATAGATTTGGATATATATATATATATAGTTTATACTCCACTTGCAAGTGACGTTTTAAAGCCAGCGTAATTTTCAGAAACAGGTTGGAGGTGAAAGATACTCAATATTTTGTTGAATACACCGCTGTGCAATTTGGTGATCGTTGTGACGACGGTGCGATCCACCCCCGATATTTCCCCAAGATAGTATACAGGAAAAGCACCAGATGTTTATCGGTGAGATAAAGAAGGTCATAACCCTTCACCGACCGCACACGATATAAAAATGTATTATTTAAAAATAAAAAACAATTTTTATTTAAAAAATCAACAAAGTCATATCAGGTGACCTCTCACTGGAAGGAGCTCGGCGAGCTCGTTCCAATGAGGGGGATCACATGTTATGGTTTTCTTGCAATTTGTTGAAAATAGTTTTTTTCAATGCTCAATTGGTATATTATGCGCTGCGGATGCGGCCGATTCGTTAGGTAAAGGGTAAATGAGCACAAGGGATATCCAAGACAAATGTAGTTTCAAATGAACAACTAAACAAATGTGGAAGACTTGTTGGTTAAATGATATTGAACTACTGGCCTCGTATGTACAACCTCTCAAATATTTTACACTGATTTCTCACATATAGTGAAATAGAATTCACAATCGTCTGAGCATTTTGGTCGGGCCACTTTCCTTGGCATCTATACTTTGAGGAGGGAAAGGGAGACTCTCGCATTTTATGGCATTTAATAACACTTTCGACTGCTTAGATTACCTCGTGTCTGGTGGAGGAAGCCGGAGAAGCCGGAGAGGACCACATAGCAGCGGCGAGCAACCGTCGGACTCCCCAGCGCCTCTACACTAACAGGCAGGGTTAGTATTGGTTGTAGGCAAGTGTCCCATCGACGTGTATACGCCTTAGTACACAACGCCACTGTACCCTCACAAAGGCGGGATTATGGACCTCGTCAAAAGACTCAACGCAGTTCCCACTGGAGAGGATCGAACAGTGGACATTTTAGTTTGAAGTCCAATGTCTTAATCACTGAGCCACTGCGCCCCCTCTCTGAAAAATGTCAACAATCCTTGAATGGGCGGCAAGTGAGATAGCACCCACAGATATATTATAATATTAGAACGTTCCTTTTCATGTTCTATCGGTCGATAGTACCTGAGTTTGTGTGATTTCTGAAATAAAACCTGAAGCAGCGAAGCTGCTGAAGGTTTTATTTCAGAAATCACAGAAACTCAGGTACTATCGACCGATAGAACATGAAAAGAAACGTTCTAATTATTTTATTATGCCGAACAAAATATGACTTTCATTGTTAAGCGTTAACTGCAACAAGCCATCGATCTTGTAACAACAATGTAGTCGAATCCAAAAACATGACGTCATTTCGAACGAATGACGTCTCTTCGAAAATGACTTGTCACAAGTGCCGTCGCTTTGGGAGTTTCTTTACCAACAAATGCCAATGTTAACAACTGCATCATGCTGTTCGTGTTATAATTCATTGTTAATGCTTGTGTGAAAAGTGATTTAAATTAATGGAATATAAATTCATGTTTCTCGGACAACAGTTGATAGAATTAAGCGGAGTGAAACACAAGTCATAACTGAGACTCATATTCAGGATTCACTGAAGTGGTGAACAACACGTGAGTGAGTTTTTTAATATTTCTGATTCTTTTGAATGCATTGTTTGCAGTTAAAATTGAAAACACACCCACTGAAGGTGATATATTTGTTGGTAAGTTTGTTTTTACCGGTGTTGAAAAAGCTAAACGGACACGGAGCCAGCATTTGGTGTTGAGAAATTCGACGCTGATCAATGGAAGTGGCGCTTACATTTTCTTCGTTCTCTTGTCTCCAGGGAAAAACGTTCCGATAGTACCCGTGTTTCGCCCCAAAACTCCAGTACTATGACTTTTCGAAGGCGTCGTATTAACCAATCACGGCTGATGTTACAAACGTGGGGCATAATAATATCAATTTATCCCGTTATGAGTTATTCGACCTAAATATTATACGCAAAATTCATAAAAAAAAACAGCTGATATTCTTAGCTAGTTACAGGTAGCAGAGATTTGTTATTTTCTCTCTCTCTCCGCCCCCTCCCCCCCCCCCCAACTGCATGTGTAACATTCGTGTGTCCCGGGTGAGATAGCAGGGAGAGACACCCCACCCACGTGACGTTATACATTTATAACGTTATTATGACATTATGCATATCGTATCAGTTTCTTTCTTCCAACTAATTCATATTGACGTCATCGAAATCCAGTGTGGTCAAAGTTCGATGCTCTGAAACTCCTCAACCCTCAAGCTGCCACCGTTCCTAATCGATTTCGTGGTACATACCTTTGGTGCATACATAACTTGCGCATGCTCTTTCTCGTCAGTTTCTCAAAACAACGAATACAAAATGAGTTGATTGAATTAGCACGTGACTCCCGATTACCTCTGGCTAACGTAATCGCTGCATGGTGGGGGAGAAAAATCATCCTCGATGAGTCTGAAGGTGCGAATGGGGAAATCTCACCCTCGGGGCAAGATATTTGAACCAGACCCGAGGCAAGCCTCGGGTCTGGTTCAAATATCTTCCCCTCGGGTGAGATTTCCCCATCCCACCTCCAGACTCATCGGGGATCATAATAATCCTAGGCTGATAATTATATGGACGATGTAGAAAGGATATATTCCTTCCATACCCCTCGGATCTACGCTCACGGATAGTGGGGAAAAATCTTGAAGTGTTGCGTTTTGTTGAGAACAGGCTTTGAGTTCTACTTTAATTGAAATCTATGTGAAATTTACCTTTCATACTTTAATTGTGCCCATACGCCAGATTATCACATTCTTCACAAAGATATGTGTTGAGATGATAAGATGTTGTTTAGAGCCAGTAAAAATCGCAGCCCAAACGCATACCTTTATGTTTCCGATTCTATGCTTCAAATTAAAAAGTTGACCTCTGTAGCTTGATATGGTATCAAGTGGAATTTCATGTGTCCCGGTACACCTATTTAGAAAGTTGTAGTGTAAAGACCATGTAGACAAAACACCCCTGAGAAAACACCCAGAGACAATGCTGGCCCCTTTCCCACAAAGAAGTGGATACTTGGACAAACATCCATCAGTTTTAAAGAAAACAGATCGACATCTATGTGTCAGACAAAGCTCTTTCTCACTCATTACCTGCTTATTAAACCCCATTACGTGTTTATTATATACCTTACTTGTTGCTAGAACTTGGTACATTACAAAAGTAGGAATTACTGATAAACCTAGATGGTACAAATAAATAAAATTAACAGTCCAGGCAAGTCACGGGGTGGTGGTGTATTAGCTTGTTCCTCGCAAAAGTGGTGGAGGTGTATCTTGGTTGGAACAACATGCAGCACATTGTATATGAAAATGTTTTCCTACACCCCGTCCCCTTGAAATAAAGGGTTTTTTGCAACATAATGGACGTTATCTGATACACCTCGTGTACTTTCTGGAAAGTAAACTCGATATAAACAGTCATTTAGCCCTACCCTGAGCATGACAAGCTTAGAAAATAGAGTTAGGTTTTATTCAACGAACGAAGGAACGAACGAACGAAAACAGTATAGATAAAGTTCAATGAGTGTTATAGAAACCTATGCAATCTATGTTTTGTAGATCAGATTCATGCATATGTTGCAGGGAGACAACATATCCAAATAGTCTGTCTCCCTGAAATCTCTCCAGTAGGCTGATAACTCTATTTTGCCGTTGACTGCAACTATAAAAACTTATTTGTGATTTGTATCCCAACCTGTCCCATTCAAATACAAATACGGACACATTCGAAACGAAGAATCCGAGTGTACCATTTTCTACTCGTATGCCCACGCCACTATTATCTTCGGCCCAAATACTTTAAAGGATACTATTGTTACCAGCCATCTGTTTATAAATTTGAATCATTAATGTCCTCGGGGTCGGGTGTAATTATACACAAATTGTCGAAATGTATTTACTTTGCAAATAAACAACGTATACTAATTATGTACATATATTAATAATAAAACGTGAACCAATTCCTGCACATGTGGACGTCATTGGCCTCAGCTCTTCGAGCGAATTCAGATGACATCCACAACTGCATGGCTTTTTTGACGAAAATTGTACAGATTATAGAACAGACATATGCTTTCAATAACATACTACAGTTGTATAGTTTTGTCGATGAAAAGTATACCGAACACAACATTCCACATGTTTAAATTTAATAAACAACGTCTTTGAGACCTTTTGTCAAATAGAAAACGCAATACAATTTCTATTATTTGGATCTCTCTTCGCGGAAAAGAATGATTTTGTTTTATGACACTGTGACAGTTTACATATGTATTACCATCTATAGACGTATTATGTTTAATGCTGAATAAACAATATTGATTGATTTATTCAAATAACGAATAACTCGGTATTACATTATGTGTGTTGGTTATGATAATGGTGATGGTGATTTGGTAAAATAAAGTAGTGGACACGAGTGAAGTGCATGAAAATGGATGACATTGAGCGAGAATGAGACGTCCTTGTTTGCAACTCTTCACAACGAGCCGTGTCACGTGCACAACACCTTTAAAATATACTTTTCAAAAAAAGAAACGCAAAATGGATTTTCTGTGATGAGGGACGTCCCTGCGTTATGGGATAATGAAATAGAGAACAATTCATAACCAAAGTTTTAATGGATGAATGAAGCACAAATGGAGACGTTTCGGACGTTAACGTCACGGGTAGACGTCATCCAAACTCAATATCTAGTGTGACCGCCATCTGAGTCCAAACCTGCTTGGAACCTTCTGTTCATTGAAGCAATCAGATTACGGATGGAAGTTTCAGGTATTGTGGCCCACTCTTCCTGCAACGCTTGCGCCAACTGCGGTAACGTCTGAGGTTATGGTGGACGTTGTCGCACACGCACAGTTGATCCCATAGATATTCGATCGGGTTCAAATCTGGCGATTTGGAGGGCCAGGGCAGGACTTCAATGTTGTTATCCTATACAAAAGCTGTTGTGAGCCTTGCTGTGTGCGGTAGGGCGTTGCCATGCTGGAAAATGGCGTTGGCATTCTGCTTAATGGGGAGCACGTGTGGCTGCAAAATTTCATCTCTGTACCTCTGAGCCATCAAGTTACCCTCAACATGGACGAGGTCTGTTCTACCAGTGTGTGAGATGGATGCCCATATCATAACGCTACCACTACCAAATCTGTCCACCGCCCGAACGCAGCTACGCGCAAAACGTTCTCCACGACGTCTGTACACACGGCATCGTCCATCAACTCGACGAAGAAGGAAACGTGACTCGTCACTGAACCATACCGTTCTCCATCTCTGATGAGGCCATGCCCTATGCGTCTGACACCATTGAAGTCGCAGTCGACGATGCTGCACCGTTAAAATGACGGCACGAACTGGCACGCAGACCTGCCTTGCGTAGACGGTTGCGAACAGTCTGATCTGAAATCCTCCGTCGACCTGGTAGCGTTGGCGCTGTAGAGGTCGCTTTGGTTGTTCTCTCCCGAAAATGATGTAACCGGATGTATCGATTCTGAGCTGGGGTAGTCACACGGGGTCTCCCGGATCTTGGAAGGTCCTGCGTTGTCTCCTGGATTTGGTAGCGGTTCCACATGCGTGTGATGGTGCTCGGGGAGGCATTGAACACTCTCGCTACATTCGAAGCTGATTCGTCTGTTTCCAAGCGGCCACTGGCATTATTTCTCTGAGCTTCGGTCAAACGCGGCATTTTGCATGAGCAAGGTTCCTTTAACGCTGTGCGACTTCCGACCGATTTCCATGTCCATTTATACCCCCACACGCTCAGCTCTCATGCTCGGAACGTGCAACTTCATGATCAGATATTCACTCAGTGGAAACTTTGTTTTGTTAATTTCCAACATTTTTGGGATCACTGTGGCCGAAATTATGCCCCATTGTCCAAAATGTTACATAATGTTTAGACCACCATGATTTATCGTTAATCATATCTACAGTCACACTTCATCACTATATCCACCAAAATTTGTCATGTTATCGTGACTATACCCGTTTTGCGTTTCTTTTTTTTTTTTTTTGAAGAGTATATCACTTTGCTTTCATATTACATGTATTATGTAATTAGTTCGCACATTTTCCAGTTCTGATTACATAATAATACACAGTGATATTTAACATTGGATAAGTTACAAAATATGGTCACGTGACTGAGTTTTGAAACTTGAGATTTCAGTCAATATAGTAGGGAGTTGTTTTTCTGGCTATCAACGGGACTGTGTCCATACGCACATTTAACACTTTCCAAATTGTGTTAAGCTGCTGCAGTATTTTAAGTAATGCCCCGAATGTTCTGATGTGGGTGTTCACAATTAATATATTACTGGCCTTGACAACCTGGTGTAAATGCCGTTTAGGAGCAGGTGAAGAATGTGGGCCCCCCGTTATTTGGCAACAAGCCTGGTTGGGATTGTTGTTGGTCGGGTCAGAACAAAAATATAAAACGAAACAGCTTTCAAATAAATTCAACTATGCATTTTAATAACATCTCTCTTCACAACGGTATGTTTTACGTTCTCATTTTGCGAATATGCTTCCTTGAAGCATGTAGGACAATGATCTCTATATTCAGTTAAGAAATACGGTGTGCTTGAACTTTTACAATATTTTAATCGACCATTTTGGTTGGAACTGTGCGTTGGACAATGAATAGTAAATTCCATAAATATAATAGTAAATCTGACATGAAACGTCGTCGCTATAAATGTACCATCCTGGAAGTCGTAATTACAATTTGCCCAGAAGACTCGTAAATAAAGTGTTTACTTTAAGCCAGACACTTTTATTTTCGCACAGAACATAATGCGCTAAACCAGGATATACCATCGCTAATCTGATAGTGGAATCAATAAAACAATTTTTGAGAAAAGCTAATTCCAAGCAATTTGTCTCTATTTTCCTACTGCGTACTGGAAATGAGTGTCGTCGATTCTCTATTAATCTCCATGAAAATGATTAAATGTCGCCAGGTCGTTGTAATCTTGCTCTTCGCAGCGCATTGGGATTCTTCGGACACTCGCATGTGACATTAGGTGCATAGTTCGCATGTTGGTCTGTAATAGTAATCAAACGGTCATTATGTGCTCGGCTGGTTTCGTATTCTGATGACGTCCACAAAGAGGCAGACTGTTTTTTTAATCCTAGATCCTACATAAGTTTTCCGAATTTAGAACGTTTTAATTGAACATGTCGCTAATCTGAAGTACTCAAGATGCTTGTTTGGAAAATATGATTTAATCAGATTTTTAGTATATTCTGTGTGACTCATTGTTTGGAAAGCATTGAACGTAAAAACAATGCAATGGTTTTGCATACAATGCTTTGCATTCAATGATTAGCTCAATAAGGTTTTTTCAAGGTAGCTTGAATGATAATTTTGTATTAGAATTGATATGCACTTTTCTTACAGGCATTATTTCCGAGAGATCGTTAGATAGTCAAGAGAGTAAGTAAAGCCAGCATTCAAAAATATTTTCATGGGAGATTCGCTGGTTCGTTACTCTATGGAGTGTGGCAAAGATCATGTGGTGTCAGATGAACGATTGGTCATGACTGGCATAAGAAATGCCAGATTCATATCTCGTGGGTTAAGGGATACACCAACATCAAGGTTACACCTTTTGGAATGCCCAAATTACTTCGCAAGTAGAAATAGGTTTTAAAAATCTAAGCCGGCAGTCCTATTAAAAATTAAAAGAAAGTGTCTAAAAGGCACTCTTAGTGATAGGGTGGGTGGTACTGTTAGTGGGAAATAAAATGATGGGAGGCACCGCATCAAAAAACAGTTCCTATCCGACACCTTGAGAAATGAGAGTGGTTCATATGTTCACATACATTTGCACTGAACATATATTTATGGGGTGGTGGTATAAGGGCTTATTTTGTAAATCCGCCCCACCCGGTAGACGGCAAAGATACACTGCGCGTTGTTATAATACGTTCCCGATATTCACTGATTGGAATTCCAGAACTCTCTATGTTATCTGGATGGGTTTTATCTTCCGCTCTTCTTTTTATCCTTGAAACTGTCTAAGCTTGTTTTTAACCCTTTGCACCATTACGTTAATATACCAATGTTACCATCGATAACATATTTCCATAATGCTATTTGGAATTCTCTTAATTAAATATTTCTAACTAACTGGGAATCTTGTCAAACACTGTCAGGCAGGATAAAATTGGTTGAATGCATAATCTAATATGTTCTGAATTCTGTCTTCGAAGATAATTATATTATACCCCGAGAGTGCTAGTGTAAATGTCAGGTACCTCGCTACAAAACTGTAGAAAACGCAGAGTTCGGTCACACACAAAAGCGGAGGAAGTTCAATGAATGTGTGTGTGGTGGGTGGGTGGGTGGGTGGGTGCTGTGGGGAGCGCAATATCCCTGACGCATTGAGCTTACCACGGTTTAGCCTGGCGGGAAACATATTTGAAATATCGAACCACAAGAAATTTCATCTCCCTTTTCTCAAGTCCTGGCTAAATCTCAAGTCCTGGCTAAACCAACAAAGTTGTGAAAATATATGTGTAGAACACTGATCTCTTTACAATTGGTTAGCGAAAAACGTTGCCACTAACCACCCCACCCCCGCCACTCCCAAGATGGAGTAACTCAATCCATCATGTTTTGAGACTTGAATTCAATTCAATTCAATAATTTGTTCACAGTATACACGTACGTGTAGTGTAGTTACAAATACAGATGTATTAGGACAGATACAATATCGTGAATATGAAAGGAGAGCCGTAACAAGATGTGCATTTGGCTAAGCATGCATATTGTTAGGAGACGGCATAGCCCAATGGCTGTCTCCCTGTCATTCTCATAGTTGGAAGTGTGAGGATGTGGCGGTACAGGTGATATACAAGCTTCATAGTGCCTCTCAATAGATGCACGACATAATAAAAACCGGTATAATCTATGGAGTGTTGGGGAGATTCTAGCGAGAAAAGCATTACAAATTCGGGCATACCTTAAAGGAGGTTTACAGTGTGTTCTCATTTTACTATGTTTATCAGAGCTGTGATTATCACGAAAGAGATCGCTGACTTTATTGTTACAATCAGGACACTGTGGATTCAAACATGTCAGGGGTGTATTATAAGTTTCCAGTGCATGTAACATCATGGAGCGTTTGAATATAAAACTACTAGGCTCAGACTAAATGTTTTTACTTGTGTCATTTCATAGTTTAGGAAATGAATGTTTTGGTAATTTGCAGAGGAGCTTGTTCTAGGTGTATTTCTCTGTAATTGACCACTTTATCTGGTGAGCATTCCGGTTGGGTGATGATAGATAATATTTCATCTTTTAGAAATAAAAAGTTTTGTGTGTGATTAATGTTTTGATGTTTATTACACGCGGAGCTAGCTTTTTGTAATGTAAAGAGCTTTTTGTTACTGTTACATGAACCCAAACTTGAATTGCATATCGCAATTGACTCTGAACCAAAGAGAAATGGAGTGTTTTAAGAGCTTGATGGGGGGGGGGGGGGATTCTTTTGCCCTATTTATTGTGTATCTTGCTCTGGAAATCTTCGATGCTATATATGAAACATTGCTATCAAATTTGATATTTTCATCAAAGCATGCTCCTAAAAATGTTATTGTCTTCGTGTCAGATCTGTTTGATATAGGGTTAATTCATAGTTGTTAAGGAAATGACGACGCTGGATTTGGACATATTTTATGTGAGATAGGTGAATGACTAAGTACTTAGGTTTTGGGGCATTTATTTGCTTTGCCCCACTCACTTACTTTTGTGATTTCCACATTTAGAGTGTTGAATAACGTGTCAATATTTTCGTCAGTTGTGTACTTTCTCGTGTTGTCTGCACACGAAAGAACATTCAAGGACGTCGAATTACTAATATCGTTAATATAGATGACGAAAGGTATAGGCCCTAAAATCGAACATTGGGGCACTCCGCAAGTAAGTACTTCCTTATCAGACTGTTATCACTAACTGAAAGAATATATGGTTTATGTTCTTTCGAGAATTGTTCAAAAAGTTTATCCCTCAGATCAGAATAGAGTTGGCTTTTCATAAAAAATGTGTTTCATCTTCTACACAATTGTCTATGCAGAATATACATAACCTTTCCTGTGGCTTTTCAAGTGTGTATCTACCCGTTTCAATGCGAATGGGGAGGATTCCACAACGGAATTGCGCTAAGATTGAGCGCTGTTGACTATTTAGGCCCATACGAACGTATTCCTATTTTTGGAAGGACTTGTTAAAAGTCTTATAAGTTCTAAGTTTTGGAACAAATTGAATACTGTTCAGCCATTTAACCCTTTACCCAACGCAGACGATATCAAAATTTATTATTTTAAATTTCATTTTTTCAAATTTTTCAAAAAATTTCAACGAAACCATATCATGTGGCCCCTCGTTGGAACGAGCTCATCGAGCTCGTTCCAACGAGGGGTCACCTGATATAGTTTTGTTGAAATTTTTTGAAAAATAATGTTTTTTCAACTGCTGAATTTGCATATTACGCGGGCGGATGCGGGCGATTCGTTGGGTAAAGGGTTAAAATTATTATTTGATTTTAAGATATTTTGAACCTCAGTCAGGTCCCATCGCAAGTTATGGAGGTAAATTTCACTTTTTACAAGACTTTAGAAGACAGATTTCATCTCTAAACACCAGTCATTTTCACAGTTTTCAAAATCCCAATTAAAAATTCGTTCAGCTAAACGATCGTCGTCCATGTTAATTAACCTGTTCCATAACCTTATCATACAGGCCCACCTCCTATCTGTAGATGGATTTAAACCAATTTCCCCATTTAGAGCTGGAGCGGGGGTAAACAGGGAAACTCCGAGAAAATATCGTATTGTTTTATTTTGTACCATACAAGAATATTTTTGAACCCCCAAACCCCAGAGGCCGAATCAAGTATGGACGTAACAAAACTGTCATACAGTTTTTCAAAAGTTGAGAACCTTATATCTTCATAAGGGTATATTTTCGTAATCACTGCCCCAAGAGCTTTGCCCCCTGCTTTAGCCAGGACTTCCGCGGAATAGTTATAACTTTTAAATTCACTGAGGACTATGCCTAGGTATTTATATTTATCACTGAATTGCAGTCCAACATTGCCCATTTTAAACTCAAAAGTACTTCTTTTAGTTCGAGGATTTCTGAAGTTTACTACTTTAGTTTTGTTCTCATTAATAGACATTCTCCATTTTTACACCAGTCGTTAGTGATATTGAGTAACGTCTGTAGATCGTTTTCATTTTCGGCTAGAAGTACTACGTCATCTGCATAGAGAAGGACGGCGACAGTATCATTTCCCATAGTGACCTAAATATTTTCAGATTTTATAGACCCAGCCAAATCATTGATAAAAAGTGTGAACAAAGTCGGCGATAAATTATCCCCTTGTTTTACCCCGGACCTTCAATCGAAAGTCTCAGTTAAATCATTATTTACTTTTACACAAGCCTCCGTTAACTCATACATGTTTCGTATTGAACGGTACATGTTCCCGTCAACTCCTAATTTCAGAAGTTTGAACAGCAACAAAATGCGGTCAACACGATCAAATGCCTTCTGAAAATCGACGAATGAGGCAAAAATCTCAGCGCCGTGAGGGACTAAATCTTTTCTACGCACGAGCGCTTTTGTCTGAATCCACACTGCCCTTCCACAATTAAACCATTGTCTTCAGCATACCTCATCAACCTATTGTTCAACAACGTATCACACAGTTTAAAACATGTTGAAATTAAGGAAATACCACGACAATTAAGCGGGATTCTTGGATCAAAAGATTTATCTTTCGAGATAGGGCATATAATAGATTTTTTTCCAAAGAGAGGGAATAATTCAGGTGTCAAAAATAAACTGAAACAAACAATGTAAGACTTTGATTACATTTGGTGGCTTCATAGCTTCATATTTATCACAGCCCACATCCTTACCCTTTTTGGCTTTTTTACGACACTTTCTAACTCTCCTGTTCAATAAGCCTGTTTAGCGACAAATTCGGCTCATACAATGGTTCCAAAAATTTGTGCTCTATGAATGACCTATCGGTCGAAATATTTCTAAAGAAATCATTATCGAACTCCATCCCTTTTTCGGTATCTGGGGTAAATAAGCCTCAAAAGGCGGCAGCCCCTTCGTCCAAAACTTCGGGTTTATTCCTAGTCAACATACCGGTTTCACACACGACTTCGTCTGGAAGTTTAAATTTTTGGGGCCCAAGAGCGAAGCTTTTAATTTTGTTCCAGAACAATTTTGGGTGATCGTCGGTCAATATTTCCGTTTCTAACATCAAATTATTTTTATAATCGCGCTCATTTGCGCATGTGTGTCGAACGTGGAAACCATCTTCAATAAAAAATGCAGACAGTGTTGTCCTTTTCCAAAATGCTGCACTCGAAAGTGTTTTGAATGCCTAGCTTTGTTCTTGGATATATGAAGCACATTTGGCCACGTGTTGTTCTCGCGAAATATTATTTTATGATCAGTTCTGGTACGAATACGATAGCAGACTTCCAGGAACCAGTGGTGCCCGCTGTCAACTCTATGATTTGATTACATATGTGTTTCGTGTTCTTCCAACCTTCATTTTGATGTATAACCTGTGTATATTTAATCTGAATTTAAGGAATATTAGCGGTGAGAATTTCAAAATAAACAGAATTCGATTACTTATATAGCACCTTAAATTCTTCACATTCACTTAAAGTCCCAAGTGACACACAAATATAATCCAGAACTGATTTTCCTTTCGAGCTTACTGACGTAAAATTGTTATGATCTTCATCAAATCGACCATTTAGACAGCAAATTTTGGCACCATTTAAAATGTTGTTGATTAACAATATTGTCTATACAATCCCTTTTACACACGTTATCGGTTGCTTCATTGTAATCAGGTGATTCTACGGTCCTCCAGCTAACTGATATATATGATGAATTCTGTAAAGCGCTCGATGAAGGAAAAGAAGTTAGGGTTGTTTTTTTGTGATGTCAGTAAGGCTTTCGACAAGGTATGGCATGTTGGTCTCTCAGTTGGAGAGTATTGGTGTCTCGGGCGAATTGTTGCTGTTCTTAAATAGATAGATCCCATCGCGTAGCTGTGCGATCAGAGGCTTCCCCGTGGCGCCCTATAAATGCTGGAGTCCCTCAAGGTTCTATACTAGGCCCCTTACTATTTCTTATCTACATTTACGACATGACCGGAAATTTACTCAGTAGCATACGCCTTTTTGCAGATGATACTTCGTTATATCTAATTGAAGAAAATGCAAACCAAGCCTCGAATTTAATTAACCTTGATCTAGCTGTAATTGAGCACTGGGCAAAAACATGGTTAGTCGAATTTAATCCCCAAAAACTGAGAGTATGGTTATATCGCGCAAAACGAACCCAACTGCCCATCCACCCTTATTTTAGGTGGTGCTCAAATAAGTGAAGTCAATTCTCATAAGCACCTAGGAGTTGTACTAAATACAACATATACTTGGACCAATCACATTGAGTATATCTGTTCCAAAGCATGGTCTCGACTAGACACAAATTCGAGCTTGATAGATAAGTTTTAGAAAAGATATACTTTGCCTTTGTCTCACCTTTACTGGAATATGGTGATACTGTTTGGGATAATTGCTCGTCAGGTCAAGTAGCCGACTTGGAAAAAATCCAGATCGGTGCAGCAAGAATAGTTACAGGGGCAACAATTAATACTAGTAAATCTTTATCATACTCCGAAATATGCTGGGACACTCTACAAGAAAGACGCCGAAAACATAAGCTCGTGCAGTTTTTTAAAAAAAAAATTTAAAATGCATCACCACTTAACACCTCCTCATATTGCCAACAAAGTTCCACCTCTCATATCATCAATAAACCCATCACTCAATATTCGAATGCGCCAAAATCACAGAGTTCCATTTTGTCGCACACAGTTACACCAATCCTCTTTCATTCCTAGTGTGACTGATCAGTGGAATAACCTGCCTTTATCTGTTCGCAAGAATTCGTCACTGAGTATATTTAAGACCTTCTTGAATGGTGGCAAACTCCGACCACCATCATTTTACAGTGGCGCGAAATCTCGCACGGCTCAAATTTACCACTGTGGACTGCGGTTACACTGCAGCAGCCTTAATGCCCATTTATATGATAATCATCTCGCACCTAGTTCTTTTTGTCAGTGTGGTGAACTTGAGACTCCAGAACACTTCCTTCTTCATTGTCCATTGTTTCCTAACGCACGCAATGGAACCATCAATTTACTCCCTTTCACTATAGATATTACCACACTTCTTTTTGGCTCAGAATTTTTCAGTGACGAGGAGAACAGGCTAAATATTGATATAGTGCAAGACTTCATCTTACAGGGTGGCCGGTTCCTCTGACGAGTGATGACATCTGTTTTTTTGAAGATGCTCAATCTTCATTAAGAATTCCTCTATAGGTGTCCGCACGATTAAGGCAATGTACCATAATTTTACTATCTAGTTATTGATAGAGTATCTTAAGTTCAAGACCTTATTTTCTATTCAACTTTATCTAAAGACAATGCACCATGTATTCGGGATGGCTTCTTCATCTTCTCTTCTTTATTTTACTTCCTCTTCTCGTATGTTTTTACTATCTGACTTCTTCTTTGTATTCATCTATTTTTTTATCGGTTAGACCACTTCTGATTTCAAGAATGTGTGCTTTAGACAATCGCGTATATCGCTGGCTAAGGGACTGAGCTTGTTGGTCAACTTATTCTAATCATGAAATTAGCATAAATTGTCTTTTTCCTTTTTTTTTGTTTTCTGAAGAGCTGTCGGCATTCCCCAGCTTCACTTGCTGATGTAAAGGAAAGTGAGCCATTATGTAGTTGCAGGTGACTGTGCGTACGTATCTAGAATGCCCACGTTGTATGACGCGGGCTGATGGTGCGCTTGTTCAAGGTCCGAGACTCAGCCAGATTCATTGGCCCGCTAGTGCTCACCCCCTTGGGCTGCGATATACATGTTCCATTTGTTACTACCTATCATTGCCATCATCTTTACGAAAAGTTCTATAAAACGTAGGAGACGACTCACATAAGCCTAAGACTTGCTGTCGATTCCTAGTTTATCTACAGATCTAATCATCACTGTTGCTGTTATCTCGTATACTGCTAGCAAAACTTCTTTTTTGTTAATCTATTGTACTGCTATGCAATGTATACATATAACATTATCTTGAATAAATATTGTTTAAACTAATCTGGTAACTCTGTCGCCTTCTCGCACTATGTTTGTGGTAATAGTGCGAGAAGGCGACAGAAGCCAAATAGTTTCCCATCATCTATAAATTAATGAAAATGGATAATTCTGTTTATTTTACTGAAATTACGAATTGATAAGGTAGGTGTGTTGTGATTTTTATGACCCGGACTTGGAAGTTGGAAAGTCAAAAGCGTATCTAGTGCAGTTGAGACCTCTGCTCACTCATACCAACATTCTCCCCTGTTTCTCAACACTGCTACTCCAATTTGAATGATATTTAGTGTTGTGATCAAGCATCATGGGGAAACGAAATGATGTGACAAACGAAACAACGCATGTGGTCTGGTGTGTCACGTTAAAAAGTAACTCGGCACGCATACTGAAGAAATTGCGAATATTTCGTGTATTTCATTTGTTTAAAATCCAATTGCGGCTAATTTTGACCGTGGATTTGATAAATCGTCTTGACCATCACGGTCACGCTAACAGCTGTTATGTTTATTATGATATGCAAATCTGGAGACAGTTTCCGGTAAAGGCGATTTGTCACATTTGTCAGTCTAAAACGGTGACAAAAGACACTCATCGACGTTTGTGTTGGTATGGTTGTTTGCAAGAAAAAACTAAATTCACAGCATCGTCCAATCGCACCTTATTTAAAATCGCGAATGCATCATTTTCCACCCATCTTCCATCGGTCCTTTGCGGTCATCAACACAGTCGCGGCAGAGATCTATGGTTACTTGGAAGTAAATAACTCCACAACATCGGGGGAAATCAACACGCTCAATATAGTTCCAGCACACTTGGAATATACTTCGAGAAAAAAGTGATTTCTGAAGCATTCAGCTTACATTTTTATGAATATTACGTTATTTTATGTGCATCGTTCCAATTTCATACACTCAGTTATTTTTTTACAAGTGGTTCATGTTGTCTTTTTAGTGCGCAATGCTTCGGAGTTTTCGTCAACAAAAAAGTTCAGACAGCCTGTAAATTCTGGATAGAGGTGGAGGGAATTTTAAAGCATATTTTTGCAGCTGTGACATTAACAGCTCAAGTATTTGCTGTAACTTGTTTGCATTCTTACGATTGCCCAAAATGAGTATTCCTGCAAGAACCACATTGCAATCACATGACCGGAACAAACATCATTGAAACACGTCCACACCCGGAACATCCCAAATTTGTCTTGGTGGTATTGCATTCCTACATCACAACACACCATAGTGTGTGTCACAAGAATACTTTCTCCGAGTCTGTAGTATGTTATCATTACATTGAGGACAAGGCTTTCGAATTACTGATCATTTTGTGGTTGTACGGGTTCGTTACTTATGCCATTGGCAAATTAATCTTCTTCAAAATCATAAAATTCAGTTTTTTTCCTTAAAAAAATATATATATACCTTTTCTATGCACTTTACTCATTATTTTGATATATAATTTGTCTTTCCTAACTTCTCTTATCTGTTTCTGGGGCATTGGGAAAAATGTCAATAAATTGACCAAAGTTAGGTTGAACGACCCCTTAAATCAATTGAAACCAAAGGTTCATTCTTCAATTTGTCAAACTTACCCGCTGAGGATATAATGTATGTATTCGTGGACTGTAAAAACTTTTGATAGTCTTATTACATCAAAATCATTTTCTCCATTATGTAACGAATGTTGCAAATTTATTAGGGAATCCCATTTCGCATTCAGACTCCTGCAGTTAATATTAAATAACGAGAGAGATGTATTTTTCGATGAAGCAGATTTGAATTGATCAGGTCTATAATATGAGTTGGATGGCCATATGGGTTATACAGTGTGTCAGTGACACTGTTATTGTTTATATCGATGGCATGTTTGCATCAGCTACGAGCTTGTAGTCGTCGCTTGCCTGAATCTCGTCGAAAGTGATTTTACCCGCCATGGTAAGATGATTGATAAAGGCACATTAAGGTGCTATATTAGTAATAGAATTTTCTTTTATTTTGAAATTCCCACCTCTGATACACCTTAAATTCAAATTAAATATACATAAATTATATATCAAAATGATGGTTGAGATGTATAGAAATTAAATATACATAAATTATATATCAAAATGATGGTTGAGATGTATAGAACACGCAACACATATGGAATCAACTCATAGAGTTGACAGCAGGAACTACTGGTTTCTGGAAGTCTGCTACCGTATTCGTACCAGAACTGATAACAAAAATAATATTTCGCGAGAACAGCTTGTTGCCAAATGTGCTTCAGATATCCAATAACAAAGCTCGGCATTCAAAACACTTTCAAATGCAGCGATAGGACTGCATTTGGGAAAATGGCAACACTGTCTGCATTTTTTATTGAACATGGAATCCATGTTCCACGGACATGCGCAAATCACTCGATACCACAAATTTCCATCGAAAAACAAAATCGTAATTTTAAGAAATTTCAACAGGTGTCATGATACCTTGCATAGATTATGGCAACTGTTCAGTCTCTATATAATAATAATATGCTGTATTAAAGCGATCTTTCTACTTATTTATTTTAGACGGCGTTGTATATCGATGCTTTTTCGATCCGATGACGTTGACCGGAAATCGAAAATAAAAATGAATGTAAACAAAAGCGAAGGTTTTGGAATTTACCCCCATGCAGCTCTGTCGCTGTGTTGTGAAGAATTTTAATGCCTTAGCTTTGTTCGTGGATATGTGAAGCACATTTGGTACGTTCTGCCTTTTGTAACCTGTTAGTCTTTGTACAGAAGCGGAGAGTTTTCTGAGTGGTAAGCACTTGTCCTCCAATCCTGATTTGCATCGTTGAATGGCAAATAAAAATATGTTTAATCTAATAAACGGACAGGAGTGAAGTGGCCGAGCTTTGTTTATTCCTGTATTTACTCCTACTGGCACATGGTGGAGGTTTGCAAACTTCCATGTCAACGTTTAACCCTTTACCTAACGAATCGTCCGCATCCGCCCGCCCGCGTAATGTGCAAACTGAGCAGTTGAAAAAAAATTTTTTTTCAAAATATTTCAACAAAACCATATCATGTGACCCCTCATTGGAACGTGCTCTTTGAGGTCGTTCCAATGAGGGGTCACATGATATGATTTTGTTGAAATTGTTTGAAAAACTTAAAACAAATGATATTTAAAATAATAAATTTTGATATCGTCTGCGTTGGGTAAAGGGTTTTAAGGAGAACGACGTGGTATTTATCCAACGTGAGATCGGTGATTGAAGATCCAAACTTTGTCACAATAGGAAAATGCTGTAGCTGGATATTATCGAATGTTCTATGTTGTGGATTTGTCAACAGTACAGGTAGCTTATGCTCGGATTACACGCTTCACTGTGGCTCAACTAACAGTGACTCGGACATTCTTAACTACTAACCTAATTAGTATGATACCAGAGCACGCAATTAACGCAATAAAGGGTGTCACAGTGGCAGGTAACATAATTGTTGGCAAATTATAAACAGGTCAGTACTCGTGTACTGTAAAGCTGGGGTTGACGCAGACGATTTGTGTATTGGATAACCAAACCAAGGTAGTAGTTGGTGTGTTAGGAGATAACTAAACTATAGCTCACACCAAACACAGTTCTATCATGTCGGTGTCCACATAATACTATACAAGAGTGGTTGGAATGAAATGTGAGGCTAATACCTTAAAAAGTTCTTATTTTACAGCAATGGATAAAATGAAGTGGTGATGGGATTCGGGCGGTCACGGTGCACTTGGATGAGAACAACATAGCAGAGGTTATATGTCAAGAGTCTGCTATAATAGCCACCAGTAAATACAACGCCTACCATCACAGTACACATAACTAAACAGTCTGTACATAAAGGTTAAATAAGTTTTCATTCTGAGACCGCTGAGACTGGAATGGAACAGTACCGCTTGGTTGTAGATTGTTGTAGTTGGTTGCACTTGCTGTATTGAGACCTTGCCATGATATAATTATCCTACAATAAACACAACCATTACCAGATTAATATATATGTACAAAATTTGAATCAGAGACATGAAAACGAAACAGTTGTGTTCGGAGTGACATGGTCATGTTATGTACTTATCTTGGCCTAAATGGAATGGGTATGATACAGTTATGTTAGGGCTGAATAGTAAGCATGGATTGCGGTATTGAGAGGTAGCTATGATATAACTACCCCGTAATAAAACAGCAATTAGCATAGTACCATACAAGTCTGGAGTCGCCTGGACGTGTAGATACTACAGTTGTGTCTGGAGTGTCGTGGTAAAGTCATGTTGGGGCGAATAGTGAGCCTGGATCAGGTCAATGCCACTTGGTTGTATTAGGTTATAGTTGGCTTTAGTTGCTGTATGAGGAGATAGACGTGATAAAACAACCCAACAATGCAAAAACAATCAGCAGAGTACTATACAAAATTGAATCAGGTTGACCATGTAAATACAACAGTTATGTTTGGAATGACATGGTAAAGTAATATTGGGCTAATGAAATCATTATGGTTCAGTTATGTTTTGGCTGAGTTGTAGCATAGACAGGGTCGATACAATTTGGTTATAGTTGGTTGTGGTTGTTTGTAGTTGTTGTGTTGATAGTTAGCCATGGTATAACTATCTCATAATACAATTAACAATCACCATAGTAAAATAACAAAATTTGAATCAGGGACATGTAGATAATACAGTTGTGTCTAGAATTACACGGTAAAATGATATTGCGCTAAAAGTAATAGGTATGATACAGTTATGTTAGGGATGAAGAGTGAGTGTAAATTGGGTCAATGTTTGGTTGTAGTTGGTTGTTGTTGCTGTTTTTAGGGCTGGCCTTGATTTAAGTACCTCAAACATAACCACGATCACTAGAGCACTATGCAAAATTTGAATCAGGGACATACCAATAATACAGTTGTGTTTGAAATGATATAGTCTAAAGGGATGGGTATGGTTTCAATTATGTCGGGCTGAAGAGAGAACGTGGAATGGGTCAGTACCACTAGTAACAGTTGTGTTTGGAGTGGCATGGTAGAGTTATGTTGGAATTAATAGAATGAGTGTGGTAGAGTCAATACTTATTACAGTTGGTTGTAGTTGCAGATTTGCGAGATAGTTATGACATAACTACCCCATAATTCAGTAACCATCAACATAACACTGTGCACTGGAGTCAGGTTGGATATGCAAATAATACCACTATGTTTGGAGTGACATTGTAAGGTTATGTTGGGCTAAATGGAATCGGTATGGTACAATTGTGATATATAGACAATAATGGGTTTGGAGTGACATGGTAAGGTTATGTTTGGATAAATGGTCACAGCGTAACAGTTATCACTTAACCAAACGCCCTGTTTTTTACATAATAACTCAATCTGCCCCACTTAAGATGGTTTCAATGTAATCAAAGCGCTAACTCTTCCAATCTATGACTTTTGATAACGTGGAAGCTGTTAGGCTGTTACTGTAGCCACAACGTAAAAGCTTTTATTATATCAAACGCCATGGCGTTTACCTAGTACAAAAATTAGTTACACTATAGCACGTTTCCAATCTCAGCCCTTGGTTTTGTCAATAATAACTAAAATTTGCTGTAAAGAGACAGAACGGCATTCGCGTTCGAACTGTCATTTTTTTACAGCACGAGCACGATTTGGGCGGAGGGATAATATTGAACTCGAAGACTTCGGCTTCGAGTTCAATATTATCCCTCCGCCGAAATCGGCCGTGTACGATAAAAATGATAAGCCTACAGTTTACTACCAAAATATTAACGCAAATTGATGTCAAATATAACCCAAACCTAAAAAGGAAACAGTTAAATAGTCCGCGCACGTGATCCGTATTGTTCAAAGACAATACAAAAAAAATATTGTTCGCTTCTTTCTTTGCAGGGAAAGCGTGTATTTTATGAAGATAAAAGCATAGGTGTGCAATAAATATTCAATCTGGATTTCCACGAAAAATGTGCAGAACATTAACATATTCATTTTCCAGACATCAAAGTATGCTCTCAAAAAAGTGATCGGCAACTGCGAAGCGTCGGAAACTTTGAAAACAATCGAGAATTCTTTTTTTTAAGCATTGTGTATTTATATTAACTTCCGCCCCTGCCCACTGAGATGGCGAATCCAGTTGTATAAAGATCAGTGGTGTAGTACGACTGGGGATGTAGAGAGGCGACGGTATATATACCATGCCTTCAGTATGCCCTATGACCTAAGTTCGTATCATGCCAGTGGCGTCACATGTGATAATCATATATTACCAAATGTACATTTACCCTCTATTATTTCTTAGTGGTGTGTATGCAACGGCCTTTTGATAATTCGGACTAATTCTTCTTCTTCAACTATCATTTAACCCGAACATGAACCTACTGAGGATGGAATGTACTGGCTATGGGTTCAAAATTTATCTATATTTGCAGAAAATAAAGCAAAAAATAACATCTAAGTGTAGTAACAGCCGAAATAAGTAACAGAATAAGTCCCGTTACATATTGGAATGTTGATAATTCCGCGCCTCGCCTTCATTTTTAGAACATATTTCGGGAACAGCTTTCAAAAAATAATGCCAAATTTCTGAATTCCTAACACAGAATAACGAAGGTCTCAAACGTTTCTTTTGTTTTCCTTTGCTTAACCTGCAACTTATTTCAGCTGACACTCCACTCCAAACTTGTTCAAATCCAAGCCTCTGACCTTATGAAGTAACTTGCCCAACCTGACTCAGCTATTACAGCTGGAAAATGAATCAAACACTCCCGTAATAATTAGAGGTTATTACATAGATGGTTTCATATCGGCAGAGTTATCAGCCAGTTGTAACTTCATATCTGCCAGAGACCGAGGATGTGAAGTTACCAAGGGCCGATATCTCGGCCCAAATAAAACTCACGAAGTTCGAACCTCTTTATTTATTACACCAAATCAACAATTAGAAAGAGTTCTCAGATCTGCAACAGTTTTCTGACGGTGTTATTGTTTCAAAGTCAGACGTTTCCTCGTCTCCCAGGTCAGCTATACAAACTTTGCCCAGTGGGAAAGCCGTGAAGTTCGGATAGCTGAAGTATATCTTCTTACACGTCGACTAACATCTGATTACGACTCAGAATCTTAGTGTGCTCTGAATATGGTGTACAACTCTCTTATTTTTGCTCTTCATCCACCTAATTCTGATTTATCGCACCATTAATTTCTCACACCCTTTGCCTGGTAACGCCAATTTTACTGGTTGAGTGTGTTCCCCGAATAACGTTGAACGATTTCGCTGTAAACAAAATGATTGCGCTCAGTGACGCCTCAATGAAGGCAACTCCAGATTGGTTCTTATCGGCCGAGATTGGCTTCAAGTCAGACAAGTTTGAAGTCATAGCAATCGAGCTTGATAATGGGCAATTCCAGGAATGATAATCATATCTAATAAATAATACATGAATACTCCAGGGTTTAGCTGATACGTCACTCAACTAAGTTTAAAAAACGTTTTTCGATTGTCGACCTTTTTCTCTTTCTTTTTGTCCTAGCAACATTTTTCTTGTTCTTTCCGTTGAAAGACCATCAAATTTGGCGCACTTCTGTGTTCCAATTGTTCACTGATAGGAATGTTTTTCCTTTTTCGAAATTCCACTTTGTCCAAAGTGGCGTCAAATTTACGTGTTGTTGTTAATTTCTCCGGACGTCAACTTGAAATCGTAAGACCGATTTTTCGGCCGACTGCACAATTTCGTATCATTTTAGTCTTATTATAAAAGGCCTATACACGGGGCATTGACGATCAAATAATAACTGAAGTCTGCAGACTGCAGTTATTATTTTATCCTTCCTGTGTATTCGTATTGGACATGTACATCTCACTGTAAGTGTACACAAAGCGATACCATTCCAGGAAACGAGGGTTCAATGGGTTAAGCGTATTTTTGGAATGTTTACCCTCTGTATGCTATTTATTATAAAAATCACCGTCCTTTCTTCAGCACTCGATAAATTGAAATTCTAGATGTTCTCGCTGATTTGAAGTGAAATGTATGTAGCACGTGGAATTGAGTGATGCAATCTTCTGATAGAGTATTATTTTTTTTTTAAATTGACGTCATTTTTTTACATCAAAGTTTGACGCAAACCAAAATTTCATTCTTCATATTTTGGATCAGTTCATTTTCACATTAAAAATCCTGATCATCCGGTAAATAATGCCCAAAATTGCGGATGTCATTTATGCACTGCACTCTGTCGGCAAATAAACATTGAGTAATTTTGGAAAAGTGACAAAATCGGAACCTGACTCTCCATTTTCAACTCAGGGAATAAATACCACAGCTGTTGCGTTTCTTATTTCCCACGAACCATAAAATAAGCAATGGAGGTAGAAGGAATATTAACCCTTTGAACTCTGGTGGTATCTTCCATGCCAATTCAATGGAAGCACTTGGAAGAGTCCATATTCATTATTTGGGGTAGACCAATCAATATTTTCAACGTGCAGCCTCAGGGCTGCACGTTGAAAATATTGATTGGTCTGCCCCACACATTTACTGAATAGCCATCCTATTTAATGACGGTATGACGTATCATGTTCCTGGTCGAAAAAGCGGTCGCTAGGGTTTAAAGCGGTAAGAATTGATGACATCATGCACTCTGAAAATGGAGTATTGTCGTATCTAAGACGTTTTGTAACACCCCTACCCCATTTACCTATAGACAATACAGTCCCAGATTCCACATACGGTTAATTTCGTGCATCTGGGTGTTTTTGTTGTGATTGTTTAAACACCTTACGTAAATACAATTCCAAAGTGTACCCACATTCTTGTGACCACGATAAACCTCAAATTTCAACAGGTATCACCACACTTTTTCTTTATATTTATACACAGATTTACCTGAAAATATGTTAACATGGTGACGTTACATACGACAGGTGAGCTGAAAGCGTCAAATTTAAATTTCCTCCCATGGACTGGAAATTAAATTTCCATATTGCAGAAGTCAGTCAAAATACAAAACAGAAACAAATTTGAAAATCCATTCGTAAGTACAAAAGATATGGTGTCATTGCCGTCAGTGAAGGGATTTTTATCTCACCTGAGTTTGTGGCTTTCCAATTACATTAACTTTATGGGCGAAATACAGCAGCTAAATTCCACAAGTGGTCACAGCTGTAAGTAATTTGGTGCCCCCGTATTTGGGTTTCAATACACTGTTATTTTTTCCATTGACGAAAGTGTTAATCTTTCCTCCTCTTCCCATCTCATCAAGCCGATTTGGGCAAAAACAACCATCTGTCCATTTAGTTTATCATCTCATGAAAAAAATATACTGAAAAAAAATATAGGTCGCCATGTAACTTTTTGCCTTTAAATTTGGTGACTCCTATACTCCCGTCCAGTTCGCACTGAATGAAATAGACATATTTTTACCTACCCCCACCCAATTTTTATCTTCTCTCACACTTTTCAGAAGTTAATTTTCACCAATATTTGATATATTTTTCAAAACATGCACTTGTAAAACTTTATTCGCACTGACAAGCTCAGTTCATTTTCCACCAATCGTATAAATCAGGGAGCATTTATCCTCCACTGAAGGGGTGCAAACCGCTAGATGTGCTGTTTTCATGAAAACAGTGTATTGTAACCTGCACGTTTTACAGCGTCAATAAAAATATATGTAATTATGGGTTTAAATTAAAGAAAAAATACTGTCTAATGTACTAAATATCCTTTTTCAAATTTCAATGCACTTTGCCTGATCTATCAACATTACCATTCACCCACCCCGGTTGTATGAGTGAATAAAAATCATGTGTCACTTTTTACATTTTTCCTTTTAACCCTTTACCCAACGCAGACGATATCAAAATTTATTATTTTAAAAATATTTTTGTTTAAATCTTTCAAAAAAATTCAACAAATCCATATCATGTGACCCCTCGTTGGAACGAGCTCGATGAGCTCGTTCCAACGAGGGGTCACATGATATGGTTTTGTTGAAATTGTTTGAAAAATAATATTTTGTTAACTGCTGAATTTGCATATTACGCGGACGGGTGCAGTCGATTCGTTGGGTAAAGGGAAAAACTGAATCCAAACAACAACTTTAATGAAAATCATATGTCATCAAACCGTCATCATTTTACATTAGTATATCAACAGAGTAGCTTTATAAACTACCAAAGTCAAAAAACTATTCTCGGCGAAATGAAAGCAAAAAACATTAACCCTTCCATTATTCTCAAAATAAAAATGAAAACAATGTACTTTTGTTTCATAAAGGTGTTTGGATAAAGTTCAATTTACAGCGGAAGTACACAATATGACAGAATCACACTCTAACATGAGATAATCATATGACCTCAATCAAGAAAGATCCAAACGAACAAACAGAGCAGGCTATATGACCCCCATCCCTGCCACCAGTTTAGCAGTAAGAGCCTACTCCCAATCCAGTTGAGTCCACACACTTCAATTCCAGTGACAGAATCCCTAACTTTTTCCCACATATACAGTGAACAGAGTAAACGAGACACTTGGAAAATTAATAAATCATACATTTGGGTGATACAGACTCTACAAAAATGAGATAAAAGTGGAAATTTCCACTGGTTTTGTACTGAGACCAGATTAAGAACTGGTGTGCACTCTAGACTTGGGCTGAACATCCATATTATAAACAAATGTTTTGACCAACTGTTGGTGACGCGGGATTTTCCCATCTCACACCCGTACCCATCGGGGATTATTTTTCTCCCCCTCCCCCCCCCCCACCATAGCGGTTACGTTAGCCAGAGGTAATCGGCGGTCACGTGCTGATATAATCAACTCATTTGGTATTCGTTGTTTTGAAAAACTAACGACACCATCGGAAAGAGCATGCGAAAGTTATGTGTATACCAAAGGCATATACCACGAAATCAATTAGGAACGGTGGCATCTTGGGGTTTAAAAGGGTCTAGAGCATCAAACTTTGATCACGCGGCATTCTGATGACGTCAATATGAATTAGTTGGTAGCAAGAAACTGATACGATATGCATAACGTCATAATAACGTTGTAAATGTATAACGTCACGTGGGTGGGTGGGATACATCAGTCTCTCCCGTTATCTCACCCTTGACAGACGTATGTTACACATGCAGTGGGGGGAGAAAAAAAAGAGAATTCTCCCAAATAAAACCACAATTCAGTTTGGAGTCTATCAATTCTGTACAATATCATAACTTTTCTTCGTTTGACCCACATTCTCAAGTATGGCAAATGAATCCACTCTATCTGCACTTGTTTGACATTTCCCCCCAAAAATAAGTTGCTGAACCTGGATGGGATCAGCTTAGTAGCTCATTCCAGCCAGGTCCAAAAAACTTATTTTAACTGAAATCTTCCTAATGCAACAGTCTTATAAACTGCTAGGTATCTCTCTGTATTGGTAGATAACGAGGGTGGCATATTACCTTCTACATGAACAGGATGCAAGTTTTTATGGTAGTTGTAGTAGTACCAGGCAAGAAAAATAACAAATGAATGACCAAGGACAGAGGAAGCGCACAAAATGCCATTTATAAGACAGATTTCCACATTCTTGTGAAAGCCTCTCTTTGTGAATAACAAAACGCATATAGTGGACCAAACTATTGCCGATTAACCCCCTTGGAGCTGCAAGTTTGATTGTGAAAATAGAAATGTTAAACCCAGTGAATGTTGTCAATATGAGAGGGCCAATTACTTACAGTATAGTGAATGTTTGCATCTAGAAATTGCCAAAAAGATAGTTTTTGCAATCTTGTGTACAAAACACACCTCAAAGCAGAGCTTTTCTCCAAAATAAGATTAGATAGTTGCCCAGAGGTGTCCAGAAATTAAGGGTAATAATGTAGCTACATTTCTGTTCAAAAATAAGGGAAAATAGTTATTTCAACATAGAAAAATCAAGAAGCGCCACATGCGAATTGTTCTCATGGAGTAAAAACCTCCTGTGCATCTCATCAAAAGAACATTTGAATCAAATCACAGGCTGAAAGAGGATATTTTTCATTGATTTGACCATCACACCTGCCAAAATAAAGAAAAATCCCTGTTCCGTAACTGTTTCTCACACACCAGAATGTAAAAAATCTAATCTTTCCTCCTCTCCCCATCTCATCAAGCTGATTTGGGCAAAAGCGACCATCTATCCACTTAGTTTATCATCTCATGAAAAAAATATACTGAAAAAAATATAGGTCGTCATGTGACGTTTGCCTTTAATTTTGGTGATTCCTATACTCGCACTGAATGAAATAGACATATTTTTACCTACCCCCACCCAATTTTTATCTTCTCTCACACTTTTCAGAGGACAATTGTCATCAATATTTGATATTTTATTCAAAACATGCACTTTAAAACTTCATTCACACTAACATGCTCGGTTCATTTTCAACCAATCGGATACATCCGGGAACTTTTATCCTCCATGAAAACAGTGTATTGTTTCCTATGCATTATGAAATTATTTTCATAACTCGGAAGCTATAACGCAATGATGCAAAAAACTTCAAACATATTACCCCTTGCGACACTTTAACCGTCGAACTTAAACAGATATCAGGCACAATTTCTTACACAGTTCTAATAATGATGGAAGTCTATACATTATAATGATTTAATTTCGTCAATTTGCCGTCATGTGCGGGAGATTACTCCTTTCTAAGCGGCTTTCATTGTTGACTAATTCTTATTCCGTTACGTTAAGTGCCGTACCAGTGTATACCGCCTCATGGGAACGTAAAACTTAACGTCACGCTTATCCTAACTGTTAAATGGGAATTAGAAAATTGTTCGAGATACGCGTACGTCTTTCAGGTCGATTTATTACTTGGCAAGTGGCCGCCTAGCTCCTAATCACGAACCCATTTATAAAATCACCGTTTCATATCTTCGTTGGGTGGCAACAAGTAAAGATAATGATTTACTTAAAGATTTTAACATTTAACGTTATGACACCATATCAAACGAGGAGTGGAAAGACGTCAAACCTGTATATCTGTACTCTACTGAATTCCATTTATACCATGACGTCTCAGCGACGGATGTTAGTTACATGTAAAAAGTACATTCGACCTGATTAGACTGCTAAGATCCCACCAACACTGACAGTCTCAAACAAGAAGTTAAAAAATAGTTGGAATCATGTTGCGTCACGTTTTTATTCAAATTTTGTGGGCAGGCAGTGATTCCTAATTTCTGTACCCAACCCCCTCAAAAACACAAAAACCCTCGAGATATACAGGAAGTGTGGGATTTGTCAGTGGCGGCGTTCTACATCTCCACGGGGGATTTCGTCGAATATTTAAAATATATTCTGCCCAATATTCTAATGATGGTCCGCCCTGCTGTCAAAGAAAGTCCAAAAGCGTACGTTTCTCGGGCCTTCATTTTATGAAAAACAAAGAAGTTGAGAAGGTGATTATTTTCTAATAATATTAGTGTGGGCTCGAAGTTATAAAGATTCTGACGGAACGCTAATTGATTTCAGAAATTTTATGGTCACGCACCAAAACGATACCGACAACACTGCATCCAATTATCACATGGAATTGACACAATGTAACTCTAGTGGACTGCCATGCACGTAATTTGAAAGAGATATTTCTTTTTGAGATGTGTTATCTTTCTTCAGTGGCGTCATTTTTCAAACAATATTTGGCTGAAGACAAGTGCACCATCGACGTGCACTACGCCCTAGTACACAGCGCAGCCATGCCCTCAAGTGGGAAATAGGTATGAACAGACTTTCCCGCGAACACAACACAGATACCCCTGGCGGGGGTCGAACCATGCACCTTTCGTTTTGAAGTCCAATGTCGTACCACTGAGCTCTGTCAAACAAGATATAGGTTGTTTAATTTAGAACTGCATAAGGGGATATTACTGCCGATGAAAACATTCATTTTTCCGTATGATACTGTACGAAGTTAAATTTCTTATTCTTTTCCATGGCTATTTTGTGGATTAACAAACAACAAATAAAAAGTCTCCTCTTCTCATCACAAAATTGGGGGAAAATTGCCTGAGAAACAAGAAACTTTTTTTGAATGGTTACCCTTCTCAAAGAATTGGTAAACATTAATCACAAGGGTTTAATTATAAAGTATCGTTATCTTAAAAGCGACCTCGTTCTCGAGAGATACGCAACACACTTCCACTTTGGATCGAAATTTTTTAAATGCAATATTGTCAAATCAAGAACGAATCAAGAAAAAAGTAGGGCCCTGCGAAGATTCGAAATTCAATTCAATTCAGTTCAATTGGAAATCGTCCGGAAGATTTGATTCAATGTTATGGAGTTAGTTGGAAGCTTTCAAATCGGCGAGATGTACTAAAAATACCTACCAACTGCCAACTTGTGAACACTACGTTTATCATCAGGTCTCCCGTGCAGCAGATCTCGTGATATAAGAAGGGCTGAAGGAGGGTCCGCTTTCGAAACTACTTTGATTCCGTTCAGGAATATTCCGCACGGTTGATTTACTTCCCCAAACAGACGAGTCGGATATAAGACTGGCAGTAATTACGCTTCTAAAAAAGAGCAATGTTTACAGCTGAAGAGATATGAGATTTGTTTCGATTCGAATTCCTCTGCCCAGTTTGATTTCACGTTGAGAATATTAATTGGCCTACCCCCAATATAACAAATATAGACTCTCCCAATTGCTGCTGTTGAAATGTCATGGAAGATACTACCTGTGTACAAAGCGTTAACCCTTTACCCAACGCAGACGATATCAAACTTTATTATTTTAAATATCATTTTTTAAAGTTTTTCAAAACATTTCAACAAAACCATATCATGTGACCCCTCGTTGGAACGAGCTCGACGAGCTCGTTCCAACGAGGGGTCACATGATATGGTTTTGTTGACATTTTTTTGAAAAATAATATTTTTACAACTGCTGAATTTGCATATTACGCGGGCGGATGCGGGCGATTCGTTAGGTAAAGGGTTAAAAGCACTAAAACAGCACCAGTAATTCATTGTTCTAGTATTTCATTTTCAATAAGTAAGATACCATAGAGTTATGGAAAGGGAGGAGATGGAGAATTTCGATCATACTCTTCCCCAATTTTAATGTAGGCGAAGTACATCCTCTCGCCCACACCCTCATGATCTACGGTTGTGATTAAAGCATTAATGCATCCGAGCTAATTTCGACTGATTCAGCTATAAGAACAGTCCTTTTTAACAAACCAATAACAGATGAGCAATAAGGAAAGTCCATATGTGATGAATCATCATCGAATGTTCAAGACGCTAAAATAGCTACAGCAAGCTAATTTACGCATCCTGTGCGATTACACGCCTACGTGTACGTTGTAAATTACGTGTATGGCAAGACTTATTTTGCGTCTTTGTGTTTGACGTATGGAATAAGTGAGGTGAAAATAGTAACAAAAAAATCCATCTATTTCTGTCTGAGTCCGTCATTTACACATTTAGCGTCAATTATTTATCTATCCAAAGTACGTAAACTTCTTTGAAAATTAATTGGCTTTTCCATCAGTTAATAGGTTACGGGCACATTGAGGTGCTACTTCAATTTGCGTGAATCAATTAAGCACACAATGTGAACTTAACACTCAATGCGCTCATCGTTAAGAATGTGGGTGTCAACTCTTCTCTCCTCATCTCCACATATTTTTTTTTAAAATGTCAAGCATCTTACAGATTTCCGCTTGGTAATATTTTTCTTTTCACCTATAGTTTGAAACCGTGAGGGTCCAAATATAAATAACTCCTGTTAACTAAAAAAAACATTCCTTGGGTTCAGGTTAAAAGGTGAACGGGGCCTGAGGTGTAGGAAGTATTTCGAACTTGGGGGGAATCACACGTTAATTGTCAACTGATTTCGAACGTGTGGTTGCAAAGTCAATGGGATTTTTCCGTGTTACGCTGCATTTTCCCCAACGGACCGCGAGCACGCCGTAGCCATGGGATTCTCCATAGACATTTTCAACTTCACACGACAATGCACATCTCCGAACGTTCGGTTTTGAAATGAAAATGTTTGATTTGGATGCCGATTGAACAAGATCTTTAATCTATCGAAAATCGAACAAGGAGAATCGGAATGGACGGCGGTCAACAGAATATCGTAGACGTTGACGTCAAAATCTTAGACCTATCTCGAAACGCACGTGGACTATTTCTATCTGAATAAAAAAAGACCAGGAGGAATGATGGAGTCCGGAATTGACATGGGCGGTCACAAACTTTTCAGGTCAACCCGGAATTTGATTCGACCGCCGTCCGCAGAGAATACGTGGACGACACCAAAGTATAGGAAAATGGCAATAAGATGCACGGTCTAATAGACATGGGAGGTAATTGAATCACGAATCTTCCGGGTCCTGTACTCGCGATAGATGCCTGCACACTGATTCTGGTCGTGGAAAAAATAAAATACGTGAGATAATTGATAACTATATGGGCAGAAGAGAGTGGTGTGTTAGATTTCAGTAAATCGGGACAGTCCTTCGGAAACGGTGGAAATGTTCCTCTTCAGGGGGACACACAGAACGACAACAGCATGTGAATTTACTGATCGATATAGCACGATTGCCAGCGCGGAAGGATAACGCCACGGGCCTCGAGTTTTATCCTTCCGCGTTGGCACAAGTGCAATATCAATTCGCCCATTCATACTCGTGTATCGTCCTGTGTTTATTACACGCCTTCACGTCAATAAAAGCAAGTATTAGAAGGACACTCAGCAATTCATTTGACAACTATCAACAAAAACAACACATTTTATCGTTAACCAAATTTGCGAGGGGAACCTGTGTTAGTATTTCGTCCCCTGAGTTCCATTGTGTTCTATGTGCCTACTGACACATAACACACATTGGAACTCAGGCGACGATTTTCAGCTATTGCTAGCTATTCAAATTGTAATTGCGTTGCACGATTTGTAGAAACTTCCAATGAAGTTTCGCTTCTATTTAAAAGTAGCCCGTCAACGATTTCCATTTTCGCATGGTCTAGTGTAGTCTTGCTGTAAATGAGGATTCCATAGAACAGGCGTGTAATAAAGATTGGTTATCCCATGTCGATCGGAGGAGATATTATTCGAATGAGTTTGACTTCTACAGACTCGGCGAACAGTCGTTGTTAATATCGTGGGGAACGATAAAGAAAATAACCTCTATAACGACGGGATTCTGGAGAATAAATACTCTAGTTCGAACGTATTCACCCTGCCATTACGAGTCATATTGGGAGAAAGACTGTATTTCAAGACTGTTTCGTCAAATCCCCAAACTGCGGTTCCTGCAGTGTTCCGTTGATCGAATGCAATACTTTGAATCAATAAAAAAAATAAAAAAGACTCAATAACTAGAGAATTGTAATTTGTTGGACAAATTACGGGCTTTCCCAACTTTCCAATGTGAAAATGCAGACTACATATGGCAAAGTAAAGTGTTTGAAATTAACCATTTCCAAAATAATAGACAAAAAGCATTCAAAGTTGGCTAATTTTGGCATTCTCTCACGGTTCTCTTATTCACGCCCTCATTTTGCTTGGGAGTTAAATCTTGAGATTAAAAAGTAAACAGTAACTTTCTTCTACAATCATTGTTGCATCTATCCATACCAAAATAATTACTACAACAACCTTGCAATTAGAGGAAATGAGTACTGATGTTTGCAAAATTCACTGAAACTCAATTTTTTTCTGACAGTACTATTCTTTACATGGCCAAAGCTTATGTTGTGTTAAGCCCCAAAGCATAACTTACAGCAGAGGATTTGTTCATTAGGCATCTCTACCTATAGCAAAACAAAGTGTTTAGACTTAACCCTTTCCAAAATGACAGGAAGATGCAACCACAATTAGCTAATTTTGGCATTTTCGGATGGTACTCTTACCCTCATTTGCTTGAGGGTTAAAGATGAGATTAAAAACTAAACAGTAACATTCTTCTGCAAGCATTGTTGCATCTATGCATACAAAAATAATTGTTACAACAACCTCGCAATTATGAGAAAGTTGCCCTTGAACTTAATAAATCTTGAAGATAAAATGATATATTCATATCATTTGTGGCCAATGGGGGTTAATTTTGAAATATTTGTGTAGTGATTTTAGTGTATCATATTATGATCTTAATGTGTGAACATCAATCAATCACAGACTGAGTGTCTGTAAAGAGAACATGGACTAATCTTGAATCTTGGTATTTGAATGAACATGTTCAAGTTGAGGGTACTCCAATTCAAGGCCTGACAACTGAATGAGGGTTAAAACTTGGAATAAAACATATAACAGCAAAATTATTCTTGGATAGATAAAATTTGATAATTGCCAAAAATGAGAAGTGGACAGAAATCGCGCATGGGTTAATGGCGAAAAGGCGGTAATTTGGCTAATTTGACATTAAAATTGAACAGACAGTAGTGTCGCTCATACGCCCACTGCGTCCAGACCAGTGAAGGCAGATACACGAAATCTTCAGAAGTTGTTCTACTATCCCTGCTCGATATGACAGTATCTTTGTCGAGTGGCGTGACTGCGTGGGAACAACGTGGATCGCGTGGAAACCACGGGGACGCTTCGTCCCTACTCTGTTCCCAATGCAATGCCGTTTCCATTCACTATTTACCCATCACCGGTCGAGTTTGGCATTATTTCTGTCTATTTGAGGAACTGTTCAGCTTTAAATATTCGCACATTCATAAGGGACAGAAAGTTTTGAGTTAATCTGCTTATTTTAGACCGTCCCGGAAGAAACTGACAACTCGACCCGGTGGCGAAAAGGCCGTCATCTGACTAATTTGACATTCAAATTGAACAGATACAATGTCGGATATACACCAATTATGTCCCGACCATGCCAGGCAGCAACTTGAAATTCTCAGAATGTTTTCTGCTGTCCTTGCCCGACAGTTTAGTATCTTTGCAGAGACCGCGTGGAAATACTGTGGATCAGGTGGAAACCGAGGACACGATTCGTCGCTACTTTATTCTCGATTCAACGGCTTTTCCATTCATTATTTACCTGAGTTAGGCATTATATCTGTCTATTTGATGAACACTTCAGCTTTAAATATTCGCACATTCATATGGGACAGAAAGGTTTGAGTTAAACTGCTTATTTATACCGTCCCGGCAGAAACTGACAGCTCGATCCGGTGGCGAAAAAGCCGTCATCTGGCTAATTTGACATTCAAATTGAACAATTCAATTCAGTTTATTGTACTTTTACACTTTTACGGTCAAGTGTACAGTTTAACAAATAACACAATAATAGTTGACAATAATATAATAATACATCAGAAGTACAAATTATGTCGTTTTGTCTATTGATTGGGTGCTAGAAGCCCATATTTGGGCCTCACTGGAAGGTATTGGTACCACAACTAAAAGTCTTCATGTTCTGTGGATATGTTTCAGACTCAGTTGAAACAAGAAAACATTTTGTCCACATGGAGTCGTCCTGTTGCAATCAATTGCAGAGTGTTCACAGGATTCTCCAAAAAATTGCAACAAGACAAATCCACGTGAACAAACTCTGGCACTACAATTGGTCTGGCACTCTACCAGTTAAACCGGACTCCTTGTTTGAACAGATACAATGTCGGATATACGCCAATTATGTCCCGACCATGCAAGGCAGAAACTTGAAATTCTCAGAATGTTGTCTACTGTCCCTGCCCGACAGTTTAGTATCTTTATCAAGTGCCGAGACCACGTGGAAATACCGTGGATCAGGTGGAAATCGAGGGCATGATTCGCCCATACTTTATTCTCAATTCAACGACTTTACCATTCATTATTTACCTGTCACCGGATGAGTTAGGTATTATATCTGTCTATTTGATGAACTTTTCAACCTTAACTATTTGAGGCTTCATGTAGCACCACCGAAAGGCCACTGCACGGTTACCAATATATTCAGGGATTGATTTTATGAAAATAACAATTACCCCGACTATACCCACATGGGAACTCCTAAATATGCCAATGGTTAAACTTTTGATAATAACGTATAAAACAGAAGTTGTCATGCTATGCTTGCTGCATGCAGGCATAGAAAGCATTCAGCGCTCAATGAATTAGGAATGGAGTAAATTGTCACTTAAACCTACGAAATCCTGAAAAAATGAGAGTTTTTTTTGACGTCACCTATCTTTATGCATCTGAGACAGGGATTGCGTTAAACTTTACAGCAAGCTTATAACAGAAAATATTCTTGGAATTGAACTGTGAATCCGAATTTCGAAAGCATTTTCGGATATTCTATTCCAAACTACCACTGCACGCTTATCCAAATTCAGTGATTTTATGAAAATATCAATTATTCCGACCGTACCCATATGGGCAGTCTCGAATTTGCCAACGGTTAAACTTTTAATAATGACATATGAAACAAAAGTTGTCATACTATGACTGCTGCATACAGCCATAGAAAGCGTTCAACGCTCAATCATTTAGAAATGGAGTAAATCGTCACTTAAACTTACCAAATTCTGAAAAACGAGAGTTTTTTTCGACTGCACCTATCTTTACGCAAACAGAACGAGCATAGGGTTAAACTTTACAACCAAACAAACAGGTAGGCAATTGTAAATACGAACATGTAAATCATTTTTCGATATTCCTTTCGAAAATGGAAGAAAAGTGAGCTCCAAATTAGCCAATTTTATGAAGAATTTTAGGGCACTCAAATTCAAGGCCCGAAAACTGGGTGAAGGTTAAAAGTTTGAATAAAATATATAACAGCAAAAATGTTCTTGGATGAAGGCCCAATCCTCTCATGGAAAAGGTTTTGAGACAAAATGGCTCCAGTGCTGAGAAAGTGCATGTAAACGTTGGCGAAAATAACAATTATTCCGACAGTACCCTTATTGGAAGTCTCAAATCTGCCAAGGGTTAAACTTTTAATAATAACATATAGAACAAAATTTGTCATACTTTGACTGCTGCAAGCAGCTATAGAAAACATTCAGAACTCAAGCAATTAAAAATGGAGTAAATCGTCACCTAAACTTACCAAATTCTGAAAAAATGGAGTTTTTTGGACGGTACCTACTTTTATGCAACCAGAATGGGATAGGGTTAAACTTTACAACCAAACTGACAACAGCAAATATGCTCGATAGTCAATTGTTAATACGTACACGAAAAATGTTCGAAATTAACCCTTTCCAAAATGATGAGAAAAGCAACCAAAGTTGGCCAATTTTGGCATTTTCAAACGGTACTCTTATTCTCGCCCTCATTGTGCTTGAGGGTTAAATCTGAGATTAAAAAGTAAACAGTAACTTTCTTCCGCAATCATTGTTGCATCTATCCAAACCAAAATAATTGTTACAACAACCTTGTAATTAGAGAAATTTGCCCTTGAAGTTGGTCAATTTTGAAGAAAAAATCTATATTAATGTCATTTTGGCCAGTGGGGGTTAATGTTGAAAGATTTGAATGGTGATTGTGGTGTATCATATGATCCTCTAAGTGTGTGGAAAATTTGAGCTAAATAACTGTAAACAATTTTGAGACATTCGGAAAATGGTGAAATTTTGAAGGTTTTGGCAGAATATTTTGAAAATACGCGTTTTCACAAATATGCCGATACCGCATTTCACTCGATTTTATGACATTACATAAGTATGCCAAATTTGGTCAAAATCGTACAGCTTGTTTTGGAGCAGTTCAGCAGACAAAATTCAGGGAGGAAAAAAAAAAAATTGAAAAAGAAGAATAACAAGAGTCTTTCCCAAACTAGGTTTGGGAAAGCCTAATAAATGTTATCGTTGCCGTTTATGAAAGAAAACAGAAAAATGAAAAATATTAGAAACCGAAGAACAGTTTTTTCGACTCTTGTTTAGAAAATAGGAAAAAATGTTGGAATCTGATTGAGTCAGTTTTCCCGAAAAGAAATTCACGATTCGGTATCACTCAGATTTACGCTGCTATTCCTTCTCGCCGTGTTTTTGATTAATAATTTGTTATAATTTTCATTTCGAAGCATTTTAACAGACAAAGATTCGTGTAGATTTTTCAGTATCCTCTTTGTCCACGGATGACAGTCTTTTTTAGATTTGCTCTCTCTGAAAGATCAACTCGATCCTATACTTTTTCTTAATTCTTTTGTGAGACCGTGGTATATTTCTCGAGCGTGTTTAACAAATCTCGAAAATGTTTAGCGAAATTGTACTTACGGTGTCTCAGAGCATGTATTATTTATTTATTTATTTATTTATTTATTTATTTATTTATTTATTTATTTATTTGTTTATTTATTTATTTATTTATTTATTTATTTAATATAGTTTAACGACAATTTCGACATTCATTTGCGTTGGGTAGTTTTACGGGTCTAGAAAGCCGGAGTACCGCAGAGAACCACCGAGCAACGGCGAGCAACTGTCACACTCCCCAACGTACTAACTCCACATAATCAGGTTAGCATTGGTTAAAGACAGGTGCACCATCGACGTGCAGTACGCCTTAGTACACAGAGTCGCCGTGGCCCACATGGGTAAGCGGGATTAAGTGCCTTGCCCATGGACACAACGCTGTCACCCCTGGCGGGGATAGAACCGTGAATCTTTTGGTTTGAAATTCAATGCCGTACAACTGAGCCAGCGGACTCCCATCAGAGCATGTAAATCACGCTTTTTTGCACATCCGCGTTCGAAAAGATTTGCTGCGTGCAATGTGACACATCCCTTCTCATCTTTTTCGGTTCAACATCTTCTTCATTGTTATTGATTTCATCATGATCAGTTAAACACTTTTTTCCATTTCTTCTTCCCTTTCTCTTTTTCTTTTTCCATTTTATTTAATAAAAAAATATCTTAGAATTATTTATGTCTAATCACGTGACGACCGATATTTTATTCACATCCAACGGAAACGATAAACGCCCGTCTTCAAGCAATAGAGTGAAAGCTTCGGTTCGCCCAGGTGCATTTTTATCGAACTGCATTCTCGGTCTAAAACATTATTTTTCGAGTCCCTCGCTATTTTTAATGAATGCCGTTGACGTATAGGGGTTAGAACGTCTTATATTTGATGGGACTGATGTTCGAATTGCTCATTAATTCGTCCAGGCCATGATGCTACGATTGTATGTCGGCGGCATTGCGATATATCCTGCAAAAGTCGTCTCTCTCGAATGATACGTTACAATCTATGGCGAGATACCTCGTGGTATTGAGCATCACGTGCATGTTTCTCACGTTCAAATGATAGAACAGGGATGGATTCTTTTCTTGCAAACCATCTTTGTCTGTTCGAAAGCTTATTATAATAAAAAGCGGTTGTTCCGAAGATTTCATGGTCATTCTCCAACCATAATGTTTCATTCTGAGAATGCACCCCGCGTCGCACTGACTCAATCAGAATCACATAGGTAAAAGGGTTTTTGATTCGAGTTTAAATTTTTCGGCGTTGGCCGGCTTCGCATGTGTCTTCTACCTTTTAATAAATGTGATTAGTGGAAAGAACATGCACGATGATGAAGACTTCTTCGGTCCATTTAAACGTGTAACATTTTTCGACATGTTTGTTATATAGAATAAATAGGTACTAGGGCCGGTAATCAGATTTAAACTACGAGTAGAATAAGGGTTTTAACCACTCGGTTTGCCCGAGTGGTTAAAACCCTTATCCTACTCGTGGTTTAACTCTGATTACCGGCATAGTACCTATCTCTTTTATTTATACCATGCTCTTAATAATCGACTTTGTCACTTAAAATGGAGAAAAAAACGACACTTTCTATCGCAAACACACGGGTTTGTTTTGTTTACATCTCCGCCGGTGGGCAGTACTACCGGCTGTATGTCAATGCCTGATTGCCAGCTAGACACATCGTCAATGTTGATTGAATTTACCTTGCGTTTTCAGTCAAATTATTATTAACAATTCTTAAATTTTATTTTAAATATTTAATTGTAGGTATTTTAAGGGAGCGCGGTGGCTCAGTAGGTAGAGGTGCAGGCTGCAAGCCGAGAGGTCCTCGGTTCGAATCCCACCTGCGGCAACCGCGTTGTGTCCTTGGGCAAGACACTTCATCTCCATTGCCCGCGTGGGGGCACGATGACGCCGTGTACTGAGGCGTACTGCACGTCGATGGTACACATGTCTTCAACCAATCTAACCCTGCCTGTGCTGCAGTGCGGGGTTACGATGTTGGGGAGCTGGCAGCTGCTCGTCGTTGCTCGGTGGTTCTCTCAGGGTACTCCGGCTTCCTCCACCCGTAAAACTGTCACGGTCATGATTAGCCATTGTGCATAAATATGTGACCTTAAACATCAATAAACAAATAAATAAATAAATAAATAAATAAATAATAGGTATTTTAAACTTAATAAGTCATTTATACATAGTAAATAGTACCGGAAAATGTCGTATGTTTGAATGAAACATCGCGAAGTGTGAATGTATCGAAGTTGGCAAATTGCGTCATGCCAAAGGTCAAGTTGGATGAATTTCCAACTGTAGGTGTACATTTTTTTAAGAAGCTTTACATCGGTAGTGGGGTTAAAAGCTAAAATGTAACATACAGGCTTTTCACAGGTAGTAACATTGGCGAAGATGGTATAAATAGCTATAAATTGTCACTCGATCGCCCACCCCGGATTTTTTTTTTTGATTCAGATCTTAGGTACTTCTTTACAAGCAAAAACATTTTCTATGAACTAATTTTACAATGAGTAACAATACATAATATAAAATAGCAAAGTTTCTTATTTTTCACTGTAACATGAATTTTCATTCGTAGCTGCACAAAAGAGATGGGGTGATGACAAATGATGTAGAGCTGCCGTGTGTACAGGATTTTCACAGATAATAACATTGGCGAAGATGGTATAAATATCTATAAATTGTCACTCGATCGCCCACCCCGGATTTTGGGTGTTTTTTGTTTCGTCGACAATCGCACGTGATAGAGATTCCTATGGATTTTTGCTTCATTTCGAGAGTTGTTAGCTTCCGCGATTTCATCTTAATCGAACCACAACGAGCGTCGTTATAATCGTCGCCAAATCGTCTAGAACGTCCAGTATTCCTTGGTCGAGTAGGTCGTGAAATATATGCACATTTTTCCTTGATGGCTCTATTCCATCGTTTTAACCATTCGTTTTCGGTGGAATAGATGACGATCAGTCGACGCACGTGAACATTGAAAAGGTTTCGACCTTTATTCACCCATAACTTCTCCGGTCATCGTCAAGAAGTGAAGATACTCTTGAAAGCTTCCGCTACGCTCGTCCCCGATTTATTTTTCAACAGACTTATCCGTCCATATTTTGAAAACGTGTCTATGACAGTCAGTATATATTCCATGCCTCGTCTGTGTCTCGAAAACGAATGCATGTCTACCAGACCGGCCATCCATATATGATCCAGTCTTGACGTATACTCTTCTCTCGCAAAATTTATGCTCTGCGGTCTTGTTTGACTCATCCGTTTGCGTATTTTGACTTTTTTTCTTTTTCCATTTCCCATTCCGAATCCACGTTTCGTTGCCATTATCTTACGAACTACCAAACGTTCGAATTTCTCTCTCAATGTTCGATTCACTTTATTTTTTAAATCGTTCAACATCGTATTATCGCACATGGCGTTTCGCTTTTTGGTATTGAGATATTTCGCGTAATCTCTTGTTCAATTTCGTACCGGGACCAGAGAATCGGTGTCCTGACAGATTCATTTCGAAAGGAAGATTATTGACGAGTCTATTAACAGGTCCCCATCTTTTTCACCTTTTGTTTTTTTAAAAATCGCGTTTTTGTCGATATTATTCCCCAGCTTATTGTCGACTTTTTTCAGTCAGGCTATTTTTCATCTCCTATTTGAGAACCTTGCGTGTTTTGTTTCTTATGCCTTCTTTCAAAGCGCGAATTGTATCGTTTTCGCTGAGAATATGAAGATAGTCTTTATCAGAAATCCGCCCACCTCTTAAAGCAATGGATATTATGTCGCATATGGAACTGCGTTTCGAATCAGCTAAAGCTTTAATATTTTCGTATTTGTTGCCCTTCGACGATATTTTTTAATTGAAGAATTTTCCTATCGTACTGAACAGTCCATCCACCATGTCTACGCTCTCTGTGTCAATTACAACTGGAACGTTTGTTATAGTGGATAAGAGGCTCACTCCGGCAATTCCTTATCTCACAGGCATGGTTATGAGAGCTATGTCCACTACTTCGTTGCCCTTTACGGCTCCCGCGTATTTTTTATGAAGCGCTACAGGTCTATCTCGTTCGGTCCTCAAATCGGCATGAATCTTCTACTAAATTGATTCACGCGAAATGCATTCGCTTTATTCTCTTTCATCACGAGATATGGCGTCGATATAGTAGGAGCTGACGGTATTTCGGATATAAATTTTTACTTCTTGAATCCAGTTTTGTTTTTGTTGGAGTTTTAACCCTTTACCCAACACAGACGATTTCAAAATTTATTATTTTAAATGTCATTTTTTAAATTTTTTCAAAAGATTTCAACAAAACCATATCATGTGACCCCTCTTTGGAACGAGCTCGACGAGCTCGCTCCAAACAGGGATCACTTGATATGGTTTTGTTGACATTTTTCGAAAAATAATATTTTTCAGCTGCTCAATTTGCATATTACGCGGGCGCATGCGGGCGATTCGTTGGGTAAAGGGTTAATTTGGATTGCTCAATTGGACATTTAATTACGATTTCAGACGTGCGGGCACGGTGGGACGGTGAATAAAGACGCACTGCACGTCGGTGATGAACTTTCCTTCAGTCACTGCTAACTCTGCCGCCTTAGTACGTTGAACAGTCTGTCAGTTGCTCGCCGTTGTTCGGTATAGTTCCCTTCAGGTACTTCGGCTTCCGCACCCGTAAAACTGTCCGACACTATATGACCCTGGCCATGAGGAGAATGGGTCATATTAATTTTCAGGTTGATTCTATAACGAACATAACGGGGAAAAAACAACGAGCGCTATTTACAAAAAAAATTGCATTTACATGTCATTATTTTTTTTCAAACTTTGGCCTAAGAAACATAGCTGATGAGGTTAGAGGTTAAAAATGAAAGTTTTCATTATTCAATAATTTGGTTTGCAGGTGTTGACTTTTATCCGTCTTATGTGAAGGGTCAACTTGAAATTTATGAGAAATATAAGGTGCAGAAAAGTCCCAATAACGTACTTATGCGATGTTTGATGTCTTTTTATAATGAGTTTGAACTCCACGAATGTTAGATAACAAACATATATTGAGAAATCCATAGTACGAAGTCATAAACTAACCTTTCATAGATTGGGCTGTCAAGTTTCGCGTGAAACGTAAACATTAATGGAACCATTGCTTCGATTTTCACTCTTTTCTGGTAATGCTCGCATATCTGGTCATGTTCAATTGCGGATTAAAGAGTCTTGTTTACGCTACGCTTGTTCGTTAGTGAAATTACTGCTTAAGAGTTGAAGGAAATGCCATCTTTAGAAACCACTCTCAGGTTTGATTTATAGTAAGTCTGTAAATAAAGATCCTTTGTGGGTAACGCTGGACGAATCATTAAGTCAGAAATTGACTCCAATCATTGTATTGTATTCTTTGCAGTCCTCAGTGCTTGTCGGTGGATTCATAAACGTTTGGTAATATTATTTGTAATCCTGGACAGTAATGCTACCATAGCTCGATCACGAACAATGAAAGAATGAATGAATACATTATTTCCCAGCATAATAATATAACAGTGAACAGATATCGAGGCGGAATAAATTGCATTATACTGCAGGGCGACAGCATTTTTTCTCCACCACTGAGTCACTGAGACATACATGTATATAAAGTCGTGTGAGACAGCTGGGAGAGATATATCAGTCCCCCCCCCCCCCCCCCCCACGTGGCAGCTATCTCACCCCACCCACGTGACAAACCTATTTGCATATTTAATTAGCCCCGGAACCTTTTAGTCATCGCAAATCAAGCCTGCACATGTGTAGACAAACAACATGGAGGCCGTTTTGCTTCCGTAAATTCGACTCACTTTATAAACGAAAATCGAAACAGAACACTCAAAGAAAAACTTCAGCACACCTCAAATTGTTCTATCATTACGCCCTGTCAAACTGAAGTACATGTCAAGAAATGACGTTGGCAGACATGTCGATTTCATTTGAGGTTGCTTCAGTGCATTAACCCTCAACGTGATGTGCTAGTCCGCGTGTTTTAAAGTATATACCGTTGGTATATACCATACTTTTCGACAAGCTTTCCGAACATCTTATTGGTTTTCTTCTAGAATGAACGCACTAAGAATTATTTTTAGCTTGGAAAATATGGTATTTTCTTATTAATGGCGTCGCATCCCTACAATGGTGGGAGAAAAATCATCCTCGATGGGTGTCTGGGTGGGACGGAAAAATCTCACTTAAGAGGCAAGATTTTTCACCCGAGGAGCAAATATCTTTGCCCCTCGGGTGGAATATCACCATCCTGCCCAGATACCCATCGAGGATAATAATCATCGCAGGGTCTGTCTTCCTGCCACAGTACGGCCGCCATGGACTGGCCACTTTCAACGGGTGGAGAATATTTCCACGGACGCAATAATATTAGATTCGAAATACTAATTATAATATAGGAATAATCACCAAAAAGTTTAATTATTTAATTATTTAATAATGGATACAACCCAGTGCTTCATTAATTAAAATCTTTCTTGTGATGCCTTTTATTACCTGGTAAACGTATGCGTGGACATCACTGCCTACGCGTGGATTACGACAAGTACACGGTGACTGTACTGTATTCTTATTCTAAAAGTAATTTTCACGGCAGATTCTGTTTTCAAAATAATACACTGAAACATACCTATTTTAACCAACAAGCGGTAGAAACAAACAAAAAATGAGTGTAAATGTTCATCCTCGTCCAAGAAATAAATCCTTCTGAGAAAGCCCCACTATCTGCCATGGGACGGCCCCGCAGTACCAGAAAAATTGAGTACCCAGGGATAGCACCATGCTCTTCAGTGTTACCTGATCTTAGGGTAAATCAATCTAACAGCGGGCCGGTGTAAAAGGAATGGAAGTCCGTAGGAACGTTAGTCCCTCTAGACTATTATTCCGCGGAATTATAGTCCTAGGTCTAACATTTCTAGGAAGAGTAGTCCGGCGGACTACTATTCCTAGAAATGTTAGACCTAGGACTATAATTCCGCGGAATAATAGTCCAGAGGGACTCATTGTCCTACGGACTTCCATTCCTGTTACACCGGAACATTTAATTACTGACTACCGAGTGCAGGACATACAGGGTTGCTGCTATTAAAACTAAGAAAAGCTCTTTTAATTTCAGATCGGGTGGAATTTTGAGTGAGAATCATTTGTCTGTATTCTTTGACTAAACTTTGTGCTCAGTTTTCTGAAATTCTGACATTACATGTTCTTGTTCAGTAATTGAGTGTTCAAGCCTGGACATTTAGTGCGCTGAACAAGGAAAATGTTTCGATCTACAGATTTCATCCTGCCATTTAACTAACATATCCCCTGGACGTGGCAACCGTTACTTATTCCCAGTTCCTTATTTGACATTCGTTATCAACCGATAAAATCGGTGGATAACGAATGTCGATTAAGGAACTGGGAATAAGTAACGATTGTTACGTCAGTACATATCCCATTGTTTTTAGAACCGACGTTCTTAGCAGACACTTGAAAAGAAGGAGACGGAAGACACAAACGTTGAAAATAAAATTAAAACATTCCCCAAATCAGACGAAGAGTAAAGGGAGATAACACACTAATTTTCAGACAGTCTTAACCTTTCAACCCGGGGGGGGGGGGGGGTCCCTTTCTGGCTCAGAATTATGATTCACGTTAATTTCATTACGTATTATGGCTGCTGAGTGGATGTGTTGGGAAGAACAATCAATATCTTTAACGAGCAGCCCCCGGATGTTGAAAATGTTAATTAGTCTACGCCAAAATAATGAACATGGACTCTTCCAATTACTACCAATGAACTAACCTGGAAGATATCACTAGGGTTCAAGGGGATAAAGATAGATTTGAGAAAACAGCTGATGCTGAAACCTACATATCTCTGTAAGCTCTGTCGGCATAGCACGATTTTGTTAAATTCCTAACTGTTTTAATCCTTTACCTAACATGAAAAGCAGACGACACTTGCAAAAAAAATTCTTGAATAACTAATTTTTTTCATTTTTTGTCTCAAAAACATAGGTTATGACCCCTCGTTGGAACGAGCTCGACGAGCTCGTTCCAACGAGGGGTCATAACCTATGTTTTTGAGACAAAAAATGAAAATATAATGAAAATTTATTGCCGATTTTTGAGAATAGAGCTGGCCGGTTTTGGCCGTTACGTTGGGTAAAGGGTTAAAGGAATATTTGCAGGTTGAAATTTTGATATTTCAACATCAGTGTGTAGAGGGTTATATTGGTAAGAAGGGTGAGTAGAAATGACCCACTTTTTTACTTAACATAACGACATATAAGACAAGCGCTATTCACAAATATCGCCATTCCAATTTCAACTTTGTTTTCCTTTTTTTCTTCTCCAGAACATTACTCATATGGCCTCTTTATTGACGTGAGCGCGTTTAAAGATTGTTCAATGAAGGGCAATATGCTATATTTTTCGGCAAAACATGACATTGTTTAGTTAATCAAGAAAATAAATTGTAATTATTGACAACCAGCTGTGTTTGGTAAATGAGTTAATTCCACAGACATGTGATTGAATTGCCACTCGTACAGATAGATAAGGCGACAGGCACGTAGCAAGGAAAAATGAAATGCGGGAGCAATGGTAACATTTTCTGTAGAATAAAAACATGTTGTAACTTCTACTTCATTTCAAAACAATTTTCCATTCACTTAAGTTCACTTCGGGTTGGGTCAAGAGTGTGTACCCCTATTGGCGAAGTCCAAGGGTCTTCCAGGGTACAATAATTAACTTTTTATGTTAAGTGGAAGACCCGTATAACTTTATCTAAAGACTCAAGTCACAGAAAGTGAGGCGTAATTTTAGCAAAGTGACCCCAGAAGAATCAGGGTGAGAATACGTAAACCTGTTTTGAGGTTTCAGGCACATATGTATATAAGATAGACATTTTCAGGAAATATGGTGGAGAGGCGAGTCCCCTCAATTGGCTTTCCGCGGAATACGGCAGCAGTATCTTAAGAGTACTCTGAAAATACAGTGATAAGTAATGGAAAGAATAAGAGACAAAAGTATCTCAGCTCACGTGCCTTTTTGCTAGCTATGTCTTCTACTGCACTTTCCTTCTGATAACAGTTAGTTTAATAAGTTCGTATGTCAATATCCAAGTAATTTGTTTATTTGTCCGCTTTTGTTAAATGCGACCTTATGTTATGCCCGCGGTGACTTGGTCGTGGCACGACCTCCGCGTGCTGTTAACCCCCTATCCCTAAACACTTATCAGACTTTTGCCCAAGCCATATAATTTTTGTTATTTTCCAAATAAACTCTCGGAGGAATGGTTAAAATAAATTCGCCCTGCTTCTAGGCGGAGATTGCGGCCCCTCACTGAAGCGCACCCGTTGAGCACGCTCCGCTGTGGGGGCGTGAGCTGTGGATGAGAGGCAAACAATGAAATTGTAACAACAATCTCTAATGACTGTGTTGAGTGAATAGTCTATGGCTTTGAAATCCCCATCACAGTCTGTGAAATCCATGTAATTGCCAATGAGGCTGACATGATCATCGTGAAAATTCACACACACGTGATATATATACAGGAGCGTGTGTGTATATATATTTATATACATATACCTATGTACTTATGGCACTATATATAATAACACTTTGGCCAGCCGCTGATTTGTCGCGGTTCTCGAACGAGAAGGCCTTGGTTACCCCTGAACTCCCAGCTGCCTCCCTGTTCCCACGCTTCTCCTCTCCTCCCAACATTCGGAGACGAACTGCTTGATGACATCCCTTGCCCCATTCTTCCCAATCTCTCCGATTAGCACATTAACCCTCTCCTTTGAGTCTCCCCCTAACCACATGTCCTTCATTCTCCCATCCCACTTCCCCATTATACTCCCAGTGAATCTCATTCTTTTAGACTGATACTTAGGGCATTCTAGAAGGAAGTGTTCCAGGGTCTCTACCATGCCCAAGTTACACATCTGGCACTCCCTTTCACCGTCTTTCCCAATTTTTCCCCTCAGCTCCAGGGATCGCGACCGCAGCTTGAACAGCAGTGACCCCCCAAAGGTGCCATCAAGGTACTCTTCAAAACCTGGCCTCTCTTTATCACGCAGGCCACCCAAAGACCTCTTTGATTTGCCCCCCTCTCTGTCAATATATGTCAACATGTCTGTGAAGAGTGATTGATGTACGTATGTGTATGTGAGTTTGTATATATATGTATGTACGTATGTATGTATGCATGTATGTATGTAGGTAGGTAGATTTGTATGTATGTACGGGCTCCTATAACTGTATACCTTGTTTATGCACGTGTATGTGTATTACCAATTACGCCTGTATACAGCGATGCGTGTGTGCATGTCTGTATACTAACACAGTGCTGCTGTATCTAAGCATACCCAGTGTTGGTAGCATTGTTCTAGCAGTAGTATTGGTAATGGTAGTAGTAACTGCAGTGGAGGGTGTAGTGGTGCAAGATGCTGCAGTAGTGGTGGGTAGGTTGTGATTGAGGTTGTCTGTAGGAGCAACCTTGAATATAAAATGCATCCCGTTTAATACGTTGGGTATTATTTACATGAAAAAAGAGTTGCCAAATCAGTGAAACTAAATGGTAAATGTTGTACTTATTGTGTCCACATTCGATATGTTTTATGACTTCCTAGTATTTCTGGTCGTCCCATCTTATACCTGAGTATTACTGTATCAGCCCCCTCTTAAGGCCCTTACTCCACCCCCTCCCTCTCCGCCCCCTTTCGACAGTAGGTTAATGAGGTAAGAAACCGCTCTACTGATATTTCGAACGTTCATACTGGGGTATAAGATGAGATAAATCCTCGGGTAAATATTACGAAAGGGTAAGAAAATGGATTACACATTGCAACTTGTAGACTGAGCTGCAATCTATATGATTTCACTGGAACTAGACTATTGTTTGCTTCTGTGTTTCCGTATGCATATTAGCAGTGTGGGCAAATATCACCTCGTATGAAAAGTCTATCACTTGATCCAATGTAAGATAATAAAGCCTTTGTGGGATGGCCAGTCCGGCCTACGGATTGGCACCGTCAGAACAGTTGCCAGATATAAACGTTCCCGAGTCAATCAACTTTAGATGCGTCATGCAGCACTACACTCCCGTCACTGCAGCCAAGCATTGAATTGCTGCCAAGTTTGGCATCCTAGCGGTTTCCTTCTACATTTGTGCAATGCTGTATCATATACGTTATGCAGCATTGTGCAGGGATGGAAGGAATTTGGTGGGGAGGGGCAGTCAGTGCCTTTATATAATGCATTTGTTGGTATCCTCCTCCCAAGTAACGAATAAAGACTCTACCAGCTGTTGGCTCTTTTTAGTTGTAGAATATGCGCGCGTATTTGTATTTGTGGGGTCGTTGAGCGTGCGCGTGTACGTGAGAGTGTGCGCGCGTGGGTGGGTGGGTGGGTGGGTGGGTGGGGGGGGGGGGGGGGGGGGGGGCGGGTTGGGGTGGCTGGGTTGGAGGGGGTGGGTGGGTGGGTGGGTGGGTGGGTGGGTGGGTGGGTATTGGGTGGGTGGGTGGTGGGTTTCGGGTGGGTGGGTGGGTGGGTGGGTGGGTGGGTGGGTGGGTGGGTGGGTGGGTGGGTGGGTGGGTGGGTGGGTGGGTGGGTGGGTGGGTGGGTGGGTCTTGTGTGCGTAGGTGTGGTTGAGGGTGAGCGTCTGTGTCAGTGTGTGTGTCTGTGGGAGGAAGTACGGACACAAGGCTATGTGTGTGTGTGTGTGAGATGTATGTGTGATGCAGGTGTGAGGAGCTGATGGGTAAATGTGTTCAGGTATTTGTGTATGTTTGGCTGCTGGGTAGTGGGAAGAACGAGGACTGTTCCCTCCCTCGCAACATGCGACTATTGTAACTGTATTTTGAAGCATCTGTATCTTGAAGCACACCACAGACATGTGTATATATTCATTTCTTTTTCACTTTTATATTGTAACCTCATTACCAAAACTATGGTGAAAGGTTGAAAATAAACATAAACATATATTATAGAGAGAAATGTTTAACACATATTTCTCGATATCTGTTGTCAAGATAGATATAAGTATATATCTCACAGGAAGTGATGCGCATTGTGAAGTAAGTTTAGGCCGATATCACTGGGTGTTGTAGTTTGGATGTTTTGTTGCAATTAACCCTTTGCCTACCACGAAATGCAGACGACACTTGGAAACAAAATTCTTGAATAACTCACTTTTTTCATTTTTTTGCATCAAAAACATAGTTTATGACTCCTCAAGTGGAACGAGTTCAACGAGATTATTCCAATGAGGGATCATAAGGTATGGTTGAGAAAAAACAAATGACAAAATATTTAAAATTGAATTATGATGTTTGTTAATAAAGCTGCCGGGTTTTGGTCGTTATGTTGGGTAAAGGGTTAAAACGTTTCATTTGCATTTAAAATAGCGCATTGCATGTATATAAATACCGCTTATGAAGACAAAACTTATATTTACTCGTGAGATGATGCTGGGACCTACTCAAAAACACTGGGTATTCTTTATGTGTCATAAACAGTGTGTTGTATTTTTTTTTTCTTTTTTGATGAAATTCTATATTACCAGTGCAACACTATACGTATACATCACATTTTATCATAGACAGTCACGGAACAGTAAGTAAGTGGTAACAAAAAGTGTGTTCATAAATATTCTTTAAGAAGAAGAAAAAATGAGTAACAAAAAGAGAGAGAAAATGTGCCCGAAAAGTAGGAGATTATATACAAGGGTGTGAATTAGTATTTTAAGGATTTGCAGAAGTCCTTCTGATGTCCTGGTGCCAATACTATAAACTTTTACAATTGTATTTTCTAGAATTGTATTTTCTACATTTTAATATAACTTATTAAAATAGATCATTAACATTTTAAAAGATATGGCAATTTGCCAAATGGCAAATTGCCACATCTTTGAAAATGTTAATGGTTCATTTCAATATATTTAATTCATAACTAGAAAATACAAATCCAGAAATTACAATTTACAATTGTAAACGTTCTGTAGTATTGGCCACTGGATGAGTGGTTTATTCTGAAAACTGTGGAATAATTTTTGTTCGATAAGGACTTTGACTAATTCATTAGGAAATCCGTATGATTTCAGTAAGAACGCAGACATCACAAGATTAAAGAGCGGTGATACATCATTAGTAACTGAATTGAAGCAAACTTGTAAATTTTATACTCTGACAAAACATAAATGTTTATTATACGACTACCGCAATTAGACTCCCATCACTTTTAATTCGCCGGCAAACTGGAACATCTTCATTTCCAAATTCATATCAAACCAACTCAAACGAGGCTTGCGGTATAACAAAAACACCCTTTGTCCAGAAATATACTCAAATAAGCACTCAAGCAGCTCCAACTAAGATGTCACTTTATGCCGTCGAATCTTCATTCCTCAAACGTTTTGTTAAACGGATAATTCTAAAACATTCTTACCGCGGTACCGATCTACTAGGTAGATTTGATTTGATTGAATTTAATTTTAGATACTTAAAAAATCTCTCGGGATTAACATAATGCCAAATATAAGACTTTGGCTAATATTTGGCATTATGTTGATCCCGAGGGATTTTTTAAGTATCTAAATCTCCTCTCCAGATATTGAAATTTCAGTATGCCCTCTTAAGGAACGTTTTGATTTATTTGTGCTGCAGTTTTTATCTTTAACTCTTTGCATGCTGCTGGCGGATATTCCTGCCAGCACAGGGTTTCTCTTGTCACTGAAATAAGTAAAACATGTGCGTATTTAATCATATTGACTAAAGCAGCCATGTCTAGATTTGATGAAAAATCTCAGCAGGTTAAAAGTTAAAAAATATTTTTCTAGGCACTCAATCTCTACGTGGTGAGGTCAAACATCCACAAAACCAACTTCAGCGGTTCGGTCATTTTGTGACGTATTTGAGCCGAGGCCTGAAAATTCGATATATTCTACCACAAAGAAATAGAGCTTGAAAGTTTTGAAAATATGTTAATGAAGCTGATGTAAACAAAGTCTTCCATACTGGTGTGGTAGGGGGTGCGTGGCGTTGCGGTAACCGGTTCTCACCAGTTAACCGAAGTTGAGCAACGTCGAGCCCGGTTAGTCCTCGGATGGGTAACCGTCTGAGCGATCGATTCGGACTCTCGCGTCGTGTCCTTACGCAAGGCACTTAACCCCGATTGTCCACATGGGGCACGATGACGCCGTGTACTAAGGCGTACTGCACGTCGGTGGTGCGCATGTCTTCAACCAATATAACCCTGCCTGTGCTGCAGTGCGGAGTTATGATGTTGGGGAGCTGGCAGCTGCTCGTCGTTGCGCGGTGGTTCTCCCCGGGTACTCCGGATTCCTCCACCCTAAAACTGCCACGGTCATGATTAGACATTGTGCATAAGTATGTGACCTTAAATACCACTAAATAAATAAATAATACTGGTGTGGTAATCAGTTTTTGTCTAGAAAGTATGGTGCGTCATTTCGATCAACAATGTTTTCTATCACAATGTTTAACTCAAAACAAATACAATTATGTTCAAAACGACTCAATCCAAGGAGCTGTCAGATATGACTCAGGAATTTGAACTGAACAACATTTCTTTTTCAAGCAGCATGGTTTGAGTGTACCCAAAAATACCATGTAAATACATTAGTTGTAGAAAATATACATGTTACATAACACTTTTGTATTTCCAGCTCACCAGTATCATATATTATGTGCACTAGATAACACTTATTTTTAATGTGATCACAACTGTATGAGTTGCATTACATCCAAGCAAGAAGAGCGCTGTATGAAAATAATCACTGAGGTATCTCAAACAGCAGAGACCCGGCCATCCATGAAATTGCTGCGTTTCTGCGGTAGTTTTCTCGGGGAATCTGGGCAAGCGCACTCTGAATCATATCTCTGATTGGTACTGTCTACCATTGTTATTGATAAACTCATTCAACCCAACATGCATCAATGTGGCTGTTTTCTGTTTACATCACTTCCATTAACATATTTGTCAAACCTTCACTCTTATTTTATTTTATCACACAATATATACTACTCAAAGTTTGCTAAGCACCAAGTATATCTAACCACCTGTTTTACGTTTTAGTTGAAATATTGTTATAAAAAGTGTATATATTTTATATTTAATTATATCTTTAATGATTTAAGCACAGAAATTGAGATTTTGTTTGTGTTTGACATTATTTTTTAGCTTTTGAATACGATAACCATGGAAAATGGATATTATTGGAAAAAGAGGAAATTTTTCAAATTTGCCAAAAAGTTGACGGAGCGAACTGATATGGGCTCAATATCGAGTATGAGACCCAGTATTGTTAATTACAGCTTGACAACGCCTTATCATGCTCCCGATCAGGTTCCAGATGGTCCTTTGTAGGATGTTGTTCCATTCTTGGAACGGCATGGCAGCAAGCTCTTGTACACTTCTTGGTTGGAATGGACGGACTGAAATTGCAAGCTGCAATTCATTCCAGACATGTTCGATTAGATTGAGGTCAGGGGATCTTACTGGCCAGACCATACGCCCAATGCCCTCCCGCTGTCGGTACTCCCGGACTTCATGGGCAACATGAGTATGGACATTATCGTTCATCAGAATGAATCTATCCCCCACTGCCCCTGCATACAATCTGACGTGGGCATCCAGGATCTCATCAATATACCGCTGTGCAGTCAATGTACCACGTTGAAGGACACAAAGCTCTGTACGTCCATCCCAGCTGATGCCACCACAGACCATTATTGACCCTCCACCATAGTGGTCATGCTCAGCAATGTTGGCTGCATGGAATCGCTCTCCTGGTCTTCTCGGTACCCTAGAACGCCAATCTGTGTTGTCTAGGCAGTACCTTGACTCATCTGTAAAAATGACAGGTCGTTAATCTTCTCTGATCCATCCAACGTGATCCATGGCCCATTCATATCGTGCCTGGTGTTGGTTCTGTGACAGCTGAATGCGAATACATGGTCTTCTCGATCGGAGACCACCTTCGTGCAACCTTGCCCTGTTTGTCTGCGTCGAAACATTTACCCCGGATACATTATGAAGGTCACTGCGAAGCTGGGTTGCTGTGTCAAAGCGGTTCCTACGGGCCTGAATGATCAAAAACCGGTTTTCAGCTGCAGATGTTGCCCTGTCTCTGCCACCACCATGTCGGCTGACTGGTGTACCATACTGTTGAAATTTAGCCCAGGCTCTGGTGATCACCGCATGGTGCACACCAAGGGCTTCACCAACCTGAAGATGAGTAGCCCCTTGTTCCACCATCCCTACAGCCCCCCACATTTCTGCTTCAGACAAATGTCTTCTTACATTTGCATTCTCCATGTTCAATCATTAAATCACAAGGGTTTGTGTTGAAATGAAGACTGAATACCCTTCACATCTCGTGTACATGCAGACAGTACACGAAAACATCATGGAAATCAAAGGGTACATGCTTTCCATGACTGTCGCGAAAAGTCTGCCTGTCACGAGAGCTAATGTAAACACTGGGGACCATCTCAATACATTCCTCAATCATATCCACCAAAATTATCGCAAATGTGTCACAACAAAATTTCACAATGATGTGTCAAATATGTTGTGCTTAGCAAACTTTGAGTATACTAACAAATTCGATCTCAGCTTATATATACCACGGGGGAGAGAAACCTGATGACATTGGTTTTGTAGAGGTTGTACCTCGCAATAGTGAGAATAATTGCTCAGAAAAAAAAAGAATTCTTTAAAGGTGAGTTTATTAACCCTTTGAACCCTGATGGTATCTTCCATGTCAGTTCAATGACAGCAATTGGAAGAATCCATACTCATTATCAGGGGTAGACCAATTAATATTTTCAACGTGCAGCCTTAGGGCTGCACGCTGGAAATATTTAATGGTCTACACCACACACTATTATTTATTTATTGGTGTTTAAGGTCATATACTATGCACAATGGCTAATCATGACCGTGACAGTTTTACGGATGGAGGAAGCCGGAGTACCCGGAGAGAACCACCGAGCAGCAACGAGCAGCTACCAGTTCCCCAACATCGTAACTCCGCACTGCAGCACAGGCAGGGTTAGATTGGTTGAAGACATGCGTACCATCGACGTGCAGTACGCCTTAGTAGACGGCGTCATCGTGCCCCCTTGTGGGCAGCCTGGGTAAGTGCCTTGCCCAAGGACACAACCCGGGAGTCCGAATTGATCGCTCAGACGGTCACCCATCCAATGATTAACCGGGCTCCACGTTGCTTAACTTCGGTGATCTGACGAGAACCGGTTACCACAACGCCACCGCGCCACACACCACGCACTAACTTTGCAGCCATCCAACTTAATGAAATTATAATGTATGATGTTCATGGCCCGGAAAAAGGGCCTCTCGGGTTCAAAGGGTTAAATATATAAATATCAAGACAATTTTTTTGAGACAACAGCATATCTAATATACTATATAAACACAAAACCAACATCAATGGTTCTGTGTTATAATTATAAACGCAATTGCACCAAGAGTGCATTTTAAAATAAGAAATAAATAGAGAGAAATCGCTTGACTGGACTGGTTCCATGAATTAATTCATGAGAGGTGAGGGACGTTGTACAAATACGAGTGCGCAAATGCGCACGAGTGTTTTACAATATAGTCCCTCGCCTCGAATGAATTATTTCACGCAACCAGTCCAGTCAAGCGATTACTCTGTTTATTACTTTTCATTATTAACGATAATTATATTATTTAACCCTTTACATAAAGTAACGGCTATTTATTTATTTATTATTTATTTATTTATTGGGGTTTAAGGTCACATACTTATGCACATTGGCTAATCGTGACTGTGACAGTTTTACGGGTGGAGGAAGCCGGAGTACCCGGAGAGAATCACCGAGCCACGACGAGCAACTGTCAGCTCCTCAACATTCTAACTCTGTTCAAGCACCGCTCAAGCAGGGTTACAGCGGTTGAAGACATGTGCACCATCGACGTGCTGTACACCTTAGTACACGGCGTCATCGTGCCCCCAAGGAGGCAACCGGGATAAAGCGCCTTGCCCAAGGACACAACGCGGGTCGTCCCGGACAGGGATCGAACTCGGGACCTCTAGCATAGAAGTCCAACAGTCTACCACTGAGCCACCGCGCTCCCACGTAACGGCTAAAACCGGCCAGCGCTATTCTCAAAAATCACCAATTAATTTTCATTATTTTTTCATTTTTTGTCTCTAAAATATAGGTTATGACCCGTCACTGGAACGAGTTCGTCGAGCTCGTTCCAAGAGGGGTCATAACCTATGTTTTTGAGACAAAAAATGAAAAAAAAATAGTTATTCGAGAATTTTTGTTGCAAGTGTCGTCTGCTTTTCATGTTAGGTAAAGGGTTAAAAAAACAAAAAAAAAAACAGTGAAGTCCCCATTACATCCACCGCAAAGCGTCTTCGTTTGCGCGCACGGATACATGACCCAATTGTTGATGGCATAATTCACTTGTGAAGTTATCGTTTATAATCAAACCCGGAAATCCCAGTAAATCACACTTTAGAAAGTAATAAAAAAAACTATAGACGACGGTTTTCGCCAAAATATTTCTGTTAACATTCCTTTTAATAAAAAGAGACATAACCCATAGGCTGCCGATAATGACAATTGTGGCGTATTTTGTTGTGTTGTTCTTCATATTCTGGCATCCGCAAATTAATGTATGCCATCCATATATGGTAAAAATGAGCGTGGCAGTTTAAGGGTTGAATGAATGTCAGTGCTCTGGGCTGTAGAGGTCGACGTTGGAACGGTAATGGATACATTGATTTCTGAGTGCTTTCCGGCTTTTCAATTCAAACCTGCACTCCTATTTTCCGCAGAGAACAATTTTATGATTTTTTCAAGAATTAGAACACGCAAAAGGGTTCTTCCAAAACGTGGAAATGCCTGCCTGACACACGCACACGACTCAATATTTCTCAGGCAAAATGGAATTCTTGGACAGCTTGTCAGATTGGAACTGTAAAATTGATTAGAACCATTTCGATCGTAATCTTTCAAATGAATGAAATCATGAGGAGCATAAAAATGTAGAACTTTTATATCTTAAGCTGTTTTTCATTAAATTCTACTGAAATTGCATTTCTGATAGAAGAATTACATGAATATCCTATTCCAACCATGTTCAAAATGCCATCTTCGCTGCGAAATCAATTAAGATGATTGCTTCGAACTTTCCAGTCTATGTCTTGCCATTTTATCGAGAAGTTGTGAAATCATTGTAAAAGCGCGATTCAGACACATAAAGTTACTTCAAAGGCGATGGAAATTGGAAATTGCCTCCCATGAAAATCTTTATACCGAAGAGGAGAAATTCTTACACCTCTTAAGGCGCTGAGAATATTTCGATTTTCTCTAATGCAAAGTGTTAGTCAGAAGCGTTGATGTCTTCTGGGAAATGAATGCCTATGCCTCAATAAACCAGAAAAGTCTATCGAATCATTTGTAAGGAACTCATTCTGTTAAATGTACATTATCATAACCATGTGCATGTCCTGCAATTTGTATCAGATTCGAGGTCGTGTTTACAATCAGATCGCAACAAGCCCATCAGGGCGAGTTGTGATCCGATTGTAAACACGACCGAGAATCGGATACAAATTACAGGACATGCATTTGGTCATGATAATACATTTATCTGACAGCCCCGTAACATAAAGCCTGCTTTCTCCGTTTTTCTGTTTAAATTGGGTTGGAATTGGTCAAAATTTTGAATTTCGTATTTTAATGCGTAATGACTATGCATGCAATGATATATGTCACAGTACGGTGTTTACCGGAAGTTGAATCTTTATGATATGGAATCAGAATGAGTCGTCTATATGATACGGAATCGGAACACATTATGTGATACGTACCGTTTCTCGTGGTTTTCAGGCCAAACTCTTTTTGATTGTTAGAAAAATTATATAAATAACTGAAAATAAATCGTAATTCTAATATGTGGATCTTACAATAAAATGTGAAGGAAAGCGCACACTGTAAAAACATTAGCCTTGAAATACGGTAAAATGAGGGCCCCCGAAGTTTCGAAGTTTGATTGGATTCGACGTAAAATGCTCTCGCTGATTTGATTCGATTCGAAATAATTTGGGAATGTTTGGGAAGTACTCCAATCTCTCCAAAATACTAAACGCATCGTGAAGTGTGATGTTTCTCTTCCTGTATCTCGACGATCTGATCCGAAAACCTTATTATCTCGTCTATGTACCAGAGGATAGTTCGTTGAGGATATGTGTACTGCACGAATGCGTACTGCCACACGTCCACATGAAGCTAGGTAGTTGCGTCATCCAACGAAGTTGGAATGACCTATTAAGTCATCCAACAAAGTTGCAATGACTTATTGGGATCGTTAGCCAGTTTTTTTTCTTTTTAGTTCGCCACACCACAGCCACATTCTTAACGCTGCAGTTAAACTAAAAGTCCTGTCATGAAGTGCGCACAAATAGCATGTCGATCTGCGCGTTAATCGACGCGTTATGACGCGGGTAAACCGAAGGTCCATTGGTAGAAACATTGCATGTGTTTGCTCTGAGTAACCAGAAGAACCTGCCGTGCTTTGGATGTCATTCGATATGGCAACTGCGCGCAATTCCTACGCGCAATTAAGTCTAGATAAGCGCAAAGTTCGTGACATGACTTCTAGTTTTAACTGCATAGTGACCAAATTTGATACACTTGTTAACTTCTTGTTATACAATTGGTCATTCTTTTTTTATCCAAAACAATGTCACTTTTAACGTTTTAATCTTTTAATATCAGCTCCTGAATCAAACCTATCTCTTTCATATTTTGGATATATCATATCCACCAAAAAACACATCTAAAAACACATCTAAAAATCTAGTACCCTTACAACAAATTGTTAGCGGTTGTGGGTGACGCAATTCACGTCTACGTCACATAAAATCAAATCTCTTCCGATTTATATGAAATATTAGTATGTTGTAGAGCTCAAAAAATAAAAATGATACGTTTTTTGTTTTATCTTTTTGGTTTTGACCTTTTAACGACGCTTTACAATTAATGGATTTTGTGGGAACATTTCTCATTGAAAATGCTGAAAATGCGAATTTTCAATTACATACAGCTCCGTATAAATAATAAATTCAACATGCCCCTACTTTGATGGCGGGACTATTGAATGTGTTTATTGAATTCCAAATTTAAACCTTCCTCCAAAATAACGTCAATTTGACGTTTTTATCATGAACATTTAATATCTACCCGCTTGTTGAATGCTCACTCTTGAAATTTTAGAAATATATTCGCCAATAAAAATATCTAAAATTGCAATCAGCTTTCAGTCGAAGAGCAATTTGCCTGGGGTTGAGTTTCGTGTAACGGTAGGACGTCAGCGTCGGAAAAATTAAAGTTTGTCAAATTTACATGAAATTTTAGTATGCTGTTGAGCTCAAATTTTTAAAAAAAATTTGTCTTCGGATTTTTTATTTAACGTCATTTTGACGTTTTTACGTTATTCCAAAATTTGATTTCAGGAAATGTACCCTTTCTTGTGATTCACATAACTCAGAAAATCAAAAAAATATACTCCTTTTATATTTCACAATCTGGTCCACTGATACTTCAAATGGTGCACAGAAATTTTTGGCTTCCATTGACCTAATATATTTAACGCTACGACGACCAAGTTTTCAAAACATCAATAATTATATTTCATTGGATAAAGGTAAAATCATGTGACATTTAGTTCATTTTAATTCAAGTCATAGTTTTATACGTATTACTCCAATTATACAGTTGAAAAATTATGAAAATCCGACTTCAAACACCTGAGATATGACGTTAATGCCTCGGGACTATTATTTCATCTTTTAACCCTTTACCCAACGAATTGGCCGCATCCGCCCGAGTAATATGCAAATTCAGCAACTGAAAAATGCTATTTTTCAAATATTTTCAACAAAACCATATCATGTGACCCCTCGTTGGAACGAGCTCGTCGAGCTCGTTCCAACGAGGGGTCACATGATATTGTTTTGTTGAAATGTTTTGAAAAATTTTTAAAAATTATATTTAAAATAATAAATTATGATATCGTCTGCGTTGGGTAAAGGGTTAAGCCATCTTGGATAATTTTCATTAAAACGTAATAATCTGATTCACGAAGCTCCGTATTTCTAAATGACACAGCTATCAAACTTTACACAATGTCTTCTGTTCATTTGAAATTGTCAGTTTTATTTTTTTTTCTCTTCAAATTTACATACACGATGTCAGCGATGTAAATTTTACGGGTTTTTTTCTATATCGTTTATTTTCAACTTCACATTCAGTCCCAGCTTTTCGAAATTTTTGTAACTGTAATCTTCACAAAAAACGTATCTAAAAATGTCTTGCCGTTCTCGAAAATTCTCAACTTTTATAACCGAACGATAGGTGACGATACAGAGGAACATATGGTCAAAAATTAAAATATGTCGGATTTTCTGAAATTATAGTATGTTTTGTAGCAAAAAAACATAAGAGATAGCTTTTTTTGTTCTTCGATTTGGAGCCATTTTGACGTCACTTCAAAGTTTAGACTATTTTTGACATTTTGCATTAAAAACTGTGTCTTCTGATTCACGTAGCTCCATATTTATAAACTTTTCAGCTACGAAATTTCATGAAATGCTTTCTGCTTATTGGAAACTGTTCAGGGTTATTTTCTCATTTCAAATTTACCTACCCAACGTTTTTGCCATACCTTTTATTTATTTTCAACCTCATTTTCACTCCCAGCCTTCCTAAATTGTGGGACTGTAATCTCCACAAAAAAGCATATCTACAAATATAGTGGCGTCCTAGGACATTCTCAACCGTTATACCCGAACGCTAAGGTGACGTCATAGAGGGTCATACAGTCCCAAATTAATATGTGTAGGATTTTTCTGAAATTTTAGTATGTTGTAGAACTCAAACAATAGAGATAGGTGTTTTAAGGTTTTTGGTTTTTCTATTTTCCTATTTTTGACATATTTCATTAAACACGAGTGACGGGGTATGCTTTATTGAGTGGCAGTGTACGTGAAAAGGCAACAGACACTTTTCTTCTCAATGTGGGTTTGTTCGGCGTTCGCTGTACTTAGTTGGATGAATTCTGGAAATTCGCTTTGCCGTTTTAAAACCATCTGGTCACTAGATGACTTCATATGAAGGAGAGATAATTCTTAGAAACCATTACCACTGGGACAGCCATCGTAAATGCCTTCTGTCGGTCCTGTCACTATAATATTTACCGCTTAAGTTATTAAGAATGTAAACCCCAGCCTGGGAATATTCACGTCCAACAGAGAAAACCTATTTTTCTGAACGAACGTATTCAACAATTCATTTCTTGATTTTGTGAAATTACATAGTCCATGACGTGAGAAGATTGGCTTTTCAAAAGTATATTATGTTATCATATAACTCGTCCGTTTTGTTCACTTTAAAACATTTGATATTTTGTTTCATATTAATCAGTAATAAATAAAGCCTTCCGCCAATTTCATTGGTCAGTTTCAAAACTAGACAATTTGATTGGCTGAACAAAATACAACTGGGCCACATTTTCATAATTTGCATAATTAGAGTTGGAAGCTTTCATTGGTCAAATTCAAAACTGGACAATTTGATTGGCTAAACAAAATATAACTGGGTCACATTTGCATAATTTCAGTAGGGAGAATTTACGTTATCTGTCCTATTTAGGGTGGGTTATATTGTATTAATCTTTTACCTACAAGAAAAACGCCATTCATTTTTTTTATATTTTCACTTTTTGCTTCCAAAACATAGGTTATGACCCCTCATTGGAACGAGCTCGACGAGCTCGTTCCAATGAGGGGTCATAACCTATGTTTTGGAAGCAAAAAATGAAAATTTTTAGTAAAACGAGGATGTTTTTAGCAAGTGCAGTCTGCAACTCAAGTTAGGTAGTGGGTTAAATAGTCATACTAAGTGGCTAATTTGTGCGTGTGTGTGTGAAAATTTTTAGTAAAACGAGGATGTTTTTTCCAAGTGCCGTCTGCAACTCAAGTTAGGTGATGGGTTAAAAAGTCATACAAAGTGGCTAATTTATGCGTGTGTGTGTCATATGATAAATAGAATATGAAATGAGTGTTTTTCTCATATAATATTTATGAAACGCGTCCGAATTTTCCGTTTAGGCTCGCCTGAGGCTCGCCCAAACGGAAAATTCTTAGACTCGTTTCATAAATATTATATGAGAAAAACACTCATTTCATATCCTCTATTTATTATACGCTAAACGATAGATTATCGAAGAAATTGAGAAAAGATAGAAATCGTGTCCCCCCCTGTGAAGATATAGAAATTTTTACTTTCAAGGTATCAATCAAAATGGCGGCTTTCAAAGCATCACTTCAAGGTGAATACGAGTCAAAATATCGCTGGAAATGATCAATTTGTTCTAAAAACGTATAAATGAAAAGTAAATCTAGTGTTTTTGAGTGGATAACGATCATTTCCAGCAATAATTCAACACGTATTCTCCTTGGATTGATGCATGAAACTCGCTAGTCCAAACATGGCCTGAAAGTCCGTAATATAAGTTTTTGGTTTGGTACGTCCTTTCAAAGGACGTACCAAATCAAAAACTTATATTACGTACTTTCAAACCATGTTTGGACTAGAAACCTGTCAGCTGAATGAGATTGCAAGACGCTATCTGTTCCAAGTATCAATCAAACCACTTCCCCGTTTCGGTGTTTCAATGCGCTGTTTACTTTCATGCATCAATTCAAGGTTGAAACGAGTGGAATTATCAGATTCTTATAAAAAGCGTATAATAAAAAGAAAATATAGTGTTTTTGAGTGGATACTGAAAATTTTCTCACTTGTGATAGAGACAAATGGCTAACTTAAATAAACATTTGTCTCGGTCACTCATGAGCTAATTTTAGGTATCCTTTCAAAAACACTAGATATCCTCTATAATTGCTAAAAAGGTGTACGTGTCCAGCCGCATCCCAATAATTTTTCATGCTGGATATTTTCTTCTGGATTGGAATCTTAGACATCGATTAGCTCCTGTTTGTAAGCATTCACTTCCTCACTAGTCTGGCCTTCATACTTGGTCTAATATCACATACACGGTCGCCCATACAAGTTGGAGGTTTGTAGTGCCACATTCTGACTGTTTCACTTTTAGCACGACTGATTTGAAGAACCAGTTCAGCACACGTTGATGAAATAAGAAGATGTATCACGGGTACCGCTTTTTTATATTTTGTCCACAAATTAATTTCCAAAAGTTCTTGAAATTTTTAAATAAAAACCCGACTGAATAATATTCCAACTACGTCGAAGAAGGCATACCTTAATGATGCAGTTGGAATATTTTATTAGTTTGGATTTCAGTCTTTTCAACCGGGACAAATCTGGTTTGAACCCCTATCTCTCCACAAGCGGTCATCATCGTGTCTCCCCTGTACATATCAGTTTTCACATTAACTAAATTATTCAAATATTCGATGACACGCCATTACAAAATATGTTCTTATGGATTTCATTTGAATAAATTATATAATTTATTCGGACCAATATCATTAATCTAAAAGTCACTATGACAAACGTTACGTTTCATATTGTTTGTTTGCTTATTGGTGTCAGTTTCAGCTAATTTTAGTATTTGAGATGATGGGAATGCAGGTCTAAATCTGGTTTGGTCATGCATTTACCCTTAATTTTCCAACCTTTGGGGACCACTTCCACCGGATTGTGAGTATACATTCACAGAATGATCAGTGGTCTCGAAAAATAAGATTTTATCGGCGGTATGCACATTGAATCTCCTTCCACTGTTATCCTCTTTTCAAATATTTCGTGTAGTGACGTCATACAGTAGCATATGCTTCTAGAGCCGTAAACATAGACAAAACTAAGCAAACTCTTGCCCAAACAGAGGACGAGGAGGTTAGCTTTATTGGAACATTACTGTTTTTTTTAACTTTTGAGGTGGAATATTGTGATGTAAAACGCCGATTCCAGCAGTGCATTCAATTACAGAACATCGTTGGGCAGTAATGGTGAATTGAGAGTTCGACGCCACTGACGCGTTGGCACCGAAATGTTAACGGGGGTAGTAATTGCACTGAACACCTGGCACCGAAAATGATGCAGCGACAGCACTTCGAATGTTTAGGTGAGGGACACATTTTCACATTCGATGGGGGCTAATTTTATATTTTCGACACCACCCGTTAGAAGATACATCACCACGAATGGTGGTAAAATGCTATCTTGCATTTTCATCGGATTTCACGTTTTGGCAAAAACGACGAATCTGCGAATTTTCTTCAGTTCGTTTGGTACAGGGAAATCGCAAACCCTTACACTTTCTGGACGACAATTATGGGATTCGTTCCAAAATCGAATATTTTTTGGGGAAAAGTTCGATATCACGGATGGTGAAAAAAAGGCCGAAGGAGTCGTAATTGTTTTCGATTTCATCCACGCAAAGTATACGGGGCATTTGGCAAAAAACTGTCCTGTTCGTGCTGTGGCGCCGAAAATATATATAACTGAATGAAGCTAAGAACAGTTTGTATAAGTTATTGATTTTTTGTCCAGTGACGTCGTGAAGTACACATGGGGGGGGGGTATTTACTAAATTTGTTATTGTCAAAGATAACTTGTTCATTTCACGATGTGGGCTTTTGGGTTCGGATAGGGTCTTATTGGAACAGATACGTTACTGTTATGCATTGACGGTAACATGGTCTGATGTTACGGCTCGGCTGAACATAAGCTCCGAGCCGCAAACCTCAGACCAGGTTACCGTCAATTCATCACAGTAACTTATAATGCCATGATAGTTGTATGTTCGTATTCAACGGTACAATGCAGACGGTTGGGTAATGTGCAAGATACATAATACGTGGAATTTGGATTATGCGTAAGAACACCATATAAGACCGCATCTGGTTGGATGTGGCGAGTCTGAGTGACTATATGACGTGAAACAAATGCTTCGACACAAAGCAGTCTGAAGCAAGAAAGTCATCAGACCGCAAAGAATGATAGTTTCTTTAAAAATATCAGCTTCATTCACTTAATTTATATTTAATCGTGGTATATATATAGAATATACCCATAGTAGCTTGGTGTCCAAATGTTCACCACTCGTGGTGAAGTGGTGTTAACTACGAGCCTTCGGGGCGCGGTTAACACCACTTCACCACGAGTGGTGAACATTTAGTACACCAAGCTACATTGGGTATATTTGATTTATGCCATGATCGTCAGATTATTAAGAGTCGCTATTATATTTTCTCGATTTTACTAAGCAGCAGCCGTACATACGTGTGAATTTGTTTTTGTTTACATGAGCATCGGTGGGCGGTACTTCCGCTGTCAATTTATCACCGAAACGAAATAGAAATAGAAACAGGACCTTTTTCATTTTAATAACATTATAACATACTATTTCGAGTTATGTATGCTTTATTGACATGAGACAATGCGTGTTTGTTAATTTTAGGTGTTTGGGGGGTAAACTTATTTAAAAACGTAATAAATAATTGCCACTTTCATTTCACTCTTCGCGAGGCGACGTGCGATAAATTTAGACAAGTTCGCGTTCAGGTCGACGTCACTAAAGGTCAGTTGGATGTAGTTCCACTGTTGGTGTAACTTTTAACTATTGAAATCTCATTGCTGGCGTGTTCACCAGGGTTGGTGTGTAAAGCTAAAATATATGTCGTAGGCTTTTCATATTTAGTAGAGTAGGTAATCATGGTATAATTAAATATATCACATAACATGGGTAGAGAACAGGAAACAAGCACCAACGCGTCCTTATTAGAGTTCATAATGTATTTCACGCTCGTCTTCAGCGTTCAGTAAATACAGGACAAACTCCAACTCGGGTCTTTGATTTCATTCCCCCGCACTCCACCCTCGTTACGTTGTTTTAATCAACTCGTATAGGCCACACTTAATTGGGAATAGTATTTTAACTATTAAAGCGATTTTGGTCTACCAATGGCTTGACTGTGTTATTGATCCTCTCATTGCGTTGTACATCAAGGTTAAAAAGAAAATAATCTCGCCCTTTTCTATACAGAAAAGTGAATTCATTCCTGCAAAGTGAGAAGGTGTCAACCCAGCTTTTATGGTTTAACTGAAGTTCTGCGTCGATACTGTAAATTAGAACTGGACTCCCTTCAAGTGTATTTCGATAAAATCTATACTCTCTTCACGTGTATTCCGAAAAAAATCCCCTCTAATTCATACAAGATGGGAGCGTCTTAACACTTACGCTAATGAAAGCGACTATCGTCAACTATTTTATGATGATTATCTGTACGTTCTGGTATGTGCAGATCAATCCTACCATCTGATTAATTGTTGGAAAGGGCTCAGAGAGCCCTTTCCAACAATTAATCAGATGATAGAATTTCAGGTATATCATAAATTTTATTAAACTTCCTCACAAACAGGCTCACATAGAGGACCTCCATATATGCCTAAATTGGGCGTGGCAGTGAAAGGGTTAAAGCACGGCTTTATTCTCCTACTTCAGAAAATCCGCCAGCCACTGAACAATAAACCTCGACTTTCTTTTTTTTATCTTAGTAGATAGTATTATTTCAATGTGTTATTACCAGTAACTGTTATTATGTTGTTATTTTTGTTTCATAAACACCGTAAAATGAAAACATGCTACATCCCAGAAATATTATGGAAACACAGTTTGTATCTATATGTAATCCTGTATTAGATTTTCTATTACTTGTGTTTATGTATGGAATTTGCGTATTTATATTTGTGTAGTATTTTATCTGAATAAAAAAAAATGAAAAAAGTTTAGCAAGTAGAAAGTTTTGCTAATTTCCCGTATTGTTCACTATGCAATCCACATTATTATAACGTATCCGGTGTATGCGAAGATGGATATAAATACGTTATGTGCCAGTGAACATTTTTCTATGGTGCTAACACATTTTATGGCTGGGAGGTGTACTCTGTGAAGAGAACCAAGGCAATAATGCTTCGCAGACATCATTTTGTTACGCGTTTGTCACAGAAAGTGCAGTACCAATTAACATACGTGTTCACCAATCATTATGATACCATCTTCACCAACACCATCACAAACTGACCCGATGGAATTTATCTCGTAGAATTCCCCTTGACTCAGTCAAAGGCCGGGGTTCAAAAGCATTGTTAAAGTATTATAGATAGCGTATTGTTCCACTCAAGAGGCGAATTAATATAAACTTCGCTTGTGCTCACGAATTTTTTACGAGATATTAGAATATCGGTAAGAAATGTTTCAAGCAAATTGACGTTTCTGTGTTATTGTTCAAAATTCTTTGACTGTTTCCGAAAATAAATGTTCTTTCTTCTCTTCATGTTATTGTTCAAAAGTCTACAAATAGCAATGCAAGTCATGGTTCAGAAGAGGGAACTGATGGCAAGAAAACTTCACAACGCTCAAATACCTCATCCATCTTTAACATTTTAAAACCTGAATGCTATCAGCCATGCCCGTTCAGTACCATCACTTGGAAGAGTCCATATTCGTTATTTGGGGGGTAGAACTATAATTATTTTCAATGTGCAGCCCAGGTCTGGTCTACCATACAAATTCAAGGAGCAACCATCTATTTTATGAACTCTGGTCGTATCACGATCTTGAACCAGAAAAGCGGGCTACCGAGTTCGACGGGTTACCGATTTAACTCCCTTCTCTCTGATGTCAAAATACCCAAATTTCAAGTAGCTATTTTTCCCATAATGCAACTGGGAATTTAACCAATTCAATCTTGTTTGACAGAGCTCAATGAGCTCTGTCAAACAAGATTGAATTGGTTAGATTTCTAGTTGCATTATGGGAAAAATTTGCACCTTGAACTTTAGATATTTCGACATCAGTGTGCAGGGGGTTGTGTTCTTACTTCCTAAAATTGAAACATGTTTCCGTAAGTGTTAACTCCAATACATCCACATTTGATTCGAAACCAAGAAGGTAGTCTGGTAGCATGAATGACATTTACGGATATGATGGTATCAGTCTCCTTTCCTTGTGTAGCAGTCAGAAATCTGAATTGTAATCAGATATCTCCGTTGACTTGTTAGTGTGAAATGAAGCTGAATTGATTTTCAAAGACAACTGGAGATAAAAACAATAACTATATGGCCTTCAGCTGGTTTGTCCTGTTTCTCACATGAGAAGACCTTGATTATCCCTGAGCTCACAAATGTTGCTCCTCAGCCCCCCCCCCCCCTCCTCCCCACCACAACACTCAGAAATGAACTGTTTAATGCTCTCTAGTACTTAGTTTTTCCCATTTTACTTATCAGTATACTAACCACATCCTTCCATCACCCAATAATACGTTTTTCATTCCCCAGTCCCAATTCCCATTATACTCCTAGTGAATCCTGTTCTGTCAGACTGATATTTTGGACATTTTAAGAGAAAAAGCTTCCTTCAGTGTCTCCATTACTGCCAAATAATATATTTGGCAGTACTTGTCACCGCCTCTTCCACTTTTCCCCTAAGCTCCAGCGACCTCGACCTCATTTTGAACAGCAGTGACCCTCCAAATGTGCCACACATGTACTCCTCAAATGCTGGCTTCTCATTATCACATAATCCGTCCATAAACCCTTTCCTCTGTTCTATCTCGCCAATTTCGGTTACAATCTTCCATGTTTCTCTTTCTGAAGAACCTTTTTACTCTGTGTCTCCCCTCCCCCTGTAAGCCTGGGATCTGTATTGAATCGTTCTCTATTAACCCTTTACCCAACGTAACGGACAACACAGGCCAACGCTATTCACAAATCGCCAATTAATTTTCATTATTCTTTTCATTTTTCGTCGAGCTCGTTCTAAAGAGGGGTCATAACCTATGTTTTTGAGACAAAAAATGGAAAAAATTAGTTATTCAAGAATTTCGTTTGCAAGTGTCGTCTGCTTTTCATGTTAGGTAAAGGGTTAAGCCCCTCACTTATCCACTTCACCTTGTCTTTGTATTAGAATTCCAAATATTTTATAACATCAGTTTACAACATCGAATGCTGGAGAATTCCAAATATTTTATAACATTAGTTTACAACATCGAGTGGTGGGTAAATTTGTCAAACAGTTAACATAACATAGTTTCCTTAAGTCTATCATGTCCTTGGTCCTCATCCGAGGGCTCGCCTCCTGATTGCTTCTAGTGCTGCGGCATTACTCGACCCTATTATCCATCGTTTAGAGGTATCTTATTTTTTATTTTGTATTGTGGTTTTATAACATCCAGGGTAACCTCGTGTCTGGCAGTCTTTCGGTTGGAGGAAGCTGGAGTACTTGTAGAGAACCACCGAGCAGCGGCGATCAACTGTCAGACTCCATAACGTACTAACTCCGCACAAGCAGGGTTAGCATTGGTTGAAGACACCTGCACCATAGGCGTGCAGTACGCATGAGTACACAGCGCCACCGTGCCCTGACGTGGGCAATCGGGATTAAGAGATTTGCCCAAGGATACAACGCAGTTATCCATGGTAAAGGTCAGTTCTGTAACAACCGAGCCACCGCTCCGGTAGGACAATACATTATACTTTGTACACCCCCATTTCCCAAAAGTTTTTCCCCATAAACCATTACTGAAACTGTCCCATCCTGAAAGTTTCAGCTGATTAAGAATTCACTTTCACAGTTAGTGTTTTAATTTTGTCTTGGTAGATGCCTTTTCTCGTGATGTTTAAAACTCGTAACCACCTGGCTCTCCCGCACTGATACGTCTGCTGTTACCTAGTGCTGATGAGATTGGGTCTTGGTCATCTGTATACTATCCAAATACTATTTGAATTACTTCCTTTCTTACTTTTATTTACCCACTTCCAAAAATCATTTAAAGTGGTAGTCCCTCCAACTTCTGTTATCGCCCTAGTGAGATTGCAGTTTCGGTCCTAATTGTCGTCTTTTTATGTTATTAACTTCATTTTGTGCTTGTCGGTATTCTTCTTTTGCTACCCTGGGCCCGTTAATCAGCACCCCTTGTTTTCTACTCCTCCTATACGCAGCACAGTTGGCCTTTCCACCCTTGATGGCCTCATTTCTTCTGTGCCCAAGTGCCTCTACTGGAACCCTAACGTTTGCAATACTTTCATCCCCTGCCTCGGTTAGGTTTGGTGTAACGGCATTTACCATTTAATGGCCACTGACTTCCCTGTCGATATTCCCAAACTTTGATTTAATTTTTCTTCAGACTGTGCCCAATCATCCTTTATTAGTTCCCAAATTTCCTAAAAACTTATTTGACTTCTTTTGGAGTGTTTTGTTTCTGGTAGTAAAATTAATCACCTTGTGATAGATATCAAATTCCTTTTTACCCTCATCGGCCACTTCTACCTCTGTCACATCCCTCCATAGTTTGGTGTCTTTAAGAATAGAGTAGATTATAATTTATATCATGATTACCTATTCTGTTATATATAAAAAGCCTATGACATAAATGTTAGCTTTACACACCAAACGTGGTGAACACGCCAGCAATGGGATTTCAGTAGTTAAAATTTACACCTACAGTAGAACTACATCCAAGTTGATCTTTGGTGACCTCGCCTTGAATGCAAACTTATCAAAATTTATCACTCGTCGCCTCGTGAAGAGTGACATAAAACCGGCAATTATTTATTAAGTTTACCTCATAAGGTACCAAAAATTAACAAACGTACGTTGTCTCATGTTTATAAAGCATCCATAACTCGAAATAATATGTTATTAAAATGAATAAGGCCCCGTAATTTGCGCGTTTCGTTTTCTATTTCGTTTCAGCGATAAAATCCCAACGGAAGTTCCGCCCACCGGTGCTCGTGAAAACAAAAACAGATTCGCACGTGTGAGTATAGATTTATTTAACATTTAAACTATTATTAATCTGACGGTCATGGTATAAATAAAATATACACAAAGTAGCTTGATGTACCAAATGTTCAGCACTCGTGGTGAAGTGGTGTTAACCGCGCGGCAACACCACTTTACCACTCGTTGTGAACATTTGGTACCACAAGCAACTATGGGTATATTCTATATATAAATAAAATGCAGCGCAGTTAGACATCAAGTTGTCTAGACTGTGTTTACAATGTCTTTACACATTTCTAATCAGAACGGGCAGAAACAGAAGGTTAAAACTGGCTATTCTTTTCACAATAATCGAGAGTGCATGGAATTTAACATTTTTTCCCACGTTCACGAATGTCTTCTCGGCTAATTCTCGTGGGCTAGTGGAATAAAAACTATTATTACCACTTTAGCTGGCGTTCCTTAGGCCATTATCGCTAATTTCCTGGGCATTAATACGCGATTTCCTTCCCATTAGCACCCGCGGCCCGACACATCACGTGACCGAGTTACCTCCCATTCCCAATCTTCTGTTTCTGCTTTGTTAGTTCGGATGCTGTGCGAGGTAAACAAATCTCACAGCAGTTACCTGAGGTGATTACACCAACTATAACCTATTTACTGAAACATAAGGCGCCAAATAGTGATATAATATGAATATATTTATGTATCATTCTGTTTTTGAAGCTGCCAAACTCCGATCCTGCATTTTTAACATCGGTTATTTCGTACTTGTTTTCAAAAACCTTCCAAAAATAAACTCCGACAACTCATGAATATTCAATTACTTTGGCTTGTTTTGATCACATATTGTTTGCAAACAGACGACACGCGTTCATTGTTATTTTGAGGTTACTTGAATGTCCTCCCCTATTAGTGGTAATAATAGAAAGAACATGATTTTTGTCGGGCGTTATGGTTTATTAACGGCCCTACAGAAATGATTAACAGCCCAAGGGTCTATTAGCGGCCGTTAATAAACCATACCGCCCTCAAAAATCATGTTATTGGTATAATAGCGTGTCAGTGCTGCACACTCTCGTGACATCATATACTAATTGAAAACAAAAACAGAATACAATATATTTATTGTGGATTGTTTAACCGTTTTACTGCCACGCCCACTTTGGCCATATATGGAGGACCTCTATGTACGCTTGTATGCGAGGAAGTGTAATAAGATTTATGACATACTCGGAAACCTATCATTTCTGAGCCCCATGGAAAGTGAGAGATCTGCGCATACTGGAATGTACAGATAATCTTCATAAAATAGATGACAATAGTGGCTTTCGGCAGCATAAGTGTTAATTGCCTTTGTTGATTGAATGTCATCTGTTAATAGCTTTGGAAGATATGCAGAAATTGTGCCACACCGTGGGATTTTACAGATGTTGTCAGACATGCCTTTCTTACCAATATAGCCAGAGAGGACATGACACATCTTATATTTATGTTCTATTGAGTTGAATATTATTTTCAAACAAGGTCAAGTGATTCTCAGGTATTACCTGAGTAATTTTCTGTAATTCATTTACTACTACTATTGGTGTAAGTGAAAAAAGCAGTTGTGAAAGTTGGAGTTGGGAAAGAAAGAGCGTAATCTGTATTTCCCTAAATAATACATGTCCATAATAAATAATCAGCATTTAACCCTTTACCCAACGCAGACGATATCAAAATTTATTATTTTAAATATAATTTTTTCAAATTTTTCAAAAAATTTCAACAAAACCATATCATGTGACCCCTCGTTGGGTCATGTCATATGTTTTGTTGAAAATTGTATTGCCATTTTGAGATGAGACATTTTTTATTTTATTTATTTTTAAAATTCGTGATAATATATAAGTGTTCTGTTTCAACGTTTGGTCGTAGCGAGAGCTTGTACCTAGTTGTCTATTTCGTCACGTCAAAATACTTGCTTCGTCGCTTCACGAAGACGACACGATTCACCAAATTGCATTGCCAAAAAGCATAACTGATAAGAAAAGATACACCATAATAATTCAATAAAAAAAATATTGTCGAAACATTTCATTATTTGAACAGAATTACTTCTGCTTGTGGGTTATCGCCGAAGAGACTTGATTATGAGACCGCATTCAATCGAGTTTACAGAAAGTTGTTTGCGTTGACAACCGTCTAATTTTAGGACATAAATACACAGAACGACGCGCGTTTGTGAATGGGTTAATCGATATGGCACGAGTGCCAGCGCGGAAGGATAGTTCAAGAGGCCACAGGCCTCGAGTTTTATCCTTCCGCGATGGCACAAGTGCCATATCGATTTTCCCATTCACACACGCGTATCGTTCTCTGTTTATTACATGCCTTCGCGTCTATAAAACAATTATCAGAAGGACACTCAACAATTCATTTGATAATTATCACCAAAAAGAACACATTTTGTCGCCAACCAAACTTGCGAGGGGAACCTGTGTTACTCTTTCGTCCTCTGAGTTCCAATGTGTTCTATGTGCCTACTGGCACATAGAACACATTGAAACTCAGAGGACGACTTTTAGCTATCGCTAGGGATTGATAATGTAATTGCGGTACACGATTTGTAGAAAATTCCAGTGAAATTTCGCTTCTTTATAAAAATAGTCCGTCAGCGATTTCCGTTCCACACATGTGTGGAAGAGATTTTTATTTTCCGCACGGTTTAGTGTTGCTGTGGATAGGGATTTCATAGAACAGGCGTGTAATAAATGGAAATTACGGGATTTAAAAATAGACACTAGAAAACCGAACGTTGTGTGTAATATCGATGCGCGATGTTCAAATGTCACATGATCATGGGATAAATCATATGATCAACTGGTATTCATGGGGAAATAACATCATCACCTTGGAATCCACTGCCAATACAGTGTTCATTGAAGGAAGCTTCAGCTGTGGTGTAAACATACGAAATCGTTTGTTTGGTTTGATTTTCTCCCATTTTCCATCTCCCCTATGTTGCCTTGGGGTACAAGGGTGGGGAGCTTTTTTTGCTGGAGAAGGATAAAATGGACTCGTTGGGTTATACAGAAAATAAATGTATGAGCTGTTGAACTTATGTAAACTAACGACTCATATTTACTACCAAGGGTCAATCATTAATCTTTGGAAACAAAAAAGTCGCGTTTCTCGCTTTTCCCGTCAAGGATCGTAATAGGACTGTATTCATAATTTAGATAGTTGCTTAGTGAATTTGTATGGAAGATCAAGCAAGATTTTTTCAACGTGCAGCCCCCAAGGCTGCACGGTGAAAATATAAACTGGTCTTCCCCCAAACAACGAATATAGAGTCTGCCAGTTGATGAGTCTGAACTGGTATGGAATATACCACAAGGGTCCTAAGGGTTAAAAACGACAAGGACATTGCATCCAGTAAAGTCAAACCATGCATATTGCAATGGCTTGTCAAAGCGTGACTCTCCGAAAAAAAACTGCATGCTTCTGGTCCTTTATGAGGAACTACTTAAGGAACTTCATTACTATATACATCACAATAGGCATCCTACATGTCACCAAAAGCAAAATCAGCCGTGTAAAGCTTTATTTGAAATTCAAGATCATATTGTAGAAAACTCAGCAAACATTTTGTAATTTTAAATGCGCATGGATGCGGCTTGGGTTAGAAGATTTATTAAAAATGCAACTGAAGAGTTAAAGCATATGAAAAACTTTCATTTCTTTCTTTATTCCCAGAGGTATCCTAGTTTTTCTGTTTTTCACACAGAAGGTACCAGTGAAGATTTTTTTACAGTGATAGGTCCAGGCTCTGACAATGATTCTTGAGACGCGATGTGATATAAATTTCAAGGAACAATATTAGAAGCTGGAACTGCAACTACTCGCTGTGGCAGGGGAAGGGTTGGAGAGAGGTAGACTCACAATTATTTACCGAAGGCAAAATATAAAAAAATGGTGTTGCCCCCTCACCTCACCACACTCCATTTCCTCGATGGGGGTTAATTTTCCTGTTTTGATATTTTAAACAACAAATTGACTCTTCTTTCTAACATTTTTCAGAAAATTATAAAATACTTTTCGAAAAATATGGACTTTCTAGAAAGGGTTCATTAATGGAATAGTCAAAAATAACAAGTGAAAACAACCTGCAAAGAAATCCCCTTTGGATCATGTTATCCTATTCGATTCACGTTGCTTCGTGGTGCTAGTTGGTCTAGGGGCGCTTACTCTATCAAAACAACTGGAATCATCTCTTCAAATGATCAGTTCCGCTAACACACCAGAACCATGATCCTGTAAATTCGCGAAACAGAAATAGATATAGGAGATTCGATATGGACAATTCTTATATTGATTGTTCTCATTTCAACTCTGAAACTGGTTTCATTGTATTTTTTCAAAACTGTTTTATATTCAAACTGTTACAATACACGAAAAACGTGTGTAATTATTGGAACAACATCGGACAAGGCCGTTGAGGCACAGATTTGACACGCGCTGATTTTCATTATTTTGTCTTCCCGGAAGATCCCGCATTTCTTCAACATTATCATGTTTGGAGACTAATTTATCGGACCAAGATTGTGGAGGCCCCTTCCGTTGACAATGTGTTGATACATGTCCATTTGCTGGGGTGATATACAGGCAAATTTCTTGAGAGTTGTGTAGGAATGGGAATATGTGGATTCCGTTGATCGGGTATTTCCATGTATACGGACATTAATGAGGTCAACTAATTTACAAACCCTTCCGTTTATCCGAGTTGAAGCCCGAAACCGGCACTCTGTCTGAAGTTAAGAAAAGAGACGAAAACTGTCAATCTTACTTTCATGGCAGTCACCAGGAAATGAAGTGTGGTGCTGTAAATTGTGTGGATTATACTTGTGTTCTTGCACATTCTAGAGATCTCTTCAAGTACTATTAGCCATGGCTAACAAAATCACACCAAATGAGATCCAGAGACAAAATATGTATAACTTCCCAAAGCTTCTCAATGAACATACCGCGAGTGACCCCGAATATGAGTCTGATTCACCCTTCAACATAACTGCCCACAATTGTAATTATTACACACCACAAGACTTAAGGCGATCGCTAAATTAAAGCATAAAACGTTCTCACTCTTTAATTTAAACTGTCGCAGTTTAAATGCACATTGGGAGTCTCTAAAGGATCTCTTGTGCAACCTACAAAGTGACTCCAATCAGTTTGACATAATAAGCCTGACAGAAACTTTTACCGTTAATGAAAACATCTCATTCAAATTAGAGGGATACCACCCATTAGTTGCACGAACACGACCTGGTAATGACGACGAGAGGGGCGGTGTAGGCTTATTCATAAAGGAAACATTACCGTTCAACATTCGCAGCGACCTATCAATTTTTATCCCGCATGTCTTCGAATCCGTTTTTATTGAACTCCAATTAAATACAAAAATCTTGGTTGGTGTAATTTATCGGCCGAACACAGCACCCAAAGCAGATATAGATTCCTTTTTGAATAACTTGTCCGATTTACTTGGTAAGATTAACAACGAACATAAATCAACTTACCTGATGGGTGACTTTAACCTTGATTTATTAAACTTCCATAACCACCCCAAAACTAACCAGTACGTAAATAGTGTATTCAGTGCAGGATTTCTCCCGGTAATCACAAAACCCACGAGAGTAACAGACCATTCGGCCACGCTAATAGATCACAATTTATGCAATACTACTGGAAAAGTATTACGATCGGGGATTATAATCACAGACATAAGCGATCACTTTTCTACTTTTCTGATCGATGAAAATAGGATGTTACCCAGTTCCACATTGCCCCTCCCCCCCCCCTCCCATCCAACAAGGTCCTTCAAAACTGTAAATGTTAATCACTTTAAAAGGTTGCTTTCAGCCTCCGATTTTTCAAGCGTGGTAAATGAAACATTGCACATTGTTGCATATTCGAATCTTCAGACCATCTATCAAAGAGCGTTTGAAGAAGCGTTCCCCCTAATAATCATTAACACTAGCATGAAAAAAAATAGGAGAGAACCCTGATGACAACAGGACTTCTAAATTCATCATTCCAGAAACACAAACTCTACATGAAGAAACTTCGGTCTCCGACAGACGACAATGTCAGAATATATAAATCCTACTGTCGAGAGTTTAATAAGCTAAAAAGAACATGTAAAGTCAATTACTATAATACAGCTTTAACACAGAATATATCCGACGTAAAAAAACATGGCAGATTATTAAGCGTGCTATTATTAACCCAAAACGTGCAATTTATGCACCATCATCTTTCATTGACGGCGATAACCAGTTAACCGAAAACAAATCAATCGCAAATAAATTTAATTCATATTCTCCAACAACGGTAAAGTCACTAGTGAACTGATACCCCCTCAACAAAACACTTTATGGACTTCTTGAAGGATAATAACACTAACAACGCCAACCTAACTAACAACAACAACAATATCCGTAGTGACAATAATTCTCACGGCGACGATAACAACAACAATATTAATAATAACAATAATAATAATAATAATAATAATAATAATAATAATTCGTCGTCCTTTTTCGCCTACCCAACAGATCTACACGAAGTTGTCATAACAGTAAAGAATTTCCGTACTAAAACAAGTAAAGACTGCACTAATATATCCACAAAGTTACTTAAAAAAACTATATAAGAGATAGCTAGACCTCTAACACACATAATAAATCTTACATTTTCATCTGGTGTAATACCCGACGGACTAAAAATAGCGAAGGTGATTCCTATCCACAAAGGGGGAGATTCCAGTATTTTTAACAACTACAGGCCAATTAGCACACTTTCAGCATTCTTCAAAGTTATGGAAAAGATAATGTATAATCGCCTGTTAATTTTTTTTATCGGCACATGACAGTTTATTTCAGTTTCAGTTTGGATTCAGAAAAAAACATTCTACAATACATGTTATATTACAACTCATCCACAACGTTGCCCTGAACAATGACAAGCCCACAAAGGACCGAACTTTATCAGTTTTCCTTGACTTTTCCAAAGCTTTTGATACTATAGATCATTCTATACTCTTACATAAACTCGAATACTATGGAATAAGGGGGATACCTAATTCATGGTTTAGAAGTTATTTGTCAGGTCGAAAACAGTATGTACAGTATAAAGAGTGTTCATCGACTTTTGAAAATATAACATGTGGAGTTCCCCAGGGCTCAATCCTGGGGCCCCTTCTCTTTCTGATATATGTCAATGACATCAGTAAATCAACACTTCTAAACCTTTTGTCTTTTGCCGACGACACTACGATATCATCGGCCGACAACAACCTAGACATATTGACAGAAACAACAAATAAGGAACTTCACAAAATTGCAGACTGGTGCTCCAAGAATAAACTGTCACTCAATGTCACCAAAACAAGATGCATGCTACTACATCCCCCACATGGGACTTAGTTGCCACTCCCATAACTATAAACAATAAAAATGTAATACAAGTAGGGAACAAAAACAAAGTCCAAACAGTAAAATTCCTCGGTGTTGATTTAGACGAAAACTTTAATTTCAAGCACCACATCTCTCACCTGAGCTCAAAGATAGCTAAATCCATCTGGGCTATTAATAGAGTAAAAAAGTTTTTACCATTCGATACCCTGAAAATTCTGTATTCTACGCTAGTGCAAAGTAATTTGATGTATGGGATACACATTTGGGGGCACGTGCCGGCTGTAAACAAATTAAGTAGCCTTCAAAAACGTGCCATTCGAATAATAAACAATAAAAAGTACAACACACATACTGAGCCCCTATTCAAGAAAAATAAAATCCTAAAACTGGACGATCTATATAAGCTAAATATCCTATTATTTATGCATGATTGGGCCTACAACAACTTATAACTATCGTTATACAGTCTATATAATCTTAACAAGAACGAAACCGACAGAGATTACCAGACACAGAGGCGAGATAAAACAACTCAAGCCCCGAACACAGTTCACGGCAAATCTCCCCTGACACACATTTCCAAAAATGTGGAATGACATTGACCCACTGGTTCGAAATTTACAACGAGCACAGTTTAAGAAAAAGATGACCAACACGTTTCTAGGCTCGTAGGAAGCCTCTGTCAAATGCAGTAACAGATCATGCCATGAATGTCGGGAAGTACCGACTCCCGCGACACAACAGACTCACTGAAATAAGTCCGTTAAGTCCTTATTAATTAGGGTTGATTCCGGAAAACTCCAGAAAACAAACTGCCAACGAGGAACTCAAACCTCTAAGCTGGCTCTCGGCAAAATATCACATTCCCGTGTATTCCCCCTTTCTCAGTGCAAGAATGAAACCAAATTCCACTTATCACCAGAACTGCAGAGATCATTCCTTACATATTTCTATTTTACTTTATTTTTTCTACTATACATGTTATTTTCAGTTGCAGCTGATTCTCCCCTCCCTCCCTCTCTCGCTCTCTCTTCCTCTCCCTCTCTTCTCTCTCTCTCTTCACTTTTCTCCTCATTCGTTGCTTTTTTATCTCCCACTTTTTTGTTTTTCCATACTCTGCATTTTCCCTTTCCCTGAAGTAGGTGGCAGTAATACAGCCAGCTGGCTATGTCACCTCCCTGCAGAAGACAAATATGTTGCTTCATAAATCCTAGATGTGATATATTATTAATACTATTTGTTGTTTCTTGGGCAATTTTGTTATAAACATGTATTATAATGTCTTTTGCAAATAAAGTTATTACTTACTATTACTTACTTACCAGATGAAACAAAAAAAAATGAATGTGGGCAACTGTACATGGTAGAATGTTATTCAGCTCTCCAGTGTAACTCATTATGCAATATTTTACAGCTCGCGATAATTATGTGATATTTGCATATTGTACTTGAACAGAATCTTTTGTCGGGACGAAACTTGTTTTAGGGGAAGTATAGCTACGACTCGCGCTTGCGGGACGAGTAGCTGTAGCTCCATAAAACGAGTTGAGTCGTGATAGAAGATTGTATACAAGCACACTGGTCATGTACCACCTTTATCTACCATTCAGTCAGCAAAATCCATGACGTTTCGAAACAGACGTTAACAAATAAAAAGCCACACTGAACTGATCAAATTCCTGGGACTTCATTTTCAATTCTTCCAACCCAATGGCACGTGAGGAAATACCTTCAACGAGAATGAAATTCTATGGGATTATACAAAATAAGCAATCTCCGTCAAAGTATGCTTTGTCCATTGGCCAACGATAAGGTTACCCAAGGAGTAGGTGGTTGGATAAGAATAAGAGTTTATATTTTGTTGTGCGCAAGAATGTGCAGTCACCAGGAAATAAAGTGTGGTGCTGTAAAATGTAACCAGATGAAACAACAAAAAATGAAAGTGGGAAACAGTACATGGTGGAATGTTATTCAGATCTCCAGTGTAACCCATTATGCAATATTTTACAGCTCGCGATAAATATGTGATATTTGCATATTGTACTTACAGATCTTTTATCGGGACGGGACTTGTTTTAGGGGAAGTATAGGCACGACTTGCGCTTGCGGGACGAGTAGCTGTAGCTCCATAAAAAAACGAGTTGAGTCGTGATAGAAGGTTGTCTACAAGCATACAGGTCATGTACCACCTTTATCTACCATTCAGTCAGCAAAATGCATGACGTTTCGAAACAGACGTTAACAAACAAAACGCCATACTGAACTGATCAAATTCCTGGGACTTCAATTTCATTCTTTCAACCCAACGGCACGTGAGGAAATACCTTCAACGAGAATGAAATTGTATGGGATTATACAAAATCAGCAAACTCTATCAAAGTATGCTTTTTCCATTGGCCAACGTTAAGGTTACCCATGGGGTAGGTGGTTAGATAAGAACTAGTTTTATATTTTGTATTCCGCAAGAATGTCTTTAAATACATGATGTCACAACATTTTTAATTTGTAAAAGCGTGCAAATCACAATGAATGTGAAGTTACATTTTAAGTTCACTCGCTGTCACTTTCAAGAATTTGGTTTCTCTTTTTTTTTGAGGGGGCGGAGGTTGGGGAAGGGTCGCCTGGTGGGTTGCTTATTTACTAACATGGACTGTGCGTTGAGAGAAACTTGACTCGTGATTCGTTACAGCTTTATCGATTTTTGAAAGGAATGACATGTATTTACCTGTAACACCGAAAAAATCCGCCTGTCGCACGAGCGTTTGTTTCTCTCGACGTCATGTTATTTTTTCTCTAATAACCATACAAGAACTTGTACCGTCGAACTCTTATCGCTACTGATATTGGCGTTTGCAATTGCGTGTTTAGATAAACGGTAGCTAATATTGCCTTCTTTCATTTGTTTGTTTTTGCATGCAATATCTCTAAGAAATGTAGTAACTACGTTCTCTATATCTGCTTTGAGTTTAATGTTGAAGATCATGTCCAGAGACATATATAGATAGCACTGTCAAGTTAGTTTGTAACTTTTCATTCGGAATCAGTATCAGCAAGCGAATCGGAGGAAGGTTGTTGAGAGCAGAGACCAACAAAGGAGGAAACGTCTTGGATGAATGTCTGATACTATGGTAATCATAACTGTAAAAACATAAGGAGATATCTTTTTAGTATTCTTGAGTCAGTTAGCTATAGAAATAAATATATGCACATAAATCCACTTTCGCGCAAGGCGAAGTTGTTTCGCCGAAGCGGTCTGCTTAACCATTAACCTAACGTAACGGCCAAATCCGGCCAGCCTTATTATCAACAATCACCAATTTATTTTCATTATTTTTTCATTTTTTGTCTCAAAAACATAGGTTATAACCCCTATGGAACGAGCTCGTCGAGCTCGTTCCAATGAGGGGTCATAACCTATGTTTTTGAGACAACAAATGAAAAAAATGAGTTATTCAAGAATTTTTTGGGGAAGTGTCGTCTTTCTTTCATGTTAGGTAAAAGGTTAACAATTCTCAACCTCCGAGAATAAAGAATACCACATAAACTACACCCTCGACCAATGCGCCCCACGTTGCTCAACATTCATCATGTGCCAATACTCCTTGTCGCATACAGTTGTACCCGGTGCTTCATTAATTAACTTTTTTATGATTATTCCTATAATTAGTGTCTGGAATCTAATATTAATGCGTCGACTGAAATATTGCTCACCCGAGGAATGTGACCAGTCCACGGCGGAGTAATGTAAATGTCCCTCTTCAAAAGCCCCTCTTCGCACTGGGCGCTGACGTGTCTCACCCACTTCCTCCACCATGACCCGTTCATGGTTGTCAAGCCTACACTGAACCTCTCTGTCCTCTTGCAAATGTCGCACCCCGATGCCCTTCTTTTCACTACCATTAACCCAAGAGAGTAACGACTGGGCGGTGTTGACCGCTGCATAATCTTCTTATACCTTGTCGTGGTAGGCCTGGGGGAAACACTCTTATGCTCGCTATTCTCATCGTCGACCTCATCGACTCCTCCCGGCTTTGAAGCTCTCCCGATCCTAATCGTTCTGATGCAGTTCGACTAACCTTCTTGTTTCGATCTCTCTGGGAGTCGATTCTTGTTTGTTTTTGTAAACAAATCCATGTTCAACAAAATGGCGTTCATTTCACTCCCTCTGGGCTCATATGTGTCTACTCTCGCTACCACCCTCCATCCTTGTCTCACCCAGACTTCTGTAACCATGCTTCCTTCGTCCGTCTTCCTTTCAACACCTGGAACTGCTCGCTCTTCACCGTTCACCTACTGTATACGCTCACAACCTTCCTATGTCTTTCTCTCCACTACCTTTCCAGCGTCTCTTTCTCTGGTTGCACTACCCTTAATTTCACCTCTTCGGACTCTGAACTTGAATTCTCTATAGTTCCCTTGATCCTTTTCCTTTGGGCTGTCCATTCTTCTATCTGCTCTCACCTTCGGCTCACCACACGTCTTCTCCTTCCTACACCGTTGTCAACCAGCTCTGCCCCTCCCCCCCCCCCCTCACCCCGTTTCTCTAAACGCCGTCTGCCATCTATTTTTCTGTGCTATCTGCCACTGCGTCTTCTGAGCACCTCGTGACGGTTGTGTCTCCTGCTCACACTTTTGCCTCGTCTTCCAGCTACGTGCCTGTGTTCTGTATATTTTTCGGCTCCTCTCTGCCTATCCACCTTCTATTTCTGTCTTTTACTTCTTCGCATCTCCTATCATCTCTACCGACACTAACTGTTCTGTTCGCCTTTCCTCAAACTACATCACAAGTCTAGCAATGATTAGATAGAGCCATGCCATCTGTCCTTCGAGGTAAGCTGATACGACATATTAATTGCTTGAGGTACGGTGGCCTCTTAATTGGCCAACCAACCCAAGATTGAGGGGCAAGCCCCATCTGTGTCAGTGTCAGTCGGTTACCTGCCGGGTGAAACTCCACGCTAGATTCCATTTAAACAGGCCATGATCCAATGCGGAATGCCTTGCCCGGTGTAATTTATAAGTCGTCCAATGTGCACGACCTGCTTTCTTCATATTTGATAACAGCTATTTTCTTAATCACATCAAAGGCCCATATCCAATATTTCCGACATTTGGGTGGAATGCCATTCAATTTTATTAATTTATTAATTTATTAATGTAAACAATCACACTGCTTCTCCTGGCTCAAAGTCTTCGCTCGTATCCTCTATTAATAATAATATACTAATAATAATAATACTTCCAATAGTTGTATGTTTGTATAAGTTGTGCCTCAGTCGTCGGATACAACAAACGAATTGGAATTTTCTGTCCAGGTCCTATTTGTTTAGCTGGAAGTTTTCCTGCTAAAAGATGACTCTGGGCGTTAAGGCATCCGTCTGTTTGACCATACAACTAGACGGTGTTAGCTGTTCTGCGTGGCTGTCCTGTAGACAACCTTTGCCATTACATCATGATCTGAGTCTAACAGTTATGGTTTCACTAAGGGTGTTGCGGCAGCCATCAACAGGGCCTTAAGCTCCATCATAAGGATTTCATATGGCATTATCAAGTTTCTATTCTCAATGCTGCAGTTATGTCACTGAAGAAAAACAAATCCCAAAATACATGGTGATCCCAGCTTAGCAACTACGACATCCTGTTCACAATATTTATTGATTTATTGCCAACCATTAACACAAACCTTGCCTTGCCATAACACCACATTCTCTTCCCGTTAGCTGCGGTCAATTTCCGCCTCATTGGTTCAATCTTTGGGCGCTTACCGGTGTCCATGCGATAGTTTGTGTCCTTTGCCACCTTTGTCAGGGAATAGAAATAAAGAACAGGTGTTTTACGTCATGAGTTATGGCTCAACTTACATTGTACACGTCAAATACAACATCAGTGCGCTGACTGTCACGACATTCATTGAGTGCAGTTGAGAAAACTACCTTTGCGACATCACAAAATGTTCTGTGCTCCCCTTGTCCCCTTGTGTCTTTTGAACTAGACTCATATCATCTATGATGACTGCTGATGGGTGTGGAATGGATTCTGCAACTGGCACATCCTTCTTCGGCTGCTTTACTGGTGATGATTTGTTGGTTTTTCTTAATGAGCCTTCATCAGTTGCTAGAGATCGTGGCACGGGTCTAAGAGGGAGCTGCAGAACTTCCTTTATTTGTCGATTTCTACTCTGAGCTATGATGAATATTTGGGCAAACAGTTTTCAGTCAGTTCGTATCACTATTTCTTCCCACTGACTTTGCAAGTGCTCTTTTGTTTGCTCAAGTGGCAGAATGTTTTCAGATTTTGCTTTTCTCGTCTGTCATGGAATTTGTATTTTGGAGGTGATGACTCCAGTCTCCTTGAAATGTTCTGGATTCCTGTTGACCAAGTTCATGGACTCCAAGGAGGTCTTCTCAACATCGGATGGTGCCACCTATCCTGCAAACGAACTGACTAGGTTTACATGATTCCCTACAAATTACTTTCCAGCACTACCTGTGGGGCTTCGACATCTGCCTCATTCTTTTTGATAGTAAAAAGGCAAACAATATTCTCTAGAAAGCTTCATTAAGAAAGATGTATGAAACTTTATGTAAAATTCTCTGGTTTGGGAGGCCGAAAAACAAAAAAAATAAGAAAAACCTCATATACTTTTAAAATATTTTTATCACCAAAGGTATTCTAGACAGCTCAGAGTCCTATTGGGTCATATATACCAGTCCACCCATAACTTGGACAAGGTTAACGTAAGGGTGAGGAAAACATGTACCAAAACCTTATGCTACATCAGCATCACATAAAGCAAAATGATTATGCTGTTTCAAAGGGACAAAGCCGCCACTTTAGAATGTCTATCATGCCAAATTTGTTTGTCTTTAGGTACCCAACAAACTGGCACTAGTGGTATTTTGCACCCCCCGCCCCCCACCCCCAACTGGTACCGACATCCCCTCCGGCTCATGGACTTAAGACTAAATCTCCCAGATTCTAAATGCCCAGTGGCAGATATGATCGTTTCTACTTTAATATGTATATCGACATAGACGACGGCTTCAATTAATTTTCCGACAAGCTCAGACAAGCTTGCACGTTTTCCGGCCAAGCTGGTGCGTGAGAACCTTTTCTCCCTGTATCCATGCTCCTGAAAAGATAGCAACAAATAATGCTGACGCGAGATAAAATATCACCAGAAGCTCACAAAACGAATAATGCTGAAGTACCAAAAGCCAACAAATAGTGAAAAAGTTAAATGTTTCAACATCTAATTCTCAGTCAATTCTCATTGCATAATAACACTTTGGCCGGCCCCGGATTTATCGCAGTTCTCAGGTGAGAAGGTCTTGATTAGCCCTGTTCTCCCAAATGCCTCCTTATCCCCACGCCTCTTCTCTCCTCCCAACACTCGGAGACGGACTGCTTGATGACATCCCATGCCTCATTCTTCCCAGTCTATCCAAAAAGAATAATAACTCTCTTCTCCGTGTCACCCACTAACAACATACCCTTCATTCTCCCATCCCACTTAACTACCATAATCCCGGTGAATATTGTTCTGTTATACTGGTATTTGGACATTCTAATAAAAAGTGTTCCAGGGGCTCCACTACGCCTAAATTACACTCATTTTCATTATATTTCCCAATTTTTCTCTAAGCTCCAGGGACCGCGACCTCAGCTTGAACAACAGCGCCCCTCCCCACCGAGGTACTTCCCAAAACCTGGCTTCACTTTATCACGCAGGCCACCCAAAGACCTCTTTACTTTCACCCACCTCTCGCCAATTCAGGTTACAATCCGCCTTGACTCTTTTTCTGGCGATTTTTTACCCTTGTTTGTGCCCACTTCTTAGTCCGAGATCCCCAGTGAATGGTTCTCTGTTAACTCCCTCAGTTGGTCTATCCACCCTGTCTTAATGTTTGAATTCCAAATATTCTGGAACATTAATTTACGTCGTCGGCTGTCGGGGAGATTTGCCAAATAGTTATTATAGCTCAGTTTTGTTTATCCTGTCCTTAATCCTCATCCACCCAAGCTCACCCCTTATTGTCTCTAGTGCTGCAGCATTACTCGACCCAGATCTATCGGCATGCATCGTTTAAAGCCATTTGGTTTAGCGGTATCACTTCCGTACCATATGTTATACATGGCACACCCATCATTTCCCAAATTGTTTTCCCCACGAAAACTTTATTGAAGCTGTTTCATTTGATTAAGGACCACCCCCCCCCCCCCCCCCTTCAAAGTTTGTTTATTTGTGTGCTTCCGTAGACGCATCTTCCCGTAGTGTTTATATTTACCCCTAAGTTCTAATCAGAATATCTCTCCTACCCTCATAAGTTTGCTGCTATCTTCCGGAATACAGAACTCCCCCAATCTCTACTTTCGAATAGGTTCCACTTTACGACCCTCGGGTATAACTTTGCGTTTGTTTTTATTTAGCTCGAGTCTCCATTCGTTCCCATGTCTCCTAACAATTGCCAGCGTTTTCTCTAGCCCCATTTCGCTTTCTGGCACTAGTACCGTATCATCTGCGAAAAATAGGCCTGGGATCAGCTGGCCCCAACTTCTTCCCTCTTCGTTTCAGAAGTTCATCTTCCAAATTTTTGACGTACAAATAAAAAAAGAATTGACGAAGGGATACACCCATGATTCAGGCCTATCTTCATAGGCACACATTTTGTTGTTATGGTACACAGGCTAACTTCACTTTGTACATCTTTTTCTAATGCTTTCAGAATTCCAGAAAACTCACCTTCGAGGCCCAAGGCCTCCAGCTATCGCCACATACCCTCCTCCACATACTGAGTTTATATGGAAACAATATTGAAGGTAATAAATTGAGAGGGGTATTTATTACACTTCTGTCGCTGTATTTCTGGCGACCCCATATTCTTTGTGGATGGGTGGTGGGCTGGCTGGAATTCCAGCGGAGAATAGCTAATTTTATGATTTTGATTTTTATGTGCTATTCTCCGATGGAAGTTTAAACGAGCTTTTCCTTGCAGTCGTTCGTAACAGATTTTCGATACGAACGGTTTGGACGTGCTAAAAGCACTAAATATCTGCCTAATAATGTAATTGCGATTCCAATTTGACCATCCCTTCTACAATTCTGGATAAAATTACTGCTGAGTACGGTGCATTTCATGCCTAAAAGGCAATTATTATCAACGAACCCCCTCCTTTTTCTCGCAAAACAAAACATGCAGATTGGGGAATACCCGACAGTTGTGACGTTTTTGTTTTACACGCACTGAAAATAATCAAAATATGGAACTCGACAATTTGAAACGGACTGGCATTTCCAAATTATCACACACAGCAAAACGGGAATATGTTCGAGCCTTGTATTTCTAAATATTGAAGACATTCGGAAGTAACTTTTATTAAAAAAATATTAGTCTTCTTTATCATTTACATGAACACTAAAATATGTCTTTACAATAAACTTACGAACGTAAAATGTTGGATAAGCAAGCTCTTAGTGTGACACAGTCAGGACCGGGGAGCGAAAATTCGGGCCCTGGGTTTATTCTGTTACGCCAACTTACAGGACCCTTTCGAAAGTGTGTATAGTGGTGGTGGTGGGTGGGGGTGGGGGGGGGGTGATCACAGGGAGTGTTTGTTACGAGCGCAACAGTCACGAACAATTATGAGGGACTGGGGGTCCCTCCAAGAAAAGTTGAAATCTGCTATTAAATAGAGCCTTCTTGCGGCTTTTAGGATGACAATTCACGTTATATTTTGGCCGTCAAATGACGTTTTAAGCTGCATATTTTATATTTACAAATTGATCAGTGGTCATCTAGTGACACAGAGTTATAGATTTCGGCTGCACAATTCTTCTTGCTTATTACGTCAAGCTGACCTAATAAGGTTATCGCCCAAGAACCGTTGGTCAAATGCAGAGAACCATTTGATGCCATTTGATAGACACCCTTCCAAACATTTTACTACTATACGACCCGGAACTTTGGGGTACCTGAACCTAACCTAGGAGTCATAGACTACCTGGCCAGGCCCAGGCCGGCAAAAGTTCCGGTCCCTGGGGTTACTAACCCACGCACACTCTCACACTCTCAAATCGGCCTTGGATTAGGCCAAGACGGAAGCAAAATGACCCATCATCACAAAAGAGCATTTTCTTCTTTTCTGCTGCTTTCTCGAAATATCTCCTGGGAACCCCCATCTCCGATGAGCTCCATTGACAGCATTTAAAGTGAAAGAGGAATAGCTTGTGGGGCCCAAATTGTACGCCCGAAAGATATGAGTGACAACCATAGACAATATACTGCGTGGCTGAGAACGAAATCAATCATTTCTGATTTCCAAAAGCACTCTTGCCGCAAAAAATCCACAACCCCCCTCCCCTCCCCAGTCCAACACCATTTCAACTTTTCAGATTTGTGGGCAGTTAATATATAAAAATCGGAAATTTATTGCTGCCGACAAATGAGTAAAATGAATACCAGAAAATAAAGTGTGATAACCCTCCTTCCTCCCCAGTAAATCTGACAAGCTTTCAAGATACACTGAGAATCTACAGATTATATACAATACGCGGCGGTTGGATTATCATGCTAAATCGCAGTGGGGTAGATTTTTGACCAGGCAAAAATAAAACGCAATTTTTTTTCCCAAAAATCACACGGTACACTTGCAGACTATTAGTTATAGACCACCAAGTGCGGCCCGGTGGTCCATGAAATAAGAAAGTTGCTTGTGCTTCTTGTGTTTTGTTCCCATAAACACGTCAATAACCATCGGTGAAACATCTACCCTACCGCGACTTAGTGGTATTTCACCCTTCCGGGGTCCCCCCACATACTGTATACGTGTAGGATAGATTTGTTTGTAAAAAATTCTTATTATCGTCCCTCAGATATCTTTCCAGAGTCCAGCCTCTTCAAACTGGATAAACGAACCGAATGTTAGATCCCACCATTCAGAAGCTTAGTATTGAACGGGTTTATACAAGAAATTCACTTGCAGGAAATCTGTCTTCTATCTGTAGCCCAACTCATCTGCAGTGCGTTCACTCGCCTCTGCCAACTATCTATCGCAGGGCCATACATATAATATTTTATAAATATTTAACCATAATTTTAACCGTACTAATGCTGTTGTATCTGAAAGAAAAAAGGAAGCTGGTGCCAATGGCCGTTGACATCCCTTTTTGTGTGGTTTTATCGACCATTGTTCGGAGCAAAATACTTCAGATCTGCCATATAGACAACTTCTTATTTTTTGCTGCTGTGATGGGTAGAGATCAAACCTTGAATGAGAGTGGCGCGTCTGCTGAAGAAATCACTAGTTATTTATTCTGAATAGTGGTTAGGACAGGACACTCGAATTAACCGTTATTGTAATGAATTTATTACAATAGCGGTTGGTGGAAATATGTACGTCAGCCCTTCCAATAAGTTTATTACAATAGCGGTGGTTGAAAATATTTGCATCAACTGCTATTATAATAAATTTATAATAATAGCGGTTGATGAAAAAGTTTGCACCAACCGTTATGTTAACGATTTTATTACAATATCGCTTGATGAAAAAGTTTGTTTCAACCGCTGTTGTAATAATTCTATATTACCAGGGACGTAGCTAGGCAGGCTTTCAATGGGGGAGGGGGTATTTATCTATAAAAATTCCAACCAGAGATGGTACTTAAAGGGGTGCCACCTCCTATGCCCCCCCCCCCCCCCTTGGGTGGGCGAATTTTTCAAAACGTTGACTCCGAGTGACTGTACCGGGAGTTTTTAGAGCATTCGGAGAATACTTCCAAAACGTTTAAATGGCTGAAGCTATATATCTGCATAATTTGAGGTATTAAGACAGCACAAAATGATAATTTCGTGTGGTACTATAGTCTGTAAGAGGTACTGGAAGATTCGACCTCTGGAAGATTCAATGAAAATGAGGTACAAAGGAGAGGGTTCATATGCTTATCGGAGAGATTGGGAAGAATGGGACACGGGGTGTCATCAAGCACTTCGACTTATGCAGAGTGTTGGGAGGAGAGGAGAAGCGTGGGAATGGGCAGGCAGTTGGGAGCACAGGGAAAACCAAGGCCTTCTCATGCACCAGAGAACCGCAACGAATCAGCGACCGGTATTATTATTATTAATTATTATTATTATTATTATTATTATTATTATTATTATTAAGCGAAAGCCATAAACCACTGTCAGATAACCTTAAGACATCAAATACCGGGGCCAAATCTTCCCGGCCGAATCTTCGCGAGGCCAAAAAAGACAAGACCCTCCCCCCTCCCCCCCCCCCCCCCCCCCCCCATTTACATCCCTGTATATAACAATAACGGTTAAAAGACATGTATTTGTCTGGGGGAAATGTGTCCTTATGAAGGCTAGCCACCTCCCGTTCACCTACCCATCATAGCTTTCGGCGCCCCTGCGTCCTTGCGTATTTTATCTTTCCGTTCGATCGTTTTTTTTTTTTATTTTTCCCAAATTAATCACCACCACATCCTTCCCGTTACACCCTGCCATTTATAATCCGAAAAATGCTAACATGCCTGGTGCTGATGCCAACGAAAATTGTGATAATCTTTGCACCCAGCACTCTAAGAATTTTTGTCTAATCGTTATTACGAGTCTCTTTTATTCTCGTGATGATCAATTGGGCTTGAAACACACAGGTTCAGATTTTGCTACAAACCATTCAGAGCGTCAAACGAATGATGTGTGCTATTCTCATCTGTGCTATTTTTTTGTTAACACCTCCCTATATTCTCGTTGAGTGAATGAAGGAGGGAATGGGATGAAGGAGGGGATGGGGGTAAACAGATGTCAAAGAGTTTAACCATCGACTCTTCGACAACGCGCTGCTGAACTGTTTCATTTCGCTCTGCAGCCCAAAACCAATTTTTCAGTCAATCACAGAATTTCTTGATGACGGAATTGATCTGAACAACGCCGGTGTGACAGGAATGATAGTCCGTAGGAAAATTAGTCCCTCTGGACTATTATTCCGCGGAATTATAGTCCTAGGTCTAACATTTCTAGGAATAGTAGTCCGCCGGACTACTATTCCTAGAAATGTTAGACCTAGGACTATAATTCCGCGGAATAATAGTCCAGGGGGACTAACGTTCCTACGGACTATCATTCCTGTCACACCGGTACCGACTGGATTATTAAAAATGTAAATTACCTTATATTTTGAATGTTTTACATTTCAATGACCTATACAGTTTCTTTAATATCGTGTAACCTACACATGCAGTGCTTTATATTTGTCAACTACTACGAATATTTTTCACGAAGAAGAATGATGTGGTCATGTTTCCCAATTCGTGCAACTGATTGGAAAAATCGCTTCGTTCGTTGAGCTTTGTTTGCACCAATAAATATCCAATTTTAAATATCGACTGCAAACAAAGCTCAAAAGTTGAGCTAGGTGATGGCCAAGTTGTGATTTTCACCAGAAAGCTCTAGTTCGACCCGATAAAAAGTGCCATGCTCGTTCAACATTCTCCTGTAAGACGGATTCTTATCGTTTGAAGTATTCGTTTGAAAATAAACCAGTTAGAACCGTTAGCTCTTTTTATCTATCGAAGTTACAGTTACCGAACAAAAAAATGTTTGATGCACATCAATGCATTTAAAAGTGAATTAAATCTTAAAACGATTCGATAATCGGCTCAGTTACATGGTCTCTGCATTAAAAACGAGAATCGAAACTCCACCTTTGCTTTCTTTTATGAAAATTGACAAAAATTAATAAAATTTTAAGCAGAACTGTCCAGTTGGTTTCGATTCTGACACCTGACAATCGTACAATTACGATGGAGTTTTGTAACAGTGTTACAGTCAGTGCGCCGGCTGACCTTGTGTGACTGCTTTGTTATCTAACTCGATCCACGCTTCGTGGGTGAAGCAATGTGTTTGTCGACGAAAATGACATAGGAAGAACATATTAACCCTTTCAACACTGGCACATGGAAGATATCATTAGTCAATACTATCAACGGTGAATTGGGCGAAACCATACTGGTTTCTTGTGAGCTTCGGTAATAATTTTATCCAATTGCTCTGTCGAACTGGTGGATTAAATTATTACGGAGCCTCGCTTTCGATTTTCTTCTCCTAATATCGTCTGCTCGTTTGCTACCATTTTTTTCTTCATGCAAAAATGCATGCACATCGGATTTAAATGGCTAATGTTAATGCTATATAGAAGTAGGACTAAATCATGCTACAGAAAGGTCACTACAGAGCAGAAAGACTGACAGCGCAAATAACTGACAGTGATATAGCCTATTTTGATAACAGGAAAAACATGCCCCCCACCCCACCTCACACATGTACAATGTCCACATTTCGTTTCCAGACAGTCCTGGGTCTCGTGGTCATCGCTATGTAAAAACATTATTTTCTCGATTTGGGCATCACTCATCGTTTCCTGATCATGAAAAGATTTAAATTTCCTTGACTTTTCCTGTCATTAGTGACATTAGTTGTACGGTAATATATACGTCCTTCCAGTGTTAAGGCATTGCAGATGGCGACTTGTTGTACTTAATGAACAATATGCAATCCAAACTCAAGGCGCCTCATTACACCCAAAGAATGACATGTAATCCAATCTCAGGGTAGGCTGACCACTTTTCAACATACATATTGTTCCATACTTTTTATTTGTTTCGTGTATCCGACCAGTGAGTTGAAATTTTAAAGAAAAATCAAAGTCACTTCTCAAAATTTGTGTGACATTTACGCTGATTAGCGTTACTGCTACATTGGCAGTAGCTAGTCTTGAAATGCAGAATAATACTTTAATGGATAAAAGTGTGATAGTTTCATATAAGTACTGACATCTATGTCGTCTTAAAATTGATAAAGATGTTTTTCGTGAAGCTATTGTGACGCAGCAAATCACAAATTAAATTAGTTGAAAAAAAATGGACGTCCACCACCATCTTAGATGAATTATGAACGATTAGTCTGTCCTGACGTCTTTGACTAATAATAAGAGCTTCTGAAATTAACAAACACACTGCAAAAATATAGGTTCCCTTTAGAACCAAAACTGGTTCTAATCTTGTCCCTGAGATGGAACCAGTTCTGTTTAAACAGTATTTATTTCAAATCAAATAAATTTATAAAGATTAATACTAAATATTACAGAATTAAACATAAATTGAGGGGGTTTCAGCCGTAAGTTTAGAGCTTATACGAGGTTGTCTCAAATCATTATTAAGCAAAGGAGATATGAACAGTTGGCACATCGAACCAGTTTTGGTTCTATACAGAACCAAAACTGGTTCGATATGCCAACTGTTCATATCTCCTTTGTTTCAAAATGTTTGGCGACTGCGTTGAATAAGCTCCAAGTTTGCTGCTGAATCTACTTCAGTTCATGTAATATTCTGTTAAAATTGAATGCTAATCTTGGTAAATGTATTTGATTTGAAATAAATACTATTTTAAACAGAACTGGTTCCATCTCAGGGACAAGATTAGAACAAGTTTTGGTTCTAAAGAGAACCTATATTTTTTGCATTGTAGAGCAAAAGCGAAAGAATGCACAAAATCAAAAACATGAAATCAGAGTTTTATGATTATGGTTAAAGATAGAAACAAAAGCTTTTAAAAAAACAACTTTATTTACAAGAGGTAATAACAAATTTATCAAATTATAAAATAGTACAAAATATAAAAACAAAGTGGTGACAAATGCAAATTGAGTGAAAGCCAAAGCTTGGGGGACGTGAAATTGCAGTGTGATATTCATTTTTTGTTTAAGAGGAGTAATCTGTTTAAAGTATGTTTTTTTATTTAAGTATAAAGAATATTGATTGCAAAATAAACAGGAGGGGAAAAGTGATTGCTGGAATTAAAAGTGCATTGGCTAATCAAGCATTCATGTGAATTTGAGTGAAGATACATTGTTTGCAAATATTAAAGCAAATGTAATCGGAATATACTGAGAGCCGCACTCTAAAATCAGTTGGGTGAAAAATCAACCCAAATCTACAGATTGAGTGAATATGAACCTAATTGAGTTCAATTAACCCAAATCAAAATCAACCCAAATCAACTGGGTTAGTGGATGTGAAGCCAATTTGGTTCATATTCACTCAGCCCAGTTGATTTAGGTTGATTTTTAACCCAACTGATTTTAGAATGTCCCAAAGTATTGTTTACTGTGAACAGAAAAATGAACTGTGGACTGACCAAGTTTCTCCAAGTTTGTTCCGTACACACATATCCGTTTCTGAATTCTACTGGGCCAGCAGCTGGCAGCATCTGCATCTTCTGCCATTTCAATCTGCATGTGCTGAGTGGAATCGCCTTAAGCAGTGTAGTATACAGCGAAATGGGCAAGTATATGGCAGCTTTATGGGGAGGTTTAGTATTAATGTTATACTACAGGCTTTTAGGCATGTCGTATTAAGTTATGACTATTCCCTTTTCCATTCAGGTGTATATTGTGTCGTCTTATCACGGACTGCCAAGTTGTGCTTCACTCGAAAATGTATGCAAATCGAACTGAGCGGGTAAGATTCGTTCAAAGTGAACTATGTTTTGCTGCAGACGGATATTTAATCGTTACTGTTGTATTTCACGAAAAATGCTGACAGGTTATTACCACCCTGCCTGTTTCCAGGATCGTGTCTTGAAGTCGAGACCTCGTCCGTGGGCATATATCGACGAGTCCGTATGAACAAGTTGATATGTGACCCAGAAGCGAGGTCTGGTGAAGTCTTCAAGAACCAACTCGGAAACCTCTATGGTGATAATAACCAGTTTATCTTACGATATTCCTGCCTTTTCTGACTGTTCGCATAATGGACGGAATGGGTACAGTTTTAAACGGCGTCTGTTTTGATAATCAGTTAGCGTCCAGGTGTTATTTGCTTCATGGATGAAGATCATGATGCCATTGTATTGCGTTATTGCGCTACGCATGACGTCATCCCTATTCATTGTTCTACTTGTTTTAAGACACCTGAAGTTTATAGTGGTGTTTCAGCTGTGAATTTCTTTGTTTTATTTTTCGTGTTTAACACATGGTAGGCCTATATAAAAAATCATTATGACAAAAAACAAATGTTTTAATCTAATGTCTTTTGTTGAGCTGGTGATATATTTATCCTTTAATTACTGTTATCAAAAAGGCGATCTCAAAATGTGTTATAACTCGATGCCCACTGAGTGCAGGTAAAACAACGTTCTCCTTCTGAATCGAATGATTGCGTGTGCAGTTACTAACCACAATTCAGATTTTTATCTATTAACTAGCGTGCCTTTTTAAACCTGATTGGCCGATAGCTGTGTAATACGGAAATGTCTCACGATAATTCCTGAACATTAGAGAGAATTTTTCAGTATCACATCGGCATGGTCGTCCAGAAAAGACCCGCCTGTGTGATACGGATTTATTTTCCGTTCCCAAGCGTTAATTTCTCGATTATCGCCTCTCTCTGAACGCGGAAGTGTTGCATAGACGACAAAATGTCTTCGACAAAAAACGACTGCGAAGCGATTTGCGCAGTGTTTTGATGACGAAAACTGCGGTGAAAAAGAGATCACCCCGTGTCTCTTCAAGTGGTAAGAGTTTTTCCCTACCCGAAGTTAGCAGTATCCCATGAGGACGAAGGTAGGTTAACCCTTTGCCTATCGTGGCGGCCAAAACCGGCCAGTGCTATTCTCCAAAATCGCCAATTAATTTTCATTATTTTTTTCATTTTTTGTCTCAAAAACATAGGTTATGACCCTCGTTGGAACGAGCTCGTCGAGCTCGTTCCAACGAGGGGTCATAACTTATGTTTTTGAGACAGAAAATGAAAAAAAAATAGTTATTCAAGAATTTGTTTTGCAAGTACCGTCTGCTTTTCATGTTAGGTAAAGGGTTAAAACCTGTACTACGTGAACCGACAGTGGATGACTAACAGGATTTTGTATAGACGTTTTCACTTGAGTTGGGGGAAATACGTTCTTGTTGTAAGATAAATTGTTAAATATAGGGAGCATATCGTTGATTCAAATGTATACTTTCTAGAGAAACTTTACGAGAGAGATTACTTTACTCTTGACAACCATCGTTCTTGCCAAAATTCTGTAGATTGACTCTTCGCGTACCACTATAAAGGTTGTTACACGAGGTCACCGTGTGAGTGATTCGATAAAGTTATTTCTGACAAGTCTTTGTTTTTACTTTGAAAGTTCGGCTCAGTGTGATTGGTGGGAGGAAACTGAGCTTAACGATCAACAAAACTATATTGATGAATCAAGATTAAACATATAAGCATTGACTATAATGTTTAATTTATCTCTTCGTTTTGTTAAAAAATTGTAATCAGCATTTTTTGCATAGATTGGAACACGTGTATGAGTTTTAATGTGAGTATTGCGGGGCCATAAAGGTAGAGTCACAATGAACTTTCAGAGGGACTTTTGAGAACTAAGGTTGTTATACACTATACGTCCTCATTTGCATAGCACTAAGTCTATGCGAAGTGTCTTACGAAACTTTCCAAGGGGTTAGTGTTTTGCACAAGTTCGCTACAAATGTTCCATTACAAGTTTATGTACGCTTTTATGATTCAGTCCATGTAAGCTTCCAGTCCCTACAGGAAATTTTTGTCCACTCCCTATAGAGACGCGGACAATGTAAATTGTGTACAAAAAGCGCTAATTACAACTTCACGGAATCTTACGCATGGCGTACAGTATATAACAGCCTTAGTTCTCAAAAGTCCTCATTTTGTTTATAACATTGGTTATCAATGTTTAGAACTAGTTAACGAATTCGTGTTGCATGAGAATATGAACCATGTTTCGTTGGTGCACATCCTATACTAACATTAGCAGTGAAAGCTTAAGTATGCGATTGTTTTCCTAGATATATGTATCTCCTTTAGAATCAAAGCTAATTTTCATTCTACTTTCGGATTTTGATGAGCCATACTTGAGCATGGGGAGGCGTTTATTACAACAGAGGGGTAAACTTGGGGGCAAAGTAAAAGATGAGTCACTAAGATTAAGTCCACTTCTAAAATTTCTGGAAGTCAGTGGGCTATCGCTCACAAGACCTCTAGACGACGATGTACTGGACGACCCACAGCTGAATAAGTCAGCGTGTTTTGGCAGAGGACTAAGACGGCTACTTAGTAAGTCCCTTGATTTAGTGAGTTTTGTATAGGGGGTGACTTCCAGTCGTTCTGGTGTCTCTGCCCTGAATGCTGTGATACCTTCTTCAACAACAATATTCGATGTGTTTTGTTGTTCCGTTTGCCTGTATCCGTTCATGGTTACGTTTCCTTTAAGGGCACTACGATTCTTTCTAATTATCTTGAATACTACAATCATTAATGTACACCAAAGCAAGCACATGAGTGAAATAATAACAAGCATAATGTGAACATAGGGCAACCAGTTCTTTAAATAGACTGCATCACTATGCGGATAGCTTGTACGATGGGGTTCATCGATTTTGTTCCTGGACTTTTCTTGGTAAGAGTTGTCTTCCTCCATTCCTCTCGAGTTCTTGTAAACATGTGTTGATTGTTGTCGAATTGTTACAACCGTGGTTGTGTATCGACCTAGTTCGGATACTTCTTCCGCCTGTCGAAAATAAAAAAAAATGGTATTCTCTGCACTCTGAAGTCTAAATATCGAACTGTCAAGCAGCATTATTTTCCATCATGCAACTGTGAGTTTGACCAATTCGGTCTTGTCTGACAGTGATCATTGAGTTATGCCAAACAAGAATGAATTGATTAAATTTCTATTTGCTTTGAACTTAAAGGTTAAAAGTTTGATAATTCGACATCAGTGAACATGGGGTTAAACATGTTGTTCAGTTGTAGCGTATGCTGTTTTTCGAGTCCTTTGATTCATGGTTGTTACTGCTTTGTGTCCAGTAGGAAATGAAGGAGTAGTGGATTGGGTAGATTCGACAGATGCTGGAGTCTATGTTGTTCGATCTACTTTTATTGAACAAAATGGAGTGCAGTGGCTCAGTGGTTAGAGCATTAAACATCAAACCGAAAGGTCGACGGTTCGACAGTGTTATGTCCTTGGGCAAGGCACGTAATCCCGATTGCCAACGTGGGGGAACGGTGGCGCTGTGTATTAAGGCGTACTTCATGTCGAAGCTACACTTGCCTTCAGCCAGTGCTAATTCTGCTAGTCCAGAGTTCGTACATTACGGAGACTGACACGTGGGTTCTCTCCGGACGCTCTAGGCTTCCCCTACCCGTAAAACTGTCAGTCACGGCGGAACCCTGGCAGCTGAAAGTGTCGTTAAACCCCAATAAAACAAATAAATAAATAGAGCAAAATGTGCTTGCTTCTTGAAATGCAACTATGCATACAACGCAGGCACAATAATATAAATCATGTTGCTAGTAGAAACAGTTTTTAATTAAATTTACACCCATCAAAGGCATAAAAGCCATAAAAGGCTAAACAATATTCATTTATCTTACCTAATAATATATGACCTTGCAAGATTTGCAAACGACACGTGTAACAATTTATTTTTCGGCTTAAACGGTTTATTGTTGTTTTTTTTTGTTTGTTTGTTTTTTTTTTTTTTGGACACATAGCGTATGACACAGTGAACTGCAACGATCGTGATAATTTCAAGAGAATTATAGCATTTGTTAGATATATAGTTGATTATTTCGATCCTTTTTGAGTACAAGTCCCAAACTGTTATTTTTCAGAGTCGTCTAAATCATTGTTAGCACCTCTGCCATTATTTTCGTGAGAAGAAAACTCGAGGCAAGGGCAGGTGTGCGTGCTGGTAGTTTTTTCAGTATTTTTCCTTCACGGTTAACAACTACTCAACGCCACCAACACATTATGCATGGAGTATTGCGTGATAGCATCAGCCATAGCAGTACAAAAGCAGACGATAGAGTTATAACACAGTTTATTTGTCATTTCTGTTTAACGTTACCGTCGGCATATATGATATGACTGTAGCTTGACCAAAACACAAAATGTGAAGCTTGGACAATCATTTACACCCATGCCCACCTCTATAATATGCAGCCTTCCGCGCTGGCGTTATCAACTGCGTCCTATTTTGAGAGTAAGAGGGAACTTGTTCACAGCTGCAAAGAGAATTGTGCCACGTCTCTGGGTTTCTGCATGAAAGACTGAACACAAAGGTGATAAGGAGAATCTGTAACGATTTAATCCTACAACCTTTCAGGGCTGTATCATTAATTTATAATTGGTACCACAATAAATACAACTAAATTCGCCCATCATGTTAAACACAATATTATGAAAGTTAATACAATTCAGAAACATAGAGCTATCATGTGACTGTTTGGCCCGTAAACGTAAGGCCAATCCATTTGAGTGTTGTTGTAACTCTAAACTACCAGATGCCTGGAAATCAAACTGCAAGACCGTTACATTCAACTCCAATATGTCATCCCTTGAGTGCAACAAGGCGCCATCTGCAACGCTATGGCATTGCAGATGGCGCCTTGTTGGACTTACTGGGACGATATATTTCCAATGCTTTGCTTCCGTTTTTGTCACGTCCTAGACAACCACGCAATATTTGCCCAGTTATTTGAAGAAATCATTCAGAGATAAAACAAAGTTCGCTATTCAATGAATTACGAACGACCTGTGACGATAATCCCTGGAAAAGGGGGAAAATCTTTGGTTTCTTACCTTTACTGTCAAGAGTATGAATGTGCTTGCGACTCGTTCCAGAGGATATTGGAGATTTATATCACCTGTTAGTTTGTCTATCTGGAAATAACCTTTGAATTGTTTAGGTTTCACTGAAAGTAAAACGTGAAATAATCCGTGAATAAAATCCGATGGTCTATGAGCTTAAGTTATACTAATGCTCCTTTTTGTTTGATTTCGGAACTTGAATGTGTATAAGGCCAAACAAAATTAAATAATTGATTCTCAGGCATTTTGTTTTTAAAACGAATGAGGGAGGGCGGTTTTTAATTTATTTTTTTTTATTCCTGATGGAATAGTCACCGATGCCTAAAATCCAATTGTGAGAGGCTAAAATTAAATACTAGAGCTTCCATGTTGAGTTCGCTGGTGGTTTTTTCAGTAACAGCGATCACACAAAACAAAATCAATATAAAACAACTAAAATGGAGATAAAAAATAATAAAGAGTTTTTTAACTGGTTGAGTGCTAGAAGCCACAATCAGGCCTTTCAAAAAATGAGGGTACCAGTGCAAAAGTAACATTTCCCTTGCCTATGTTTCGTATTCAGTTAAACGTAAATAATAGTTTGTTTATACAAATTTGTTCTATTACAAATTATTGGAGAGTGCCTATTGGCACTCTCCAATAATTTGTAATAGAACAATACTTGATGAACAAATTCAGACCACCAAACATAATCTAGTCCTGAACCAGTTAAATAAATATTTATTTTGTATACATATGAGAATCGTGTCGCATTTCGCAAAGAGAATAACTATACTCTATCAATGTATACGACATAATGCATCGCAAAGCGCGATGTGATACCACTAAAATCACATGGTAGTTTTGTACATTTTGAATTTTGCCTCCGAAATAAAAATGACGAACGCGGGCCGAAAAAACGAATGCGCCGGTGCCTGAGAATCAAAAGATATATTTTCTTTAGCCTAATATCCGTCGGGTGAAAAAACTACCCCGCCATCATTCAGTAATAAACTACGATCCCATTAGAGTTACATTGTTATACATACTTTGTGTGAAGACATTTGGGGCAAACTAGTTCCAATATGTTATATCAACTTCATCTCCCCTTACATTGCCTTGTCTTCTAGTTTCGAAGTATATGCATAGTATTGGATGTACCTGTCTGTAATTGTGCCATTTAAATATAATTCTTTTTACTCAACACGCTCTTTGTATACATGCACACGTGTATTTAAATTCTGTGGTCTTACATTTTATTTCCCCGGGTTGTGGCTGAAACGGGGGTAGGGAAATTAACTACATTCAGTATATCGCGTTCTCACCAGAGACTCATTGTCAAATTTTGGGCACTAATGTGGACAAAACTAGACTGATCCCAAATTAACACATCTTTTCACTGTTCTACCGTCTTCACCTGGAATTTCGTGAAGTTGAAAAGCTGTATATGCACAGAGAGAAAACAAAACCATATTTGCATTCTCCGGGTACAAATGAAGCTAAACTATTTTGACATCTATCTGAAAGACCTTAGCTACTATTTACACTCGAAGTTAGATTATCTTTCAGGAACCGAGTGTAATACGTGTATATTTAGATGCGGTCAGGTCGGGTTTTTTTGTCAGTGCGGAAACGAAACACAGTATTAACGTTTGATGATTTGTAATGTGACTGCAGTAATAAAATACATGATTCGAGTCGTGTTATTTCATCGAATTTACGGGACAAGATTAACCAAAAGACGCTGATCGGATGCTAACACAATTGTATTTTATAGAACTGTATTTTCTAGTTATGACTTTAAATGGGTTGAAATGAACCATTAGCATTTTCAAAGTTGTGACAATTTGCCAGTTTAAAATACTAATGATTCATTATTTTAGAGGACTTGAACCCCAAGTATTAGTGACTGGGTCCTATTTTACCAGTAAAACGGTGCTTGTTTACCACAGTCAACAAGCACTGCCTCGCTTCCCGGGGTTCCCGTAGGGACGGTACCTGGTTTTGTCAACGAGATAGGATGTGACACCTCATATTGACTGACTCATATATATTTAGTTATTGTGCCAACTATGGTATTACAGAACAGATTATCACACAATACATAGGTGAACGAGAAAAATTTTTAGATTGACAGAATTCAATGTGCGTTTGATTTGTATGTAATGGGTATCAACTTGAGTGAGATCCTTTGTGACTGGTGGTGTATATGAGTTCGTAGCGATGATGATTTCTGGTGTATGGCTTACATTTGTGTTGGTGAAGGCAATAAATGGGAACGACCTGCAGCTTTGACCAGTATGTTTATATCTGTTGCCGGCCTTGATGTTATTCGGTTTCCAGTGTAATGTTGCAATAATTTCTTTATTCGTTTTCCAGTGTAATGTTGCAATAATTTCTTTATTTTATGTCAGAGATCATTCAAAACTAATTCCCCAAAACTAAGCAAGTAAATAAAAATAGAAATTATATAACGAGATAATAGACCATAACTCCAGAAATTGGAAATATTCATCTCGTAATAATACTTTACAATGCCCGGAGGTCTAAAATCAACATTATTGCGAATTGCTTTCCAGAACACAGATTGCTTCATGTATTTGGTGCACCCGCTTCAACGAAATAGCTGTGTAAAGAGATTTTTCAAACAGATGGGGAATAGAGTGTTTGTCCAGAAGGATCTGCGTATAGACACTCGACTTTTACTTTCCGTTTGTAGAAGTGTCGCTTCGAACGTTTTCTCACGTCGTTAACATTCGGTCTCAGTTGAGACAAACATGATATGGATTTTGAAACGTTGATACCCTCGTTTTTCGGCCAGTCAGATATGATGGGCAAACGTCAGCACTGTGAATGTATTTGTGCTAGTCCTGTAGTAAGAATTAACCCCCTGCACACCGATGTTTACATATCAAAATTTCAAGCGGCCATTTTTTACAGTAATGCAACCAGGAATTTAACGAGTTCAGACCTGTTTTACAGGGCTCATTGAGCTTTGTCAAGCGAGACTGAATTGGTTAAATTTCTAGTTGCATTATGGAAAATAATTGCTGCTTGAAATTTCGGTATTTTGACATCAGGGCGCAGAGGGTTAATATATGTTTTGCTTTACTGTGAAGGATATATTTGTTTTACCAAACCTCATTCATTGTGAAAGGAATAGATTTAATTACGTTATCACCTTGAGCACGTAATGATCCCATGAGACCTCCGAAACATTACCAGTTCGTATATCAATGGGTGGATCTTCATCTTTTACTGCGCTTGTACAGCCATCGCCGCGAAAGAGTGGGCGTCATTTAATTACCTTGCTGACAAACCTATATACAAATTAGAGTCATTTCTATGCGAACAATTCACTCGTTTAATTGGGAAAACTGCAACACGTAATTGTCATAACTACGATTAATTAATTTATTATATTCCATTTGAGTTGTTAAGGCATTATGCATATATAATGTTTGTAAACTGTGGTAAAAAATAGTCTAGTGCGCCGACTGTGTAGATCGACACAGTTTGGTAACCGGCTCCCGTCACATGTATGCTTGAGTCCCGTAATCTGTTACTTAATTTATTAGAGTGTAAAGATGTTTAGTGCTCGTATAGTACGGGAAATCCCCATTACAAAAATTTACCTTACAACAAACACGTATTTCCCAAATTCAAGCAAAAAACGTCTAGACAAAATACAAATCTGTATTGAGTATAGTAACCAGACGTGCGATCATTCGCTTCAGAAAGAGAATAGTTTTTACCTGCACCCATCGAAAACTGGTTACACATGTCGAGGGCACCGTTTTGATAACAGTAATTAAATGACAAATAAATCATCAACTCGGTAAAATAAATTAGACTAGAAAATGTTTTGCCATGATGACATTTTTATTTGATCCCACCGTGCGTTAAACTTAAAAACAACGAAGCACACAAGTGAAACGCTGCTATAAACTTCCGGCTGTGAAAGAAGAAGTGGAACAGAAAATGGGGATTACGTCGTGCATAGCTCAAAAACGTAATAACATGACGTCATGATCTTCATTCATAAAAAAAACAATCAATTCACAGACGCTGAATGATTGTCAAATACGATAAAGTGGTTATTATCACCAGGTGGGTTTCCGAGATGGTGTTTTGAAGTCTTAACCTCGTTCCCTGACAGACTCGTCAATATATGTCCAGAGACGAGGTCTAGACATCAATACACACTCTCGGAAATCTACATGGTGGTAATAACCTATATATCTTTGCGACCAGTTCCCCGGACGTAAAGCCCACGGAATAGGAGTATCAAGCTGCTAATTCCACTAATGAGTGTGTTATCATGCTATTTAACCCTTTACCCAACGCAGACGATATCAAAATTTATTATTTTAAATATCATTGTTTTTAAAGTTTTCAAAACTTTTCAACAAACCCATATCATGTGACCCCTCGTTGGAGCGAGCTCGACGAGCTCGTTCCAACGAGGGGTCACATGATAAGGTTTTGTTGAAATTTTTTGAAAAATATTATTTTTTCAACTGCTGAATTTGCATATTACGCGGGCGGATGCGGCCGATTCGTTGGGTAAAGGGTTAAACATCACACTTTAGATTTCTAAAGTCGCGGTTCCAGTATTTGAGTACAGAGTTTGCGGCGACTGTAATCGGTAATGCCTCCTCCAGTTATTTCCTTCTGTCAGAAGTAGCATCGACGTAACTATCGTAATAAAGGAAAAAATCCATCCAGCCAAATCCAAGATATAAACGTAATTCAGTTAAAAAAACATAATTTTTAAATTAACTTCAGATAGAAGAGTCAAGAATGTTTTGTGAGTACAGAAATGGAGGAAATAGGCTTCAATTTCTTTGAAAGTGCACATTAAAACAAGCAATGTTTCAACAAATGGATTACCGGTAAAACCCGGAAGTCCCTTTACTTAAATTGCCCTTGTGTTTTCATTTCTGTTTCGCTTGGCCTAAATCATTATGTGGAATCGCTTGCCGAAACAGTGGCGGAGTGAATGTTGAGATGGAAAGAATAAAACAATTGAGAGAGAAGCCGCACTCACTTATGATTTTCATGCGACAGCATGCAATACTGCTATATTAGCACTGTTGGGAATGTAATCGATGCATCTGTATGGATACTCGCTTTACAAAACATGGAGCAAAATGTTAGCATCGAAAATTTCATTGAAAGATTATTTTAGAAATGCATGCAGACACAATGTCGCGTGTTTCACGATCTGTCAGACGGTTCGGTAATATTGTGATTTCCGATGAGGTCATCAAATCGAATAAGCTTGTCAGACATTCACTTTGATTAAAATCCTGTTTAATGCCATTTGTCAATGCTGTTTTGAATTCGAAGTTTGACAAATGAAGACAACAAGAGACAGATGAAGCTTTTTAAAAAAGATAGCAACACTACTAATTCAGTTTGACAAATACGCTGCAAGAATATTCGACTAACTAAATCACGCGTGTTAGCGAACTTGAAGTCTTCAAACGAACGTGACTGTGGTTTACGTGGCCCTACACACGCGGTGAAAAATGTAAAGGCTTATTTAATTTACCAATAGCACCATGCATTCGTCCCTTTGAGTGCAACACGTCGACACTTGTAATGCTCAAGAGATTAATTATGTTCACGTGATTCGTATTTCTAATTTTGCTGAACGACAAAAGAAAGAAATTCCTGGTATTAACTGAATTATTTACCAAATACGAACAGCAATTGATGTTTGCAAAACAGTTTCTAAAATAACTAAAAGGTTTCGTTGTGTGCCTAAAACTGAGCATGTGACGAGCCACGTCTTGGAGGAAACGTTGGACAAAACAAACTTTGAATGAAGAGTTTTGTGAATAGCTCAGGCGAAATATCCCGTTACATTAGGTCGAGTGTTTCTTCACAAGTGTTAGCAACGCCGTGATAAAAATCCTAATCTTTATTGAATAACATGCTTTATTGAAGTATACGCTTTGAAAACAAACATATGTAGCTAATTCAGTGAATATCACCAGTAGCGGCGCTACGGGGGGGCATGGGGGGGGCGCATTTGCCCCCCCAACGAAGGCTTTGCCCCCCCCCCCCCCAGTTGCCCCCCCCCCCCCAACCATCTCGCATGCATTTCCATCCACCCTCACACACAAACACATTCAGTCACTCTCTCTCTCACACACACACACCCCTCTTTTTTTTTATTCCCAATAATTTCCCATACACACTTAGCCCAAAGTCTCAGGCTAGCTGATGAACACATCCAGGCAGTAGAGATTTAAAGACTCGGATGCAGATACTTATAAGTTATAATTAAGTTATGAGCCAACAAAGGCATGTCTATCCATATCCCTTGTCTAAAAAAATTCATGGATTTCGCATTATGACAGACGGGCATTATGAGTCTCTCTCTTTCTCTCTCTCTCTCTCTCTCTCTCTCTCTCTCTCTCTCTCTCTCTCTCTCTCACGCACAGACCCACCAGACGCGGATCCAGGATTTTTTGAAAGGAGGACCACTAATTACCATTACATTTAGTCGAAACTTGGACCAAAGTTCGTAATATAATTTTTTGGTTTGGTACGTCCACAGGACGTACCAAACCAAAAAAGTATTTTACGGACTTTGGGTCCAAGTTTCGACTACCTCATAACAAAGTAATGATATGATCCTTTACGTATTTGCCCCCCTTCATGGGAGTCTGCCCCCTAGTTGCCCCCACAAAAAAATTTCTGGCGCCGCCACTGACTATCACCCTAAACAACATTACGTTAGACTGTCAACCGGAGTTTATTTCCATTGCTCTATTATTTTTACTTTTATGTTATTGGGTTTTTTTCCACTCTTGTTTTCATTTAAATTTTCTGTAATCTTTTCACCTTGGAGCACGATGTTTTAACATAAAGACAGATTTGGCTGTTGGTCAGAGGCGTAATACTGAATAACATTTCGTAACGATGATCGCTAATAAATGAATGCTACAGCCCCACTGTGTTGAAGTATTATTACGAACCCTCCCGGCAACTGTAGAATTTTCCGCGTTCCGTGTCGGGGCTATTGGATAAATGAGTTAACTCCTTACGCGCGGATGATAGATAAATCCTTTTCGGAGCAAAATATATCCTGGTACTACCACATGTGCAGTTTGGGCACTCTTCAATCAGTTTTAATTTTTGCCCAGTGCTGTCAAGAATTACATTTTTATTTATTTTTATCAAATTCCACAAAAATATAGGTTAGGAATTAACGTAACAGACCATGTGTTTTGCTTGAGTACAAATGAAACCACACCATCATTAGTATCAGAGGACTCCACAACTTAATTCCACATGCTATGCCCCAAATGAAATGAGCGAGAACTTCTCTTATTCAAATCCCCTGAGTGCTAGAAAATTAAGAAAGAAAGCTGGGTATATTGGAAATGGCAAAGCGGGCGTTCAAATCCACACCGAGAGAGTTTCTTCCAGCATCAACTACATAGCGAAACTATACGAAACCACGCACATCCCTCGAAAACCTAATTGGCGAGTAGTGTGCATGGGGTATAGTTTCCCTATTGGTGATTGGTGCCGAAGGAAACTCTGGGCGTGAGTCGGAACCCCTGCCATGCCATTTTTCTCACCAAAATTGTTTGTCTGGATCACATATCAGTGTTGACGAATGAATCTTTATTTTCTGTTTTCTTATTATGACTGAAATTAAATCAGGCTACGTGGTGTTCACTTATTTTCTAGCCATCAGGAGAATATTTCACGTTTCCTGAAACTAAAGCATATCCAGTGCTCGTCTGTGGGTATATATCGACGACTCATTTAATGAAGGGACAGGGTACAGTTTTTAACGGCGTCTGTTTTGGCAATTATTCAACGTCTGTGAATTGATTTTTTTTATGAATGAAGATCATGACCTGATGGTATTAAGTTTTTGTGCCGTGTTTGATTGTTTCATTGTTCTTCTTGTACTGTTACCTTTGAAGTTTCAGGTGCGTGTGTCTTTGTTTTATTTTTTATGTTTAACGCATAATAGGTCTATATTAAATACCATCATATAAAAATAATCTAGTCTAATTTATTTCCTTGGGATGGTGATGTATTTATCATTTAATTACTGTTATCAAAAAACGATGGTCTCGACATGTGTAATAACTGGATGCCAATTGAGCGCATGTAAAAAATGTCCTCTCTGTTTGAATCGAATGATCGCACGTGTGGTCGGTATCCCCAACACAGATACGCTGATACGAATGATAAAATAGGTAACGCAAGGGTGGTGGTATAATTGGATTTTGTATTATAATATGCACGGCAATACGAATTGATGTTACTTGTGAAATTCTTATCCATGACATTCTTCTGTTGTTGAATATGACTTCTAAGAAGTTTCTCACCTGAGCAATAATAATTTAGGATATAAGCACTTCAAACACACCATATCACAACAAAACTTAAAAAGGACGTGTTAGCCTTAACAAGTTTTTGTGGTATGCACTGTAAAAAACGGCTGTTAAAACATTAACTATTTGAAATCGAAAGATCACCTTTCCGTTCCGGATAATGATGCACCTAATCTCATAAAAGTAATTTGAAGAAGAGACTTTATGCAGTACACTAGTCTATATTTTTCATCAAGCAGGCCACACGGGTGCACGTTGAAAATATTAACTGGCCTACCAAAGATAATAATTAACGACCCTTCCATTTCACATCCATTAAAAAGACATGGAAATATCATCAGGATTGAAAGGCCCGTTAGCTCAATGTGCATAGCCCGTACACTTTTTCCCTACCATGCTGATGCCCAGAGCATTTTCCATAGAGCTTTGTGAAGAACATATTAGTTTCCAATAGACCACAGGCCATCACTTGCTAGCATCACAAACTGAAAGGGCGTGAAAAGAGTTTTAAAAGTTTTGTCCCTATATCCCGATAAATTTTGTCTTTTGATAGGTCAGGATGCGTTGGACAAATAGCCATGGCAAAGGGTGCGCCCAACATCCAAGGTATATGAGAGCGTGCAACATCCAGGGTAAAAGCGCACGCGAAACATCGGGGGTATATGGTTTCAATGAAAGCTTTTCGCTTACGCTCGCCTCATTCTAAAACTCGAACCAAAAAACCCGAAAATAGTCACAAATATCATCAGATTTCCGACAATACAATCATAAAAATAAAATAAGAGTAAATAACTCGTCCCCTGAGTACCAATGTTTCCTATGTGCCAGTAGGGGACGATATGTCAACAAAATATTGTTTACTAGTTTCCTTAACGACCCAAGGGAATTAACTCTATCTGTTGTCTTCTGCGATTATAAAAACAAAATTATTATCACGAAATTGGTCCAAATGATCGTGGAACTGAGAAATGTGTCCACAAATTTATTTCCACTATATTTGTAATGTGTTCCAAACGGGACAAAAACGTTATCTCCGCCAACATGTATGGTATATGGAGATTTAATACCTGGGTGTCTCATTTAAACACCTCGCCTGCGGCTCGGTGTTTAAAAACGGACATCCAGGTATTAAATCTCCATATACTATACATGCTGACGGAGATAACTTATAATAATAGCACCGGCGCATTTCAATTCAGGCTTAGAGTATGATGGATCAAGGAAACCATTCGGTGGAAAAACAATGAGCACAAAAAATTATATTTCTACAACCTCTTACGATGGTTGAATTTGTTGACAAGTTATTTGACGACTGTCTCATAACCTATCTCAGAAGTCACACATTTGCTACCATCCTACGCTGAATGATAATTTATTTGTGGTCTATACTTGAAATATGTTATGTTCGTTTGCAAGAACAGTCTGGTGAAGACAGCATTTAAAAAGACTCATGTTCGTGTTTTGGAGAAAAATCGCGGCAGTTCCATTTCAAGATGGTACCGCTCGGCCACAGTGGACTTTATTTTCACTTTCCACCGGTGGGCAATATTTCCACGGAAGCAATAATGTTAGATTACAAACACTAATTATAGGAATAATCATCAAAAATTTAATAAATGAAGCACCGGGTACAACCCGGTGCTTCATTAATTAAAGTTTTGCTGAGGATGATTTTTATAATTTGGCAAACGCTTGCGAGGACATCACTACACACGCGCGGATTACGACCAGTCCACGGCGGCTGAACTGTAATGTCTTCATGTTGAGTAATTCAAACGAAGCAAACAGTAGGCAATACAACTAATCTAAAAAAACACCATCTCTACACCACTGTTATTGGGTCAGCTGATTGAGAATTGCGATCGTATCGCGACTGAGTGATGATCTGGTCGAAATTCTCTGCTTTTCTGCCCAAAAGACCTTTCGATAAAGCAAAGGCGAAAATATTATTTATATTTCCTGATTTAGTCCTGATTTCGCAATATTTGTTCTAAGAAATCTCGACCCACTGATGTAAATGTCTTGCGACCAGGTGCGAACTGATCCAGAAAAGAGATAGCATTTGCGATAAATAATCTGTATTTTTCGTAAAATCAACATGTATTTTGTCTATATTAACTCCGCAACTGTCGTGTATCCGACCCCCTGATACAGATGTTTGTATCAGGGGGTAGGATACAAGCACGTTCCTTTCGCGTGAATTCCAGTTTTTTTCTTTTTGTTCATCCGTAGGAATAAATAGTTCGTTATATATTCGTCTACATTCTTGACTTAGCACCAATATATTGTAAGATACAATGATTATTACCATTATGTGGATGTACAAAATATGTATCCGAATCTCGCTCAGGGTTCTAAGGGTAGATCACGACTCGTCTTCGACTCGTCGTGATATGCCCTTAGAACCCGAACCTCGACTCGAATACATATTTTGTACATCTACATAATGGTAATAATCTTTATATATTATTCCATGTGGCGGCTCGTGGTGGCACTGCCAATATTAACTCCTATATATTTATCAAATAAGGTACGCGGTGGCTCAGTAGTTACAGCATTGAACTTCACACCGAGAGGTGCACGATTCTATCCCGTCAGGGGTAAATGTTTTGTGGCCTTGGGCAAGGCACTTAATCCGGATTGCCCACATTGGGTCACGGTGGCTCTGTGTACTAAGGCGTACTGCACGTCGATGGAGCACCAATGTTAATACTGTTTGTGTGGAGTTAGTAGGTTGGGGAGTCTGACAATTGCTCGCCGTTGCTCAGTGGTTCTTTCCGGGTACTCCGGCTTCCTCCACCCGTAAAACTGTCCATCACGAGGTAACCCTGGCTGTCGAAAGTGTATTTTACACTTTAAAAAATAAATAAAACAATGATATTATAACCCCAGTTATAGTGAATGCGGAGCCCATAAGAGTTATTTGCATAATTACACGGTTCGAGGTTTTAGATTAATACACAGATAGAATAGCAGTACCTTCAGTCAGCGTGTATCGTATGGGAAAACGCATGCTGTCCATGTCAATGGCTTTCAGATGGGCTGGTTCCAGATGCAATAGCCCCTAAAATAAATAGTCAAATACAGTTCAGTACGGCAAGCAGCCTCATAAACTCATGAACATTTTTCACATCTGGTAAGTTAAAATCTATTCATAATGAATTACCAAGATCGAACAAACTATAATACTGAAAATTCCTCCAAAGGTTTGTATTTGTTATACGTTTATTCCGAATTTAAAGCTTAAAAATCACCATTTGGATAAGCTCATACAGGTTATAATTGCCAAATACGGTTTTTAGCTGTGGTAGGAAAGTGCTAAATGATTTTTGTCAAGTTATTTTGCAGAACATGTGTGAAATTGAAAGAAAAGAATAAATTGAAAATACTTTACAGATAAGTATTTACGCGTAGAAAAATAGTCTCGCGTGTAACTTCAGTAATTTTTGTCCCCAATGGGTACCTTCCTAACAAAGAAAAAACAGTTTCGAGTAAGGACTGGATTCGGCACCCTCTCTGTTTGGGTGGCTCTCTCTCTCTCTCTTAAACTTTCATCAACTGATGAAGAAAATTTTGTATAAATGTCTCAAGTGGTTTGAGTTTTTATTCGTATATCTATATATATTAAGCATACACTTGAAGAACGCTCCTCACTTTGGAGGCAATATGTGTCCCATGGACACATCGTCCCTTGAGTGGCACAAGGTGCCATCAGAAATACAAAAGCATTGCAGAGGGCGGCGACCTGTTCACTCATGTGACTAGATAATGGCATGTAATAGTGGTCTAATGCTTCCAACTTACGAGTTTTTAAAGTGTTGGGCGTTTTGTATAAACAGTATTCCATTATTTTAAGTAAGAAGGTATAATCAGCATGTTAGCATTTCGAGTACCCATTGTAACTTTGAGGCACACAGCAAATGTTATTGTTAAAACACGTGACAGGTAGGTAATGTCGGCAGAGGTCGGCAGGTGACACGAGTCGTACTAAGGCCTGCCCATAGCTATGGAAGATTACGTTACGAATTTTACAAAGCAGCATCAGACACCGGAAAACAATGCATCTTCAGCTTTGTTAACATCACGCGAGAAGGCCAAGGGTTGAGACTTAGTCATTGTCGAAATTCGTTTAGTTTGGTCAGATTGGTTACTAGGACGGATTGGTTCCAAGGTACCCACAAGTCTGTAATAAATCAGCTTTGAACAACAGAGGTTTTTATAATCGATGGCTGCCCAGTTTTGCTCATCAATGGTGGTGATGTGGAAACATTCCAATGCCACAGTCCAAGTACATAAAACAGTTCAGAAGGGTCCCTATACCGCTTAGACTTCCCCTTTCACTCTAACAGTTTTTGTTTTATTGGAATTATCGAAATAAGAAGATGGGAACAGCTTCACCTTACAGTAGAATACTTTATATGGAGAAAGAATGAAAGCAGATAGATTGACGAGGCTAAAAAACAAGTTGCTAAGCAATGGAAATATGGATCCTCAATTAGTTGATTACGGTGGCTTAGTTATTCAAGACGATATTTGACCTAGTGTCTTGCATTTGTTTTGTTAGTAAAAACGGTTAATAATCAACAGTAACTAAGATATTCTTTAAATTTTTGTCACGCGCTTGTTAAACAAATGAGCATGGCGAGCCAGTTAATCGGAATATACCATATAGTTAATTCTGCTCTTTATTCAAATTACACAATAGTCTTTTTTACAATTTCTTGAGGATATGTAGAAAGAGAAACGTGTAGGGAGAAATGTTTTTCAGTTATCTTGTGTTTGATTAATGGCGTGTGTAAGCGTGCTTCCACTCGAACACGAAGTAAATGTGTTCCGTGAATGTGTTTGCGTTTGGAATTCCCGAGAAACAAACAAACATATCTTCCTACACAACAATCTATCTCTCATCTGTCAGAAATGTTTGATATGAACTGTGTAAACAAGTTTTCAGAAATAAACAGTCGACAACTTTGTACAAATTTAGAACAATCAACAGATCCAAGGATTGCTTGAGGATGCACTTTGAAACCACGAAGGACAGCGAAAATAGAACATTCTACAATTTAACAAATATGTTTTATTAGTTACGTTGCTGCAGTGTTGCAATGGTACCCATTGTTTAGGTTTCTTAACCCTTTACCCAACACATAGGATATCAAAATTTATTATTTTTTAGTTTTTTTAAATTTATCAAACATTTTAAGAAAACTGTATCATGTGTCCCCCTCACTGGAACTAGCTCGATGAGCTCGTTCCAATGAGGGAGTCACATGGTATGATTTTGTTTAATTGTTTTTTAAAAATATACTTTTTCAATATCGTTCTTTCTTACATTACACGGGCGTACGCGGAAAACTTGATAGGTAAAGGATTAAAACATTTTCCTCGTTCTAAAACAGACATACTTCTAGCTATTCATACTTCACTCAAGGCTATAATTGGAAAAGTGATCGCAAAAGTTGTGTCTAAACTGATCAGACTGAGATCTATTGGTGATACAATCACACCAGTTGGGGGCGCGGAGGGCCTGTAGGTAGAGGTGCAGGCTGCAAGCCGAGAAGTCCTCGGTTCTGATCCCACCTGCAGTAACCACGTGGTGTCGCTGGGCAAGACACTTCAACCCCCCCCCCCCCCCCCATTGCCCAGCTAGGGGCACGTGGGCACGGTGGCGTTGTGTACTAAGGTGTACTGCACGTCGATGGTGCACTTGCCTTTAGTCAATGCTGACCCTGCCTGTGTGTAGTTAGTATGTTGGGGAGCCTAACATTTGCTCGGTGGTTCCCTCTGGGTACTCCGGCTTCCTCCACCCGTAAAACTATCGGACACGAGGTGACCCTGGCTGTCGAAAGTGTCTATAAACACCAAAAATAAATAATCCCACCTAGTTGCGACATGGTTGACCCTGGCTCTCGAAAGTGTCGTGAAACCCCAATAAATAAATCACACCAGCAGATCGAGATTTCACAAATAAAATATTTCAAATCGAGACCGAACCAAAAACAAAAAGATGGCATTTGCGATTCAACGTTCTCCAGTTTGTTTTTCTAAAGCTGAGAGTACAACTGATTCCATCCTGTCTGTCTCACAAGAGCCTAATAGATACTACACTGAGTCAAAAAAGAAAGTATAATAAACTTCGAGGAGCAATTTTTTGAGTATTATCGACTTTAATCCCAAACAAATTATTGTAAATTCATATTTCGCTCCTAGCTGTATGAATTTGCATTTAATGTTGTGTTCTTACTGTTGTCAGCGTCACGTCAGGACTTCGCAATTCAGACATGGGCTGAAATAAAAAGTTCACACATGCAATCAACAGCGTGTATGTCCACCGTTTATTTCTTGGATGGCAAGACATCGACGGCGCATGGACCTTATAAGTCTCTGGATGTCACACTGTGGCATTGCGTTCCACTCCAGCCATAGAACATTACGTAAATCGTCTAACGTCTGAAGATCATGAAGTCGTGCCTTACGGTCCAATTGATCCCAAAGATGCTCGATTGGTGACAAATTTGGCGAAAGTGGGGGCCAGGGAAGAAGTTCGATGCTCTGCTCCACAAGAAAGTCACGACAGATACGCGCCACGTGACATCGGGCATTGTCTTGCTGGGATAACTGCAATCCGACGTTAGCGTTGAACAACTTGACAGCAATAACGTTAAGAATTTCGTCCCTACATCACTGCCCATTCAGATTACCATTGATGAAGATCAGCTGCGTTCGATAGTGCAAGGAAATTCCTACCCAAAACCATTACACTACTCCCGCCGAAACGGTCGCATTGCCGCAAGCAAGCATCAGAAAACCGTTCTCCTCGTCGGCGGTACACTCTTGCTCTACCATCAGCGCGATGTAGACAAAATCGTGATTCATCACTAAAAAGAACTGTGCTCGAACGCTGCTGAGTCCAGCGAACACGCTGACGTACCCATTCCATTCTGACGGTACGATGACATTGGGTAATGATTGGTCCGTGGTATGGACGCCTACTTCGGATGCCGTGTTCAGCGAGTCTGTTGCGGACAGTTTGTGTACTGATTCTCTTGTTAGTTCTACCACGAGTAATTGCAGCTGTCCTCGTCGCCGGAAGGAAGCGACCCGCACGTGAGACGTTCTGATGTGTCGGTCTTGTGCAGGGGTCGTAATTCTTGGTCGACCTGAACGCGTAGGTCGGGAGTAGATCCAGTGGTTCTATACCTTCCAATGAGACGGTAGATAGTGGCCACAGTGACTCCGAACTCAGCAGCGAGCTCACATGGAGATATCCCAGCCTCATGCATACCAATGGCACGCAACCTCTGATTTTTGGTTAACCTTGGCATTTTGTAAAATGTCGGAAGACGAAAGCTAGCATGTTTCTCAATAACCCAGGGTCTCTAGCACAACATAACACAAAGAAAATCGTCGGTCACCCATTCAATTTTACATTCTCAGGTGGCACGTGCTATTTTGGTATCGGTAGCAAAATTGTATACGGTTGGGTGGACAACAACAACATGTCATTGAACTCTTTGCACGACTTCTTGTCCACAAACATGCAACATTAGAACTATTATATTTCAACCTTTATGCTATTTTTTCACATTTGTTTCTGTTATACTTTCTTGTTTGACTCAGTATATATCCACTCGACGAGTCGATCTACTCCAACCTTTACCTCCTATTTCAACATTCTGTTATTAGAAAATATAATTTTAACTTACAGAGTGCCGCTTTAAAGTTACGATAAAAAAGTGATCTTCAGTCGTCCATACTCCAACGTTTAATTCCAAAGGTGGAGACAGCTCACATAAGCATCAGCTTCTGCTATTTCCATTTTCCAATTCTCAACTTTTGTAATTAATGTGTAATCTTTGTTTTTTCTGCACTTTTCATCTTGTTTGTTCGGAAATAAAATATTGTCAGTCATAAAGCTGAGATTCTAACGGAAGCCTATTAGCTTCACGTCGTTTTTAGTTATTAAATTGTAGCTACAATTTAATAAATTGTACTTACAATTTAGCTAAATTGTAGTTACAATTTAATAAATTGCAGTTACAATTTAGCTAAATTGTAGTTACAATTTAATAAATTGTAGTTACAATTTAGCTAAATTGTACTTACAATTTAATAAATTGTAACTACAATTTAGCTAAATTGTAGTTACAATTTAATAAATTGTAGTTACAATTTAGCTAAATTCTACTTATGACAGCATGGAGGTCATCCTCAATTCGAGTTAATTCCATGAGGATACTGGTATGATAAATTTAGGGGTATTGGTGAATCATTGATAGGCGGCATGACTTTTGTGCTCGAGGTTCTGAGTTCAAGCTCGTGAAGCCATAAGAGCGACCCTCATTTTATAATGGACAAGGCATTTCATCCCAGTGCACACATTGGGCACGATGACTCTGTGTATTGAGGTATATAAACCGCTATCGACTTACTTCTGTTGTCAATCGCTCCAACCCTGCCTATGCTGCATGGTGGAGGTATGATGTTGTGTAGCTGGTAGGTGTTCAACGTTACTGGGCGGTTCTCTCTGGGTACTCTGGCTTCCTCCATCCGTAAACCTGTCACCGATATAACACAACACTGGTCGTTGAAAGTGCCATGAAACCACAATAATTAATTAGGCCTAACGAAAATGACCTCGTCATTTGTGGAGTTTGCAGTTGTTTTATGATTGTCCTGGTTGCATGCTGAGAGAATAAAGCTAAGGTATTTAAAATCATGGGAGTAGATTTTGGCGCCGAGTGCTTTAGCACGGATCAAATCCAGAAATCGGGGATGTATGTGACTAAGATGTGAAATTATGAACTCGCCGGGCGAAACCAAGCTATCTGCATTTGGTCAGCAGTCAGGGGCGGGGGCACACTGTGGTAAACAAACAATTTATGCAATTTTTTATTAATTTTCGTGAAGGCAGAACTTGTTGAAGTTTTTGTTTTAAAAGCAACCATTTTCAACTTTGTATAATTATGACTGTACCTCCCCACCCACTGTGCACGCCCTTCTCCCTATATATGTTCTATATTATCACCAAAAATCTTACACAAAACCTTTCCACCAATTGTTGTGGAATGGTCAGATTGGCAAACGCCCAGGGCTTCACTCATTTAGGGGGTCCCACATTTCATACGGAATTGTGCAAAACGATAACACTCTCTCAAATATGCAACATGAATCGCGTGAAACGGTGCTTTTGAGAGGTTCAAGTGCCAGGAAATGGCTCCTTTTCCTTTTGGATTAAACAAATTTTCTCCCGCGGGGTCACAACATGGTTGATCTTGTGCATTACTTGAACTTACAGGCCAACGCAGATCGGCGCTACTTAGGGCCCTCGCTTTCTTACGGCATGTGTTTTTCTCCAATGATACACAATGGCACCCAAGCTGCCAATGTTACCTAATAATACTCAAATTATGCCCAATGATAACCAAAATAAAAATAATTATATTTATAATAAAATGATGATGATTTTATTTTCCCATTCCTGTTGTTAGATTTTGTTGCCGTGACTGACTCAACCGGCGGAATGTGTGAAACATCTCAAAGAAAGAGATTATTCAAGCCATTTTCAGCGAAAACAAACAACGAACCCGATTGGCCAGATAAATTGCAGCTACAATTTAGCTTGACCAATAAAAGTACAGGCGCTAAATTGTAATTACAATTTAGCTAAATTGTAGTTACAATTTATTAAATTGTAGCTACAGTTTAGCTAAATTGTAGTTACAATTTATTAAATTGTAATTACAATTCAGCTAAGTTGTAACTACCATTTATTAAATTGTAACTACAATTTAGCTAAATTGTAGGTACAATTTATTAAATTGTAGCTACAATTTAATAACTAAAAACGACGTGAAGCTAATAGGCTTCCGTAGATTCTTGAGTCTTCTCAAAGGGAAAACGGACTGATAATTTCTACTGAATCGCGACACAGCTGCTATCCGATCAAAATTACCTGTCCGCTTTTCTTTCTGCTCATCCGTGACATACAAATTATTTAGCCACTTTGTTTCCCGTTCAACTTGTTCAGCTAACCACCTACAGTACGTGGAGGGAGAGTGTATTATCACTAAATCACCTACAGAGTGGAGATTCCATCCAAGCAATAATTGCAAATTTGTTGCAAAGCATTACAAGCATAAGCAAAGTTCCAGCAAATGGACCTCCGGGTTATGCCCGGAGGTCCATTGGCTGAAACATTGCGTGTGTTGTTTGGCCACATGTACAGAAGTTGAAAGTGATACTTTGGGTGATAACTCCACTCCCCTGGTGATTTACTTACAATCCACCCTCCACGTAGTGTATAGGAAACAAAACGACAAGACGTTTATCATGCGTGGAATATGGATATTCAAGCGCTGGATATTTAAAGGTTATAATATGGTAACTTTCATATTGGCCGAGATGTCAGCCCGAGGTAACTTCATATTAGCCTGAGACCAAAAGTAGAGAATGATGCGAAGTTACCGAGGGCTGATATCTGATGTGAAACTAAGTAATAACCTCTTTTTATACCATGATTACCTATTCTACTATATAGGAAAAGTCTATGACATAAATTTTAGCTTTATACACCAGCTGTGGTGAACTCGCCAACAATGGGATTCCAGTAGTTTAAAATTTACACCTACAGTGGAACTACATCCAAGTTGACCTTTGGTGACGTCGACCTGAATGCGAACTTGTCTAAATTTATCGCATGTCGCCTCACGAAGAGTGAAATGGAAGTGGCAATTATTTATTACGTTTTTAAATGGGTTTACCTCATAAGATGCCGAAAATTAACAAACATGCATTGTCTGATGTTAATAAAGCATGCATAACTCGAAATAGTATGTTATTATGTTATTAAAACGAAAAAGGCTCAGTTTCTTTTTTTCATTTTGTTTCGGCGATAAAATTGACAGCGAAAGTACCGCCCACCCTATGTTCGTCTGGTGCTCAGTAAACTCGAGAAAAAATAATAGCGACTCTTAATAATCTTCAGATCATGGTATAAATAAAATATACCCAAAGTAGCTTGATGTACCAAATGTTCACCATTCGTGGTGAAGTGGTGTTAACCGCGCGCAGAAGGCTCGCGGTTAACACCACTTCACCACGAGTGGTGAACACTTGGTACACCAAGCTACTATGGGTATATTCTATATATTTATTAAACCAAAACAAATAATACGAAATGCTCTCTAATATGTTTCAGTTTTCTGTCAGTGCTATTGTTTCCCATTCTTTTTACAAAGTCGAAAGTTTTGGGGGGTTTTATTCTCTCTTTTTCTTTCACCCTTCTCTGGATTCTCTCCACGCAGGAGCAACATTGTTTAAGTCAAACATATTTAAAATCAAAACAGCTTCATACAACATAAGGGCCTTAGTATGTTAGCCCCGGAGCGGTTATTATGCGCTATGCGATAGAAATTGTCTGACGGACCTTCGTGTTTTTCTGGGGCATGCGGCGTAAGGTTCGGGTTGATGTTTTGACTGTCGTAGATGACCATGATGAGGTATGCATTTCTTGGGTGCCACTCTAGCTCAACAACTCGTTACGTGAGAAGCGTTCCTTGTGATTATATGTTTCGACTTGTTCACATGGATGTTCGCACTATGGCTGTCGCTGGTGGAAGACAAATATCGAACCACCCACAGCACCGGTCTTTTTTCCAATATTTAGGAGTGAAACAACCTCACCATTTATAAAGAGCAAATCAACACAGTACTTTGTTAATCCGCTGGCAAGACATCTATTTGGGCTCTTTGTATTGGAATTGCAGGGGGCCAGCCCGTCACGCAACACCATTCCCATGCACTATTGCCATGTTTGTTTTAATGGTTTGTAATCTATATACTGCAAATAAATTAATCAAGTATCAGTTTCGATTCTCCCAGTTCATCTATCCGAACGCCTTGGTTTCCTCACTTGGGATGCCGAGAGCGTTCGGATAGCTGAACTACCTCTTCTCCCACTTCGGCGAATCTCCGCTTTTGACTGTGAATCTGTTTTAGTTTGCGTTAAAATTATTTTTACTACTCTCTCTTTTCTTCTCTTCTTCCATCTAATTCTTACTAATTGTCATCATCAATTCCTCATCATACAAAAACCCAGCTTCAGACTACTCCTTTTTGCCTGTAAACACCAATTTTCCTGATTACGTACTACCAATAACTGTGAACGATTTTGACGTAAACAAATTGGTCGCACCTGATAACGCATAAAGAGAGGCCACTCTAGCGTGATTAATATCGGCCAAGACCGGCATCATATCAGTCGAGATTGAAGTCATATCTTGATAATATTTGATTATGAAAAATTCTGGGGACGAAAATCATATCTAATTAATAATATAAGTTGTCTCCGCTAACATGTATGGTATATGGAGATTTAATACCTGGATATCGGTTTTTAAACACCGAGCAGCAGGCGAGGTGTTTAAATAAGACATCCATGTATTAACCTCCATATACCATACATGTTGCCGGAGATAACGTTTTTGTCCCGTTTGAAACACAATACAACTTAGTGGAAATAAATTTGTGGACGCACTTCTCAGCTCCACACTCATTTGGACCAAATTCGTGATAATAATTTGTTTTTTATAATCGCAGTAGAAAACAGAGAGTTACATCCCTTGGGTCGTTAAGGAAACGAGTAAACAGTATTTTGTTGACATATCGTCCCCTGAGTTCCAATATGTAGGCACATAGGACACATTGGTACTCAGGGGACGAATTATTTGCTCTTATTTTATTTTAATGATTGTATTGTCGGAAATCTAATGATATTTGTGACAATTTTCGGTTTTTTGGATCCATTTTTGTCATGAGACGAGCTGAAACGAAAGGCTTTCATTGAAACCATATACCTCCGATGAGTCGCGTGCGCTTATACCTTGGATGTTGGACGAATCCTTTGCCATGGCTATTTGTCCAAGGTATTCTGGCCAATCAAAAGACAGAATTTATCGGGATATAGGGACAAGCAGTTTTAGCCCTTCGTCAGCCTGGGTTTAATTATCCATATACCACGTGTGTTGAACGAGTTCACTGTTAGTATACACTGCAGTACCCAGACCATAAAGCGGTCCGTTTCAGATCAGATAGTAACAACTTAAACCAGTTGGTCGCGATTTCATTCATGTATAAAATATTGCGACATCGAAACTAAATCAAGATAAAAGAAAGGAAAATAACATCTGTGATGCAACCTTATCGCATTTACTTTCAAAGAGGCGAAATTCTAATGCGAGCAGAAAATTTCAACGCACATCCGCATTCACTTTTAGTTACTTATTTTTTAAGTTCCAGAACGTTGTTTTGTGTTCTGGGATTTGTGTTTGTGGAATGTTCTCGATAGAAGAAGAGTGTTGCCTCTCTGGACGCATTATGAAAACAAGGTCTCATATCAGCGTGTGATTGTTATTTTTATCTTACAATCAACATGTATTTTGTCTGTATTTGACTGCGCAACTGTCGTGTATCCGACCCCCTGATACAGATGTTTGTATCAGGGGGGTCGGATACAAGCACGTTCCTTTCGCGTGAGTTCCATTTTTTTTTCTTTTTGTTCATCCTTACGAATAAATAGTTCGTTATATATTCGTCTACATTCTTGACTTATCCCCGATATATTGTAAGATATTGTAAGATAAAATGATTATTACCATTATGTGGATGTACAAAATATGTATCCGAGTCTCGCACCGGGTTCTAATGGTATATCACGACTCGTCTTCGACTCGTCGTAATCTGCCCTTAGAAGCCGGAGCTCGACTCGGATACATATTTTGTACATCCACATAATAGTAATAATCTCTTTCGATCAGCAGCTTTTCAACAATGTGAGTGATATCACGTCACACAGTACTAAGAATGTGATCCCGGGCTGGGACGCAGGACTAGCCTCGCATCAGATATGTCGGATGTGTGTCCGGGGCCAAGAACACCACACCTCGCACCTTGTTGTGAGACGGACCAAATGACTCCCTGTCTCACAAACCAGCATTTATATTTTGCATTATAGTTTGTATCTGTATTATGTAAAGTTTTATCTGTGTTTCATTTTGATATTCTTAATACCATTATAATGGTTATGAAGAAATAAAGAATAGAATAGGAATATGAAAGCAGAGTTCCAATGGCGAACAATGTCTCCAAAATCGGTATCTTACCTACACCTCGAACAAGCGAGCGGACCTTGAGTCCGACTCCAATTTCTGGGAAGCATCCAACGTATTTGGGGTGATTTCACGGAGCGACCCTTCGCTTAATACTCACCATTAATGTATATAGTTTTTGTTTTTTGATATCGTTGCTGCTTAGCGGTTACAGCGGGATTTTTTTTTTTGGGGGGGGGGGGCGTGGGGGTGGAGAGGAGCTTTGGGGGGGGGGGGGTGTTTGGGGGATAGAAGTTGTATTATTATTTTTCTTGCTTTTTTATAGCACATGGACCGCAAGTGTCAGCACCGTAGAATGCCCGCCATATCCGTACCGGAAACTTCGGTTTGCCCTGTCTTGGTTTGAATTTAAGTAAAGCTAAATGTGCTGTACATACAACCGATTTTCCGCTGAATCTTCCTCAGCGGATAGTAAAGACATCGTTCATCCCAAAATAGTAATGTTTCGTATGTCCATCTGTTTTAATATCAACACCATAATGACATACAAACGAGGTATTTTAGATGAATTAGCAGAAGTAGGTTGGAAGGCTACTTTGATATCAGAATTATCATCCATTATCTGAAACGATTAACCCTTTACCTAACGCAGACGATATCAAAATTTATTATTTTAAATATCATTTTTTTTAATTTTCAAAAAATGTCAACAAAACCATATCATGTGACCCCCTCGTTGGAACGAGCACGACGAGCTCATACCAACGAGGAGCCACATGAAATGGTTTTGTTGAAATTTTTTGAAAAATAATATTTTTTCAACTGCTGAATTTGTTTATTACGCGGGCGGATGCGGCCAATTCGTTGGGTAAAGGGTTAAAAAAGTTAATCCTATTTAATTTCAATATGAATAATTCGAAACTTCACATTAATTCGAAATTGAACACTGTTTAATCCACATCAACATCATAACGGATAGATCCCCCATTTTTGTGAATTAAACATAAAAAATTTATTTGTGATGCTTAGATGCATCATATTTAGAGGTCATTACTTGGTTTGTTTCATATCGGCTCCGATATCAGCTTTCGATACCGTGGGCTGATATTTCGGCCGATATGAAACCAATCAAGTAATAACCTCTTTATATATTGCACCAAAACAAATAATTAATTACAAAATAGTCTCAGATCGGCTACAGTTTTCTGACAGTGTTATAGTTCTCACTCTTTTGACAAAGTCGGAAGTTTCCTCTTTTGGTTCAGCTATCCGAACCTCTCGGCTTCCCCACTGGGGAAGCCAAGACGTTCTGATTGCCGAACTATCACTTCTCCCACTTCGACGTATCACCGCTTATGACTTTGAATTTAGTTTCTGTTTAATTTTCTGCACAAGTTTCTTTTTTTCTTCTCTTCATCCAATTAATCGTTTCTTATTGCCATCATTGATACCCCATCATACAAAAACGCCGCTTTAAACCACTCCATCATGCCAGGTAGCGCTAATATTTCCGATTTGTTCGACGAAAAACTATGAATGAATGAGTTCGATGTTAACTAATTTGTTGCGCCTATTAACACATGCATGGGACAACTTGATTCATATCAGACATGTGTGAAGCCATTTCAGCCGAGTTTGAAGCCATGTCTGCTCAGTTTGATAATGGGCAATTCGGGGAAAGAAAATCATATCTAATGGATATTTGTATTCTATTCAATGACTTTGCAATACTTGACCACAATTCTCCATATAAATGAGAAAAGTAGAATTTGTCAACACCATAACAGTCAGCACCATAATATCTAATGCAGTCACGGTGCTGACTGAATGTGTGACGGTGTTTGAATTACCATGTGTTGTGTCTGCATATGTTCCCAGTTTTTGCATTTTTAAGAAGGAGGGGAGATTTAAATTTAAACAATACTCATTTGCACGCACAGAAAGGTTTTTCATCCACAGTAATTTTGCTGAAAAAAATAATTCAACACAATATGCTATTCCGACAAAGACTTGTCCTATATTTTGAATAGGATTTTCGCGTCGTCTGTTTTCTATTTATGTGACCTTTTTCATTTGTCTTTTTTTCGTCTATATTTGTTTTTCAAATTACTGGCCTCACATAAGCAGGGATCAAACGATGCTAGCCATGCTTATGTGAAGCCAGTAATTTGAAAAGTCGAACAATTGCTGTCCGTCACTCGGTGATTCATTCCGAGAAATCCGGTGTCCTCCAACCGAAAAACCCAGAAGGATATGCACCTGGCTGTTGAAAATGTCGTGAAACCTTTATAAATAAATGAAACAAAATAAATTGAATTCCCGCTTAATAAAATCTTCACCCTTCCAAGCTTCCCCGTTAGTGCCCATGTTTTCCTTCATCAGTCTATGTAATGATGTTTTATTGGATATAGTGAGTAAGCACGACCTTTCTCAGACCCAGTATAACCCAGGTGAATGGTGCATTGATGTCTCTGGTATAAGCAGCTAAGCTGACAGACTGTGGCGAAGTTAACGTTAAGTGGTGGCAGGGCAGGAATAAACAAATTGTGTTGGCCATCGAAGAAGGGTGTGTTTCTGTATGAAACAGGTGATAGTGTAGCCAGGTACCCACCTTCAAACACACATAAACGTTTTATGAACCAGTTGACCAGACTTTGGGAGAGACCTTTTGCTTCAATGACAATAAATAATAAGTTCGATATTTCATTGCATTCTCTTGTTACATATTAATATACAATGTATTTGCATGCACTGACTAACAAGCGTTGATCATACCATTGTTTGTCAATTAATGCAACTCATACAGTTAAAACTAGAAGTACTATCACGAACTAGGCGCTTATCTAGGCTTAATTAATTGCGCGTATGAATTGCGCGCAATTGCCATATCGAATGGCATCCAAAGCATGGCAGGTTCTCCTGGTTACTCATAGCAAACACAGGCAATGTTTCTGCCAATGGACCTCCGGGTTACCCAGACGTCCATTGGCTGAAGCATTGCTTGTGCACAGGCCATATGTACAGAATTTGACAGCCTTACTATGGTCATAACGCGTAGATTAACGCGCAGATCGACGTGCTATGTGTGCGCATTTCATGACAGGTCTTCTAGTTTTAACTGTAGTATGTAACAAACACCTCCTCCCCACCCCGAAAAAGTCAGAAGTAAAAATAACTTGGCAATTATGATTGTTATTGCCTGTGTCTGGTAACAGAGCACCCTTATATATAATGTGACAAAAATATTGTGTGTCAACACAACTACGATTGTTTCAACACCATAACGTTCAGGTAATACCATAAAAAATCATGTCAATGGAAGTCTTCATATCTTGAATAGTTTATCGACATTAAGTGTAATTGATGTTCCTTTAAAACAAATAGAGCTCAGCAAAACAGCACGACAATATTTATATAAACGAACAATAATTTCGACCTTTTTGTATGTTTTACCGGTCACTAGCGTGGCCAACCACATATTTGTGGCAGCTTTAATTTATTCTGTTTTAATTCGTTGTTTATTTTCATTCGGTTCCTTTCAATTGGTAATATCTCTAAATTTGACGTTTATTTGAATTTAACATACAAAATATGAAATCATGGTGCTTAGGGTGCCGGCATAACATTTACCCTGTACGACGTTGGATCCCTGCATGCGTAGATAAAAAGCGCACCGGTCACGGCCAGTTACAGATACAATTTTGTTTGGTGATGAGCACAACAGGGGAAAAATAATCCGTCAAGTCCAAACTTCATATCAATTTTGTCTGAATCCACTATAGCTACACTGCGTGAAATCACCCTTATACGTCTACACTGCTCCATCATCAAGCTTATGCTTGTCTTACAGGTGTCATAAATAAAGTTTGTTGCCACCCGGGATGGAGTGGGGAGGGGGCATAGATGGTTATTGAATCGAGACTTCTTCTCTCGCAAATATACCGATTCATCCTACGGACTCGTCGATATATGACCAGAGACAAGGTCTCGACTTCAGTATACCATATCGGAACTCCCTGACCCAGTTAGCATACAATACGCCCTAAAAGTGACAACCTCGTTATGTAAACAAAATCTATTTTACTTTGCACAAACCAAATCAAAACGCTGTTGCCATGAGTGATTCGCTGGATAAAAATAATGCCCTTGCCAATGGAGTTTCTGTTTCAACTTAGCGTAAAACAATTGGTTCCCAAGAATGCACGATATTGTTATGTATATTTTAATACGTTAGCTTCTTTGGCTTAATTTCTGTTATGGGAAACAGTGACCAAAATTGTGTACAAATTGAAGTATTTGATTACAACTTGATCGAGGGTAGCTTCGACAATTTCCCCTCCTAAGAACGGACATACCTAGAGTTTTGCTACCTCAATACAGATTTGTATTAGGTTCAGACGTTTTCACTGTAAGTGCAGAAAGTATATGTTTGTTCCAAGGTAAAGATACTGTTCATGGTTAGTTATGTGCAAACTCGAGTGCTAATCTGCATACTGCGAAACAACACTGGCTTGTTTTCTAACTAATTGTATTAATTAGCCCAATGCGCCATACAATATCGCCAAGCAAATTGTGTGAGTCTTTCATTTTCAATTTAGGTGTGGAAACATAGTGTCCCTTCCTTGAAAGTTTTATTTCTCTTTTTATACGTTTATTTCAATTTCTCATTTTCCTGCAGATAGAACTAATACTGTGGATGTGATACGGAAGATGTTTACTGCGTCTTTGTTTCATGCCCGTTTTATCCCAATATAAGATGCACTATATTCGAAGCCTTGGCAAAATACAATATCTCAAGGCAGAGCGGCTTTTGTTTTGTGTCGTTGGCTTCCCTAACAAAGACAATGAGATAATTTTCTCTGTGGTATAGCGCTACATTTCGGATGCAGGGACGGTGAATCAGGCCTGATGGCTGTGTCGCATATGCTAACACCTGTTTACATTCTCCTATGTACTTGGTCACAATGGGGAGTGTGAGATGTTGACTGCGTCACTGCGTTGCTCATTTAATTGACCGATCAAAAGACACAATACGCTATTCCATTTTCTGGTCCATCTCATTTTCAGACAAAGACTTCTCCTATATTTTGAATAGGATTTTCGCGTCGACCTTTTTCATTTGTCTTTTTGTCGTTTACATTTGTTTTTCTTCCTTGCCGGACATTCTCTCTTTAGTTATTAGTTGCTTTGTAGTGTTTTGCTGTCAAGTTTGCATTATATGAATATCATGTGTGTGGAGAGGACTGTCTCTAAGTGATAAGTACTTGTACTCCAATCCATTTTCCGATTTTGTTAGCAAATAAAATATGTGTAAACTAAAGAAATATTATTTGGAAGTTCAAAAAAGTAAAATAGATACCGTATAACGCTCTCCGACATTTGTTGAATATTTGTGTATAAAACACGCTTCGTCTGAAGTGCTACAGTCCGGATAAACAAATGCGGGATCTTGGTCATCTTCGTCCAGTATCACGATCGTAATATTTGCAAATGTTCTGTATGAGACTGGATAACCATTATCCTAGAAGAAAATATCAAGAACAATTCAATCCGTCCATATTATTCGATTCGATTCAATGTGAGTCGAGTCACGCCGATTCGGAAATATTCTATTCGTCGCGGTGTTCTCAAAGTCCTACCAAGTGTGTTCACTTGAACTCTTCTATCACCAAGTATCCATGATAGAACAAATATCCAAGGATGTTCCGCGCCCGAAATTATTTTGATTTCGCTCAGGAAAATTCCGCCTTTTTGCTTGATTTGTCAAAACAAACGAGTCGACGTTGAATACAATACTTGAGTGGAAACTGACAATATTGATTTGTTGAAAGAATATCTACAACTTAAAAAGCGTTGTGATTCGATTCTGGATTCGATTGGACCCGACAGTTGAGATTCTCAGGGCTCTACAATTCAACAAATATTCAATTTTCTAGATCAGTCTTGATTATTTCTTTCTCTGTTAAATGAAACAATAATACGTTGATATTAATTGGCAATTCACTTCATTTTGCAGTGAGAAAAGGGAGTTCGTATTTGGACAGTTTAATCGTCACCGTCCGTGTTGAAAATCGGTGGCCCACGATATTTCATCAATTTAGTTGAAGATAGGCACAGAGAGAAAGCTACGATGGTCTAGTGTGTGTCTTGTTCCAACCTTCACAATACCGCATATGTTTTCACAGATGACCTCAACTTGCAGTGGATTACCTTCGTAATATTAAAAGGCTTGTGTTTTAGATATTAAATGAGGGGTTTGGTTTCTTATAAACTTTGTTAAAGCAATGAAAGTAATAATAATGTTTGCCAAGAGCTACAAATAAACAACCAAATAATAAACAAGGTTGGGCCACAGAGGCCGTAAAATCCCTAAAGTTTCTTGGAATAAACATTGACGAACATTTGACTTACAAGGCTCATATATCTCGATTATGTTCCAAAATAGCACTCGCGAACTATAGTCTTAACAAAGTCAAGAGTATTCTCCCCCATGGGGCCATGAAAAAACTAATAATAATAACACTTTGGCCAGCCGCTGATTTGTCGCGGTTCTCGGACGAGAAGGCCATGGTTACCCCTGAACTCACAACTGCCTCCCTATTCCCACGCTTCTCCTCTCCGCCCAACACTCGGAGACGAACTGCTTGATGACATCCCTTGCCTCATTCTTCCCAATCTCACCGATTAGCATATTAACCCTCTCCTTTGAGTCTCCCCCTAACCACATGTCCATCATTCACCCATCCCACTTCCCCATTATACTCCGAGTGAATCTTATTCTTTTAGACTGATACTTTGGGCATTCTAGAAGAAAGTGTTCCAGGGTCTCCACCACGCCCAAGTTACACATCTGGCACTCCTTTTCACTGTTTTTCCCAATTTTCCCCTCAGGGACCGCGACCTCAGCTTGAACAACAGTGACCCCCCAAAGGTGCCATCAAGGTACTCTTCAAAACCAGCCTTCTCTTTATCACGCAGGCCACCCAAAGATCTCTTTGATTTGACCTCCTCTCGCCAATTACGGTTACAATCCTCCATGACCCTTTCTCTGACGATCTTTTTGCCCTGGTTTGCCCCAACGTCAAGGTCCGAGATCTCCAATGAGTAGTTTTCTACTAGCTCCCTCACTTGGATCATCCACCCCGTCTTGATATTTGAGTTGAAAGTTCTCAGGAACATTACTTTACACCATCGGCTATCGGGGAGATTTACCAAATAATTAAGATAACCGAGTTTCAATAGGTCTATCCTGTCCTTGATCCTCATCCACCCAAGCTCACCCCTGATCGCTTCTAGCGCTGCGGCATTACTCGAGCCTGTTATCCATCGGCCTGCATCGTTCTGCAGGATTTCCAAGCTCTTTACGGCTGTGTTGTTTAGGGGTACAACCTCCGTACCGTATGTTATACTTGGCGGACCCACCATTTCCCAAATAGTTTTCCCCACGAAAACCTTATTGAAACTGTTTCTCCCTATAAGTTTCATTTGGTTAAGGATTCGCTTCCCCTTCAGAATCAATTTGTTTGTGTGGTTTCGGTAGATGCCTCTTCCTGTGATGTTTATATTTACCTCCAAATACTCGTAATCTCTAGTCTCTCCTACACTAAGAAGTCTACTGCTACCTACCGGAATGCAGAACTCCCCCACTCTTCACCTTCGAGTGGGGTCCACTTTGCGGCCCACGGGTATAACTTTGCTCTTGCTTTCATTAAGTTCGAGTCTCCATTTGCTCCCGTATTTCCCAACAATTCCGCTAGCCCCTCTTCGCTTTCTGACACTAGCACCATATCGTCTGCAAAAAATAGCCCTGGGATCTTCAAGTCACCAACTGCAACCCCCTCGTCGCTATGCAGGAGTTCATCTCCTAAAACTTTGATGTACAATGCAAAAAGAATTGGCGAAAGGATACACCCCTGTTTTAGGCCTATCTCCATAGGCACACGTTTTGTTGTAATGTTTCCCAGGCTAAGTTCACTCTGTACATCTTTATATAATGCTTTCCTAATCCCAACAAACTCGCCCCCCCCCCCCCCCCCTACAAGCCCAGAGCCTCCAGCTTGCGCCACATACCCTCCCTCCATACTCTATCATATGCCTTTTTAACATCCAAAAAGGCCATGAACATCTTTTTCTTTTTTGCTTTCGCGGATTCTATCATTTGGGATAGCGTGAAAAGATGGTAAGTGACTCTCCTTCCCTTCCTGAAGCCATTCTGGATTTCTCCCAAAAAACCCTTCTCTTCGATCACCTCCACTAATCTCCCATACAGGACTTTACAAAAGACTTTTCCAATGTTGCTGCTGACAGAGATCCCTCGATAGTTATCCAAGACGTCTTTTTCCCCCTTTGTGTGAATAAATGTCACTTTGCTTTCCCTCCACTCCTTTGGGACCTCTTGTTTTTCTATGGCTAAATTGAATAGGGCAGTTAGGCTTTCCCAGAGTTCCTCTCCCCCTTTTTTGATAAACTCGTTAGGAATTTCGTCCACCCCTCCCGCTTTTCCATTCCTTAATTTCGAGATCACCCTTCGCACCTCCTCAGTTTTGATTTCACTGCACGCGAAGTTCGATAGATTTTCCTTGACCTGGTTCGGACACTCTGGTGGGTTCCCCATGCCCCATCGCTTATCGTTTACCTTTTCCCAGTGCTTGACTAGTTCTAATGCAATTTGATCTCGCTCTTCTGTAACTCTGCCATCTACTTTAATACTCTGTGGGTTATTCCCTTTGTTACGTTTGTTCACCCATTTTCAAAATACGCTCGAACTCGACCCCCTGTCGTTCTTATCGTCCTAATAAGACTACTATTTCGCACTCTCCGGTTGTCGTCTTTAATCTTGTTTACTTTATTTCGTGCTTGTTGGTATTCTTCCTTTGCTACCATGGCCTCATTGCTTTCCACCCCTTAAGTTTTCTACTTCTCCTGTATGCAGCACATTTTGCTTTTCTAACCTTTATGGCCCTTTTCAGTTCTTCGTTCACTCTGTACCCAAGTTCCCGTGTTGGCACCCTAATCTTTCCTACACTTTCCTTCCCTGCCTCCACTAAGCTCGCAACTATGGCGTCGGCCATCTTCTGGACACTGCCCCCCTTGTGTACGACTACAAGCTTTGGTTTCAGTTTTTCTTCGAACTTCGCCCAGTCGGCATCCTTTTTGAGTTCCCAAACCTTCTTGAAGCTTCCTTTGCTTTTCTCTAGGTTGTTGGCCCTCATCGTCACTGTAATCAAGTTGTGATCACTATCTAACTCCATTTTTCCCTCGTCATCCACTTCTACCTCTATCACCTCCCTCCATAAAGTCATATCTGTGAGAATGTTGTCGATTATTGATTTTCTGTCGTTTCTCTCTCAGGTCCATTTCCCCTTTCATCTAGCGTCCCTGTTCAGAATCTTCAGACCGAGCTCATTTGTGAAGTTCAACAGCTTCCTTCCATTCCTGTTGACTTTCTTGTCCCCACCCTCTATGCCTTCTTCCTTATCACCTATGTGTCCATTAAAGTCGCCCATCAGAATTATACCGAGCCCCCTGTTTTCTAGTTTAGTGATATTGGACCTTAGTGTTGAGTATATCGAGTGATTCCACTCGGGTTTACTTCCCTCCACCGCACAGTACACAATCCCAAGGGCAATACTTTTGTTTCTCAGACTGATCTTTACCCATCCGATTTCTTTTGACACCTCAGCCGAGGTGATGATATCTTCCAGATCTGTGATCAGCGACAGTTTTAAATCCTCTTTAATGTACATGCCTACCCCTCCCCCCTTTTTCTGCCCCTCCGTTCGCCCTACACCTATCCACACACATCCGCTTACTTGGTCTAACCGTTCCTCGTGTCTTACCCACGTCTCGCTTAAGCCCATGACATCAAACTCCTCTGCCTCGATCAATGTAGCAATTTCACTTACTTTCCGGTGGAGACCCTGGATGTTGCAATAACCCACTTTCAGGGTACCGAGGTTCATTGCCTTCCGCCCACTGGGCCCATTGTTTTCTGGCGTTAGTCCTGGTAAACTTATTCTGTCCCCCTCACTCTTGATAACTCCACCTATGTCCACTCTAGTTATACTTGCCTCTGACCTCCCACCCCGCTCCTCTCCAAAAAAGGCTCTGCTACCCGTAGAATTTTATCCCCCAATACCCGTCTCCCCACCCTGCTAAGATGCAACCCTTCACGACCGTACATGCTCCCTTTGCCCCAAAACGTGTCCCAATGGTCGATAAAGGGTATTCCCAGATCAACACAGTAGTCCTCCAACTCTTCATTTAGGGCCAAAATTCGTGAGTTCCGTTCGTCCCCACCTCCAAGGAGAGGAAGGACCCCGGATACGACTACCCTTTCATTCCTACTTAGCAGTTTGCCGACTAAGCCTCTATATGACTCCACCAAACTTACTGACCTTCTCTCCCTGATATTGTTGGTCCCCACATGGACCACCACTACCGGTTCCGGTCCTGACTCTGCCACAATGCCATCTACCCGGTCCCTGAGATCCTCCACCTTCGCCCCCGGAAAGCACAAGACTGTTTGATTGGAACTATCAGGACCACAAACTACATTGTCAATCCCACGTACAATGCTGCTCCCCGCTACAACTAATTTTCTTCTTCTGGCCCCAGTTCCTATATCATCTGCACCTCCTCTCGTTTTACAAGCTCCTGGCCCCCTCTTTCTCTTGACTGCCCTCCTTACCCCGTCTGGCCTATCATCATCAAAAACCATCTCACCCCCCACACTTCCCCCTCACTCTCGTCCCCAGTGGTATTTGGGTCTAAAACACTAAATCTGTTTTCTGAACACCGCCTAGCAACCTTGGCAGCCTTACGCCGACTCTGGCTTCCGGACTCGACGCAGCCCTGACCTGACGCCACCTTCCGAAATTTCCTACTAGAACCCCCTCCTCATTTACACCCCCCCCCCCCCACATCAAGCATTATTCCCCCACGTTTCCTACTTCCCAGTTTCCTCCTTGAGTCCACAACGACCTTCCACCCACCTTCAACCTCACCATCGTAAGTAACCTTCAACGGGGTAACTCCAGATACACCGGCCCTCCCCAACCTCCCTCTCAGCTCTGCAATCTCCCGCTCGAATCCAACACAATTCTCCAACAACTGTAAAATATCCCTGCAATTCGCACATATCCCACTACTCTCCATTGGCCGACCACCACCATACCTCATATTACACTGTCTGCACGCCTCCGTATCCTCACTCTCCCCCACCTGCACCCCTCGATTCACCACCCCCAGAGCCCCCTTAACATCCGTACTTACCTCCGTCTGAACACCCGTCGTGCACTTACCACTCATGATTACAAATATTGTACAGAATCCAATGACCGAAAACGACAAAAACCCCAGGGCAACAAACACACACGAAAAAAGGCAACTAAGGCAAACAAACAACAAAACCGGAAAAAACTATCACCTAAACCTCCTTATTACACCCTACGGTCCTCCCAAACACACTTGCAAAACTAAATATATAAAAACTTCCCTGAAATAAAACTAATATTAAAATCAATACTTATAAACAGTTCCGAGTTGAAAATTTCCTTCTTCTCTTCGTGAGTAGTATTCACTACGCCTTAATACACGGCTAATTGTTATACGAAGTCCAGATATGGGGTAGTTCCAGGGCAACTAAGAAAGTCATGAACATGCAAAAGCGATCACTACGAATAATTAATAACCGAAAATACAAAGCCCATACAGACCCCCTATTCAAGAAAGATAGAATTCTTTAGTTTGATGACTTGTTTAAATTACATGCTTTGCTGTTCGTCTCTGACTGGAAAAATGGTAGATTACCGACCCCCCTTTAATGATATAATTAGTGTAGTAGACAATCAATCTGGTAGGCCAACCAGACAATTTGGCCTCATACATATAGAGAAAACTCCCACCAAATCTCCTGATAAACTCCCTCTATACGCCTTTCCGAAACTTTAGAACGCTCTCGACGACGCAACTCGTAATATCATTCACAGAAACGAGTTTTAAAAAAATTTGACATCCAAATTTCTTTCATGTCATTCCACTTTTGTCAATTGTGACAATCCATACTGCCCTGAATGCACTTAGTAAACTTGTAATCAACAATAACTCTAACAGGTATATACGTAATGCACTCTCTGCTTTTATCTGGAACCCTCGTCCTGTTGAAACTTGCTGCTCACCCCAACAAGTACACCATAAATACGTTCAGCACCCCTATAGGAATCTGTGGTCGGTAATATCGAAGAGCACTTGCGCTGGCGGTGATGCATTTCATCATTCTCTATGGGCAACGTCCATGAAGAGGAATGAGGTGCATCACCGCTGGCGCTCAGCTCAGTAAGCAGGCGCATTCATAGAGCACCCCAAATATGATGCCCTAGCCGACATTGACGTTCAGTTCACATAGATTTATCCCTTTTTCACTCTCCGAACGACATCGAGTACTTGGTGGGATCTGGCACTGAGTAGATGTTTGACCTACAAGAGCGGCTAGTTTTGTACTAATGTACCAATGTATCAATCCCTAACCGTCGATCTCCCACTGGCTTTTGTGCAGGATAACATCCTGCAAATAAAACTTAGCAATGAAGAAACTCGAGCCTCAGTTCCAACTTGACGTCACATACTTTTTTCCGCTAACCATTTGGTCACAGTCTGCAAATACACTTCCTTCCAGGGAGTGACAGGAAGACAGCCAATCTGGCTATGCCACCCCCCACAGTATACTATTTACTAAACTTGTGAAATATATGTATTTGTAACCATTATTTAAGTATACTGTGAATAAATTATCTGAATCTGAATCTATCATAACGGCACTGGGATCGCGATTTGGTCGCGACAAACATACCTCAATATGTCCAGATTTAATAAATAAAATATTGCCAACTGAAGATCGAATTAAGAGAAACGTTTGAGATTAAAATTCCTCAATCTTATCTTCGACTGCAGATCTTTTACAGAGCTGGCGGGGGGGGGGGGGGGGGGGGGGGGTACGCGAATAAAGAATTAGGATCATATCGCAACTCAGACGCGATCCAGATGTAATTCGTCGTGAACTGTTGTCGTCACAATACTGTATATCAGATTTGTCTACGAGAAAATACTTCGTCTCCTAATTTTCCTTCAGCGTGACGTCACCTTTGGTGACAACAGTTTGTGTTATTCAATTCAGCAAGAAAAAAACGTCCCTCTGAGAAATATACTGATGAAGATCATAGACTGTTCACATGAAAATATCAATAACCACATACGCGTGAAAAATGTGTTTCGACGACTTTATCTACTTAACGTTTTTTTTTCGATGACATGCTTTGATTGTCGTTATTTTTGATTCAGTACATGGGAAGTAGTTTCTTTTAAATAATCAAGAATTTAGAAAAAAAACTAGACTTAGGCCACTTTTATTCCTGGGGAATGGGCAATGTCACTATTTGAAAAAAAAACTGTTTATTTGTGAAAATTTCGACCTGCTAGTGTAACTATGATTACGCCCGATCTACTCATGCTTGTGTCTAGAAAGGGACCACTTTTGCGACCGCAATACTAAAGACCTGGTGATCTTTGCGTTAGACAATTGCCAGTGCTTGGGGTGTTTTTTCAGAAACCATAAATATGTCTGTTGGTGAGAAAACAATCCCAGGGTGATTTGGTAGTTGCCCACCTTCCCTGTACTCTAACTGTACTGCCAGGGGGTGGGGGGGGGGATAAGAAACCCCAAACCTATGAGCTCATTCTGTGACTTGTTTACAGCGTTTCAAGTTCTTGACCCCGTATATTTTTTTATTTAACACATGCTATTTCCATAATAACCTTTTGCCCAACCCGAATATCAGACGATACTAGTAAAAAAACTTCCTTGAGTAACAGAAAGTGTTCTTTTTTAAACAAAAACAATGCTCATGACTCCTCGTTTGAACAAGCTTGTTCCAGTGAAGGGCCATATAGTATGTTTTTGAGAGAAAAAATGAACGCAGTAATTACATTTGAATAGCGGATTTCGGGAATAGCGCTGGTCGGTTTTTGACGGTTACGATTGATAAAAAGTTTCAATGTTAAGTAATGACACACAAAGCCAGATTATAGTTTCTTGCACGCCTATTCTATGAACTTCACATTTACAGCAACACTAGACCATGCGGAAAATGAAAATTTGTTCCGCACACACGTGTGGAATTGAAATCGTTGATGGACTATTTTTAAATAGAAGCGAAATTTCACTGACATTTTCTACAAACCGTGCACCGCAATTACAATCTGAATCGCTAGCGATAGTTACAAATAGAAACACGTGTTCCCCTCGTAAATTTGGTTGAGGATAAAATGTGGGGGGCGAGTTGTCAAATGAATCGCTGAGTGTCCTTCAAATAATTTCTTTTTTTGACGCGAAGGCGTGTAATAAACACAGAGCGACACTCCCGTGTGAATGGGTCCATCGATATGGCATGCGGCCTCTCGTTTTATCCTTCCGCATTGGCACTCGTACCATATCGATTAACCCATTTACACGCGTGTGTCGTTCTGTGTATTTTCAACATACTACTTTTGACCCATGTTCGTTTCGTCACGACAGTAAACGGATTTCAGCGATGCTAACCCAGCTCCTGCCGTGTCGTAACAATAAGTTGAGAGTCCGACAGTTACTCGCCGTTGTTCGATGCTTCTCTACGTAAATTTGCCCCACTCGGTGTGACACCGGCTGTTAAATAGAGGATAGCTACGCTATGTTAGTGAATATCGGGAATTATCTCATTAGTGTGGAACAGAAAGTTTTATTTTTCACGAGAACTTGCTCGAGTGAAAAAAGTATACGTTCAGGTCCACACGAATGATAATAATTCACGATATGCTCAGAAATAACATAGATTTTCTTTTTATTATATGCTACCTGACAGTTTACTGCGAAGTATTCAGCCCAATTCGACTGCAAACAGTTTCAAGACAATAACAATGATCTGCTGATCGTTCCTTCAAGGCGACGTTGAAGGCGACGTTATGCGCCGAAGAGTGAGGGCATTTAGGAAGCTACTGAGGGATATTTCACGATGTCCATCGAGCCGATGGTTATCGAGAAATATCTTTTAGATAATTGTCGATTATTCACAGACATGCATATAATAAAATGGTTTTTTTCAATCTCAATAAACAAACAGACAAACATTTTGCAATACTAATATCAAACTCTGTCGTAGATGTCATCTTAATAACGATGGAAAAAGGCGGATTCGTGAAAGTGGCGATGTAACAAGAGTCGAAAATCTGACCGAATTGGCCGTAAAAGCATAAATTTTTATTGGTAATGGGTGATTCATTGAAGTTGCAACTTTTTGGAAGACAGCTTAAGAAAAGAGGATGTTCGAAGAAACATCTACATTAGAAATGTGCCCAGTAAGGGAATGTGTACAGAAAATCAGTCCCTTAAATGCAGTTAAATATTTTACGGTTCTGTTTTGAGGACTGAGAAGCCCGAAGCCACTTTGATGTTGAAAACTTTGTTCGGCAGAATATACCCTTGATTAACTGAAGCCCGAAGCCAGGTTTTTGTTGGGAAGGTGGGGATCAACTGTCACCGGCTACGCCGGGTCGACCGTGATTTGGGCCAGGCGAAAAACATTTAGAAAAGTGAGTAGCAAATGGGGCACAGTGGTAGCATCTGAGGAAACATTATTCAAATTTAGGATCTAAAATACATGCACGTATGCACTATTGTATGTGAAATATAACATAAAAAATAGATCGGTAAAGTTGATTGGCATAACTTATCATTTTTCTTGCAAGATGTTAATACTTCTTAATTTCAAGAGAATACATCACTTAATTACATATACTGCACTTCATTGGAAATCAGAGAGAACGTCTCTTTTTTAAATTTCCCTAATGCTGCAGAATCCAAAACTTACGCAAATTGTTTCGCAACTTGCATAGCGGGGGTTCGAACCAACGTCATTGCAGTTTCTATTGGCACCAACCGCCTAGCGAAACTACACTTAGCCACTCGGTGTCTGTAAAGGGTTTGCCAGTGGCCGAATGGAGCTCGTGGTTTAGTACAGTTCGCTAGGCAGTTTGAGGTTCCACAAAAAGCGACAATGATGGAATGACTATTTCAATCCAGAGAAAGAACTGGGTGAAAGAATATAATTTCGTGCTAAGATTGCCGCTTTGCTACTTGATTTATGGACGTTTTGGAAGGGGGAGGGGTGTTCTCTGTGGGCATATATATACTACTCAAAGTTTGTTAAGCACCAAGTATCTCCAACTACCTGTTTTACGTTTTAGTTGAAATATTGTTATGAAAAGTGTATATATTTTATATTTAATTATATCTTTAATGATTTAAGCACAGAAATTGAGATTTTGTTTGTGTTTGACATTATTTTTTAGCTTCTGAATACGATAACATTGGAAAATGGATATTATTGGTAAAAGAGGAAATTTTTCAAATTTGCCAAAAAGTTGACGGAGCGAACTGATATGGGTTCACTATCGAGTATGAGATCCATTATTGTTAATTACAGCTTGACAACGCCTTCTGCTCCCAATCAGGTTCCAGATGGTCCTTTGTGGGATGTTGTTCCATTCTTGGACCAGGCATGGCACCAAGCTCCTGGACACTTCTTGGTTGGACTGGACGGACTGAAATTGCAAGCTGGAACTCATTCCAGACATGTTCGATTGGATTGAGGTCACGGGATCTTGATGTCAGTCCATACGCTCAATCCCCTCTCACTGTCGGTACTCAACATGAGGACGGGCATTATCGTAAATCAGAATGAATCTATCACCCACTGCACCTGCACACAATCTGACGTGGGCATCCAGGACCTCATCAGTATACCGCTCTGCGGTTAATGTACCACGGTTAAGGACCCAGAACTCTGTACGTCCATCCCAGCTGATGCCGCCACATGCCATCACTGACCCTCCACCATAGCGGTCATGCTCAGCAATTTTGGCTGCATGGAATCGCTCTCCCGGTCTTCTCCATGCCCTAGAACGTCTATCTGTGTTGTCTAGGCAGTACCTTGACTCATTTGTAAAAAGGACAGGTCGTCAATCTTCTCTGGTCCATCCAATATGATCCATGGCCCATTCATATCGTGCCTGGCGGTGGTTCTGGCACAGCTGAATGCGTATACATGGTCTTCTCGATCGCAGACCACCTTCCTGCAACCTTGCTCGGATAGTCTGCGTCGAAACATTTACCATGGATGCATTCCGAAGGTCACTGCCAAGCTGGGTTGCAGCGTCAAAGCAGTTCCTACGGGCCTGAATGATCAAAAACCGGTCTTCAGCTGCAGATTTGCAGTGTCTCTTCCACCACCATGTCGTCTGATTGGTGTGCCATACTGCTGAAATCTTGCCCAGGCTCTGGTGATCACCGTATGGTGCACAACAAGGGCTTCACCAACCTGACGATGGGTAGCCCCTTGCTCAACCATCCCCACAGCCCACCACATTTCTGATTTAGACAAATGTCTTCTTACATTTGCATTTGCCATTTTCAATCATTAAATCACAAGGGTTTGTGTTGAAATGAAGACTGAATACCCTACACATCTCATGTATATGTAGACAGTACACGACAACATCATGGAAATAAAGGGGTACATACTTTCCATGACTGTCACGAAAGGTCTGTCTGTCAAGAGAGTTAATGTAAACACTGGGGACCATCTCAACACATTCCTCAATCATTTCCACCAAAAATATCGCAAATGTGTCTCATGAAAATTTCAAAATGATGTGTCAAATATGTGGTGCTTAGCAAACTTTGAGTATTATAGTTAAATGGAAACAAACACGCGTATTATCTAGAAAACAACTGATTTATGTTAACATACCTGAGCGCTTATATTGAGATGTAAAACACCCGATCGGTATACAACTGCCTCATAATCTAATTGCTGAGTTAAAATGATCCCCATTCCATCTTCTGAAATTTTGAAATAAACTTTGCCGTCTTGCTGAAATGACAAAACACAAAATACAATTCTCCTCTTTCTTTTTTCCCAACTTGTGTCTCTGAAACCAAAACAATAACGAAACCTTCTTAAAAATATATTTATCATCATCGGAACATATTTTGGATTCCCAACAAGGGTGTGTTGTGTGTGTTCATTCAGACTAAGTAGTTAAACGATATATTTTGGAAAAATAAAATAAAAGTAGTGATTCAATGAGGTTACGAAGACAAAGTGCGATTTCTGTCCAGATAATAACTCGAATTACCGGAAAGAACAATGAGAACATGAAAACAAATGCCAGACAATGGGCTTTAAAACGGAAATCTGGTTATGACTCAGTCTGTTCCTTCTGATGCAGCCAACTTCTAGGCCGAAGGCCAGCATTTGGGTTGGGTGATAGCTGAAGTAGAAGTTGATCAAACCGGCGGACTGTAGGATTGATTGGTCAAATCCAGTTAACTTCTTGTACGCTGCTGCCGGTGTATATTTGGCTGATATTTTGGTGCAGATGCAATGCAAACATGGTTCTTAATATTACGTAAATGGGGAGGCAGAGTAGGAAGAAATATAGAAGAAACGTCAACAGAAGAAACGCCTGTTTTTCAACGACAATGGTACCCAATAACACGGCAAGATTTACACTTACAGTTATGTATTGAATATACATTTAACTGAAATGCACCTGTACGATTGTTTAACATGATTAGTAATCTGTATTTACAGATTATTAGGAGACTGTTTTACAATTTAGATGACTGGTTTCTTCTATGGACGTTTTTTCTGTGTTTTTTACGTCTATAACTTACCTGCATGTTCCTATGTGATTCAATTGCAAATTTTGTAACTTTTCCAGTCAGGTCTTCATCATCTACCATATCAAAGAGATCAAACACCCTTGTGTTCACCGGAGTTGTCTACAAATAATAAATGGATAGAATGAGAAAGAATAGCGTTTGTATGCCGGAGGCCTGTTATTGGATCAACAATTCAAATTTCTTGGGGAACTACAAACGTTTTGCTCATCATCTATTCATACTTTAAGAGTAAATAAATATTATATAAATTAACGTACCAGTTAATAACAATCAGCCTCTGTTGGATTTCGGACATCGTGCTGCGAATGGAAAGCGAACAGATGCCGTTGATTATAACAGAAAAGTAGGTTCAAGACCGAAACTTCATGTAGTGTTATGAAAGGCCCTTCTTGTACCCTGAGGTAATGCGTTCTATACAGAGACTGGTGTTAAATTACAGAGGTGTTGCTTCCTTGAACTGTAGGGAATGTTTTGCTCCCATTTATTAATTCCAAGTTCCTATCAACTGCCTTTCGGTTCTTATTGATCTTAATACAACTGGATTGCTGGAACACTCATTGGCTACATAAAGAATAGTGTCTCTCTGGTCGCCATCTTGGGCGTGCAATTGTTGCTATAAATAAACAATGCTCAACAACAACACTTCTCGATGTTTTCAATTTTCCGACGCCTCGCTATCACCGATATATCTGTTAATAATATGCATATTATTCGCAGCAATAATATTTGAACATTTACACAATATTTTAGTTATTATTGAAAAAACTGAAGTGGCGAGATTGGAACGTCAATAAGTGTTACTAGTTTTCGTTCTGGTCTTTCCTTTGATGTTTGATGATGCGATAGCTTACGCTGTGACTGTAGTCATAGCATAACTACTTTCACGTCATCAACTGTCATTGATGGAAGGAGTTAGCACTTTGATTGACTTGACGCCATCTTGAGGAGGGTGTCGACGTTTTTCGCTGCCGTTCCAACAACCCAGTGGAATAAAGAGCAGTGACATGTACACAGGTGTGCAGCGAAAATTGTTCCTGTGATCGTCAAACAAGTTATGTTCTTCACTGTACATCGTCTTATAACAGCCAATGGTACAGAAGCTTATCAGTAGACGTGTTCATCTTACATGTAACAGATGGGAGCGGTGGTCAGAGTATTGGACTTTAAACCGAAAGATCGGCAGTTCGATCCGGTATCTCCGTTGTCTTCTTGGGCAAGACATTTAATCTCGATTGCCCACGTGGGTGCATGTTGGCGCTGTGTACTAAGGCCGTCGGTGGTGCGTTTGTCTTTAACCGCCGCTTGCACTGAACGTGCAGACTTGGTAAGTTGAGGAGAGTCTAAAAGTTGCTCGCCACTGGTAGCTGGTTCTCACCGGGTCCTATGGTTTCTTCCACCCGTAAAACTGCCCCCTTGCTATTGAGCGCCGTTAACCTCCCACAGACATTAATATAAATACATGTAACAGATACACTCATGTGACGACAATAACATACACTTTAAAAAATCATTTGTCTTGGACGTTTCGGTGACAAGTTTAGTTCCCCTAAGAAAGCACATAATAAGTTTAGTACTCTCCTTGTTTTGACAGTAATGAAACAAAGTAGCACCTCGCCCCACATGATGATATGGGAGCACAAAGAAGCAGTGTGCTTAGATGTGTGTCACGTTGATATTAAGCACCGCTTACAATCGCTTAATTTGTTGAAAAGTCTGCACGTTATTTTCGGCTGCCTGATGGTTGACTGAGCACCAAATATTTGACACATCATTGTGAAATGTTCTTGTGACATATTTGCGATATTTTTGGTGGATATGATTGAGGAATGTATTGAGATGGTCCCCAGTGTTTACATTAGCTCTCTTGACAGGCTGCCTTTTCGTGACAGTCATGGAAAGCATGTACCCCTTGATTTTCATGATGGATTCGTGTACTGTCACCATATACATGATATGTGTAGGGTATTCAGTCTTCATTTCAACACAAACCCTTGTGATTTAATGATTGAATATGGTAAATGCAAATGTAAGAGGACAATTGTCTGAAGCAGAAATGTGGCGGGCTGTAGGGATGGTGGAGCAAGGGGCTACCCATCGTCAGGTTGGTGAAGCTCTTGGTGTGCACCACAGGGTGATCACCAGAGCCTGGGCAAGATTTCAGCAGTATGGCACACCAGTAAGACGGCATGGTGGTGGCAGAGACATGGCAACATCTGCAGCTGAAGACCGGTTTTTGATCATTCAGGCCCGTAGGAACCGCTTTGCCACAGCAACCCAGCTTCGCAGTGACCTTCAGAATGCATCCGGGGTAAACGTTTCGACGCAGACTACCCGGGCAATGGTGCACGAAGGTGGTCGCCGATCGCGAAGACCATGTATTCGCATTCCGCTGTCTCCGAACCACCGCCAAGCACGATGTGAATGGATCATGGACCACGTTGGGTGGACCAGAGAAGATTGGTGACCTGTCCTTTTTACAGATGAGTCAAGATAATGCCTAGACCACACAGATAGGCGTTCTAGGGTATGGAGAATCCAGGAGAGCTATCCCATGCAGCCAACATTACTGGACATGACCGCTATGGTGGAGTGTCAATAATGGTCTGGGGCGACATCAGCTGGGATGGACGTACAGAGCTCGGTGTCCTTGAACGCGGTACATTGACTACACAACGGTATATTGATGAGATCCTGGATGTCCACGTCAGATTGTATGCAGGTGCAGTGGGTAATAGATTCATTCTGATGGACGATAATGCCCGTCCTCATGTTGCCCATGCTGCCGGGAAGTACCGACAGAGGGAGGGGATTGAGCGTATGGACTGGCCAGCAAGATCCCTTGACCTCAATCCAATCGAACATGTCTGGTATGAGTTCCAGCTTGCAATTTCAGCCAGTCCAGTCCAGCAAAGAAGTGTCCTGGCGCTTGCTGGCCCAAGAAAGGAACAAAATTCCACAAAGGACTCCCAGGAACCTGATTGGGAGTATGAGAAGGCGTTGTCAAGCTGTAATTAACAGTAATGGGTCTCATACTCGATAGGGAACCCATATCAGTTCGCTCCGTCAACTTTTTGGCAAATTTGAAAAATTTCCTCTTTTACCAATAATATCCATTTTCCATGGTTATCGTATTCAGAAGCTAAAAATAATGTCAAACCCAAATAAAATCTTAATTTCTGTACTTAAATCATTAAAGATAATTAAATAAAAAATATATACACTTTTCATAACAATATTTCAACTAATACATAAAACAGGTAGTTGGATATACTTGGTGCTTAGCAAACTTTGAGTAGTATAGTTACATTGATACAACAGCAGTTCATTCGAGTATAATTTCCATATTACTCAAGAGGGGAGAGCATCATACCAATAGCCTGATTGGAATGTAGTCGGACCATAATCCTCTGTAGTAAGCTGTCAAAATACTTATATTATAAGCACTCAGTTTTACCCACAATGCTACTAGAAACGTAAGCAATTCAATGTTATTTGACAGAGAAAAATTTACGCTGTCAAACAACATTGAATTGTTTAAGTTCCTAGCTGCATTATGGGAAAAATTGTAGGTTGATCTTTTGACATCAGTATGCATTGGTTAAGTTCTGAGCTGCGTTATGGGGAAAAACTTGTAGGTTGATCTTGGACATCAATATGCAGGATTTAATTTAAAGTGAGAGGACAAAAATTATAAGTGATTCGTGGACCGATATCGTCCCTTGAGTACAGCAAGGTGTCATCTGCAATGTTTTAGCACTGCAGATGGCACCTTGTTGTGCTCAGGGGACGATACTGAGACAATACTTGGAGATGAGGTTACAGGTTGTAAAAACAATAATGAACATGTCACTGTCCCTTTCGATGGGAATGCCTACAAACTATCAGCAGGTGACGGACGATGTGTTTTTGGTACTAACTTCGTTGATCTTAAACTGCAAACTACTTGTGTTCTTGAAATGAGGAGAATACTCGTTCACATCCAATATCTTCACAGTTTGTTCATACTGAAAATAAAATGAAATATACCAATTGATAAAATGATAAAAAAATAAAATACTTGGAAACACTGGAGAATGAAATTTTCTTATTTAAATGCGATTTCGGATGCTTCGTTTGAAAAATGGTTTTGTCTATTTAGGGAAGGAGTGCGGTTGTTTTCGAAAATTGTTCACAGCATCGAGCACCTGAAATCTGCTTGTACTTGTTGCCATGTCGGGTCACAAACGTTTGTTACAAACACTTATATAAGAATAAATAGACAATAAACATATAGTGTGTTTTTATATCTGTGTTATACAACGAGTTGAAATATGGTTTATTTTTTCGAGGCGAAGCCTCGAAAAAATAAACCATATTTCAACTCGTTGTATAACACAGATATAAAAACACACTATATGTTTATTGTTTTTATCTGATAACAAACAGACACCCGTCTCGTGCGTCTACCCGACTTATATATGCTTCCCACGGGCCTCCAAAGAAAACCAGTCTACGAGACAAAAGAAATAGGACAAGACACATAGAGTTGTGTCCCTTACATTACAAAATCGATGACGGCGATTGTAAAGTGCGATTGCACTTCTTGCATCATGTAACTGCGCTGGAACAAAATAAATTTCAACTATTTTATTAACAGTAACAAAACGGTGTTTCAGTAGAGTTATTCTTTTTTTTGACATAGTTCCAGTTTTCTTCCGTGTTTTATGCTGTAGTCCCAATATAACAAATAATTTTGCGTTTGTTTACAATTTTTACGAAGTGTTTTTTTTTTTCAGGTAGAGCAGACGAACTTTTAATTAGCGCAGTTCCGCGAGTACTTTTGATCGAGGCCGTGACTATAAATAGTTCGCAGTCGCCGCATACTAATTACTATTAACATTCAAGTAATTTCTACAATGTTTTGAAGCAAAATTTTAGGTTGCCTTTATTGAAGCAAAATAAATAAGAAATGACACCATCAGAGGATTTTGACAAAGTGCAATAAGCGTACAATTAAAACCTGCCCTGTGATATAACGATGTTTCATGAATGAATGAATGAAAATGGAATTGAAAGAGGTCAGAGGTCGTTCGCATAAATTATAATTATATACAACACCCGTTGTATATACTTCAAGAATATACAACGGTTGTTATACTCTATGGTTATCAGATAAAACTATATATCCTCATATGAATACCATAATATAACGCGTAAAGTTATAATATTTATGTGGGGTATCCAATTATGCTTATCTAATAATATTATTTTAATCTTAAAATAAGTGTATGTAACACGCTCCTGTGGTCAAGTGAAGAACATTTTAGTCCAGTCACTGTTTTATTCGAAAGTAACTGAGCGAGCTATATACGTAATTTTGAAGAAGTATTTCGCAAAGGGTCCAGTCGGCGCGGTGGCACTCATTTAATGACATACCACAGTATGGTTTACCGGCAGTCCTGGTTTAATCGGCAAATCCATTATAATTGTCACAAAATGGCACGTCTCATTCCTGGTATGTATTCGAATTACCATAACTTAATGGCCATATGCGGCCTGCGATATACATAAAAATCGCCATTCAAATTAGATTTTTTTTTCTGCCCAAATCGGAATATCATAAGTAATATTTGTTTTGCTAATTTAGTTTTCAGTTGTTCGGGAAGTAATTCAGTAAGTGTCGTGTTAAGTAAAGAACTAAACTGATTATATACTTCACGGGGGTAAGCTATTGAGTATAGATTAGGAGCCATTTCTTATAGTGTGATATATAGAGGATATCTAATGTTTTGAGTGAATACCGAGAATTATCTCATGAGTGACCGAGACAAATGTTTATTTTTCGCGAGCGCTTGCGCGTGCGAAAATAAAAATTTCTCTCGAACTCAAGTGAGATAATTTTCGGTATTCACTCATAAACACTATTTTCTTTTTATTATACACTTTTTATAAGAATCTGATAATTCCACTCGTTTCAGCCTTGAATTGATGCATGAAAGTAAACAGCGCATTGAATCATTGATACGCGGAAGTGATTTGATCGATACTCGGAACAGGTAGCGTCTTGCGATCTGATTCAGTTGGCGGGTTTCTAGTCCAAACAAGGCCTGAAAGTCCATAATATAAGTTTTTGGTTTGGTACGTCCTTTGAACCAAAAACGTATCTACGGACTTTCAGGCCATGTTTGGACTAGCGGGTTTCATGCGTCAATTCAATGTGAAGACGTGATGAATTATTTCTGGAAATGATCGGTATCCACTCAAAAACACTTGCTTTTCTTTTCATTATACACTTCTAGAACAAATTGTTCATTTCCAGTGATAGTTTGGCTCGTATTCACATTGAAGTGAAGCTTTGAAAGCCGCCATTCTGATTGATACCGTGAAAGTGAAAATTTCTATATCTTCACAGTGGGGGATACGGTTTCTATCTTTCCGCAATTTCTTCGATAATCTATCGTTTATCGTATAATAAATAGAGATTATCTATACAGTGAAGTATTCTAGGGTGCTGTTTCGCATCGGGTTGTGAACTTTTAACCCAGTAGCTTCGTAGGTGAGGGTCCTCATCGAGATGCGATACAACACACCAGAATACTTCACTGTAGTGGTCGTCTTTTAATTATATACCTGTCTCATCAGGCCTCATGTAATAATTTAAATAGTAAAATTAGCGTCTCGATTTCGGAATATGTCAAATCGATTTTGGACGAATGCAGGCGATAAACTTTTTGTTGTCTTTGTTGGTACGGCATGTTCTTTATCTCTGTTCCCGACAGGATGGACTCGATTTACTACATATTCTAGGTATATCTAGCAGAAATCTAATTTCGGTTCCACTCATTCATTGAAAAAGAAATTGATATATTTTATTCATCGTAATGTAAAAAAGTCTAAATTAAATCATGGTTTATGGATTTAGAACACATGTTATAGCTCAAAGTAGAAAAAGATACAATTCGCAGGCAGTCTCCTTTTCGATTTTTCAGCATCACACTGCGTATCAGTATCAACGGTATCGTACTAGAGCGGATACAATATGAGGTAAATGATGACCGAAATCATATCAGTCATGGGTACATGTATATGATAAATAGCTACATATTGACTTTACAAACTTAAGACATCTGTAGTATTTGTTTCTCCGAAGAAACGGTGACAGTCCAGCACCTATTTCTCTTATACACCGTGTCAAAAACTATTCTTTCAAACTTTGGCTAACTACTATTTGGAAAATGTAACATTACCTTCCCACTGAACCCTCCATGCATACTACTCGATTTCAATAATATCAATAATATTCCACCGCTGCAAAGTAGCTCCGACCTTCTGATACAGGTCCACAGAAACTTTTGCTTGAGTGCAACGTGAAAAATTGTCGACCACATTCCCGAGGCTTTTTGAAGCTGATGCATTTATATCGAGAACTATAACTTCCGTCACTCTACATGTATCCTCAGAAGAAACAAATAGCCAGAAAAAGAGACTTGGTAGCGGTAAAACCCTTATTTACCTCCCTGGGTTCGACTGGCATGAACATATTTTCTGAAGATGAGTATCTTCCAACGCATGACAAGTAAGTGCCTATCCCAGTGCATACCGAAGTAACAGCAGACTTCGGTATGCACATCATGACAAGTAAGTGCCTATCCAAGTGCATACCGAAGTCACAGTAGACTTCGGTATGCACATCATGACAAGTAAGTGCCTATCCAAGTGCATACCGAGGTCACAGCAGACTTCGGTATGCACTTCATGATAAGTAAGTGCCTATCCAAGTGCATACCGAAGTCATAGCAGACTTCGGGATGCACTTGGATAGGCTCTTACTTGTCATGCGTTGGACTTCTGCTTGCAATCTTCCTATGTATATTCACGTGTGTACAAACATATAGTCTATAAGATTTTGATAGTGGTTCTCTGCAACACACATTTATCCCTGGAGTATATCTTCGTGGAAATGTGAAAATCGACTTTCGATAAAGTTATTACTCTTCAAATTAGCTGGCGAGCGAGGAAGATGCAATCAAGAAGCAAGTAATTGCGGAGAAAACACCTTTGATATTAGAAGAAAATAAAGACAAGTTTCATTTTGTTACTTTTAATAAACGAAAATGACAAACAGCTCTCAGAGATACATGTTGTTTTTGTTTATTAAAAACAACAAAAGTAGACTTGGCTTTTTATGGCAAGCTAATTAGAAGCAACCATTTCACAGATAATGATTACGAATATCTTACTGTATCACACCTACCAACACTTAGTAATTGTCACTTTGGCTAGCGACGATGTTTTTCAATACTTTGCAAGTTTTTATTCTTTCCTCTGCTTGCCAAGAAAAAGTTAGCAAATCTCAACCCCCTAGACTTCTATATTAATGAAAAGCACAGTGCCTATATTATGTATCACGATGCGCACATTTGATATGATGAACAGGAAAACAGCTACAGAACATCGAAAGATGTTGAAAACAACGTTTTCTTATTTTTAACCCTTTACCTAACATGAAAAGCAGACGACACCTGCAAACCAAATTCTGAATAACTAATTTTTTTTCATTTTTTGTCTCAAAAACATAGGTTATGACCCCTCATTGGAACGAGCTCGACGAGCTCGTTCCAAAGAGGGGTCATAAGCTATGTTTTTGAGACAAAAAATGAAAATATAATGAAAATTAATTGGAGATTTTTTAGATTAGCCCTGACCGGTTTTGGTCGTTACATTTTATAAAGTGTTAAATGGGTTTGAACAGAGAATAATAGTCAAACGTTCATACTGATATGGAATAAAATTGTAAAAATCCAGCTTCTGTATTGTTATACTACTATACAGGAAAATACCCGAAGTTTGTGAAATAATGCGTACAATCGATGAAACAAATTCGCTAACATTTTTGAAATTGCAGTTTTATCGGAACTTCCCTTGCCTTTGGTGTTAAATTTATTGACAACTTAACAAATTAAGGTGAGCTACCTTTCCTTTAAATCTGTTCCAATGACGAAAAGCGTCAACCATGGTTTGCACCCAACAGGGCATTTCCACTTGCTAGGGGGCGCGGTGGCATTTCGGTAACCGGTTCTCGTCAGATCACCGAAGTTAAGCAACGTCGAGCCCGGTTAGTCCTTGGATGGGTGACCGTCTGAACGATCGATTCGGACTCCCGCGTTGTGTCCTTGGGCAAGGCACTTAACCCCGATTGTCCATATGGGGGCACGATGACGCCGAATACTAAGGCGTACTGTACGTCGATGGTGCGCATGTCTTCAACCAATCTAACCCTGCCTGTGCTGCAGTGCGGAGTTACGATGTTGGGGAGCTGACAGCTGCTCGTCGTTGCTCGGTGGTTCTCTCCGGGTAGTCAGGCTTCATCCACCCGTAAAACTGTCACGGTCATGATTAGCCATAGTGCATAAGTATGTGACCTTAAACACCAATAAATAAATAAATAATATTTCCACTTGCTATTCGTGGTTAACCTTCATTTTCTTATAACTGAAAATTATCTCTGTTTACCTATTTTTTTATTACATGTAGAGATGAATTTCTTTCCCAGATTTACCCATTATCTAGCTCGGTCGATGTGACTTCAAACTCGGCTCTTATGATGCTGATCTCGGCCGATATTAACCAAGCCAGAGTTGTTCCCCTTGATGCGTCGTTACTAAACGCAAACAATTTGTTTACAACGCAATCGTTCACTGTTATTTGTCGAATACAATCAGGAAAATTGGTGTTATCCGAAATAACGGAGTAGTTTGAAGCTGAGATTTTGGATGTGGAGGCTTTATGATGGCAATAAGCAAGGAATAGTTACATGACGAGAAGAAAAAATAAAGCTGTGCAGAACATACGACGCAAACCAATATTTAGTGTCATAAGCGGAGATTCGTCAAAGTGAGGGAAGAGGTAGTTAAGATATCCGGCGGACGTCTCGGCTTCCGCACTAAAGAACTTTAGAAAATAAACTAGGACAAGAGGCATGAGAAACTTTGAACTTTTGGAATATTTTGTGATGATTTGTTTTGGATTGATAAATAAAGGGGTTATTACTTGTTCAGTTACATATCGCCCGAGATACCAGCCTCGGTAACTACACAATAGCTTTCAATTGTCGGTCTCAGGCTGATATGGAATTACCTTGGACTGATATCTCGGTCGATATAAAACTAGCCAAGCAATAACCCATAAGTATTACTGTACTTAACCCTTTACCTAACCTGAAAAGCAGACGACACATGCAAAAATAATTCTTGAATAACTATTTTTTTTTCATTTTTTGTCTCAAAAACATAGGTTATGACCCCTCGTTGGAACGAGCTCGACGAGCTCGTTCCAACGAGGGGTCATAACCTATGTTTTTGAGACAAACAATGAAAAAAATAATGAAAATTAATTGGCGATTTTTGAGAATAGCGCTGGCCGGTTTTGGCCGTTACGTTGGGTAAAGGGTTATTCTGTATACAAACTTGTTTGTTTGATATCTGAAATCTAAAACAAAGATGGTGGCCCAGTTCCAACCTGTTTGGCGTTAAATAGTTAACTAAATAGAATAACACGTTATTGCATTGTAGAATAACACAAATGCTAGATTTGCTAAACATTTATGGCGTGTTCATCCCATTACAAACATCAAGTTGGGAACCATTATTACAAAATTCTATTTTTTTCTGAGATAGATAATAGATAGAGAGTAATCGTTTGACTGGACTGCTTACGTGAAATAATTCATGAGAGATGAGGGACGTTGTACAAACACGAGCGCGCGAATGCGCACGAGTGTTTTAAAATATAGTCCCTCGCCTCTAATGAACTATTTCACGTAACCAGCCCAGTCAAGCGATTACTCTGTTTATTACTTTTCATTATTAGCGATAATTATATTATTTAACCCTTCACCTAACACATAACGGCCAAAACCGGTCAGCGAGTTTCTTAAAAATCGCCAATTAATTTTCATTATTTTTTTCATTTTTTTCTCTAAAACATAGGTTATGACCCCTCATTGGAACGAGCTCATCGAGCTCGTTCCAATGAGGGGTCATAACCTATGTTTTTGAGACTAAAAATGAAAATAATAGTTATTCAAGAATTTTTTTTGCAAGTGTCGTCTTTTTTTCATGTTAGGTAAAGGGTTAAAAAAAACAGTGAAGTTCCCATTACACCCACGGCGAAGCGTCTTCGTCTGCGCGCTCGGATGCATGACCCAATTGTTGATTGCATAATTCACTTGTTAAATTATCTTTTATAATCAAACCCTGAAATCCAGTAAATCACACTTTGGAAAGGAATAAATCTGCTTAACCGGTTAGCTGCGCAACATAACCACGAGTCCGAGAATGAATACGGTTTATAACTTACAAGTAAACGTGGCTTTTAAAAAAAGCCGTTGATTCAAATTTGAATTTCCACACTTGCTCACGATATTTGATAAAGTCGAGGCTTTTATGAAATATTTTCGTGTGTGAGCGAAATTCCCACGCATTAATGTTTTGTTTGCCTGTGACAAAGACGATCTGATGATTGAAAATTTGATGACAAATGTTCGCGTGACCCTCGTTCAAATGCGATAAGGTTGTAACGCACGTGCAGGGAAGCCTGCTTCTATTACTAGTATCCTGAATTATTTATATTTATTTTTTTATTAATTTATATTTTAGTTTAAATGGTGTTTTAAACAACTAGGTTCATTTCGTGTCCTACGGATTTACGGGTTGATAAAGTACCCAGAGAGAGAGAGAGAAAGAGAGAGAGAGAGAGAGAGAGGAGAGGAGAGAGAGAGAGAGAGAGGAGATAGAGAGAGAGAGAGCCGTCGCGAAATGGTATGTAATTGTAAGATCACACAACTTACTAACTATTTAAAAGGAACGTTGGGTCTTCATTCCCATTGATAAGGGGCATATGTACCATCAGCGTGCCAAACACACAAGCACACACCGATATTATGTCCTTTTTGACACTGGCTAAATTTGAACTCACAGCCACCCGACCAGATGTGCGGCGCGCTAGCCTATATGCCACCACGCATCATAGTACTGCTGATATCACTGTTATAACTCCCACTACCAATTTCCGCCATATTTCATTGGAACTCTAATCGCCAAGGCCTGTCAGTTCGAATCCAATCAGAATCCCTTGCGTTATGCCCTTAATCGACGTACTTAACCCCTCAGGACGCAGCTCAAAGCGGATGACACGCTGTTGTTACTTATCCCATTAACAAAAACGAATCGAGCTCAAATGTTACTTGCGATCGATAACTACACTTAAAGTGTAACAGTTACTTGCAGTTATCGACGGGTTTCTCTAGGTACTTCATCCACTCCCTAGATTTCCGTCATGATGTAACGTTGGTTGCTAAAAGTGTTGTTAACTCTTAACCCGTTAAGTATTTTTCAAGTTATTTTTCATCAAAGTTAGTCATGGCTGCTGTGCAGCAGCCATGACCAGATTTGATAAAACATTAATCCCAATGTTGGATAAGAAATCATTTGTGAAACACTCAATGAATTTACAGGGTAAAAATTGTATTATTCCCAAATTAGACTTATTTCAATGACAATAGAAACTCTGTGCTGGGCAGGAATAACCACCAGCAGAATGCAAAGAGTTACACACGTATAAATAAGAAACAAACAAACACCACAAGCTTCCCAACATGATTCGTTCCTCGATGTTGAATATGCTCTTATACTTCAACGAACGAACAAATAAGTAGTAACCATGCATACTTTGCCAAATTAAATCTGTGGCAGCGCCGTTACGCTCGTTGCTGATGCAGCATGATAATTTTCGTCAATGGAAGAGGTTCGCAGGAAAGTTAGCCACCCTCTTAATTTCCTAAAGTTGTCAGTAAATTTAACATTAAGGGTATGGGAATTTCAAAATATAAAAACTGAAATTTCGAAATATTAGCGAATTTGTATCATCGATGTGAGTAGAATTTCTCAAACTTTATGCGTTTTTCAGTAAAGTGGAATAAAAATACAGAAGCTGGCTTTTTACTATTTTCCCATTCAGAACGTTTGACTATTATTGTCAGTTAAAACACGTGTAAAAATAAGAAAACGGCGTTTTCACTATCTTTTGATGTTCAAAAACTATTTTCCTCTTCATTATATCAACACTGAGTGCACCGTTACATAACATTCAGACACTATACTTCCCATTAATATAAACGTCTGGGAGGTCTGATTTGCAATATGTTTCCAAGAAAGATTTATGATGTAAAAACAAAGAAACAAAGTGGATGCTTATTGTTGGGAGGTGTGATACTGATAGGTATACTTAACCCTTTACCCAACGTAACGGCCAAAACCGGCCAGCGCTATTCTCAAAAATCGCCAATTAATTTTCATTATTTTTCCATTTTTTGTCTCAAAAACATAGGTTATGACCCCTCGTTGGAACGAGCTCGACGAGCTCGTTCCAACGAGGGTCATAACCTATGTTTTTGAGACAAAAAATGAAAAAAATTAGTTATTCAAGAATTTTTTTTGCAAGTGTCGTCTGCTTTTCATGTCAGGTAAAGGGTTAATGAATGATAATGTATGTACTAGTTGCTTCTAATTGGCTTGTCACAAAAAAGCCAAGTTTTTGTTACTGTTAGGGAGCCCGGTGGCTCAGTGGTAGACTGTTGGACTTCTATGCTAGAGGTCCCGAGTTCGAGCCCCATCTGGGACGACCCGCGTTGTGTCCTTGGGCAAGGCACTTTATCCCGGTTGCCTACATGGGGGCACGACGACAACGTGCACTGGGGCGCACTGCACGTCGATGGTGCACATGTCTTCAACAGCTGTAACCCTGCTTGAGCGGCGTTTGAACAGAGTTAGAATGTTGAGGAGCTAACAGTTGCTCGTCGATACTCAGTGGTTCTCTCTGGGTACTCCAGCTTCCTCCACCCTTAAAACTGTCACGGTCACGATTAGTCATTGTGCATAAATATGTGACCTTTAACACCAATAAATCAATAATAATTTTGTTACTATTATTAAACGAAAAGCACAGACAGTTCTCCCCGTTTGTTACGTTTAATAACAAAGAGAGCTGTCTCTTGTTTTCGTTTATTAAAAAGTAACAAAAGGAAACTTGGTTTTAATTTCTACCGATATCAAAGATGTTTATCAACAGTTACTTGCATCATAATTGGGCCGACCTCGAGCATCTAATGTTTTCAGGGGAGATAACTTTAACTAAAGTCGATTTCCAAGACGTGATAAGTCAGGGATGGACACATTCACGTAAAAAATAGTAGTTATCATTTGTTGTGTGCCCCTGTGGAAACTTCCTGTGATATTTAGATTAAATGGTGAGTCTCGAAAACGTGTCGCAGTGCAGAAATTTATTTCTCGCCTCTCATATTCGAACGTTTTAACTTGCTTGGTTCGTCAGTTCTATTCTTTCATGTCTGTCTATTCAATAATTGTTCGTTGCCTAAATATTGGTGTGTATAGGGTACAATCAATAGTTTTCTAGAGTGAATCGTTATCCAGAAAGACATAATCCTGGCAGATTTTAGACATAGCTAGCCAAATATTTTTTCAATATTTTCTATACTTACAATATTTGTTTTTCCGACACTTGAACACTCAAGGGTGTATCGCAGCGAGTCTGTATATCGTGTCTGCAAAATATATTATTATATACTTCATAAATAACCACATTTCTATTGGCTGGATCTTATACACGTGACCGATACTCAAAAATCCATGTACAGCGGTTTTCCAATGAATATCAACTTTCTAAATATAGCGTTTGGAAATCCCCTCTCTAGTTCTATTTCAGTCGACATAATCTCTATAACATTGTTTATTTTTATATCATTCTGCAGATGATAACTATTTTATTGATAATAAAAGTATTTTTGGTTGATATAATTGAACTTATAAGATTGTTTTTTGAGGATGGTGTATATAATAAAACAGTTATGGACTTTTGTGGTGGTAAATATGATGTGATATGAACCTAAAAAAACTTATATTGACCGACGCTAATTCCTCGGTCATTATAAGTTTTTTCGGTTCATGTCACATCATATTCACATCTTATTCACCACCACAAAAGTCCATAATTGTATAATGTATACATAAAACGTTATGAACTCTCGCATGAACGGACCACCCTGCCCGTTCTGTCCATGTGTGTCTCGTTCACCCACCTATATTTCTCTTATTTTCTGAACTAAACACTGCAGTATATTTTGTTCAATCGTGTGGAGGAAGCGAGGAAGGTGTTATGTGCATGTTGTTATAAACAAACAAAGCACATTACAACAGACAGTTTTCCGTTCCTCTATTTCACTTACACCCCCTACCTTCTAGAAAATGAAATAGGTCGATGGGTTCTTTGGTCCAACTTTGAAACGGTTGTTGGCGTTATCTTTGAGAAACTCCAGCTTTTAAACATTTTCTCAGCGTAATTTCTCCTACTATGAGGCTATTGGCCTTTTTGATTAGTTTTGATTAGTATTGTAGAAAGAGGAATACTATTACCGGTCCTGCACGAGAGACGGGCGTGAGAGCAAGTTAGCCTGGCAGCGCTCCTAAATTGTACGTAACAACGGTGGAATATCACACTTGCAAAAATTCTAGAGTGTACACCTCTTGGCCATACACAGACCTATTACAGAATAGCAATCTGGTCCATAGACCGGTGTATTATATTGTGCTTTCTTTGTAGGTCTAGGTCTGCGGGAAAATTGTATACACTCCAAATTGTTTCGCCTTATTTCTTATAATTCTGACACAGATTGAACACAACAGATTTAAATGGCTAGTATTGTCAGAAACTTTTACGCCATCAGATTTATTGTTTAGGAATAAATTTAAAAAAATAAGGGACTGTGATATTGTTTAAACTCTTTACCCACAGTATAGACGATATCAAATTTATTATTTTAAATAGTATTTTTTCAAAACTTTCAAAACATTTCAGCAAACCCATATAATGTGACCCCTCATTCGAACGAGCTCTATGAGCTCATTCCACTGAGGAGGTCACATGATATGGTTTTGTTGAAATTGTTTGAAAAAGAATATTTATTCGACTGCTCAATTTCTATATCACGCGGAGAAGAACCTTTCCAGTTGTTGCCTGTATTTCAAACTCAAACAGGTCATATTCTTTCTCAAAAGGATGCATGTTCTGCACGATAGGAACGGGAGCCAGGCGGCTCAGTGGTTACAGCATTGGACTTCAAACCGAAAGGTCAATGGTACGATCCTCACCAGCGGTAACTGCATTGTGTCCTTGGGCAAGACCACTTAATCCCGATCACCCACGCGGGGTACGCTTGCGCTGTGTACTAAGGTGCACTACACGTCGATGGTGCATTTGTTACTGGTAGCCATTATCTGGAGTGAAAGTGTATTCAAATTTGCAAGGGTACTTTTTGTTTTGGTAAACCATTTTGCGTTTTGTCATGATAATAATGCTGACACTTTCTGCAGCTCAAGTAAACGTCAACAATTTAAATAAGGTAGCAACTGCAAAACTGCATGCAGGAACACAAAACATATGGCAGTCGAACAGAAATAGAGTTTTTTGAAAAAATATAGTTATTTCACTTACGTATTTTCTGTTAATTTCTTCTATATCTGGAGTTTTCGACAACAGTATCTTCACATTAAACCCATCGACTTCAAAGTCTAAATATCCTACTGGTTCTGCTTCATCGAATATCCATTCTTCGTCATCACTCAAAGTGAACTCCAAAACGACTGTACCTGGAATATGAAATTTAATAATTACAGACCCATTCACATGACGAACCAAGTTCTCACGCCCCCAGTCTAATTTTGTTCTAAATTCAACGCTGTTATGGGCTATTTGTTTACTCAGTTTGTGTGGGAATTTGCGCCCAGACGACCGTTGATTTAATATGATGCGCCTTCAGTTAAAAAGATGTACATGTATTCCTTCCTTCCCCAATTATAGATATTCAAATCAATAAGTATTTAATACCCATTGAAAATATCAGAATATTATCTTAATTTGTGGAACTAATCGCCGCGTATTTATAATGCAACGGCTGTTGCGAGTCTTCATTTCGGATTGTAATGTCATCAAACTATCGATAAAATCAAGTCTCAATTGAACAACGTTTCTAAATGTGATTCACAGAAAATAACTCTCTTAACCCTTTACCCAACGCAGACGTTATCAAAATTTATTATTTTAAATATCATTTTTCTAAATTTTTCAAAAACTTTCAACAAAACCATATCATGTGACCCCTCATTGGAACGAGCTCATTGAGCTCGTTCCAATGAGGGGTCACATGATATAGTTCTGTTGAAATATTTTGAAAAATTTAATTTTTCCAACTGCTCAATTTGCATATTACGCGCTCGGATGCGGGCGATTCGTTAGGTAAAGGGTTAAAAGAATGTTTCTGATTCAATCGCCCGGAAAATATTAGTTGGTTGGAAACATGGATCATAGGACAGGTGCTGAGAAAAGTAGATCAGCCCAATTAGTCGCCTTGGAATTGGGCAATGGATGACATGAAGGTAAAATATCAACGTGCGATTAACAGTATAAGGGATGTAACTCTTCTTCATTTCTTGAAACGTTTTTACATTGAGCTGTTGTGATTTTATAAACCACCTCATGTCATTTGCTGTTAGTTTATCTCGGGAGTTTGCTATGCAGGCAGGAATATATGGGATAAATAGTCGCTTGTCAACGTTTTAACAAAGAAAATAACCAATTCCTCCACAGCATATACGTCTGAAGTTACACTGACTACACCAGACTCCAATCATCTTTCATCGCAAAGGACTGATAAAAAGTAGTTCATGCATTTCCATTGTCATCAGCTTTCGTAATTCAGACTGGAGTTATTTCCTGTTGCCATACTTCACTCATTCCTACATAATTTCAGAAAATTTATCTAGTTATCTGCTGGCCCAAGGCTTTGGAATTATCTTCCAATCGACATTAAAAATAGTACATCACTTGAATCATTCAAGTCTGGTACTAAAACCAACCTTTTTCGAATGGCATTTCCTTCAGTGGTCTTTTAATTTTGGTCACAAACTGACATTACCAGGTGCGTGGGTGTGACTGAGTCAGTGACGATTGTCCCGTTACTCGTCAAGTGACACTCACATACTTGTTTTGGTAAAGTTGTAGTTTTTTTTTTTTTTTTTTTTTTTTTTTTTTCGTTTTAATTCAATACCCTTTTTCTTTTAGGTTCTGTCGCTTATGGTCACGATATAGCCTCGGTTGCTGATGTGGCGTTGGGCACCAATAAATGATAATAGTGATCCCTGTATCAATGTATCTGTGAGAGAATGTATGTGTATGTGTGTATATGTATGTATGTAATTATTCTACAGCCACTGAGCACCGTGTGTGGATTCTAGGCTTTAAATTTATTATTATTATTATTAATTACAAAAACTGCTCGGGGACAGGTCTTTTCATCTCATGTTAGCTTGCCCTAGGTCATTTCTCTCTGATGTCAGTTCACATAAGACTGTTCAATTGATGCTAGTTCGACCCTGGTTATTTTGACCCGATGTCGGTCCGCCACTGTGTTTGTTTGCAAAATAATCATAAATTATTAGCCTTGTGAATGTATGAAGATTGCCTATTTCTTTCTATTCCTGGAACCCTGAAAATACGATTAAATTATTTGATTATTAACCCTTTACCCAACGAATCGGCCACATCCGCCGGCGTAATATGCAAATTCAGCAGTTGAAAAAATATTATTTTTCCAAAAATTTCAACAAAACCATATCATGTGACCCCTCGGTGGAACGAGCTCGTCGAGCTCGTTCCAAGGAGGGGTCACATGATATGGTTTTGTTGAATTTTTTTGAAAAATTAAAAAAAATGATATTTAAAATAATTAATTTTGATATCGTCTGTGTTGGGTAAAGGGTTTTAAAACCCACACAGTACAGTACAATGGCTGTGGACTGGTTGTAATCCACGTATGGGCAGTGATGTCCACGCATGCGTTTACCAGGCAATAAAATTCATCATCAGCAAAAGTTTAATTAATGAAGCACCAGGTTCTACTCGTTGCTTCATTAATTAATTTTTTGATGAATATTCCTATAATTAGTGTTTGGAATCCAATATTATTGCGTCCATGTATATTTTGCCTACCGTGGAAAGTGACCACTCCACGTCGGCCGTACTGTGGAATGACTATTTAATACTACGTTCCTTTGAATTTGTGGCTAACTATGGATACGATATAAGAGTCGAATGTTAAATAGACATTTAAAAAGCGCATAACCCAGGAGCCCCCTTTAACCCTTTTGAGTCTGTATCGGTAAATGGTGTCATCCTGTGAGACATTATTGAGAGGAAAAGGGATTAATTTATTTTTTTTTATTTGCGGGAGGTTAGGTGATACTAATTAGAGGTCATCATTTGGTTAGTTTCATATCGGCCGGGATATCAATATTGCGTTCGACGATTAACGATGAACGTTTTCGATATAAACAAATGTTTTGAGCATAGTGACGCATCAAAAGGGAAACTCTATCTTCGTTTTTATTATATGACTATGTAATTTAATCGCTAAATATCACTACTGTTTGACGATCTTTTCCTGGTCACCGGAAAATCCACAGTGTGGAATCCGATTCCGTATCACTATAGTATGACGGACGGGTGCGTTCGAACTCGCATGATTAGCTGTTCCGGTCGCAGAGGGTACTTTACTCCGAGCAGGAATGGGTGCGCTCAAACGGTGGGCCGGGTACAAAAAAGTTGACTGTTCACTTTGTTACATATTCATGCGTATCGGGGGATTCCCCGGAAATGTGCACCTGTTACCAACATAAGTGTAACAAAAATAGTTCTTTTTTACTTCAATCCATTTTACCAAAAAAGGGTTGTGGTAACTGTTAATGCTTGCGTTGGCATGCGATGTTGAATCATAGGTAGTCGCATCACGTCTCGTTGAGGAGGTCGGCAGCTCGTTTGATCTGACGATCTGACCTCAACTCGATGTGATATAACGACCCAGATCACTTCATTGTAGCGATAATATGTATATATCGGCCGAGACATGCGTCATATCAGCGCCGAGTTTGAAGTCATATCTGACTTCTTGGGGGAAAACATCACATCTATTAAATAAATTAATTAATAAATTAATCCTATAGCCTTATAAATTACGTCTCATTTCCCTTAGTCTATATTGTTTACTCTTTCGTCCCCTCGTCGAGTGTTACATTTTGTTTTTTAAAAGCATATGTATTCACATTGGGTTGAAAGGAGTGTATTAATTAGGATCATTTAATAAGGCGCCATATGCTAACAGTTTGAAACATATGTTTTACATAGCTGGAAAAGCATATGAACCCCTTCAAACTCATAAGTAGAGATGTGTGTGCAAAGGGAAACTAGATTGTCAATCAACAGGTCGCGTAATGCGTCGGGATTTAGAAGGGGGGGGGGGGGGGTGGCGGCTAGGAATAATTTAATCCTACAGCCACATAGGGTTGTATGTTTGAATTACTACTGAACCTCCCTAAAGATGCAAAGGGTAAGTCCCTACGGATATTATATTTTCTGGTCGAATCGAATCAGAGAGGGGCTTCCGAATCGAATCTTGAACTGAATTCCAACGTTCTTCAGGTTGTAGATTTTGCATCTTCCAACAGCGGTAAAATTGTCAGTCTCCACTCAAGTATAACAGTACTGTGATCACAAAAGCGGACATAGCATTTCGATTTTTAGATCTTACCTGGTGAAAACATTACGAAGATATTGAATCGGAGATGCTATTTTCGTTTGATTTGTCGTGATGTCATTTTGATTTCGTAGTATTTTATTTCCGAAATCTCGACGTCCTAGTGTAAATGCGTCACGATCAAATCGCAATTTGATATTGAAAAAAACACTTTTACTGTACTGTATATACCACAGCCACTCGTCTGTTTGGGAAAATCAGTAAAAAGAAGGCGGAATTCCCCAGAGCGGTATCAAAGTAGTTTCGGAAGTGGAAACTCCTTGAACTATTCTTCTGTCATCAGGTCTTCCGAATAAGAGGCTTGACGATAGAAAATGAATTGAAAAGGAGACACTCGGTATCATTTTAACCCTTTACCCAACGTAACGGCAAAAACTGGCCAGCAATATTCACAAAAGAAGCCAATTAATATTCACAATTTTTTCATTTTTTGTCTCAAAGACATAGGTTATGTCCCCTTATTGGAACGATCTCGTTCCAATGAGGGGTCATAACCTATATTTTTGAGACAAAACATGAAACAAATAGTTATTCAAGAATTGTGTTTGCAAGTGTCGTCTGCTTTGCAAGTTAGGTAAAGGGCTAAGAACTTTACGGCGGTTCGAAAATACCCGAATCGGTGCGACTCGAATCATCGGGACGATTTTTTCGTATCTAATCGAATTTCGAAGTTTCACCTGGCCATACAAAATGGATTCGCGCACTTGTTAAAAATAGTTTGGTGTTGGAAGATCACATTTCGGAATGCAGGACTGAAAGAAAGGTTGCTACTGTTATTTACAGTTTTGGGTCGAGAAATGGCTAACAGGTATATAATTTCAGGGTTTTTTTGGACCAGGTCTGGCATTTATTCAGAACTATTTTTGAAACAGAATTCCCATTGAGAGTAATCTAAGAAACGGTCTGGTATTTCATTCATGCAAACTGCACCCAAACCGCACCAGCTACAGTTATCCTTCTAGTAAATACGAAATGTTTCTATACCTGCAGGTACATTCTCCGGGAATGTTGGGATAGTTGTATTTACTGCACATCTTTCAGCTGTAAAAAGAAAAGAATATGTAATCAACGTGCATCTCGTTTTTTGTTTTGTAAATAGGTGACGATGCGACCATTATTCTCTGTCTTCAAGGTGAACTGATTCAGGAATGACATTAATTTGTACGATGCAATGAAGCTATTGTACTCCGAATAAAACAATAAACAAGTATTTTCGCAATTTTCCTTGACTCACGTGTAAGATGTGTTCGTCACTTGACATGCCGATGCAAAAGCTTGCTGTCAGATTACTGAACATTCCATTGTCTGGAAAGAATAGCGGTTTTCATTACTATTTATTTTAACTGCAATGTCCGTCTTTGTGTGATGGTTTGACGGGTACGTTTGTTAGAATGCACTAAACTAAATTTCAGAAACAAACTTTATGCTGTGACTCGACTACTTTGAATTTTCTTTCATGATAAAAAGTGCGCAAGTGCGATTTATTCACATACTGAGCGTCTTTTCAAGTCACAATAACTCATCTAAATTATCACTAATCACCCCATACAAACCGATGCGTAACGAAGATGACGAATGGGATGGGTATAAACTTTGATGACTCAAGTTCCAATTGATCATATATTCCAACTACATCATCAAGGCATTCCTTCGTTGAAGGCATGCCTTGATGGGGTAGTTGGAATATTAGTCAGTCTGGATTATATTTTAAAAAAAGAACCTTTATAAATTTACTTCTCAATATATAAAATATACATGTAGTTGTCTGACGGAACATCTTATTTAATTTACACGTGTCATACAGGTACTGCAAATTGGTCAAGCTGGGCTCACATCACCCCGAATCGGTTACTACAGGCCTCCATCTCTATGGCCGACTCTCTGTGTGATGTAAGTTCAAGAATAAAATCTTGTCTCGTAAGAAAGTACATGACTACTAGCAAGAGCGACTTGATATCTACGACTCCAATATAGACGGAAATGTCTTGACGAAAGACACATTATGAGAGGGAGTAGGTGTCACACCCTCTGAAACTCCTAAGCCCCTGCTTATAAATGAGTAACATGGCATGTATTGGCATTGTCTCGGGGTATTTTAAGGAACAATGGGTGTGTTATTATATTTTAAGTTATTCACGCCATTCAAGTTCTAGAAACTGGGGAAATTGTGAATTACTTACATGGTAAGATCACATGGTCAGATTTTTACACCTTCGTTTGCTTTGATATTGATAGTTTTTTTATTTTCTCAACTTATGAAGGGTACATAATAGTAGTGGTCTTAAAAAATGAATAGCTTAAAACAATTCACAATAACAAGCAATTTATGTGCAACGATACGCAGTGTGACGTTTCAGGAAGAACGAAGAGAAGAAGTGGGTTGAGCAAGAACAAAAGGTGTGAACGAAAGCCATCGTGTTGACGATATCGGTAAGGAAAGGCCAAGGAACAAAGGAAGTGAATATATCTGTAATAGTTTAGCTTGGAAAATACTTTTTATCGCCTCCTTAACCCGATACGATTTACCACGTAAATCAACACAATGCTACCATTCTAGACACACCCACCCTAGTTTCGTGTTAGCAGGGCGCTAAAATAACAAAAAGCTTATGCAATCAACGAAAAAACAAACTATTTTGAATGACGGTAACTGTATGGTAACTACGACGGTAGGCGTATGTTTAGATGTATCCAGTATGGCGGCTTTGAAGCGACGAGAAGTGAAACGACGGGAAGTTTTTGATAATTGCCTCTAATACGACGCACAGTTTTTCAATATTTTTAGTGGTGCTCATACAAGTCACCCTTAAGTGAAGATCGAACATAAATTAAAGAGTAAAATCTCTACAATATTATTGCTTTCAATGATCCATTATTCAATCCGACCAAAGTATTGATTGCCCCAAGCCCATAAAAATCTTTTTTTTTCACTAACAGTTGTTTTAACCGTGCGTTTTGGTTAAAGAGAAGAAAGGTAATCTAGTTGCACATACAGTACGTGGAGAGTGTATTGTCACTAAATCACCCGCAGAGTGGAGATTCCACCCGGGCAATAATTGCAAAGTTGTTGCAAAGCACAACCACCACCAGCAAAGTTTCAGCCAATGGACCTCCGGGTTATACCCGGAGGTCCATTGGCTGAAACATTGCTTGTGTTTTTTGTCGATATGTACAAAATTTGAAAGTTATAGCTTGGGTGATAACTCCACTCCGCGGGTGATTTAGTTACAATCCACTCTCCACTCACAGTATTCGTTATGTTGCGCTTCATCTTATCAAGCGCTAATGAAAATATAATGTCTTTTTAATTACACGTGTAATCGATATGGTTGACGGTTTGGATTGTGATAGAAAATTATTTTTTAACAGTTTGGTTTCCTTGGGTGTTACAGTTTGGACTTCGCGAACATTGTTAAGAATTCGTCTTGAGCATTGTTATTAAAAGTATTTTTTCTTACATTTCAGATGGCGAAAGTATCTCCCCGGATGAATCGTTCCATGAAAGATTCGGGTATGCCGAATTCCGATCAAGAATTGCACTTCTGTGAAAAATGTGGACGACCGTATCAGACAAAATACAGAAACACATGTTTATAAAACACCAAATCACAAGACCAAATGCCTTCCGTGTCAGATATGCAATATGAAAAATACCACGAAAGGGACACCTAGATACACCAGTTATTGACGCTGGAATTGCTCGACTGTATCTGATCGTGTTACCTACCGGACCCGACCAGTGCGACCCATACCAGTGTCTTTACCTGATCCGGTCGCACTATACGTCTCACAAATCTATTCTACCCACGACTTACCACGGTAAAAATAAATACTGGTAGAATTACACCAGTTTACAACAGTCGTGCAACGGCGGCAAAGGACGCTTCCCCGAAAGCATTATTGAGCTAACATACATCAGCTCTTGGTGCTCGGACTGGTACCCACCAATAACCAACAATAGAGTATTCGCACCCTCAGCACAACTAGCTACAAAAGCTACAACTGTTTATTGTGTTTCGACAGTTTTCAGTCAACAATAACGCTAGCATATAAAGTCGTGACATATTCTGACTCTCACACTCACGACTGTCGCTGTCACTATTAAGTCTGACCAACAAGATTACACATCTGAAAACCGTAGAGACTTCTACACACCTGAATCCGATTTTGTAACACTGCTACTGAAATACAGCATATCTCTGTGTTTGTTAGTTTGATGAGGCCGAACGGGACGAAACATTGGTTACACCCTTTGCGGAAGCTAATTCCGGACAAATACGAATAGAGGTCCACCTCACCTACCTGACCTCTTCAACCCATCTCTATCGTGGAGCCGTTGCGCCCTGAAACACACCGTAACCTCCGGCTACAGCTTAATAGCACCAAGAGACTCATGTTTCGGGGATCTGAAGCACACCATAAATATAAAACACCGCATTTACCAATAATGCAACTTACAAAATGTCTTATCTTACAATATGGGCCCTCACCACACTGCAGTCCACACCCCTTCACATCGCAGGAGGAACCATTGCTAATTCTGAGACCATAACCATCAACCTACTAAGGGACGATTCGAGATTTATCTAATGTTAACTACATTGAACACCTACCGCGGGCGTCTAGTCCTGAGCTATAAACCGTATGAATTACCCCCTTGCACACCACAGGAAGCGCCATTTTCAATTCTGAGTCATAAACCTTCTACCTACTAAGGGCTGATCTCATGTCTATCTACGGTGATCATTCATTAAAAAAAACCACCTCAGTTACCTCCTGTAGAAATAGCACACACGGGCGTCCAGCCCTAACCTACGAACTGAATGGCAATACCTAAGAACCAAGCAGAACCCTCCTACCCCACCTCTAAATGGGAATAGAGGGCAAAATGTTCGGCACGGAAGTGGACACTTTACTACATGGACCACCCACACACGGCCTGATAACGTTCAATAATGCTCGGAATCGTTTATCACATCATCTTCAGTGTCTCTACAGGGGCCAAGCTTATACGATTGAGGCTATCAAGGCACTTATGGTATCACACCACCGTCAGATGATCACACCCGGAGCTTGAGGGGCAGCCTACTTGCTACTATGCCCCTTAATAACCAGTAGCATCCCCATCGAAGATTAAGTGGCCCTTTAGTGCCTTCCTCCACCATATACACCAAATAACCCCCATCGGCGCAACAACAGTTTCCCTTTCTCTTAGCACCCTAAGAAATAAGACAGACCTTCTTCCCGACGAGGATTGAATCTGTCATCATATAAGGGAAAGATGCTTCCATGACACGAGAGCAACGCATGTTCCACCTGGTTATAACAGATCCAACCCTCCCTTCTCGCTACTCCCTGTCCCATGAAGGGACCCTTTCCCGACACACCCGAGTAGCCTCCTAGATCCCTGATCTGTCGATGATCCGATGCCTCCTGATCCGTATATGCCCCCTTCCCCGGATATTTGTGCCTAGCATGGGGTAAATCACTACCTCTTTTCTATTCTTCTCCCTCAGTGGATTTACACTTACTTTCCACTTAGCTGACTGAGACATATCGTCTCTGACACGCTGTTAATCCACGGAACCGCCATACAGCATAATTTTAACCCCATTCCCACGACCATTATGATCGAGCACATCGACGGTGTATAATAGCCCTACACCAGCGACAGCTATAAGCTTATCCGATGATTTCCTTACCTCTCGTTGGTTGGAAAAGCCTGTATTAGGCGAAACTAGTAACCTCCTGGGGTTATTGCTTCCGGACGAGTGATTAAGGACATCATGTGTTACCAATGCTAGTAACGATTTTCCAAAATGAATACACTTAACCCAACCCCAACAGCGAATACGCAAAACCTCATCTCCCCAATTAGCGGCCTTCCAAAATAAGCGAGAGTGCCCCTCTCGTCAAACTTTGAATCCCGCGATGTTGTGTTGAAAAGTTGTTCCCGCGCCATTTGAAACAAGTAGCACCCACCCTCTACTTTACTACTCATAGTTCCGCAAAGGGTCTACTTCCCAAATATATCCACCATAAGATCCCAACCATAGATCAACAGTCACTTGGGGCTACCTCCACCCTGTATATCAGACAAACCTCTTCCAGAGCGCAACAACAGTTTCCCTTCCCCCTAGCACCCTAAGAAGTAAGAGTCACCACCCTCCTGAGGATTGAATCCTGTCATCATACAAGGGAAGATGCTCGCATGACATGAGAGCAACACCTGTCCTACCAGGTTATAACGGACCCACCCCTAGTTCCATTTTCCCTACTCCCTGCCCCGCAAAGGGACCCTTTCCCGACGCACCCGAGTAGCTCCCTGCTGATGCCTCCTGATACCTATATGCCCCCTTCCCCTGAAATTTCCGCCTATCTTGGGGTGTATCGCTACCTCCTTTTATCATTTAGCAGTGATAACACTTGAATGGGCCCATCGTTGTCCCTGTAATAGAAGGAGAGGAAGTGAAATGATATCCAAACTGTAAACAAAAATCACAAAGAGTTTATCCAAACCGTATTAGCTACTTAATCCAAAATGGTACATTAAAAAGTGAAGGTGATCTCCTTGCTTGGCCATTTTCAGGAATTTTGGGGAACCTTTCGAATTGTATGTTTACGTAAAGATGTTTAAATCATGTTATATTAACTGCTCATTATTCAGAAAATATATTCTGTTCATATTCTGTTTTTATTACACAACCATTTAACTTTAAACCCTTGTATTTAAAGGAATAGTCGCAACAACATAAATGATTCTGTATTCAATGGGTGATGTACAAGCCGGAACTTTTTCCCCAGCACCGTTCATACTAGTTCCGTTCTCATCGAGCCATTAGTTACGCTTCGAAAAGTTTCCAAATTTCGTTGTACAATTATCGACAGTCTGTCGCATAGTGTGAAAATGAAAACGTCCAAAGCAAAATAAACTCGGTTAACAAAAAATTAGTTAACCAAAAATGAGATAATATTTTAAAGAAAACTCAATCATTTCCAACCAGAACATTAACCCAGTCCCGTGGCCGTCTCGTTTTCTGGATCCGTTATATCTAAATTGGTCAACTTGATTTCGGTAAATTTTCGTACATCTTGACATGCTTCGAACTTCTTTTAAAAATGTTTCTCCCAGCTGTTTTGCAAATCTGCACAAATTTGTACTTATATTTTTACTAACAGTAATATGCACCAAATGGTTAGGCGTGAATGGGCACCAGCCGAAGAGAAACAGCGATACGAATTTCAACAAGCACTGGTCCCGAAAAGGTTGTTTTGGTCTTTTATCGATCTATTTGATCAGTACAGCTTCAGTCAAAACAAACCGACTCTTCACCTTTGGGTTTAAACATCGGAATTAAAATTTGTTTATTTAAATGAATTTAATGCATGGGTTGTGTAATAAACACAGAACGCGATGTGTGTTTGAATCGATGGGTGTTTTACATAACTCGTTGGAATGGCGTAGACATATTTCGCACGAGCCTACGGCTCTCGCGAAATATGACTATGCCATTCCAACTCGTTATGTAAAACACCCGCCGATTCAAATACACATCGCGTTCTGTCTATCTGTTTATATTCTGTTTATATGGACATCAAGCAGCAAATTTCAGTCATACGGCGTTGATTGAACGACAAAACTGTATTAAAAATACATTCAGGGTTTAATTTCTTTGAATAATTATATATATATCGATGCGGAAATTACCTATTTGGACATCTATCTCCTTGTGTGTTCTCTCAGTATGACAAAATGTTTGAATAAACATGAAAAATCTCAAATTTAGTTTCTGTGAAATTCGTCAACACTACATCGGAAGCGCCATGTTGGATACATCCAAACATACGTCTACCGCCGTAGTTACCACACAGTGTATCCTGTCATTCCCCTTGTAAGATAGTGTAATTGTACGGATCAAAATAACCCAGAGGAATGTTCCACAGGTGACGGAATCCATATATTAAAAATTGTGGTATGCCATATGCTGTAAATGCTTTGATACTTTAGTCATATCTTAAATATACTATATTTCAGCGGGTTTTTTGTTGTTGTTGTTGTTGCTTTTTACGGATTTGGGTAGCTAAACCGATTATGCCCCCAAACCGATTACGTCCATACAATGCAAGCCCATTGTGTCCGTAATGAGCCGATTCTATCCAGAGGATGTACTCGGGCTAGTTGCGCCGGTTAAACCCGCATCGAGTGTGCCAGGAAGACCACAAAATGCATGCTAATCTGATCTGCGGACGCAAGATATGATATATGCTTATAATACATTATTTAGGTTTTTGTTTTCTTTTTTTTTAATTCTTCAAAAAAGAAAGTCGATGGAGTTGTGGCTGAAAGGGAGTCGTCATCTCGCGACGAGATCATCCAGATCTCGTTGTCAGCGTCATGATTTGGTCTGCTAATCTGATCACGCCAACGAGGTCGTTGCACGATGTAGATGGCTTAATTGTGGTAATAATTTGTTTGGTACATCAAAGGGTTTATTTAAAAATTTAATACGGCGCCAGAAATGTAAACACATTTGTTCCAGAGTGTTACGCTACGTCACTCGAATTTTTACTTTGTGTTTGTAAAATTGTCGTCTCGAAGATCTGTGCATATCAGATACTTCACGCGTGCCTCGTTTCATATGGGAATGATATGGATTTGGAAAAGTTGAGGCTCCCGCTGATTCTGAATTCACGCACAACCTACAGGGGTAATGAGGAGTTGCTTTTAGGCATCACTGAACTAAATATTTGAATTAGAGTTAACCGCCTCGGAAATGATGGAATCTCTAAAAAATATGCAGCCTTGTGAAAATATATTGTTTTATATACGTTTGAAACATTTTGCTGACATCTTGCATTATTGTTGAATATTCCAGATAAAAAAGAAGGTGATTTGATGACTTTGCGATCTAAAAATACATTTACTTTTGGTGTGTTTTTGTTGGGAATTCCCTGAAAAATATGTGCACGTGACCGGTACATCCCTTCCAGTCAGTTTTTCTCTCTTATTTGTTGCATGACCCCCTGTTTTCGGGTCAGAAAAAGTTGTCTGAAGGGCTATACTTCACAAAGATATTTGAATGCCAATATTTGTTTTCGCCTGAACGTTGTAAATGTCGCCAATGGGAAAATATTTAGTTCCGTGATACCTATATAGTCATACAATAAACGGTTGTACCTACTTCAACATTGTAGCAACCGTCTATTTTGACGGATCGATATTATGTCTGCCTTGAACTGTAAAATTTGCGTACAAGGTTACAGAAAAGCTTTCCGAAAATTTAGAGTCGACGCCCGATTACTAAAAGTATTGTAACGGTCCCGTCCTCGGTAACTATAATTTACTGAATGGGGCCTCACACCCTTAATCTACACAGTGAGGACGAACCGTTGGGTCAGAGCGGTCAACAAGATCCCTACGTGATCACACACACATACACTCCAGACTTGGGTCACACGGAAGTTTTACTTGAAATGGTAGAGTGATAATATAGTGTACACAATTGGTTACTCAAAGGTATGTGTAGGGTTAATACAGGGTCACCGGTACTTGGGTCACAGACCAGGCATACTGTTCCAGTGATAGCTGTAGAAGTTTGACAGGGTTCACAGACTGTTACTCTGTATCCAATAATAGCTGCTCGGTTTGGTTGTGGTTTGCAGCCGTTTACTCTGTATCCAGAATGGTTCCAGGTAGGTTACGCCAATACTCCAGTGGTCATGTTAGGTAAGGCCGCTATCTGGGTTTGGATTCCGCTACTCCCCAGACCCCCCTTAGGTTGGGCCAGTATATTCTATAGAAATTCCGGGTGGACAGGCTCAAGACAACATGGAATAAACCACGCCAAGATAAAGTTAGTCGATGTATAAATACTCTGCTAAACAATGGCTAGCTCTTGGAGCTCACAAAGTAAATGTACATGCATCAAGTTTATGTTTACACTGGCATATGTCTCCTATACTAACAGCACACTATAGATGTAGTCCTTGGTAGGATCAACAATTGTGAAGAGGGTTAAAAGGGATTGGTTATAATTCAAAGAGGTAATACAAGGAATACCGTCATAAACATGTTTTATTATGTACAAAATGATGGACTGTATGAACTGGGTAAATCTGTTTGATGTACTATTACTTACACTTGCAGTGGGTTATTTGAACCAGTGGAATGGTGTACTGGAGCCAATACTATAAAACTTTTACAATTGTATTTTCTAGAATTGCATTTTCTACGTATTAATATAACTGACTAAAATGAATCATTAGCATTTTAAAAGATATGGCAATTTGCCACTTGGCAAATTGCCACATCTTTGAAAATGCTAATGGTTCATTTCAACCCATTTAAAGTCATAACTAGAAAATACAATTCTAGAAAATACAATTGTAAAAGTTTTATAGTATTGGCCCCAGGTCCTATTGACGTCAATAATTATTTATTCTAAAATAAATGCATTCGTTTAAATGTACTCCTAATATCAAATTATAAACTCTCCCGTTATTCCGTTGCCTCGATTTTAATATGCCTGAACACAGTCAGCAGTAGTATCTTAAAATGCCCTGGGTTAATTACATCAAAACATCGCGGTTGCAGATCTGCAGTAGAATTACGCGTGTTAGGCAGGGTCTGAGCACAGCATACAAGTCCCGTAAATGCTGTGAAAGGGCTACAGATACCCCCAATCCATGAATGGTATTTGTATAATACGCTTTTTAGTGGGTAAGTTCCGTGAAATTCCGAGTTTGGTTGTACCTTTAATTATGGTTATAGATGTTTGAACGTAGAATTTCGAAACTGTCTTTTGGCTGTATTGTTTATATAATTGCCAGTGGATGACGAAGCAAAGACCACCGCCAATGAGAGACGCTGCTTTTATACGACCTGACCACCGATGACCAAAACGCTACCGCGAGAACCAATGAAAATTGGTGGTATGCCGGCCGTAGAAAGGCTACACCCCAAGGGGCCAATGGGAAGACGGTAGTGGGTTGGTCGTAGATATTGACAACGACCAAAAATAGCACTGCCGCGTGTGGTAACCAGGAAATACTTCTCGGTGATTGTACAACCGAAGTAGTAGTTTTCCCAGCATACCTCGGGACAAAGATGGAAGACTTTGAAAACGGTTTGAATGACAATGTGGTTTCCAAAGTGCATTTTAAGAAATAATAAAGAAACCACAACTCACACTTTATCGAGGCTCCACTACGATGATAAAATGAGAGACGAAGTAAAACTTATGAAATGTTAAAATGAGATACCAAGCCCTAAAACGTTAAAAATAGCGCAAACATAAAGCGGAGAAATGGGGTGAAATAATACTATGGAGAAATAACACGGTGAGAATACAAGGTCAATGTGTTCCTAAACACCCAAATAAAATAACACACAATTACCGAAATACATCTATTAGCTTAAACATTGTTAGAAACTTGTATAAAATATATATGATTTATAATTAACATATTTACAATTCCAAAACTTAAATTATTTGTGTGATGCACTGACATGACAGTTTGGTCACTGTCAGTGTCATTACTTTGAATTTAATAACATTTACATTAATAATATTTTACCTTGTTCTTCAAGCTCGGCACAGTATTTTGGACGCGATACGAATACATGAGTATATCTGAATCTAATTTCAAATTTAAGGCTATCCATTTCGAAAAACAAAAAAAAATTGTTAAAGTTTGTTTAGCTCAGTTCATTATTTTGTTGAGGAAGAAAAGGTAAAGCGTGACCGACATAGACATATAATAAAATAGAATACAAGCTCTTAGACATCTATCTAATTCTGTAAGGTTTTCGACACTGTTATGGCTTGGAGATCCTGTCTAGCCCTTAACCCTTTACCCAACGCAGACGATATCCAAATTCATTATTTTAAACATATTTTTTTCATTTTTTTCCAAAAATGTCAATAAAAACCATATCATGTGACCCCTCGTTGGAACGAGCTCGTCGAGCTCGTTCCAACGAGGGGTCACATGATATAGTTTTGTTAAAAATTTTTTGAAAAATAATATTTTTTCAACTACTGAATTTGCATATTACGCGGGCGGATGCGGCAGATTCGTTGGGTAAAGGGTTAAATAGTCCATCTCCTGTGTTTAGATTCACTCGCTTTTCCGACAACTAATATATACCAGACGATAGACTCGGAAGAAAAACATGAACATCCATTTTCGTTGAATCAGCGCAAGAAATGTTGCTTAATCGAGATTTGATTTCACCGATTTTTTATGGCGTTACAATTAGGATAGAAAACTCACTACAACCGCAGTTTTGTGATTGCGTCGGGAAGTTCCACACATTTTAAGATACTAATGTTTTCAAAGAGAATTAAACTGTTATTAACTGGAATATCTACAACAGGGACCGGAAAGAATATCTGTATATCGCTGTGAGTGGAGGAATATCAACTAACATCAGCGGTATTCTGCGCGCAAACTCCGCGAGAAGAAGGTAAACAAACACCCCGGAACAGCCTCGAATTAGACTATTTATTTATTGGTGTTTAATGTCACATAGTTCTGCACAGTGGCTAATCATGACCACAACCTATACTGGTTGCCTGAATGAATCCAACCTGTGCACTATGAATAGATTTATGTAGTTTTTTGCTGATAAGGTCAAATTCTAAGTACATAAGAATGCTACTTGCTTCTTAGTGCTAAATATGGAAATATGGAAAGAGTGCAGTTAAATAAGGAAGTTGGTAACGCTGGAGGCAAACAATCCATGTTGTCTTGTTGATATTTGGCAGAGGTTCGTGTAAAGAGATTTATAACTGAACCATAAATACATCCGTTTTTCAAAACTCTTCAAACAGCGATAATGGTCTAAAGATTCAGCCAGAACAATCAGAGGAGTTACATTGGTATGTCATCTCTGAAGAAGATGGCAAATTTAATATTAACGAACACACTGTGATTTCTGGTAATTTTTGTTCTTCGCCTTCTTTCTTCGGTGTTTTTCCTACAGAGAGTCGCAACCCTTCCTGATCCACAATCAGCGTTTGCCCTGCAAGTCTTATACAATATAGCATCTATGCACTCCAGATAGTTTCGGTACAATCTTAGTATAGTTTAGTATATTTATTATCCGAAATATGTGTTGATGTCAATTGTTGTTATTTTGATAGATTTAAATCCCTTTATTTTTTATATTTTCGAAACGTTTACTGTATATATAGTTTTGTTTGTGCAACTGTGAACTCATTTTCTACCAAGAAACATTACGGAGCTTTATACCATGATTACCTATTCTACTATATATGAAAAGCCTATGACATAGATTTTATCTTTACACACTAACCGTGATGAACACGCCAGCAATGGGATTTCAATAGTAAAAATTTACACCTACAATAGAACTACATCCCCGTTGACCTTCGGTGACGTCGACCTGAATGCAAACTTGTCTAAATTTATCGCACGTCGCCTCGCGAAGAGTGAAATGGAAGTGGCAATTATTTATTACGTTTTTAAATGAGTTTACCTCATAAGATGCCAAAAATTAACAAACATGCATTGTCTCATGTTAATAAAGCATGCATAACTCGAAATAGTATGTTTCTATGTTATTAAAACGAAAAAGGCTCAGTTTCTTTTTTTCATTTCGTTTCGGCGATACAATTGACAGCGGAAGTACAGCCCACCGATGCTCGTGTAAACAAAAACAGATTCGCTCATATGTACGTCTACTGTTCAGTAAAATCGAGAAAAAATAATAGCGACTCTTAATGATCTGACGATCATGGTATAAATAAAATATACCCAAAGTAGCTTGGTGTACCAAATGTTCACCACTCGTGGTGAACATTTGGTACACCAAGCTACTATGGGTATATTCTATAGTGTTTCATGTCTGTGTGTCACCTTATCATAAAAAAAGTTCGAAACTTGGACGTGCTACTTTGGAATTCCATATAGATTAACCATATAAAGGGTTATCATTTACTTCCCAAAATACTGTTCGCCGCTACTCGGAGGTTCACTCTGGGCACGTTTCCTCCACTCGTAAAACTGTCAGACACGAAGCGAACCTGGCTTTTAAAAGTGTTGTGAAATTCCAGTTAAACGAAATAAACTTTGCATGTAAAGAAGTTTGTGTGCGACGGTCCGCTGAATTTATTGAACATGTAGAGGTGTGAGGTAATGAGTTTGGAATAGTTATAACGCCACCACTAATTGGTATGAATAGGGAAGCGCCCATGCTTATGTTTCACATCTTGTTTTTTAATTAACCAATGAAACGAAAGTGCTGCAGGGGTTGCAACAGGCTAGCGTCCCTTCTAGAAATATGCACAAGCTGCCAGCAAGAAGTCAAGTCACCATTGCATAAATCAAATTTACCCTCCCACCATCACCCATTTCGACATATCAATCGGAAAGCCCTCCCTCTCTTCTCAGAATTGGTTGCATCATCTCGGAATTTTTCCATGCTTTGCTTCTATTTTTTGTCATTATCATGTCTTAACGCACAGTGCAACTTGTATAGCTATAATTAACTTAGATCCCATGCATCTCAAGAGTTTTGAGGCTGGAATCTTTTATTATCGTCGGTTTTTATTGCCGGAATTGGCGGATATACCCACCTGCTTTCTGTAAATAGTTGTTCAAAATACGCTCCGAGTCGCAAACCTCAGACCATGTTACCGTCAACTCATCACAATAACGTATATGTTCCAATAAGACACTACCCATAGCCCAAAAGCTACATCGTGAAACATGAGAGGCATATTTACTAAACTTGTGATCCTTAAAAGTTACCTTGTTCAAGGCAAATTTTAACGATCACAGGTTTAGTAAATAAACCTCTCGTGTACCCCATGACTGCACTGGATAAATGATCAGTAAACCAGATAAACTCATTCCATCTTAGTTCAAATCGTAAATTGGTTTGTAATTTAAACAACACTCAATCCGGAACACCGTCTGCTGCACGTGTGAAAAATCCAGAAAAATGAAGCGGCTTGCTAGTCACTCCATTGATGAAGCACTTACGAAACGCGCGACGTCATTTCAAATATTTCGCGTTCTGACGTCAAACGATAACATTTACTACCGGAGCCGTAAACATAAAAAAATCTATGCCAGCTCTCATTGGAACTTTGATTCTTCAAGACAATGATGCGATTCATTTTCTTATAGTCCCTGGCAAATGAACTGACACCCCTCCGGAATGGTTCCAGAGACAACTACTGACTGGTTGTTAGTGGACGGAAATATGGCAAAGATGCAACCTAATTTGCTGTTTAATGTTAATTGGTCGACGGGACGTGCGAAGAGAATTCGTATAAATATTATGGGGTATTCTGAATAAGAACAGGAGTGGAAGAAATGGAGTTTGGAAAAGGCAGAATGGGCAAAAATGTGAAATGGTCATAAAAATACTCTCTCGGTCCCAAAGCAAAAGGATTTGTATGTTATAGAAGTATACTTCAGAAAAATTGATCGAAATCCCCACCATAATCTTTTACCAACAGGATGGTACAGTATTACCTTTGGCTAGTAGTATTAACGAACTCTTCCTAGACTTAAAATATATGAAACTGGCGTACATGTCCCCCTTACAAAATTACGGGTGTACTATTTTCAAAGCGAATGTACCCATACATAGCTTCACATATACCACAGCTCAACTCCTTTTCATTGACAGTAAATCATTCAATTGACGAATTGTGCGTGAAAACGCCTCGGAAGCAGGTTCAAAGTGGAGAACCGCTACAATGTTGGGTCTGGTATCCTACACTAATATTCACGTCTGATTTTCATATAAACCATTCCCTATGTGCACCTGATTAGTAACAGCTATTACGTATGGCGGGTGTATCATTCACCTAATTGAAGTGTGATTTAATATATATTATAAAATTAGAAAATGCCATTGTGATTGGGCCCAAATCCCCCAGCAGTCTAGCCATTCACTGGCCTTTCATAGCACAATGTCATGACCACTCATTCGAACGAGCTAAATTCTGGGGTTTTGTTGTATATTGAAGGGAATTCGGTTGAAAACATTTTGAAACATTTAATTTAAGCAAAATCTAGTCCATGTTTTATATTTGAACAACAGCGTACGTTTTTGTTTTTTGTTTTTGTTTTTTTTTGGGGGGGGGGGGCGTGGGGGTTAAATATTTGTTTACATCATGGACCATGATATTCTATTATAATGATACGCACAAACAGGAAATGTACGTCAACTGTATAACAATGCAATTCATTGTCTGTTGAAGAATTATTTGATTTTATGGACTTGAAAGCATTACGTTTTGATTCCGTTATGTCTATTGTAATTTAACCCTTTGCCTAACGTAACATCCAAGAAGGATCAGCGCTACTCACTAAACTTGTCATTAAAATTTTATTATTTTCTGAGTTCCACTGAGGAGCAATAAGTTGGGAAAAACAATGAACTTTCATTCTATGTTCAGAAGTATCGCTGAATTCATGTTGGGTAAAGGGTTAATGACACTCTCAGCATCCAGGGTGATATTGTCTGTCACGGGTGAAAGAAACAAGAGGTAACTACGTATAACCATCAGAAAGTGGAAAGAAGCTGGAACAATTTATCAATTTATTGACCTCGCACAAACTGGACAATTCTGGGCTGTCATGAATGAAAAGATGTGTACCGTTGAAACATACGTTCTATATGCATTGCAAGTGTGTCACCGCCTTGTCGTCACAGTATTTCTTATGAAGTGCCAGCTCAAAGGCAGAACGTGAGTGACTCAATTAAATGGATCTCAAGCTAGTAATCCCTCGATTACACGTCCGACGATCAAATCGCTGACCCGACCCCCCACCCCCGGCCCCACCCAACCATGAAACAAACGTAATATTGCTGTAACCGACACCGCTTCCGAGATATTTCTTGCATTTGTCAGAAAATGAAGTCATGGCTCCTATTCACCCTTTGAACAAGAAAGGCCGCTTTTCCTGTCCAGGAACATGATACTTCATAAGTTCATTAAGTAGGATGGATGGCTGCTAAGTTAATATTTGCAGTAGATCAATCAATATTTTTAACGTGCACCGTTGCACGTTGAAAATATGTATTGCTCTACCCCCAAATAATGAATATGTACATGTACTCCCCTAATTGCTACCATTGGACTATGGAATATTCCACCAGCGTTCAAAGAGGTAAGCCAATATTTGTTTCTGATTCTGACAATGTAGAATAACATAGAATAGTTACTACAGGATTTGTTCCTGTATTTTAGATGTTTACGTTTTTTAGAAAACAGTGTTAACCCTATTCTGGTAAATGAAGTACTATGTTCTGGCTGACAATTCACTCTTTCTCGAACAGAACATTTAGACCATCAGCGCATTCTTACTTTCGTGATTACCATGTCGAGAGATTACTTATCTTTTCACTTTAAATAAAAGAATGGATTATCTTATATGCCAATATAATTACGATGAAGGGAAATACTTATTTCTTTTCTCCATAAATGCTGCGGTCATCGCCATAATGGCGACTGCCTAACAGGAAAACGGTGAGCTATTTGCCCGACCTAAGGAATGGCGACTGACACGTTGAATCGTTGTTTTGTTTAATGCAAATATGCCAGTTATTAAATATAGTGCATTTTCCTGTGAAAACGCATCGTGTGATACCCCATTAGAGCGAGCTGAAAGAGCTCATTCTGACGAAAAGTTCACTAATCTGTTCCCGTTCTAATTTTAATTGTTTGAGTCCGGTTTAAATGGTGAAAATATTATTCTTAAGCATTTGAAATGTTGCGTTATTGTAATATAACGTTTTGAAAATTTTCCTTTTTCCTAATGACTCGGCGATCGGGGTAGCAAACTAAATCCATGTCGCACACGCATACACCAGTGACTGTCCTTTCTGTATAGTTCGCGGAGAGTGGAGCGCTATGGAAATAGTCTCGAAGTGGAGTGTCCGAAAGGTTCTATTTCCTATTCACCACCAAAACTTTAACTAACATGAAAAGAGGAAGGCAACGAAAGAACAGTTTCTTAAGTAACAACAAATAAAATCATGTTTCACTTTCAAACATACCTTATGGTTCCTTATTGGAACAAGCTCACAATGAGGGGTCATAAGCTATGTTTTGGAGAAACATTTGAAAACAATAATAAACTTTGAATGGCATTGGTAAGATATGAACGTTATGTTAGGTAAAAAGTTATGACTCTTGGGCACAATTTAACCCTTTACCTAACATGAAAAGTAGACGACACTTGCAAATAAAATTCTAGAATAATAATTTGTTTTCATGTTTTGCGTCAAAAACATAGCTTATGACCCCTCATTGGAACGAGCTCGTTGAGCTCGTTCCAATGAGGGGTCATAAGCTATGTTTTTGAGACAAAAAGGTAAAAACAAATAATGAAAATTGGATGGTGATTGTTGTGAATAGTGCTGGCCGGTTTTGGCCGTTACGTTGGGTGAAGGGTTAAGTTTATGCAGTTTGTATCTACCTCGAGGACTATTGTTCGAGATTTTGTACTCTTCATAATTTTTCGTAATATTCGAGTTGTTTCTTTGATTATCCAGTCCACGGATACTATCGCACGATAAGATATTTCATTTTATAAAACAATTACATAAAATACAGAATGACTATGGTTATGTACTTACCTGATGTTGATTTAAAAATAAAAATAAAAAGAAATAGCCACACTTCCATATGAATTGGCATTGTAAGCATTTCTATATATTTCGATTTGCATGCATAGCCCCTGTATAGCTTCTAGAAATTAAAGATGATTCCGTTCAGTTAAATAAAATGCGCCGATATCACCAGCAGGGCAGTCTACAAACAACGTGAATGAGCAGCTATCCATGAATGAGATCGCTAGCTTGTAACGGACTATTTTGACCCGGCTGTGTTTGTTTGTGTACTAATTTAATATATTCAATTTACAGGTAAACATCGCTATGCAAATGAAAATTCCGTGTAATCCAAAAATCCTGTAAGCAAATACAAGTCTTTTTTACTTTGTTTGTTTGTCGACAAGTTTGCTCGTACAACAAAAGTCCAACAAGTGTTTTAAAATCGTTTAAAATTGTTCACATAGATGTTATGTCCAGTGTAATTATGCTGGCATTATATGTTTTAACACGGCGTTTCGAAGACAGAGAATGTGTATACAGGTGTCTGAGTCAGATCAATCGAATCACGTTTGCAACATAAAGTGGTGGTCTCCAACTGACGTTTGGCAAACTTATCACCAATGTTTAAGGATAAACTTCAACAGGAAGGATTTATCCCATCAAAAGACAGAAACGAAGAATTTAGGCCGAATGTACAAGAAAACCAGCGGGCCCAAAAAGGTCCATGTCTTTTATATAGAGAGTGAATTACCACAAAACCACCGGTGGAGTTGAAGTTCCACGGATACAATAACTGTCAATTCAGCTGATAGTGCATGAGAATGTCAAGCAATGTTTCAGCAAATGGACCTTCGGGTTAAACTAGGAGGTCCACTGACTGAAACTTTGCTTGACATTCTTATACTTTTTCACAGACAATGGGTTATTGTCTGGGTAGAAACGCCACTTCACGTGTGTTTTATTGGTCATCCACTTTCAACATATTGCATGGTCTAGAACCCAATGAAAGAATTGTAGAATGTGGGTACAAACGTATCACAAATATTAAGGATAAACTTCAACAGGAAGGATTTTTCCCCATCAAAAAACAGAAACGGGGAATTTTAGCAGATTATATAAGAAAGCTGGCGGACATGAAAAGTCCCAGCAAATGGCAACCGGCCAGTTAAAAAGCTAATGTACACAATGTTTCATATTATCTATTGACTAAAGTGAATTTTTTGATTTGATTGGTTAATAGATACGTGGTATGAGACCATATTCATTGAAACCCACGATACTCCCGCCCAGCCACTGACAAATTTCCCATACCCAGTGGAAGCCTCGTTCCGAAATCTACAAATTGTCCATACCCCGTAGAAGACGCGTTCATCGAAATCAGTTTACCGATAACTGGAAGGCGGAAGTCAGACGGCACAACAAACAAAAATGTCGTTGAAGCGGTTTGCACAGTTTTCAGCCGAGGAAATTGAAGATAAAGTCCTCCCTCTTTGCGTGTTCACATAAATGAAATACTTCAAAGAGAATAGATACATGTAAATTTGTTATCCCATGTCTGATCACGGCCTGCACTATTCGCAAAAAATCGTCATTCCAGTTTTACAGTGTACATGTATTATATTTTGATTTTTTATCTCATATAGCTCATGACCCCTTATTGGAATGAGCTTGTCGAGTACCCTCCAATTTGGGGTTCATAAGCTATGTTTTTGAGACAAAAAAGAAAAAAAGAAATTCAATAATTTTTTTATACTAGTCATATCGACATATTTTCACAAAAACTCTTTTGCACAAAAATTCCACAGAAACCTGTATGGCTCAACAATGGACGATAAAATATCTCATGCTGTGTGTGTTCACACATGAAATAGATTGTACTTCTAAAACAGAAAGTCAATAGATAAATTTGTTACACCGTGTCTGATCACGTGGTACGGGTTTTTACCTACCCGAAGCCAGCCGTATCCCATGAGGCTCGGCCTCATGGGATACGGCTGGCTTCGGGTAGGTAAAAACCCGTATCACGTGATCAGATACGGGGTAACTAATAATATTTACATGATTGTCTTATAAAGTAGACTCTTCTAATTGCATTCCAATACAAAACATTTAATCTGTACCCACCACAACTAGAGGGCGCTTCGTGCAAAAAATTGTGTACAACTGAATATTTTCAATCACCCCCCCCCCCCCCCCAAAAAAAAAGAAAAGAAACTAGCTGATGGTAGTTGCCTTTTGGTCCATGGCGTTAGTCGGATATGGTTGTTGTGTTTTGGTAAAGTTAACCTATTATTAACTGCTAATGTGCGAAACTATGAGGCATGCGTACCCATGAAAATGGGAACGGAAACAATCGAGGTCAGGTAAATTATAGAGAACGGCGAATCCACACAAATTTGTACAACTGTCAAGTCACTATGAATGAAAATTTGAACGTCTCTGTCGGAGCCGGAACAATGAAATGATGGGATGTTGATTAACAAAAGAAAAGTGAATATTGAAGTTGGTCTTATATCCATTTGTGGGGATTAATTCTGTGTTACCGTTACACACACAATGTATTCTGTGCAATAAAAATAGTGATGACCTAACTGGAGGTGGACATTGCTGAGTGCGCCCCCCCCCCCCCCAACCCCCGGTACCCGATTGATTGTCTTCCTCATCTATTACCTCTGGAGGAATCAGTTACTCGGGGAGGGGGATTCACAGTGTCCACCTTAAACAGGGTAAATTTTTTATCTTATTGGGCCTGTTTCTACAGACAATGGGGCCAGGTAGCGATGCTTACACACGGAAAGTTGAACTGCAATATTACCCCTAATGCATGACCAATTAGTCAAATTTGTCTTCGGGGCCAAACATCAAATAAAATACTCCACAGTTCCACCGTGTGTGTTTACATCTTTCGGAATGTGGCATAAAATCATTTTTAACTTCGACCAAAAAATTGGGAGCTCAAGAAGTACAGGTGGCTGTTTGTCCGTTCGTTTCTTCTGTTCTTGATCATACGTCCGTTTTTTACTATTACTTTGTTTGTTTGTTCGACATCAAACGTTTACGCCGGTCGGAGTTTCCTTGCATTCTCAGACGTTTTTTATCAGTTACGACCAAAAGGGGAGCGGCTCAAGAAATGTTGGCGTATGTTTCTCCGTTCTTGATCAAACGTTCGTTCGAAACGAATGAGAGAGCTGGGGTTGATTAACTGAGTTTGGTTAATAGATAGGGAGTCGCAGGTTTTAACTCTTTACCCAACGTAACGTCCAAAACCGGCCAGCGCTATTCTCAAAAATCGCCAATTAATTTTCATTATTTTTTCATTTTTTGTCTCAGAAACATAGGTTATGGCCCCTCATTGGAACGAGCTCGATGTGTAACTGCCAGACTCTCCAACTTACTAACCGACGCAGACAGTGTTATCATTGGTTAACGGAAAGTGCACCATTGACGTCCTCCTGCTTTAATACACGGTTCCATGGTGCGCCCACTTGTGCAATCGGGATTAGTTGCATTGCCCAAGGAGACACAACGCAGATGACGCAGGTCAGGATTGAACCGTTGGCCATTCAATCTGAAATCCAACACATTAACCGTTGAGCGACAGTTCATATTTTCACGAACTGCAGCTTTCCAGAAAGTCACTGAAATTTATGGAAACTGGTTATATGTCGGAGTGTCATTTTCCCAGCAATATTTACATTTTAAAAGCAATATATAGAGGATATCTGCGCTGTTTTAGTGCATTAGCGCAAGCACTCGTGAAAAATAAAACTTCCAGGTCCATACTCATGAGATAATTCCCGATATTCACTAAAATAGCGTAGATTTTCTTTTTATTATATGCTACGTGACATTTCACTGCGCAATATTCAGCCCAATTCGATTGCAAACAGTTTCAAGACAGTAACAAAGATCTGCTGATCGTTCTTTCAAGGCGACGTTCAAGGCAACGTCATGCGTCGAAGCATGACGTCATTCAGGAAGCCACTGAGGGATATTTCTCGATATCCATTGAGTCGATGAAAATATCTTTTAGATAATTTGCTACAATTCACAGGCTAGCGTATAATAAAAATTAACTATTGTCAGGTTTCGACAACCAGCCTATCGTCATATCAAAAACACTTGCAGTATTCACACCGCTGAATATAAAATAAATTTAGCCTTGAAATTCTCGTGGCATAACTCACCTACCAAAACAGTAGCTTGTAGAAAATATTCCCCGTCTATCGATTTAATCGTAGGTCTTTGAAGTTATATTATTATTTTTTGAGCGCAGTACATGTCCCATTAATTGAAAGATCTCATTGGACATCATTACATGGAGAGTGGATTACCACTAAATCCCAAGTGGAGTGAAGGTTCCACGCATACAATAACTGTCGATTCATCTGATAAAGAATAAGGTTGCTAAGTAATGTTTCAACCAATGCACCTCTGGGTTAAATCCGGAGGTCCATTGACTGAAACTTTGCTTGACATTCCTATGCATTTTCACAGTCAGTAGGTTATTGTTTGGATGAAAACACCACTCCACGCGTGTTTTATTGGTAATCCACTCTCCACATAGAGTATGTACTAAAGCTTAATGAATGAATTGTAGAATATGGGGGCCATTTTCAAAACCGTTGTGAGTCGGCGATCATCAACATTGTAAAGTAAAGGGTTCGTCAGCGAGAATCGATATTCGACTTCGACCTACGGTAAAAAGTATCATCTCATTACGAAATCAGTCCACTACATTAAATCTCTTGGGTCAATAGGTTTGGTATGACTGCTAGTGCTGAAATATTGATTCCTAACATGTAATGTTTACTATAAAAATATTTGTGCTGAGCTGCTGCTGTTTCTGAATCCCCTTGAACGTCAACAATTCTTTTGAATGTTGGCAATGTTGCTCCCTGAGTAATTCTTTTTTGTTGTGGCAAATCTTCGCTAACACATCTAGCGGATTGATTATGATCTGGGGAGAATATAATGACTTGTCACCTTTACGAAACTGGGTGTGAACCATCCTCTAACAAACATCCGGAAGCAAATGGGCCGAACATACCAGAACATAGATCAAGAGATGTAAGAGTTTGGTGGGACTAATTGTAAATACGTTCTCTGTTCGGAAGTTGGAGGTTTCGTAACAATTCTGCTATGCAGGTCAAGACTCGAAGTATTCATCTTCTCTTCTAAGCCCCGGATCACCTGTCCTCGAGCTTTCTAATTCTACTTTCGATTTCCCTTAGAGACTCTGAACTCCTAATTTGGAGGATATGAAATCGCGAGCCCAGACGGCTCTCCCCTTTTCAGTTTTCCGAGGCACGTGCAACATTTCACCAGACACACATTTCCAAGATAAAAAGTGTTCTGGAAAACATCTTCTAGACAAACAAATATTCTACTGATTAAAAATGGACAAAAAAGTTGCCAACAATTAAAAATAACAGAAAAGGGGCTCACACCTCTGTAATTTGCCATGTTATTCCATCAACTTGGTCAGTGCTAACATGGCTTAGAATGGCCGTCAATGTGATTTGTTTTTTTCGTTGTTATTGTTTTTTTTTTTTTGTTGTTGTTTTTTGCGTGGGTGGGAGGGGAGGAGGGGTCGGGGGTCGGGGCGTATTATTTGTGTTCTCTGTTCTGTTTAATCGCTACTTACATTCTTGGGATTACTGATTGACAAAGTGAATTTCACTTCACATATAAAACAATTAGTAATTAGATGTAAAAGGGTCCTTAACCTTTGTAGGTAGTTGGCAGCACTTTTTGGGGTGCCCACCAAAAGGGAGCCCGGTGGCTCAGTGGTCACGGCATTGAACTTCAAACCGAAAGGTCCTCGGTTCAATCCCCGACAGGGGCAACTGCGTTGCTTCTTTGGGCAAGGCACTTAATCCTGACTGCCCACATGGGGGCACTATGGCGTATACTAAGGCGTATTGCAAGTCGATGGTGCACTTGTCTTCAACCAATGCTGACCCTGCTTGTGTGAAGTTAGTACGATGAGCAGTCTGACAGCTGCTCTCCGTTGCTCAGTGGTTCTCTCCGAGTGCTCCTGTTTCCTCCGCCCGTGAACTTGTCCGACATGAGGTGACCCTGGCTGTAGAGAGTGTCGTTAAACCCCAATAAATTAATTAATTAATTAATTAAATGCTAACCCAAAGACGATAGCCCACACTCTAAAATCAACTAGGTTGAGTAAATATGAACACAATTAACCCAAATGAAATGGGTTGAGTGAATATGAATCCAACTGGGTTCGTATTCACCCACTCCACTTGATTTCAGTTAATTTTGAATCTAACTGATTTTAGAGTGCATCTTTATAGATCACTTTTGAGATCAAAACTATGCGTGGCTTATGGTTCTGTGGGACACATCAAACATGGTCTCATTCAAAACATCGCCCAATAGATACACTGTTCTTTGAAGAGGGGAACCTTCTTCTTACGAAGTGCAGAATTAAACTTTCTCAGCCGCATGCTTCCAAACTGGATGCTAACAGAACACACCCTGCTTTTGACAGTGTATCGAATCAAAATGTTGACTAGTTTAATAGAAACCAGAAACATGCACACCCCCCAACATCTTATATGGAGTTCGCCACACTGGAACCCAACTCGTTCACAGAGGATCGAAAACCACACATTCCTCCCTTGCATCTGAAAAAACAGTGTTATTTTGGACCTTGCGTCTTCAAAGAAATCTGAAACACTTTTTTTTAGTTCAAGCAAAAATATGCAAAAAATAAAGTCCAAGTATCGGACGTATAAACGGATCTATATAGATGGTTCTAAAGACGATGATAATATGTCATCCACTGGTGTTAACCCTCTACCCAACGCAGACGATATCAACATTTATTATTTTAAATATCATTTTTTAAAATGTTTCAAAATATTTCCACAAAACCATATCATGTGACCCTTCGTTGGAACGAGCTCGACGAAATCGTTCCAACGAGGGGTCACATGATATGATTTTGTTGAATTTTTTTTAAAAATAATATTTTTTCAACTGCTGAATTTGCATATTACGCGGGCGGATGCGGCCGATTCGTTGGGTAAAGGGTTAATGCAGATCAGATTACCTCAATCAAAATATCAAACAAGAGTTTTATTTTCACTTGAACAGACTGAGATTGGACTGGAAAGAAGGGAGATTATTATTTCAGACCTCATCGCTTCCGACACAACATTGGCGATAATTAGACACGGGCAAACAGGTCAGCAAAACGGGCTCTAAACGAGTCTATTGCTGGTTTTAAGATTTCCTTCAGTGGTTACAAATCACAAAAAATAAAGCACATTAAGTCTGTGTGGCCATCGGAATGGGATGAGACAACAACTAACAACCTCACTCGCTTTCGACCTAATATGAGTGATGTTTGCACATCAAGTAAACTTTATTTTTGTTCATACAAGACGGGCACATTTTTTAGAGGGTAGTAAAGGACCAGAACAGTTCCCCTGCCAGCATACATTGACAGTGAAGCACATTCGTTTACATTGTCAGGGGGCCGTAATTTAAGGCTGTGATTTTGGTTTTGTTGTTGTTGTTGTTGTTTTGTTTTGTTTTGTTTTTTGTTTTTTTGGGGGGAGGTCAGGGGAGGAAGGGTCAGGGGAGGGGGTTTTGTTTATTTTTTCTGTTTTTGTATTACCCTTTACCCAACGTAACGGCCAATACCGGCCAGCGCTATTCTCAAAAATCGCCAAATAATTTTCATTATTTTTTTTCATATTTTGTCTCAAAAACATAGGTTATGACCCCTCGTTGGAACGAGCTCGTCGATTTTTGCAAGTGTCGACTGCTTTTCATGTTAGGAAAAGTATTAATCGCTACTTACATTCTTTGGATTACTGATTGACAACAAAGTGAATTTCACTTCTCATTTAAAACAATTAGGAATTAGACGTAAAAGGGTCCTTAACCTTTTGTAGGTAGTTGGCAGCACTGGTTGGGGTGCACATCAAAAGTGAGCGCGGTGGAACAGTGGTCACGGCATTGGACTTCAAACCGAAAGGTCCTCGGTTCAATCCCAGCCAGTGGCATCTGTGTTGCGTCCTTGGGCAAGGCACATAATCCTGATTGCCCACTCGGAGGTACGATGGCGCTGTGTACTAAAGCGAATCGCATGTCGATGGTGCACTTGTCTTCAACTAATGCTGACCGATGACACTAATTCGTGAATAATTATGTAGTTTCTCCTGGAAATCAACTTTTAAAGTAAATTTTAAATCATTTGTATTCTTTTAAACCAGTAACCGTTTCTTTGTGTCTACTCAACCCAAGGTGCATTAAAATCGCATACATGCAGAACTATTTTCATAAAAGCGTACAGAGAAATTCAATCGGATCGCTACTGGGTCACGGCCCGATCGAAATTATCTTTCAACCCTTCTCCCCATAGTACTTTAGCATCTCACCTATCGGAAAATTTATCAGCTTATTTCGTAACCTTGTCAAACCGTAACCTTGTCTATTCGTAACTTATTCATTTCGTAACTTGAGCACTTCATTACTTGCACGTTTTGTAGCCAAGTCATTTGGTAACCAAAAGAAAATATTGCATTGTGACAAACTTTTATAAGTATATTAATTAGTATTTCATATGGCTTGGTATTCATTAAGCGAACGTACAGATCAAGCTTTTAACAAAAACATTTTGATGTGAATCGCCTTTGTCATGCACGCCCCCCCCCCCCCCACCCCAACCCCCACCTCCTAACATATATTTACAAAATGTTGAAAACTTTTGCATTAAAAATGTGTATAGTGGAATTTCAACAGAGACAAAAACATCATTTTGCTACAAACAAGAGAAAGAGAGAAGAAATTTTTCGAATATTTTGACTTGTGTGTTCATCTCGGGCGACCTTTGACTTGAACGTTGCTCGTGGTTTCCATTTGGGCAGTGTAATATGACTTCAAGCCTGCATAAAATCGGTGTTTGGAGTTGTTTGTGTTCTGTGTCTTTATTTTAGTAACCCACACTTATGTTTGGACCAATTCCACTTCAATCATGTCACCCCTTCCCCGATTGGGTTGACATGAACTATGTCGTTAGCAACTCGTCCGTCGCATCTTTGTCAACTGTTCTCGGTGTTTGGAGTTGTTTGTGTTCTGTGTCTTTATTTTAGTAACCCACACTTATGTGTGGGCCAATTCCACTTCAGTCATGTCACCCCTTCCCCGACTGGGTTGAAATGAACTATGTCGTTGGCGACTCGTCCGTCGCATCTTTGTCAACTGTTCTTAACCCTTTACCCAACGTAACGCAAAAACCGGCCAGCGCTATTCTCAAAAATCGTCAATTAATTTTCATTATTTTTTCATTCTCCAAACCATAAGTTATGACCTCTCGTTGGAACGAGCTCGTCAATAAAAAATGAAAGAAATTAGTTATTCAAGATTTTTTTTGCATTTTGCAAGTGTCGTCTGCTTTTCATGTTAGGTAAAGGGTTAAGGCAACTGTTTATCCTTTACTGAAGTGGTATATCTGAAATTTTCGGACATTTGTTATTATTATCAAGGAAACATAATCACAGATTCGTGTGTCGTCTCGAGCATTGGTCGCTTTTTAACCAATATTTTTTTTTGGTTCACAGACTGGCATCAACGGAAGGTATCGCATTGTTTGCAAATTGCACACTAAGAAGAAAAAATCTACAAATAAATATGCATTGAATTATTTGCATTGCTAGTGTCACCTGCAGTGCGCAACTGCTTTTTAGAGTCATGTACACAAAAGAGATACGTCACAATACAAACTTTTCAACAACGAACTCGTATTCGTCAATATGCCTTTGAAGAGTTGTAAATAGTAAAATGTTTTATGTAAATATGGTACGGTGATAGAAAAAGCGGACAGGGAATTTCGACCGAGTCAGGACTGCGTCGCGATCCGTCAAAATTCCTTGTCCGCTTTCTTACCAGCAATACCAGAATCTCATCTCTTGTAAAAAGACACGTGAGAACGATAAATTTCGGGTCCCATTTTCAGATGTTTTCTTGACCCTGTCTCAATTTTACAATATTTTATTTTGGAAATCTTGATCCACTGGTGTAAGGTTGTCGCGACGAGATCGCGATCTGATCGAGAAAATGGTCGTTATTGTCTTCAATGCACTGCTGCAGTGAGATACATACATGCAGCTACAGATGAAACCACCATTCTCATGGCAAATATCTCTAAGGACGGCTCTAGGCTCTATTAACTAACTTACAAGCAAGCATATGCACTTCTATATCACAGTTATTCTGTCCTCTTTTAGAAATATGTTAAGGAGAACATTGAAGGAACTGTGGTTTCTTTGACTTGAATGTGCGCAAGGATACTGAAATCTCATAATGTGTACTTCTCAGCCCATCCCCAACTTAAACCATTCCAACATCGAGACGGACAATCAGGGATGTGACTAGTTTGTTTAGGTTCTGGGAGGGGCAGTGGTCCCCTCTGAGTTCCAACTGTATAGTACCTCCATCCGAACCCTGGCTGTTGTAAATACAACTTTTTGAGGAAACCATTCGCACACCCATTTATCCAACTGCTACCTGTGATTTCCTAAGTGTTGAGGAAATTCTATTCCAATCTCTGCCCATGTGTACGAAATAATGATCTTTGGGTTTTAGAGTTGGCATTCCCGGAAATCTCTATGGTGTTTGCGAGGAATCTCCAACTGTTCATAATAAATTGGTCATTTTCTTTAACACTGATCTGTAGGAAAAAATTCAAATTGTTCATTGTGAAAATATCTTTCGGAAAACCAGCATTACCGCATATAATTGAATAATTTAACATCCCTTCTTCAGTCGCGTGTTTTCTTGTTATTTCTAAGTTGTTGCCTTCTTGCTTCCATTTTAGATTTAAATGAGGTGTTAAAATATGTATAGATTCTATATAAAATAGGTCAAAATGGCGTGTAAAGCATAATTATGGCTTCATAATATAAAAACCCAATATCATCTGTCATCGCATCAGAAAGTAAAAACATTAAATGCAGTAACTATATGAGATCCTGCTACACAAAATTCAATCTTCTGGCTTCTAAATGATTTTCAAAAAATCCTATTTTCAATATTCTCAGAGAAAGCAACAAGCACTAGGACTAAACAAGAATAAAGGCAGCTAGTTTTGGCGGGCGGGCCTCGGGCGGAATAAAAAGAAACAACTTTTTTATACTCAACTGGCGGGCGGGGCGGGCGGGCGGGCGGGCAGGCAGGCAGGCAGGCAGGCAGGCAGGAAGGCAGACAGACAGACAGACACATCTGTCTGAACATTTGGTTGGGGAATCTTTTACAGGAAACAGCCTTTTGTATTCGAAAAATATCGAAGGTGCGGATAAAAATCAATGTTTCTTACGGCTAACTTTGTGTCTTGGTTTTGTATGTTAGTACGTTGTTCACAGGCTTTGAGAGTTTAAATCAAATAAATGGAAATAATTAAAAATGTGTCTCTTATTAATGCTTAATTCATTATTTCGTTTATTGCTTAATTGTCTGTTCTCTTCAATCTCTCATTCAGTTATCTTCTTTTTCCTTGATACATGTAGGTGACAATACATTGAGCAAACATAGACACTTCCCAGTTATCTAACTTACCAACCATACCGATTTTTGGTCATGACATCATCTCTTGAGTGCAAGAAGGCTCCATTTGCAATGTATTAGCATTGCAGATGGCGCCTTGTTGCACTCAAGGGTCGTTGACCCCAGTTACAAAATCACATGAAATGTGGTTGCAAAATATCTAAATGTCTGTTAGAAACGGTCAGAGCCACAAATAAAATGTCAACAAATCTATATAAAGCATGACATTTTCAACTGTTGGTGGTTTGTGGTTTAAAATTTCTAACTATTGAAATATTGGCCTTCATTTAGGGGAAGGTGGGATGGCGAAACAACACTCATATCCCCTTGTCGCCACGTCCCTGCGAACAATGATATTTTTGATACACCGAGTTGCCGTGCCTCAGGAAATTGGTTCAGAAAGTCTTACTTCAGGCCAAACGGTAGGGTTTGGGAAACGCGACTGCGTCACCTTCCAATCTTTATCCGCCATTAATGTTCAGCTGGCGCATCGCTGATCTTGATGTCAGCCCGTCATCCTGCGTTTCTTCATATTCACAATATTTTACATTTATCCCCGCATGTGTTAAGCTTTCTTACACCTTGGAAACTCAGGAGCGAATTGGTTAGATAATTGCAATCCTGACTGGAAAGTTTGACCCTGGTCTCATCTTCTTCGTTCTATCGCTGATCAAGACACCCAACTGCCCGCGTAGAAACGCATGAGCTTTGTGTGCTAAGACGTGTTTCGCAGCGATGGTAAACTTCCCTGCTGGATTACACCCTGGCTCTTTTGTCTTTTAGGGGTCAGTAACCAGCTTGAAATATCTGATAGAACAATGAACCCAGTGTTCAAGTGACGTGTGACTTGAATACATCTCATGTACAGAGTATACCCGATTCCGTGTGTTTTATCGATTCAACAAAAGACAGGGTGTGAGTCATTTTCCAATCTAGCTGTCGGTGTTCATGAATTTGAACTACCTGCCAGAGTGCTGTAACACCTCGCCGCTACGCGGCACGGCGTCATTCACCGCACGGTCGCGGGTTGTTCAAATCCTTGACCATGAATACCTCAAGCTATTTTGATAACAACTGCGTGTTCAATAGCTAATCGCTGCTGTCGGGTGACTTTCGCCGGGTACTCCGGCTTCTTCCACCCGTAAAACTATTCTATCCGATATGATCTTGACTGCTGATAATGTCATTAAGCCCAATAATATATAAATTCTCTCAGCCTAACTAGAGCTTCAGTTGTATGGTATATGCGTGAAAAGTTACACTGACATCTGCTGTTTGTGCGTTACAAGAGTTAAATCAAGAAAACTATTCGATAACGTACCGATTCCCTATTTATGCTAAAACAACAAAATACAAACCACTGCTTTGTTCAACTGACACAAACAGAGAATCTTATCAACTTAGACTTATAGGAAAAGACAAAAAGATTGTGCAAAGTAATGTTGAGGTCCAAGCAGTGCGATGCACGTGATGAGATTGTATGTGACTGAACTGTTCGCAAACGTACACCTCCAACTGATAATTGTTACTCCTAAAAAGGACTATTGTCTTCAATATTTGCCTTGTCGAGAAAACACGTTTGATAAATCAATGTCCTCCCGTGCAGATAAATAGTCTGTTGTGTCTGTACATATTTTATTTTTGTCTTTTACCACCACAAAGGAAAAAAAAACATTTTCTGAATGGGGGAAACTTTTGCAACGGTACAGTTTGTACGCTCCGTGTGACACCATTGCAAAAGCTTCCTTACAGAAGAGGCGAATGTTGGTTGATCACCCATCTTCTGATGGTACGCCGACCAAGGGTGATTATTATAAGAAGGGTAGAGATTTTGACAGAGCATTCTTTTCTCGACTTTTTAAATGATATAGCAAAATGCTTGTATAAAATTATTTGTTGTACATGTTTTCCCTTTACAATAAGTATGGCGAAAATGATCGAAAACTTTTGTGGGTCTCGGAATAGGCCACCGTCATAATACCGCGGCTGTTTTTTCGACCGGACGGATATTCCCAATCTCTTAAACAAATTATTAGCACACGTTCAGATAATGGACATTTAATTAAGCTCATTCCTTTGAATTCTACACTGTCGTGTAGAAATTAATTAGCAAACTTCACTGTGGGTGTCTGAGGAATATTGACAAATAACCACCTTACTAACCAATGGTCATAATGCTTTCGTGTTTGGCATATAACATCGCGGTGAGGACAATGTACAAGCATTATTTTGTTGTTGTTGTTGTTGTTGTTTTTTTTTAAATAGATCCCGGGGTTTAATATTCAGGTTATCCGAGAACTCTCAGATTTTAACATCCTGTCCATTGGGGAAAAGGACAGCTCACTGGTTAGAGCATTGAATTCTAAACCGAAAGATCGGCCGTTCGATCCAGACCCACGCCGTCTGGATTGCGTCCTTGTGCCAGACACTTAATTAGTAGCGCTGTACGAAGGCATACTGTACGTCGATGATACACTGGCCTTGAACCGATGCTAACACCTCTTGTGCCAGACAAGAATTTCGTCTTCTCTGACGTTTGCCTGCCGCTGCTTGGTGGTATGACCCTGGGTGTTGAAAGTGTCCTGAAACTCTATTAAACAAACTAGTAATTGGAAAAAGAAGAAATTCCCTTTTTTCTTAAACCACTGTTCTTGAAGCTTCCGTGTTTGACATACCGCATCTTTGTAAGGACGGTTGAGAAGTTTGAGACAGAGGACGACGAGGATGGAGTACGAGGAACAGGAATCAACGACCCGAGGTGGCGTTTTTCCGGTATTTTACGAGCGCAGTCGACGCATGTGAAATACAAAAACAATCCACCAAAGGTCGTTGACTCCTGTCCCCCGTACTCTACCCTAGTTGTGTTCTGCATTTATGCCACGAATGGACTTTGGTTTAGTGAACGAAGCTGGTATTTTTTAATGACAAATATCACCTTCGCTGGTCTGTTTACATTCCTGCTGGACACTTTTTAGTGTCAAAGCATTTCAATCGCGTCATAACGTCATTCAAATGCGTAACGCTAATCAGATACCTTCTTACATCACGTTCTTACACGCAGGCCGTATTCCACTCGTGATGTGAGTAGCCCATTTCTCAATATTTGTATTGTGTAGGGTAACTTTGAATACATATTTAGGGGTGTCAAGGGTTCCCATATTTAAAATAGTTGGTAAGGTTATTTTAAAAAAAAAAGATCTTGTTTCGCATGCACTACCGACATTATCAAAACTTTACCACATCACTGTTTTATTCGGGAATTGCAAAAATAAGTTCCGATTGTCTGTACAAAACCATGACCGTCATTACTGCAATAAGAAAAAACACCGGTTGATGGTTGTATCATTTTTATGCATTGTTTCCTGCCTGTGCGGATATGTCTTTTTTCTTTTTTTCTTTTATATTTGTATTTTTTCGCATCAAGATGTTGTTTTTTCAAGTTGTAAACCTCATGGCCACCATATTATCTTTATTGTCGGCGATTGTGGTACAGTTAACATGAGTAGGTCATTTAGTGACGGGTTTACAGTAACACCTTAATTGATCTGAGATCGAAACGCGAATATCGTTGAAGGTGTATGCTGCCGTATTTTGCAGCTCGTTCGATTTCAAAAATTACTTTCTTACTTTCTCCAAATTACCCACATGTTTGGGTGTTGATAGAGAGCATTGTATTCTTGACATCCTGATTATTGTTTTAACCCTTTACCCAACGAATCAGCCGCATCCGTCCGTGTAATATACAAATTCAGAAGTTGAAAAAATATTATTTTCCAAAAACGTTCAACAAAACCATATCATGTGACCCCTCGTTGGAACGAGCTCGTCTAGCTCGTTCCAACGAGGGGTCACATGATATAGGTTTTTGGAAATTTTTGGACAAATTTGAAAAAATGATATTTAAAATAATAAATTTTGATATCTTCTGCGTTCGGTAAAGGGTTAAATTCGCTCTCTTTCTCTGAGGTGATCGCTCTTTCAAGTGCAAAATATCAGATTTCAAATATGAAGAATAAAATTGTAGGTTACTGGCGAATATTAGTTTCCAATAAAAGATACTGGCGTAAAAAATGTAAAATGATATGAACCCTTTACCTATCATGCAAGGAGGACGACTCTTGCAAACAAAATTCTTCTATAACTTATTTTTTTCATTTTACATTTTATAATTAAACCTTTTTTCTGTTTGCATTTTCAGGCAAATTGATTGGCTAAAGTATTTCTTTTTTCTTTTCATACAACAATGAACCGAAAAAAACGCATTTAGGCCCGCCCTAAACCACACTCATAATGTCAGTCTTAAAAATTACGTTGCTCAGGGTGAATGGAAAAGAACCCCTGTACGCTCATGTTGTTTCAACATAAAAAGTAATTAATATTTATCTCATCATATTAAAAAGACTTTCAAAATAAAATGTAATAAACAATGCTTTTTATTCCATGTTCGGTTTGTTTATATGCAGTAGGTGATCGTCTGCGTTCATCGTTTTACCCAAATCAAACGTAAACAATGGCCGGTCATGATAATCCACATACGAAACTCACGCCAACAAAACTTTCCAATTTCCAATTGGCCTGAATGAACTCTTTCTGAGACAAAGTTCAGCCAACTTCATGTCAACTGGGTTCATATCGAACTCCACATTCACAAACTGTATTTTCAGTTTCTCAGGAAATGGTCAAAATCAGAATTAAATTTAATTCAGTGTTGCTTTGAATGACAGCACCCTCACGTCAAGTGGAAAAGGAGATTGAAGTCTTGTGTGGGTGTGGCCTATGACGTTCCTTTTAACTTATGTAATTCCTTGGTCAATAATACGCCCATTTACACGGTCTGGCCTTTGTTTTTTGAGTTCATTACTCAAGAAATAGACAGAAACAAACGATCATTCTTTATATGAGTCAAAAACATAGCTTATGACACCTCAGTGGAACAACCTCAACTAGCATTCCAATGAGATGTCATGAGCTATATTTTTGAGACAAAAAATTAAAAGATAACGAAAATTGAATGGTGATGTCTGGGAATAGCGCTGGCCGGTTTTAGTCGTAACGTTGGGTAAGGTGTCAAATTGAAAACTAAAAAATATCGTGCCTCTAAAACTGGAGGCAAAAAATATCAAGTTTCATATAAATTCGACACACTTTAATTTTTCAGACATTGTCGTCGGATGGGACAACGTTTCTTTAATAGAACAGGACGGCATAAGTTTGAAACTCGAAAAACTAAAGGAATTAATATATGTGGACAAGCGGGACGTAGAAGTATGTCAAATTAGATGGGTGTGGCCCGGCAGAGAGTATCGGGAAAAGTGACCAAAAGAAGAAGTGACTAGAAGATAAAAAGACTTAGAAAAGCCAATTCATTTCAACTTCGTTGGATGACACTAATTTGACAGCGTTCGATGTTATTCCTCCCAAACACCGAGAAATGAGCAGCGTGAAGTTCAAATGTTATGTCGAAAACGCGTGAGGTTATTCTTCACCATTGTAGTTGGTATCTTTACGATCCAATCCTGGATAAATTGTTAATTTGCGTCATGTGCATATTCGAATTAAAAGTGTCCTGTTCAAGTGGGAACTGAACTGTTCGCCCCGGCAGGAAATCCGATGCACTTGACTATTTGCCCCCGATTTTTAGACCATTCACCGTCGCAATTTCTCTTTTTATTTTGATATAATATTGATTGGATGACGTACAGGTTTGCGTGAATAAGGTGGATTGGGTCCTTTTAGAAGTGTCAATGGATATCTATCTTTTAATACTGGAATTCAGTTACAGAGATCATGAATAGCTGTCTTTTGGAATCAATATTTTAAACTTATAGGTTATGGAAAAAAGTATTCTCACCAACCACTTTTTCTTCAATACGTTAATGTCGCGTTTTTACTACATTTGCCATCAACGCCTATGAGTTTCAGTTTGAAACCTTGATTGTACAGTTACTTCATGTCTAGGCTACATTGTAGCCATGTTGGATTTTCTCATTTTCTTTTGAGAGCTGGAATTGTGGCATTCGGGTGAACATCTCCAGCCCCCCCCCCCCCTCGGTGACCCCTTTTTCTCAGAGTTAATGCTTAGTAATTCACTGAATTTTTTTTTGACACATTTCAAATCTACTTACCACAATGTAACCACGTTGTTAGTAAGTTCATGAGCGGGTTGTGTCGAACGCAACGTTTCAACAACAAATCTACAGGGTTAAATAAAAAGCTGTTGGATGTGGTCAAGGATAGTTGTACTGCCAGCACGTTTCCACAACGTTTCCATAGCGCCAAGTCAAAGTCTAGCTAACGTTGGCCATTCTCACTGCACAACAGAGGTACTCCAGCATGTTGTCTCTGGAGAAATTTTCAAGGTGCATATTAAGTGCCTAGGAGTTGTTTTCAGACAAGTCGTGGCTGCCCTTGTCTTGGCTGCATATATAGGCAGCCAAGACTCTTCGAGAAACAACTGTAAAGGTGGCTACAGCGCAAAGTAAGAGGTTGTTGAATGTTGTAAGATGGTTGTGTTGACTGCAATGTTTCAAGAGCGTGCGAACAACGATAAGTAAGAAGCTGTTCAACAACTACGTTGCCACAACGTGACTACAACGTTAACTCTTAACCCGCTGAGTATTTTAAACATATTTTTCATTAAATCTAGTCATGGCTGCTATGAAGCAGCCATGACTAGATTTGATGAAAAATTAATCTATATTTTATTCAAGAAATCGTTGGTGAAAAAATCCATTCAATTTACAGACTGCTAATTGGATTAAATATGCCCAAATTATACATATTTCAATGGCAAGAGAAATACAGTCCTGGCAGGAATAGCCGCCAGCAGCATGCAAGGAGTTAAGTAAGAAATTATTGGCCTGGTAGTAATTATTATTGTAATAAAATCGTTGTCGCAACCACAATTGTACTGTCAGTTAACGTTACAGCAACAAAATGCAACGTTTTAACAACTCAATGTGCCAGTTTGGAAATTGCCCTTGCTGGAACACTATGATTTTGTGAGATAAGGTGTACTTCACACCAGTCCGACAGTCAATCAGTCCTGCAATCATCGCAATTTGAGCTCAATCCCCGCTTGTCCTCAGGTAGTGGAAAAGTGATACGCGACGGTTATGTATCACTGTTTGGTGTTTCCCGTCGGATACACCTGTATTGTGTCATCTGTGCTCAAGGCTGTTTGAGACAATAAACCATACCTGTTAAGAGAAATGTACACCCTCTTAAACAAACAAACCTAATTTATTCAACCCAGTGTTCGTGGTAAAGTGGTAACCTTAATGGGATAACGTATTTCTAATGGCAAATACATTCGCTCGTCTATATAATTCATTCTGTTGAACACCAGTAGGTACATGCATCCAACCTTTTTTATTAAATGTTTTTCGTTTTTCTCTTTGCGTTACGCGACCAAAAATGGGAGACAAGTTTCTGGCCGTATAAGGCAAACAGAATATATAAGTCTATTACATCGAGTTCTTTCAGATCCTTCATACATGATGCTTGCTTTAAACGGGTATCATAATTTTTAGTAACAGAATTGGGTAGTTTAACACAAATGGTATCAAAGTTTATTATTTTCTGGATTTTTTTAAAATTTTTCAAAGAAAATCATATCATGAGCCCATCATTGGAACGAGCTCGTCGAGGTCGTTCCAATGAGTGGAGGGTGGGGGGGGGGGGGGGGGGGAGGGGGGGTCACATGATATGGTTTTGTTGAAATTTGTTTTGATTTTGATTTTTGTTTGTTTGTTTGTTTCAACTGCTCTATTTGTCTACTTCGCTGGAGGATACTTTCAATTCGTTATGTAAAGGGCTAACCATTTACCCAATGTAACCAAAAAAACATCCATAGCATTCATAAATATCGCCATGGACATTTTTAATATTTTGTCAATGTTTGTCTCGAAACATGGATCGTTGAAAAATGAAATGGATCGTTGGGCTCGCTCCAGTGAGATATCATTAGCTCTGTTGTTGAGGCACACAAAACTAACTTTTAATCATTCATGTTTTTTCCGCAAGTGTAATCTAAAATTCGTGTTGTGTAGAGGGTTAGTCTTAGTTTCATGCACCACTCTGAAGTAGCAAAAGATGACTGACACAAACGGCATAGCTCCCTGTCGCTTCGATCTGCTTCACGCGTTTAGCTCAAATTGTACCGACATACGCAAAACCAACACTCAATTATCACGACGTTTAGCACCACATTGCTGACAACTTCAAGAAAAGTAAGGGTGTGAACAATTTATGTAGCAAGATCACGTGTTTCGGTCAAAAGCCGCATGACGCAGTACAGCTGATATATATCACTGGTGGCCGATGAACCAAAAGGGTGGGATGCATACACAGAACTACATACGAGTGTGAATGGGTTAATCGATATGGCACGAGATCCAGCGTGGAAGGATAGAACGAGGGGCCGCAGGCCTCGAGTTTTACCCTTCCGCGATGGAACAAGTGCCATATCGATTAACCCATTCACACGCGTCAGTCGATGTATGTTTATTACACGTCTTCACGTCTAGAAAAGCCATTTGTTACATATGTTGCCAAAGATGTTCATTTTTTAACTCAGCTGTAGTAGGAACAAATCAAACAGGGGTATATTTGATCATACCGTAAGAGAAAAGAGGTTGTACACACTTCCTGACACTTTCCAATGATATTGCAGTGGCGGGTTGGTAAAGATAATGATGGTTTGAACAAACTCTCCCCCCCCCCCTCTCTCTCTCTCTCTCTCTCTCTCTCTCTCTCTCTCTCTCGCTCCCACTATCTCTCCCCTCTCTCTCTCTCTCTCTCTCTCTCTCTCTCTCTCTCTCTCTCTCTCTCTCTCTCTCTCTATCTATCTAAACTATTTCTGGAAAAACTTTGGGGCCCCTTGTGCCCCCCCCCCCCCCCAAACCACGCTTCCTATGTCGCCGATTTGGATACTCGTATTCCGTTTGTTTCACAGTTAGGTCGTACTGAATATTTTTATCTCACTGACATTTAAAAGTATGGAAACAGTTGACTGACTGTCCACAAAATGTTCGACAACTCTTCTGTAAAACTTGAAAGATCCACATTTTAAACATCTATCAATATTTTCTTTAGAAAAATGTATTAAGGCGGGTGACCTATATTCCTTTCCAGCAGATTTTTCTTTTGCTTGACTAACCTATTATATAAATGGGGAGCGGGTGTTTCCATGGCTCGGTGGTGGAGCCTGTATCCAGCTAAAGATTGACATGCAATGCAACTAGAAGTTTTCTATCGCATGGGGTGGCGGGGGTGGCGGCGGGGGGGGGTGGGGGTACCCATCCTGGGACGGTTCACCCCGCTAGTAAGATCATATTTGGAAAACAAAGTCCAAGATATAATATTCCAATACCAACTTAAGTTTTATACTTCTAATGGAGCCCAGAAATCTGACATATGAGATTCGCATATTTTGTGTACTTATCCTGAATTTTGCCATGAATGTTTCTGTCAAAAGTTACCCTTGTTATGCTGCATGGTTCAGTACTGGCTTATATATTCGTGTTTGCTTGAGTAATAGATGCAGCTGTGGCGACCAGTCAAGATTCTGTCAAAATTACGCATGCGGAAAATAGCTATTTTTGTGAAACTTGTTGCTTGGGTTGCAGATGACGGTTGAAAAATATCTAGTTAAATGAACACTCAGGATCTCCTCTTTAAAACCCTTTACCCAACGCAGACGATATCAAAACTTATCATTTTAAATATCATTTTTTCAAATTTTTCAAAAAATTTCAACAAAACCATATCATGTGACCCCTCGTTGGAACGAGCTCGACGAGCTCGTTCCATCGAGGGGTCACATGATATGGTTTTGTTGAAATTTTTTTAAAAATAATATTTTTTCAACAGCTGAATTGCATATTACGCGGGTAGATGCGGGCGGTTGCGGGCGTTTTGTTGGGTAAAGGGTTAAGCAATCTGTGTTTTCCTAATAAATTGGAAAAATATAAATGATTTACTAATGCGTAAAACCTTTATGTGAACGATTCATCGGTTCAGTGCTGTGTCCTGAAAAAAAATCTTGTGTTCTCTCCCTTCGACCAACCGTGTATCAATGTAGACAAGCGTTTAACTTGAGCTGTGTTGTCTCCCTTCAGTAACTGGTTAGTGTTTTGGACAATATTATACGTTCCGGATTTTTAGTTGTGCAAAAGTGGAGTATGCATGGCAAATCGTTACTCATAATTGTCCAAAGAGTCAAATTTCTATCTGACAAATTGAAATCAGAAGCAATGATCGGGATAAAATAGTCCCAGGTTGGCGATTGATGAATATATGTAAGATCTGCGGTAGCAAGAGCAAAAACGATTACATCATTTTAACCCTTTACCCAACGCACACGAGATCAAAATTTATTACTTTAATTATTGTCTTTTTTCTTGTTCAAAACAATTCAACAAAACCATATCATGTGGCCCCTCAATGAAATGAGCTGCACGAGATCGTTCCAATGAGGGGTCACCCGATATGGTTTAGTTGAATTTTTTTTTTAAATATATTTTTTTCATCTGCTTAATTTGAAAATTACGGGGGCGGAAGCGGCCAATGGGTTAGGTAAAGGGTTAAGAAATTAACTGATATGCTGCAGCTTCTATATTTATTTCTTCATTATCACTGGAGCCTTCTTTACCTAATATGAAAAGCAGACTACACTTGCAAACAAAATTATTGAAAAACTATTTTTTTTATTTTGTTTTTATTTGCGTCAAAACTATAACTTATGACTCCTCATTGGAATAGGGCCAACGAGCTCGTTCCAATGAGGGGGCCATAAGCTATGTGTTTGAGGCAAACAAGAAAACTGAATGGCAATTTTTGTGAATAACGCTGGTCAGTTTTTTCAGTTACGTTAGGTAAAGGGTTAATTCCGCGCTTGCGCGGTTTTTATTCAAGTAGCATGTATATATACTGAGTCAAAAAAGAAAGTATAATAGAAACAAATGTGAAAAAATAGCATAAAGGATGAAATATAATAGTGCTAATTGTGTATGTGGACAAGAAGTCGTGCAAAGAGTTTAATGACATGTTGTTGTCCACCCAATGGTATACAATTTTGCTACGGATTTCAAAATAGCACGTGCTACCCGAGAATGTCAAATTGAATTGGTTACCGACGATTTTCTTTGTGTTATGTTGTGTTAGAGAGCCTGGGTTATTGAGAAAACACGCTAGTTTGTGTCTTCGACATTTTAAAAAATGTAAAGGTTAACCGAAAATCAGAGGTTGCGTGCCATTGGTATGCATGGGGTTGGGATAACTCCAGATGAGTTCGCTGCTGAGTTCAGAGTCACTGTGGCCACTATTTACCGTCTCATTGGAAGGTATAGAACCACACTGTATCGCCGACGAGGGGAACGATTTTCTGATGGTTGCGTGCTGGAATGCGACCGTTTCGATGGGGGTAGTGTAATGGTTTGGGCAGGAATTTCCTTGCACCATTGAACGCAGTTGATCTTCATCGATGGTAACCTGAACGAACAGCGATATAGGGACGAAATTCTTAACGCTGTTGCTGTCCCGTTGTTTAACGCTAACGTCGGATTGCAGTTATTCCAGCAAGACATTGCCCGATGTCACGTGGCGCGTATCTGTCGTGACTATCTTGAGGAGCAGAACATCGAATTTCTGATATGATATGATGATTGTTTATTCAGTAATATACAACGTGTTTACAAATCTATTGTGGATAAAATAAATACATTATAATATGTGAGTATAGTGCTTGGAGATGGCATAGCCATTGGCTGTCTTCCTGCCAACCACACAAAAAAACAAAAAACAAAAAAAAAAACAACAAAAAACAAAACCCAAAACCAATTTATGATGCAAAGCGCCGTGATACAATACTAATGTATATGTAATATTCTTGCGCTATAGTTGCTGGCATATAGTACGCAGTGGTCCAGATTTCTATTCAAATAAGAGTGAATTATCAATGAATGTTAGCAGGAGTTTGTGGTGGATCAACAGGATTTAGGAGCTCCAATACAAGAATGCTTGGCGACCCCACCCCGGGGGTAACAGTGGATCCCAGCCCCAACCAAGTCAGCATCCTGAAGAGGTATGTCTATTAAGCTGACGCATGCTACGCTTTGGCCCCTGGAAAAACAATGTTTGATTATCACATCGCACACTTCCATTCCCATGTCCAAAACCAGAATATGTTTGAGGCTTCACGGGTAATAATCACGCCTGAGACCCTATACGTGATCTAGGTGCCAATGGCTGGGGCGGAGGCGGAGAACCAGTCCCATGGGTATATCAACAATAATAGTCCCCCCCTCCCCTCCCGCCCAACGTTTCTATATCCATTGTACTTCCTAACAAGCTGAAGGTCAGCAATCCGGACATTCAATTCTGGAACAATGTACCGTTGACGAGTACGATTCCACATATCTTTTAATTAATTGTGCTCTGGATTTATTCCTTGCAGCAATATCATTGACATTTCTTTCGAGATTGTTCCATCGAAGTGTTAGTAATTTGACTGGTAAGTTGGAGGAGAAGGTTTTCCTCGGTTTGTTCACGCGTAATTGGCCGTTTTGTCCCGTGTTTGTTTCAAGTCTGTGGAAGTTATTCTCAAAAGATACAGGTAATTTATTAGTGTGCCAGTCATGTACAAAGGTGAGAGCCGATAATTTGAATTGGTCGGGAAATTTCAATATACTATTCTTTTTAAAAAGGGGGTCAGTATGGCTGTTGTATTCTTCTCGGTTTATTATCCTAATTGCCTTTTTTGTAGGGCATTCATACGGCTAGTACTAGCCGCATTTCCCCGTATCTCTATTCCATAAATGAGGCGACAATGTATCAGGGCATAGTATAAGGACTTCAGGGCGCTTACTGTTAGTGTTCTCTTTAATATATTTAGACAGTAAATTGCGCTGGACATTTTCTTGCACACAGATTCGATATGGTGTTTGAAGGATAAGTTCTCGTCAATGATAGCACCAAGGAATTTCACTGATTTTTCATTATCTCGATTTCCACAACAATTTAAATCTAGTCCATTTAGTTTCAACCGTATTCGATTTGATTTATGATCATTACAGTGAGGGTGGAGAAGCATATATTTACTTTTATTGGCATTTATTTTAAGTTTGTTGCTACAGCACTATTTGTATAGATTAGCCATTTCCTTGTTTTCATGTGTTTCTAGTAATTTCATATCATGTCCGGCCGTGTAAGCAGTTGTGTCATCAGCAAAAGAAAGAATATTCAGCTCCGAGGCAGCATTAATATCATTAACATAAATTAAGAATGGTATAGATTCAAGTACAGACCCCTGGGGCACCCCACATGTTGTTTTGTAAAGGGAAGACACGCTTGACTGGTAGCTGACATATTGCTGTCTGTTATCTAGGTAACTCTCAAACCAAGAATATCCTACTCCCCAGATTCCGTAGAATTGTATTTTGGTCAGAAGAATATCATGACTAATCGAATCAAAGGCTTTCGACAAATCAATAAATATTTTTTGGGTTGAATCCTTTGTAACTTTATCGTTTTCTTCAGCTACAAATTTTAGTAGCTGCATAATGGGATGAATGGTTGAATGCTTTTTTCTAAATCCATATTGGTTCTTACTCAGAATTTCGTACGTGTCAAGAAAGCTAATTAATCGTTTAGCCATTAGTTTCTCTAGCAGCTTTGAAAATACAGGTAAGATGCTGATCGGTCGGTAGTTGTTGAATTGTTGTGGATCGCCATTTTTAAATATAGGAACTACTCTTGATATTTTCATGTTGTCCGGGAACATACCAGTTGAGAAGGAAAGGCTGAAAATATGGTTCAGTGGGGCTACAACATGAAGTATTTTTTTCCTTTAATAATCGCGTGGAAAGACCTTGAGCATCAAAAGTGTGCTTACTTTTAATCTTAGTTGTCATATCTATTATTTCTTCTTCCCTTGTTGGTGAGGAGAAGAAGCAATTTGGGAACGTTCCTGTCAAATAAGACCTAAAATGTGAGTCGCTTTGTTTTGGGATCTCATCGTTAATCCCTCGACCTACGTTGACGAAGAAGTTGTTTAACTCGTTTGCGATATTCTCGAACTCGTGTATAATTCCGTCTTTGTATTTGAATGTGGTTGGTAGCAGACTTCTTGATTTCGATCTTCGAATTAAGTGTCGGAGTATATCCCAAGTTTTTTTTTTGTATTATTCTTACTTTCTTCAAGAATATTTGCATAGTGGAGGTTTTTACAGGTACGCCTCTATTTATTGAATATATTGCAGTATTGTTTATATCTTTGTTTATTTTGTTCTGACGGGCGTTTTAGTTTTTGTACATATAATTTGTTTTTTGTAAGCGATGACTTAACCATACCGGAAGTCATCCATTGTTCGCGTTTGATGAGTCTATTTATTTTGCTTGTATCTACTAGTGGGAAAGCCGTTTCATAAGCTTGCCAGTAAATATTAATGAACCTGTCATAGGCTTGGTTTACTTCTATACAATTGTGTACTTCACTAAAGTCGCTAGTTTGAAGGTAGGTTATAAATAATTTGATATTACGACGCGAGAAAAAAAATCTTTTCGTAGTCTGTGCAGGCCTTAGCTTCTGTTGTCTTGGCGGGTAGACAATGAAGGTGCCGAAGTGATCTGAGATGTCAGTTATTAAAATTCCGGCTTTGTAGTTCAAATAATTATTTGTAGGATGTGGTCAATTAAGGTCGCTAAGTGGTCACAGTGATTCTTGTTGGTCTAGTGATGACAGGGATGAATCCACTGTGGGATACATTTTCCATGTATGCGTTTGAGAGTGGTGTTGAACATTCAATAAGTTTATGTTAAAGTCTCCGAATATATATGACGTCTTTTGGCTCGAGCTTAACTTGTTCATTAGGTTATTAATTTTCTCTAGGAAAGCATTAACATCAGCGTACGGAGCTGTGTTAGGCCGATAAATACACCCGACTATTGATGAGTGCTTAGTGCCAGGGTGGAGTTCAATGACAAGGCATTCGAACACATGCTCAGTAAATTCGGTTAGGTCCTCTCTAATAATGAATGGGATGTCGTATTTTACATATACACCCACACGCCCACGCGTATCGACTGTTTGCGTCCTATCTTGTAGTGGGTGATACCCGTCCAAATCATAGTTCATCAAATCACTTATTTTGAATATTTCTGTGAGTCCAATAATGTCGAAAGTGTTTTTCCCACTGTTAGTTTCACCGAGCAAGTGTTTAATGGAATCAAAATGTGCACTTAGGCTCCGACAATTCAAGTGGAAGATCGATGTCCCCTGATTTGTGGACGCGATTTCCCGTTTGAATTCATCCGGGGTGTAATAATTACAGGAATGGTTGTTTATCGTGAATGGGGTTTCAGAGTCATCTGTTGCATCCGCGTATGTTATATCATTAAGAACAGCCTGGAAATCATATTGAGCGTTTTCCTTATCTCACCAATGTTCCTATTTAATGACGCCATTTTGCGGATAATTCACAACAGTCTGGACCACGGGCGCGAAGTGTATATAAAAGTATAGTGATATCAAATCATAGCAAGACATAGAAAATATAGCATCCGAACATTGTTTATAACACATTTTAACAAATTATTCAATCTATGTCAATAGACTGTCTCAGTTAGGGTATAGTTATTTCCTCCGAGACAATACAACTCAGTCGCTCAATGTGGATCCCAAGCGAAACACATATTATCTTTGGTAAAAGCTCTGTCTAGTGACATCAGATGTTAAGATTTCTCGCAGCAGATATAGGAATTTCACCCTCCCCCCCCCCCCCCACACCTTCAGAAATGGTGGCCGTGTGACTAATCAATATCCAACGTGCCTTTTATTCCAACATTAGGCATTTGGCTGTGGGGGTGTTTAGTCTGGCTTGCAATATATCACTCAAGGACTGAGGGGTCCTTTGTACTAGGCCACACGTCTTATCGCTCGGGTTATCGAATTCCTATCCAGACAAACAGACGGATGTGCCATCTTACGGAAGAACAATATGATTCTTGTATACTTCGCGGCAATATCGTTTCTTTGGTATAGTGAAAGTAGAAATAATTGTTATAATTTCAAATATATGAGAAGGGGGGGGGGGGGGTGAGCGTGTTCGTACCAGAGAAGAATGAGGTAGGGTATTAAGATTGGTAATGACCTTAAGATTGTCAGAGAGCGAGTGAGTTGTATCGCTTCGGAATTGTGTCGAAATCGGTGTGACAGGAATGATAGTCCGTAGGAAAATTAGTCCCTCTGGACTATTATTCCGCGGAATTATAGTCCTAGGTCTAACATTTCTAGGAATAGTAGTCCGCCGGACTACTATTCCTAGAAATGTTAGACCTAGGACTATAATTCCGCGGAATAATAGTCCAGAGGGACTAACGTTCCTACGGACTATCATTCCTGTCACACCGGCACAAACAGAAGTGCAGTATGAACTTTTGGATTTGTCTGTGGTCATATCAGAAAACATGCGTGCATAACCCAAAAGTTTTGTTACCTCAAAAGACTGAAAGGTGGATTGCCGAGTTGGTTTATCTTAATTGCACTATTGAGTGAATTAAGTAACGGGTCTGGTGCGACTTTCCTTCGTGATTTCCAGAATCTTCATGAGCAACGGTGAATTAGTATTCTCACAGATCAGAAGCGGAAGTTAGGAGAGTATTTTTTTTTTTAAATTTAAAGTGAAATTCGCTAATTGTTTTTCATTACACCATTCGTCATTTTTCCACCGGATGGTGTGGACGTTTGAATATATGGATATATAATTGAGTAGCATCTTTAGGGCAGGCTCACAACATGTGGAGTAACACAGAAAATCGCAATCATATTGTACTAGATATGGCCTTTGATAGTACAACTATTATTCTTATCACGGTGGAATTGATAATTCCACCATACATATCCAAACCAGAGGAATAATAGTTTGTAATTAGAGATTTATTGTAGGCTCACAGCATGTGGATTGCCACAGGAAATCGAGACCGTGTTTGTACTAGATGTTACCATTTATAGTATTTATTTATTTATTTCTTGGATTTAAACGACACTTTCAGCAGCCAGGGTTACCCCCCTGTCGGATCATTGATAGTACAAACCATCATTTCTCCAGCTTACCTCCAGGGTGGAATTGGTAATTCAAGCATACGCGTCGGACCCATTGATAGTACAAACCATCATTTCTCCAACTTAGTTCCACGGTGGAATTGGTAATTCAACCATACAACCAAGCCAGAGGAATGACGAATGAAATCGCGATCATGTTGTTCTATTTATTTATTTATTTATTTATTTATTTATTTATTTATTTATTTATTTATTTATTTATTTATTGGTGTTTAAGGTCACATACTTATGCACGCTGGCTAATCATGGCCGTGACAGTTTTACGAGTGGAGAAAGCCGGAGTGCCCGGAGAGAACCACCGATCAACGACGAGCAGCTGCCTGCTCCCCAACATCGTAACTCAGCACTGCAGCACAGACAGGGTTAATCATGTTATACCAGTTGTTATACCATTGATAGTACAACCATTACTCCTCTGACTCAGTCCAATGGTTTTTTTGATAATTCGACCACAAGACTAAGCGAGAAGTATAATGGTTATTGGTTTGAGGATCAACGGGTGCTTGCTGTATGATGAGACGCAGTGTAATTAAATGGTGTGGCTAAGCAGATATACAGGACGTGAGCTGTTAAATTTGAATACGTATAGGTAACGTAATATGAGTACATAAAGTGAGGTAAGTTGACACACTAATTTTCCGACATGATGATCAACAGTCCCAAGATGTCTGCGGGACGGGGTGGGGCAGGGGATGATAAATTAACACATCCATTTTATAACATCGTGATCAACCGTCACAGGTCACTTAGAGAGAAAAAGTATACTCAAGTGGCATTTATGGATTATTTTTAGACACTGTGACCATGTAGTTATATGTTAGTTGTGAAGTATTTAGTTTGAATTTGTATCTATGATACGGTATAAGTACATAAAATATGATATTATATCTCACGTGGCTTCCTTGCATTCTGATTGGCTGAAAGATGATACCCTATTTCGTGTAGTTTGCATCCACAGAACTGACCAGGCACTACACCCAGGCACTACACGTTTTCTATTTTTAGCACACTACTATATCAGTTTTCTGTTCATACTGGGCGAATAAAACTGATCAGGCTAAATTTAAAAATCGATTCTCAGAGGCACAACATCCATAAAACGACCCGGAAAGAATCATTGTGGAAAAATGTATCGCTGTTCCATTGTTGAAGCAGGTTGAAGTCACATTTTTCGAGGCGTTCATTTTATTCCTTGAGAAGATGATCCATATCTTGTTTCGAAGAGAATGATCCATACCTGGGTACAACTTTCATGAGAACGCGTCCGGATATGAAAAATCGTTTGTTTCGCTGCTCATATTATTTCGCTATTTAATTGTATGTTTTGGGCAGTAAACGAATAAATAATGGAATTCAATTGAATCTTCGGAGTTTGTATCCCGTACTGACCCATTCGGTAACGTATATGTGTGACAAATGTGTGGAAATTGTCAAATGGCGTTGTCAAATTTCGAAAATTTTAGTTTTCATTCGCGAGTTGCGCGATTCTAGAATACACAGTTCCGTTTTGGGGAAATGTTTTGTTTACCCTTGCCGACCGATTCAAAATCTGTCTGCTGCTTATATCAATAATCCAAGTTAGCTGTGTTTTGGAAGAAGAAAATGTTTTTTAAAAACTACATGGATAACATGGTATTTTTTTCTATATAACGCTGGTTGGCGGGGCTGCTACCTTGGTAATAGATTAATAAATCAGACAGATGTTTTTCTTGATGGGTGTTCGATATAATTTTAGGATTAGTGCATGTCGTGTCGTTGACTACGCCCATATAGTGCCCAGTGAGGTGGTGTAGTTCCCTCCGCTTCGCGGCGGGAACTACACCACCTCACTGGGCACTATATGGGCGTAGTCAACGACAAGACATGCACTATTCCTTAAATAGATAACACAATTATTTTGCAAAATATTGATCGATTGTCTCCAGATGTCTGTGGGTGGGGGAGGATTGATTAACACACGCATTTATGGCACGATCAACATGCCCAGGCTATATCGAGTGGAAAAAGTGCATACAGGTAGCGACCATGGATCATCCTTGGACATTCAAGCCATGCAGTGGTACAGTTTATAAGCTGTTAGTGTAACTTTATATTGATAATAGAAATACCTAAAACAAATATACTTTAACTCTTTACCTAACATGGAAAGCAGACGACACTTGCAAAAAATATTCTTGAATAACTAATGTTTTTCATTTTTTGTCTCAAAAACATAGGTTATGACCCCTCGTTGGAACGAGCTGGACGAGCTCGTTCCAACGAGGGGTCATAACCTATGTTTTGAGACAAAAATAATGAAAAAAGTAATTGGCGATTTTTGAGAATAGCACTAGCCGGTTTTGGCCGTTACGTTGGGTAAAGGGTTAACTCACTTATTCTGCGATATGGTGATCGATAGTCCTAGGATGTCCGGAGGAGGGGAGCTGCTAAATTAACACATTCATATTATGGTCAACAAGCCCAGGGTATCTAGGGGTAAAGGTGCGCACACGTAACACAGGCTATCTATGGGTAAAAGTGCACACATATAGCAGTTATGGGTCTGACAGGTCACCCAATGCACCCACACAACGACAACACTCATATGAGTTGATGCCACGTAGGGGCGTCGGGCGAGCTGTCTCGACTTACACATACATTCACACCAGGTCTGGATATTTTGCAAATTCATTTTTGGGCACATACATAGATTTAAACCTGTATAGATCATATGCTAGTATATAAAGGAGATAGGTTAACACACCTAGTTTACGACCCGGTGAGCAGTAGTCCCTACATGTCTAATAGATTGGGTTATATATAGGTTAACATATCCATTTAATGATATGGTGATCAACAGACCCAGTCTATCTAAAAAGTAAAAGTACACGTGGGTAGTGATAAGGGTCATCAATAGTCGCTGTAACCGTGTAGTTATGTAAGTTGTAGATTTTTAAATTTTATTTTTAATTTGCATGAACAGTATAGTATAAGTACATGAAATAAAGAGGTTAACCTCATCAACCCGAGAGGCTGTTTTTTCGGCCCAAGAATATGATACGTCACAATTTCTTCAAGTTAGATGGCTGCTAAGTGTATGTGTTGTGTAGGGTAGAACAATCAACATTTTCAACGTGCAACCCCAAGGGCGCACGTTGAAAATATTAATTGATCTGATCTCAAATAATGAAAATGGAGTCTTCCAAATGTTGCCATTGAACTGGCATGGAATATACTACCAGGGTTCGTTGGGTTAATGCACTTATTTTGTACTATGGTAATCAAATTTGAATTTGTATAGAAAGTATAGCATACGCTCACAAGATAGGGAGGTTAATACACTTATTTTGCGCTATCGTAATCAACAGTCTCACGATGTCTGAGCGGGAGGGGGGGGGGAGTGCTGAAAAATTAACACACCCATGTTTTTACATGGTTGTCAACAGGCCCAATATATCTAAAAGGGAAAGTACACGCACGAAGTGATCGTGGGTACGACAGGTCATCCAACTCGCCTGCACAGTGACAACATTTGTATGTATTGGCGCCGTGCAGGAGCGCTATACGACCTGTATCGGATTTCATTCGCACCGCACTCAGGGTGGTATCATAACTGTCGGGTATGTTAGAGGAAATGTCCATAATTATACTTGAGGTTTAAGATTTTACGTTTTGTAATCATGTAGAATGAGTTAAGTGGTAATTGGCCCCCACTATCGCCAGATTTGTCGCCAATCGAGCATCTTTGGGATCAATTGGACCGTCGGGTACGACTTCATGATGTTCAGTCGTTAGGCGATTTACGTAATTTTCTGAGGCAGGAGTGGAACGCAGTACCACAGGGTGGCATCCAGAGACATATCAGGTCCATGCGCAGTCGATGTCTTGTCATCCAAGAGGCAAACGGTGGGCAAGCACGCTATTGACTGCATGTGTGAACTTTTCATTTCATCCCATGCCTGAATTGCGACGTCCTGACGTGACGCTGGCAACAGTAAGAACATGAAATTATGCAAATTCATACAGACTCGAAATATGAATTTACAATAATTTGTTTGTGATTAAAGTCGATAATACTAAAAAATTGCTCCTCAAAGTTTATTATACTTTCTTTTTTGACTCAGTATATTTGTGTGTAAAAGATGGTCTGAGTGTAAACTTACACGAAAAGTGGGTAAACAAACAGCCCAAAATAGCGTCGAATTCCGAACAGAATTAGATTGGTGGCCTGAAAGCTTGATTGGCTGACATTGTTCAATGGACAGCGTTGCAATGTCAAATTCTTGAAAAGGTGAACGTTTACAGGCTAAAATCAGGTCACTAACTGGAATATTTATTACTTTCACCATTGCACTTTATCACTTGATATGTTCAAGAGGCGTGAAATAAAAGTCCAATATCCATACCACATATTATTGCACCGGGTCTTAAGAACCCTTCATACTATGATAAACAGATCGTTCAAATCATATTCTGCCCACGATCGAAATTTAACGTGATGCATCACATGTATCGCAGAAAGGCTCGGTTATTAATGTAAACATTACTGATTGATTTTTTGTAACTGGAAATTGTCAAACAAATATGTCTCACGTCGTTAGCAGGAAGGATTTTTTTTTATGTTTGCAAACGAATATCGCATATTCTTTGTCGATAATTATAAGTGCATACATTCATATGAAAAGGTAAAACTTGTGGGACGGAAGTGCATGTAAGTATTTAGTGCATTGTAGTTTTTAGCTTTTGATATAATTAGTAATAAACCATGAAAGTAATGTGTCTGTTCTGTTAGATTAAAAGCAGCGATTCGTGTATCAGGACGACTGTGCAGGTGAATACGGATCACTCAGCGTGAAGTGCCAACACACCGTGGAGGGATCATAACATAGCGGTAAATTTCCACGAATCGTGCGTGATATTCACACATTTTCAGATCGCAGTGACGCATAGCAATGGTAATCCCACGCATCGTAAAATTAGAAAGTACATTTTCAGTTACAGTACAGTCGCCGTTGACTGGTCGTAATCCACGTGTGAGCAAGGCCTTCTCATACGAGAACCGCGACAAATCAGCGGCCGGCCAAAGTGTTATTATATATTAGCTGTAATTGCCATGCATACGCTAAACAGATAATAAAAAGTATCATCAGCAAAATTTTACTTACTGAAGCACCGGGTTGTACCCGGTGCTTCATTAATTAAATTTTTGATGATTATTCCTATAATTAGTGTTTTCAATCTAATATTATTGCGTCTCTGGAAATACTGCCCACACCGTGAAAACTGTCCAGTCCACGGCGGCCGTACTGTACTGATCGCAACAGAGGTGAACGTGTATGGCTCTCTCCTGGATGAGTATGTATTTATTCTCATCATTTACGCATATTTGTGAAAAAAATGACAATTGCGGCCTCCAGACAAACATTAAAGACAACGAAACTCATTTTCAGTGGGAAGGTTCGTGATTTAATTTAAAATATTTCATTTTTCTCAGACTGGCAGGATTATTTATTTCAGCCAATATAAAATTAATGCCTCATGATTAATGTCACAAGAGGGTAAAAATTGACAAGTTTGTTAAATAATTAATGTTGGAAGTGGGTAAAAGATGTCTTGTCCTATATATATTTTTTGTATTTATTTCAAAGCATTTCTTCTTACAAATATGGGAAAGAGCAGCCAGCATTCACTATAAACGTTTTTAAACTTACTGTTTCTCAACCCTTTCCTGTTTATTACGGTGTGATTGACGCACTTCCAAGAGAGTGGAAAAATTGGTGAAAAAGACCATAGACTTCAATCAGCTTTAAACAATAACATTTTAAAGCTAAAAATGAACCAGGAAATGTGCAAATCAATTTATCCAGTTTTTCTAGAACGGGCCACAAAACTACCAACAAAAAATCAGACAAAGAGGACAGATGTTTTGAATACCGATGTACCACAGGAGGATTGGACATTGATATACAAAAACTCTTTACAGATTTCTGACAATACATATTTGCAAAGCTTTCAATATAAATTTTTACAAACAATATTACATACAAACTCCAATCATAATAAATGTAAATTATCAGAAACAGAGCTGCTGTGTACATTCTGTAATGAAACAAAGGAAACAATACTGCACCTGTTTTTCGAATGCTCTTGTTCAAAAACAGTTTTGCTGAATTTATCAAAGAAATTGGAAAAAGTGCAACATTGTTTTCTCAACCTCCCATAAATGTGTTATTCTCGGTCTGGGAAAGCAAAATGAGCAAAACACATCCAACGAAGCAGCAGACCTATGTATATTTCTATATAAAAAGTTTATTTATTTCTGTGTAAAGTGCAGAAATGTCTGCCGACGTTTAGATATCTTGATCAACTTAGATACTATCCCAGTCTTGAACTGATGTTATTTCATTGTTACCAGATGGTGGGGGCAGATTTCATTCAAACAACATGGAATGTATTGGATAATATTACACAATTATGAGGACATCTATACCGTTTTTATTTTCAAGTTTTTCTATGTCTTTATGGATGCAGGGCATTTTTTCTGATGAAACAAAATGAATTGAAAATGTATTTTTTAACACTGTTGACACTATTTCTGCAACTCAATGTCATTGTAAAGAAAGGTTTTTATTTTTGTAAAATTTGTATTGCAATGTTTACCTTATATCTGGAATAGAAAAATTCCATAAAAAAACTTGCTGTTTCACACTTTTATGGAAGCCACTGTAAGTGCATGACTGACAATTTTCGTCACTGGAATTACAGGAAAGTTAGCTCCTCTTAGTTTTCTAAAGTTGTCAGTAAATTTAACACTAAGTGTATAGGAATTTCATATTATAATTCAAATTTCGGAATGCTAGCGAAATTTGTATCACCAATGTGCTCGTCATTTCACAAACTTCAGGCTTTTTCTTGGATAAAAGTATTAAATACAGAAGCTGGCTTTTTATCATTTTTCCTCAACTCTTTGAACGTTTTGACAATTATTCTCTATTTAAACCCATTTAAAATGGGAAAACGACGCTTTCACCATCTGTTGGTGTTCATTAACTTATATTTCTGTTCATTATATTCAAGTGGAATGTTACTGAGTTGCTTCTAATTGGCTAGCCATAAAAATCCCAGTTTCCTTTTGTTGCTTTTAATAAACGAAAACAACAGACAGCTCTGAGAGCTGTCTGTTGTTTTTGTTTATTAAAAGCAACAAAAGTAAACTTCGCTTTATTTCCTAATGATGTCAAAGGTGTTTTCTTAACATTGGTATGCTTCTTAATTTTGACTTTCCTCGCCCATCTAATAATATCAGGGGAGATAACTGTATCGGAAGTCGATTTTCATGTCGAGATAAGTCAGGGAGGTACATATATAATTTTTTTCAGTATCAAACCAGGAGTTGGGTGGAGAATTATGGTAATGGTTGTCCAAGGCCGGGAAGAAAGCTAAATATTATCGCAGGTTAAATTTTCCATGCAGTGGACATCCAGTTGTGGAATATTTAATTGCTACTACAACTAGATATACATAAATGGGTATCAAACATGACCACATAACTTTACTGCAGAATACAATACAACGTCGTAATTCTACAAATTGCTTTTCTTGCACTTTATCTAACAATCATATACATTTTGGCTTGAAAACCACGAGAAACGGTACTTATCACATAATGTGTTCCGATTCTGTATCATATAGACGACTCATTCTGATTCCGTATAATATAGATTCAACTTCCGGTAAACACCGCGCTATGACAAATAATATCATTATAGGACTGTGCATTGTTATTACGCATTAAAATATGAAATTCAAAATTTTGACCAATTCCAACCCAATTTAAACTGAAAAACGGAAAAAACCGGCTTTATGTAATGGGATTGTTAGATAAATGTATTATCATGATCAAATGCATGTCCTGTAATTTGTAACGGATTCTCGGTCGTGTTTACAATCGGATCACAACTCGCCCTAACGGGCTCGTTGCGATCTGATTGTAAACACGACCTCCAATCTGATACAAATTACAGGACACGCACATGGTTATGATAATGTATATTTATCTGCTTATGGCAGCAAGTCTGACACCGCTTGAAAAAAATCAATGAGCGCCTTCCATGAATCGGGGTCTGGTCCTGCAATCATCAATGATGAAAAAACTGACTGAAAATAAAATGTTTCGGTTTTCCAACAATATATTTGGAACGATAATGTACATGAACTGTAACTGTTGAAAATATATTGCATTAGTGTACACTATTATACACATATGTAGAATACATGTAATTGGGGACCTGTTACCCGTAGTACGCGCTCTGCAATCTAATTGTAAGTTCCTACCACAACTTATTATTATAAATTATAATTTATGGTTGGTCGTTTAACAATCACACCAAATATAATTTATCCCAAGTTCTAATGACCATCTTATTTGAAAACTGAGACGCAAATTAGTTGACCAAAGATACGTTATTACTGTTATTAACCCTTTACCTAACGAATCGCCCGCATCTATCCGCGTAATATGCAAATTCAGCAGTTGAATTTTTTTTTTTTTTCAAAAAATGTCACCAAAACCATATCATGTGACCCCCTCGTTGGAACGAGCTCGTCGAGCTCCTTCCAACGAGGGGTCACAAAATATGGTTTTGTTGAAATTTTTTGAAAAATTTGAAAAAATGATATTTAAAATAATAAATTTTGATATCGTCTGCGTTGGGTAAAGGGTTAAGAAAACGGACGTGGGAATTTCGACCGGATCGCGACCCAGTTTCACAGTACTTTTTTTTTTATAAATTATGCCAGTTGAATTAGTTCTGCGGATAACTTAAAAATATCGTGTTCATTTCCTTTTCCTTGTAAGTTCTAGTAACGGATGTGATTATGGTAAGCTTTCGCTTCGACCAGCCATTCGCATTGATTTGTAACCTTTCATTGAGACTGAAGCATAATAAATCAGCATAACGCAAGCGAGAGGCTAGCCACAAATAACACGCCAGATCGAGAGCTTTCGTAATTATGAGCTGGTGTAAGGAAAAAAAAATATTTTCCGTAGCCAAACCTCTTATACTGACATCGAATCTTGTTGGACTGATATTTTTGCTACTCGAAAAAAATATTCCAGGTTGTCCAACACTCCATGGCTACATATATGGAACTCCGTTTGTTTTAGCTTTCTCCATCAACCTCTCCACAAATAAATCATTCAAAAATTGCTCTCCCAAAATAGGGTTTAATGTATCCCCTGATTTTCATGAATCCTGGAACGGGAATACTTTTACCAGAAAATCTCGTTACCTAGAAATTCCAGCCTTCACAAATCTCAAAGATAATTACGGTCGAAAATATCATTAATATTTATGAAAATGAGAATTTTCCGGTTGGCAGCAGGTGTGGTAGGATGAACTATTGACCCTCCTTTGGGCAATAGTTTTGGACACATGCAGTTCTAAATAGTGATGGTCACTTAAAGGGATGTGGCATAGTTTGAGTTGCGAACTTAGAAATTAGAATACAACATTGGATGTTGCTGGGAGTTATCGGGGAGCAGTTGGCGAGAAAGCCACGAAATGTAAGGAAAATCGCACACAGGATGGGGGAAAACACTGCCATTGCTACGGTCAACGAATACGTTGTTCACGCCTCTGATCTGCTCTTAGTATTCGGTGCCTGGGAATAGATATGTTTGGTATCGGAACAGGGAATTTCCGATCTCGAATTGAACCCTAAGTAAAAGAGGTTCCAGAAATCCATCATTTGACTTTTATGTAGAGTGTAATTTAATTTAGACATTTATGGGTAGTACGTCAACACCAGCGAAAACAAATAGGAGGATAACCACAGGTAACCAGTTATATCGAGAGCTTATAATACTATGAGCTGGTATTGGAAAGGATTTTTTTCTGCGCGTAGCATTTTGCTTCATTTCCATTTATTCATTATACCTCCATTAAATGGGAGCGCGGTGGCTCAGTGATAACGGTTTGGACTTCAAACCGAAAGGTCTACGTTTCGACCCCCATCAGGGGTTGCTGCGTTGTGTCCTTGAGCAAGGCACTTTATCCAGATTTCCCATGTGGGGCACGATGGCGCTATGTACTAAGGCGTACTGCACGTCAATGGTGCACTTGTCTTTAACCAATGCTAACCCTGCTTGTGTGGAGTTAGTATGTTGGGGAGTTTGGCAGTTGCTCGCCATTGCTCGGTGCTTCTCTTCAGACACTCTGGCTTCCTCCACCCGTGAAACTGTCCGATACGAGGTGACCCTGGCTGTCGAAGATGTCGTTAAATTCCCCAAAATATATAAACAAATAACTACTTCCATTAAATCTTGTTGGACTGATATTTTGGATATTGCACAAAATAATTGTCCAATTCGTTCATCGCCACGGAACTACACAAACGGAACTCCCCAAACTCATTTTTTAGATTCTCTTTGACCTTCTCCTCTGATGCACCATCTATGTACTCCCCAAAACCTGGCTTCTCTTTATTCCGCGCCTCTCTAATGACTTTTATTTTGGATACGTTTTAGTTTTCAGAAAACATATTTGCATCGTCGTTGTCGGTTACGTAAAGAGTTAACTGTATAGCGTTGAAATTCAGGCATGTAGTTGTAATGTGCATATTCTACAAATTCCTTTTTTGTTTATTTCTTAGTTCCTAGGTAGCATACTCCTCTTGAATATTGTTTACTGTTCCGTGTTTGTAGGTTAGTAGATTTAGTAACGTAATCCTATCTATTCCTACCAAGCTGTGTGATAATACCACTCATATAACTGGATTTCTGAACACGCACACGAAAACTTGGCAACTCAATCTGCTCCCACCCACCCACACAAATATGGAGTCAAATCAGTCAGTGCAGTAACCACTCTCAACGGTGATGTTTGATGACGTGAAAGCTGTTACGATGTGACTGCAGTCACATCGTAACAGCTTTCACGTCATCAAACGTCATGGTGAGAACCCAGCACAAAACCTGGTAACAAAATATCTACTTTCCAATATCGCCACTATTTTTATGTCAACAAAAACTAAAATAAATTGTAAATATTCGCGAAAAAACGAGCACGTAATCAATTCATTTTTCGCAGACATCGAAGTATATTCTTTGAAAAGCGATCGGCGATTGCAAGGAGTCGGAAAACTGAAAACTTTCGAGAATTTGGTTGTTTTTCTGTCTAGCATTGTCTTTTTATGGTACAACCACCCCACCACACCACCGCTCCACAACAAGATGGCGGCAGATTAAACACGTTTCTATATGTGACTAATGAGCGTCCCAGAAATCCCGTTGTGTGGAGATAAGTGGATTATATCAATAGGGATCCTTCTTACCATTATCTCCCGCCATGTAATGGAAGGGCTGTACAGAAATATACTGACGGAAAAGAGAAACGCAAGTTCAGTTTTGGTAATATAAAGTTGACCAAATGTAGTAAAATTTTACACATAGCTACCCCAGTGTACTGTCTAAAGAGTCTTTGGTTAAAATTCAGTCAACCATGACCACGTGCGGCACTGAATGTTTTCAACAGATTTTTCGACAAACCGTGCACCGGGGCACTCCCACGTCCTATGGGCTTGAAAACCATACTCAATCGACATTTTGAACAGTACACATTGATTGCACAGTATTTTAGTACATTTCGATTGAAAAGCAAAATGCTGCGAATGTCCGAAGTTGATAGGGGTAGTGCTATTGCTCTAATTATGCAGGACCAATCGCAACGTCTCGTCGCCCAGCAGTTTGGGGTCTATGTGTCAATGAGAGCTCGTTTAGTTGGGCGTCTCAGAGCCACAGGAAGATTAGTTGACCATCCCAGGAGCGGTCGTCCGCGCGTTACGTCGCCACGTCAAGATAGAGGCATACGTCTCTCACACCTCCGTAGCTGACTTCAGACGGCGACGGAGACGGTGAGTCAGGAGTGTAGGCTCTCAGGGTCGACAAGTGTCCAAGAACAGTTAGGAATCGGTTGTGGGGGTTAAATTTAAGGCCACAACGTCCCTACGTCGGTTCGCATCTTACACCCAGGCGACGTCAACGTTGACTTCAATGGGTATGGGCACATGCACCAAATCGGTTTCACTTGGCCCACTGGCGACGCGTGTTATTCACTGATGAGTCTCGATTCACGCTTTACAGGTCAGATGGAGTACAACGTTGCTATCGACGTCGAAGTGAGCGATATTCTGACGCGTGCATTAAGGAAAACGGCAGATTCGGGGGATAGTCTGTTATGGTTTGGGGGTGGGGGATATCTCATGGCGTGAAAACACCTCTCGTGGTCATTCATGTCAGTCTTACAGCTGTAAGATGTCGGAATCAGGTCATCATGCCTCATGTCCTTCCACTTATCCTTGGCGCGTAACCTTACGTTGCAGCTGGATAATGCGAGGCCGCTCGTTGTTAGGGTTTGTCGTCACTTCCTCAGCCAAAACAGTGTCCCAGTTCTCGATTTGCCACCCTACAGTCCAGATTTGTCCCAGATCGAGCATTTGTTGGAGGGGCTGGGCAGGAGGGTCAGGAAGTGCGTCTGCGACACAAACAACGTCGCCCAGCTCACGCAGGACCTTCTTTAGGAGTGAAATAACATGAAGGACGATAAATAACTTGATGGGGTCATTGGTAGGGAGAGCTAGAGCAGCGACTGAAGCTCGTGGTATTGCTTTTGATCAGGAAATGGCGTAGGGTACCCACGTTTGAACGTTATCCATGCAAACGACGTCTGCGTTAAGACAACAAAACTCGTCAAAAGTTAATCAGTAAGGAAGAAATAACATCAAAATCCAAACAATGAAATAGTCATCCATAACACATTTGAAATCTTTACCACCGAAAAAAACTTGCGTTTCCTTTTTCCACTAGTCCATTATTCTAATTTTAGTCATTTTAGCCTGGGATTAGCACAGCGTCACAAAGGGGTTGCAGTTTTGTTTAGTTGCTGTCGTTTTCTGCATTGTGTTAGGGTTTGTATACTTCAGTATCTGGTGGGGGTTTTAGCTCAGCATTGTGTGGTCATTTTTATTTGCTGGGTTACTTTTCTTCTCATGTTTTATTTAGAACAAAATCACAAGGTAGTGAGAATGTACCACTCATAAGACAATCCCTCACTCCTGTCTGTTCTTCTAGATTTGTTATCGTTTCCGAATCATTTTTCATTTTAAGAGAATAGCGTTTTGGTGATATCTCCAATTGGTTAGCAGATCAAGAGCCTCGGACTATTTCAAATAGCTTTCATAAAATGTGTAAGTTATACTTGTCATCCAGATCTAGAGAAAAATGCATTCGACGATACATTTGTCGGTTCGATATGTAGCAGTGACATTATTATATTTCGCAATTGTTTAACCCTTTACCCAACGTAACGGCCAAAACCGGCCAGCGCTATTCTCAAAAATCGCCAATTAATTTTCACTATTTTTTTCATTTTTTGTCTCAAAAACATAGGTTATGACCCCTCGTTGGAACGAGGTCGTCGAGCTCGTTCCAACGAGGGGTCATAACCTATGTTTTTGAGACAAAAAATGAAAAAAATTAGTTATTCAAGAATTTTTTTTGCAAGTGTCGTCTGCTTTTCACGTTAGGTAAAGGCTTAAAAAGCAGCCTGACTGTATAGTTTTTGCACAGTTGTTTTGGGCTTTTTTCAGTCGCTTAAATTTCAAACAACATATTTGCCATCACATCAGAGCTAAGGTTCATTCATTTATTTTCATATCTCATTTTTAACTTTAGATGGCAATATTTCGAACGAATTTGGAAATTCATCTCTAATGGCGTTTGACCGATTTTTTGTGTTATGGGGTTTTGTGTGTGTGTGCTGGTTTTAGAGTTTTTTGGGGTTTTATTTTTAAATTGCATAACGATATGATCATATATTTGCCTTTTACTTGTTCGTGTGTCGTTTTATCTCCATTATATCGCGAATTTGTTGAGGAATCTGTTTTCTGGGAAATTGCCCGTTATTTTACGTTTGAAATCCTGAAATATTCACAATGAATTTGTCATGAGTTTGTGCGATCAGGGTTCAGTGAAATAATTTCAGTTATTTTATTAGCAGATATGTGGTGAACAATATGAATGGGTTCAAACTGTCTTTCACTTTCTGTCCATACTGTCTATCTCTTTCTGTAAGGCCGCCCATGCTATTCGAAAATATCTTACCGATAGGATATTGTAAGGGATTTTCCAAGATGTTCCATTGTACTGTACGTTATGCTTAGATTTGTCGGATTAAACCCCACCATAATACTCTAACTATGCTGTTCTTAATTCAAAGCAATAACGCTTTCTGCATAGAGTTAGTGTCTGAGTACTCATATGCTGGTACCCTGAGTGCTCCGAGAACGATGAGACCTATAAGCTTCTGGTATTTTACTTCCTTTGGGTTTGGTGTTGTTATTCTGGTAGATTTTTTGCTCCCCAACTATTTGTACCTATAGTGCCTCATTTATCCTCTACTCGTGGGAAATTGTTTAACCTGGGCGACGAGAGTTAACACCTTAGCTATATTTATATTGATACAGACACGAACGTAGCGAGCATTTCGAACTGGGTGGGGGTCACGGTGATACACGGGCACTCTCACACTAATATATATCCGGTGTGATTCACGTGTCTTAGTGACATGGCAGGAATCAAACACATACCCAGAACGACACGCGCGTGTGAATGGCTTAATCGATATGGCACGAGTGCCATATCGATTAACCCATTCACACGCGCGTGCCGTTCTGTGTTTATTACACGCATTCACGTCTACAAAAACAGTTATTAGAAGGACACTCAGCAATTCATTTGACAACTATCAACAAAAGAACACATTTTATTGCCAACCAAATTTGAGTACTCACATTCTTCTTCTTCTTCGGGATATTCATTATCCCCTTCATATATCGACCCCATTTCTTCTTCGCTATTTTCGTACACGTTACACTAGCCGTATCTATCAATTTTAGACATTTTATTTAGTTATTTCGCTGTCGGTTCAATTTTGGATGATCAATCGTCGGATCAAAGATTTCCGTTCGGCACATGTGTGCAGAACAGATTTTCATTATCCGAGTGGTTTCGTGTTGCTGTAGATGGGGATTTCATAGAACAGGCGTGTAATAAGTAAAGTTATGTTTGGGACTCACGCCGCACCTCTACATTGAAAAAATGCACATTTTAGCTCCATATTTATTTAACAAAATTCCACATCGGACCGAAGAAATGTCTTTGGGACTACAAATTCTCTCCTGCTATTCATTTTCTCCTATAGCCACTTATACAATACACACTGCAGAGAAGTCTTCTAACTCTTTGCCTAATACGACTAGCCGATGACACTTTCAAATAACTATGATTGTTTCATTTTTTTATCCAAAGTAGAGCGTATGGACGCTTCAAAAGAACTGGCTCGAATAAGCAGTTATCAGCAAGGTTTTATAGATAAACACTGATGTAGCAAACATTTCTATAGCGCTTTTTTAAAAAATAAGACTGGCTTACTGATCTCTATACGTCTGGTTTTCTGAAACGTCATTGACAAGCGACGCAAGTCAATCCACTTCCCTGAAGATGGCGTCAGGTCTGTTAACGTGGTAATTCCTCCCATCTATGACAGTTGATGACATGAAAGCTGTAGTCAGAGAGTAAACGCTTTTACTTCATCAAACGTCATGATGTTTACCCAGTACGAAAACTAGTTACACAATATCGACTTTCCAATTTCGGCAATTGTTTTCTCTCAAAAGTAATGAAAATGTGTAGGAAATATTCAATTTGTATTGTCGAGAAAAATGTGCATATCATCAACTTATTCGTTTTCCGCAGACATCAAAGTATTTTCTTTAAAGAATGATCGGCGATGACGAGGCGTTGAAAAAATAGAAAACCTTCAATAATGTTTCTTGTTGCGCATTGTTTATTTATAGAAGCCATTACTCATATGAGGTAGCAGCCGGTGAGACACTTTTCTATTTCTGGCTGTTGTAACTATTAACGTATATCCAAGTGAACGTGAATTGTTTTAGTTCCAGACTGGATCAAGGTTATTGTGTGTGTGATTGGGAAACATTTGGTTCAGGAGTCCAAGTGTGGATTCCAAGCACCATGTTATATAATCACCATAGGGCCGGCCGAGGATTAAAATGGACTTCCACAATGACAACACTACAATTTTTTCCAAAACTCAAGCGACGTTGCAGTTGGTTGGGAGAAGTGACTTTCCAAATTTCTCAATGTAGTGATTGCACTCGATATAACAGGCAACCAGCAGAAACGGGTGTTATTGTTTCACTACTTAGGCAATGGAGTTATCGATATTTTTCACACTTTACCAAACAAGTGTAATGAAGATCAGTATGACGAGACCGTGTCTGCATGAATGATTGTTCCTCACCACTGCATAATCTTGAATGCGAAATATACATGTTCCGTCAAGCGCTGCCCAGAGTGAGACGATGGGCTCTTACCACTGAAAGCATGCTGCTTATTGTCAATTTAATGGCATTGGTCGTGAAAAAAAATTCAAATTGTACAAAGCTGTACTTCGATACTTCATCAACATTGAAAGAGTTACTTTTCAAAGTCAGGACCGATGAGGAAGCATTAACCTTTTGGACCCTCGCGGCCGTTTTACGTCATAACGTCATTAAATAGGATGGCTGTTCAGTAAATGTGTGGGGTAGACCAATCAATATTTTCAACGTTCAGCCCCGAGGCTGCACGTTGAAATTATTTATTGAACTATATCAAATAATGGATATGGACTCTTCAAATTGCTGCCATTGAACTGGGATGGAAGATACCACTAGAGTTCAAAGGGTTAAAACAGTCTGCTGATATAGAAACTTACGTCCACCACAATTCTAAACAAAAGACTGAACATATAAATCGCGTGGCACACAAAAAGACTAATTTTGCACGAAAACAATAAACCAACCCAAGTTGAACGACACGTTCAACTTGTGTCACTCAATATGCTCCCCCACCAAACTAGCCACAACCTGTAAGGCAAATGTGGGGCTTTTCTGGAGGAACCCATCCCGCTGGCAGAATGGAGTGTCCAGCGTATGACGAGTTGTGTAGAAACCGTGTAAAACTCAATCATTTTGCTCGCGGTTGCCCTTCAAAATCACAGGCACAACGTGAATAACAGACTAAACTTCGAAGATCACAATTTGAACAATCACACATATGGACTAAAGAGCACAACTTAACGTCAGCATTCATCTGATTCTGATGAAGAATATATCTTTGCTTTGAACTCTTCATCATCGGGTACCCAACGAAACTAACTGAAAACCATACCACACTATAACATCAAAATCAATGATACAACTGTGAACGTTATCTCAGTTTCTGGTTGCGGCATAGAAATCCTTGACTTCTCAACATCTGATCTATTGAAACCACAACCACGTCTCCATACAGCAAATCGTCGCCTGAGTGCTAGAATGGCCTATGTCCCTTATGGGACATAGGACATTCTAGCACTCAGGCGACGAAATGTTAAAATTTACCCGTATTGTGTATCTTAAGTTCTTGATTTTTTGAGGAACTGGTACTGCTTTGCTTTCTGAATCGTTACCTTGGGACGAACACCTTCATACATTGTTACGTAACCACCGTGCAACACAACACAATACAAGCAGTAAGACATCAGCTGAACTGATGTTTCACCGACCATTCAGGTTAACTTTTCCTAGTTTTGACGAATTGATAACAATTAATAGCACTGTAAGACAGAGAAAGTCAAGTCTGTTGCAAAGGAGACGTTGAAGGAGACCATGATAAAAAGCACGTCTTTCAGTGGAATTTCTGTTGGTGACGCAGTTATTGTAAAATAACATTTACAACTCCATTAAGTCACAACTCAATCAAGTCATAAAGAGGAAAGAGACTATAGCAACTTCTCAAAATACCAAGGCCTTGAATATCCAACAGACGTGCCAGATTTCGTTGATGATTATCCTCTGACAGTGTTCAAAAGGAACAAACTTTAGCTGAACACCTGTCAATCAGACGCCCAGAAAGAACACACCATACACAACAATATTTCAGTGACCGTCCGTTATTGCAGCTGTGTTTCCAACTTGCAAAAAAACATTTAGCTTAACGGCAAATCGAATAAAGTATTGTTTTTAAGTTTGATATTTATTCATAAAGTAATTCTCCCTCCTTTCGTTCTGTAATCTTGTTTCTTCGTTCGAGCTTTATGAATAAAGTTATTCATTTGTCACTTTTGCCACGCGGTCTCAGTGATGTTCCTTACGTGACCTATGATACGTTTTTATTTTTGGTAAATTACTTCACATTCCATCCAAGATGGATTGAAATGTGGTACGTATATATATGTCTATTTATGACTGTAGCAACCATTTACTTGTATCAAAGTGAACGGGAACTGGCCCAGTTCCAGATTGGAGCAAAATACGTTTGAATCAATTTTATTTTTTGTAAACTACTTCACATTCAACTCTGTATAATTAGAAAGCATTTTGCCCGGGAGTTCAGGTGTAGATTCGAAGCAGCATGTTATGTAATCACGATGCCTAGCCAATAAATAGTTGTTAATATCAGTTATCATTTATCATCACCTGACATCACATTGACCAATCAGCGTTCAAGTAATCCAGGCCGGATACGGCTGTTACCTTTAGTAAAGAGTTTAACTCTTTGAACACGAGAGGCCGTTTTTTCGGCCTTTGAACATGATACTTAATAATTGTATTGAGAAGGATGGCAGCTAATTCAATGTGTGGGGTAGCGCAATCAATATTTTCAACGTGCAGTCTGCATTGCTCTACTCTACCACCAAATAATAAATATGGACTCTTCCAATTGCTGCCATTGAACTGACATGAAAGATACCACCAGTTTTAAAAATTAACTACACTCGTCCGCAGAGTTGCATAATAATAATAATAACACTTTGGCCAGCCGCTGATTTGTCGCGGTTCTCGGACGAGAAGGCCATGGTTACACGTGTACTCCAACTGCCTCCCTATTCCCACGCTTCTCCACTCCTCCCAACACTCGGAGACGAACTGCTTTATGATATCCCTTGTCCCATTCTTCCCAATCTCTCCGATTAGCATATTAACCCTCTCCTTTGAGTCTCCCCCTAACCACATGTCCTTCATTCTCCCATCCCACTTCCCCATTATACTCCCCGTGAATCTCATTCTTTTAGGCTGATACTTTGGGCATTCTAGAAGAAAGTGTTCCAGGGTCTCCACCATGTCCAAGTTACACATCTGGCACTCCCTTTCACCGTCTTTCCCAATTTTTCCCCTCAGCTCCAGGGATCGCGACCTCAGCTTGAACAACAGTGACCCCCCAAAGGTGCCATCAAGGTACTCTTCAAAACCTGGCTTCTCTTTATCACGCAGGCCACCCAAAGACCTCTTTGATTTGACCCCCTCTCGCCAATTACGGTTACAATCCTCCATGACCCTTTCTCTGACGATTTTTTTACCCTGATTTGCCCCAACGTCCAGGTCCGAGATCTCCAATGAGTAGTTCTCTACTAGCTCCCTCACTTGGACCATCCACCCCGTTTTGATATTTGAGTTGAAAATTCTCAGGAACATTACTTTACACCCTCGGCTGTCGGGGAGATTTACCAAATAATTAAGATAACCGAGCTTCAACAGGTCTATCCTGTCCTTGATCCTCATCCACCCAAGCTCACCCCTGATTGCTTCTAGCGCTGCGGCATTACTCGACCCCGTTATCCATCGGCCTGCATCGTTCTGCAGGATTTCCAAGCTCTTTACGGCCGTCTGGTTTAGGGGTACCACTTCCGTACCGTATGTTATACTTGGCAGCCCCACCATTTCCCAAATGGTTTTCCCCACGAAAACCTTATTGAAACTGTTTCTCCCTATAAGTTCCATTTGGTTAAGGATTCGCTTCCCCTTCAGAATCAATTTATTTGTGTGGTTCCGGTAGATGCCTCTTCCTGTAATGTTATATTTACCCCCAAATACCCGTAATCACCCGTCTCTCCCACACTGAGAAGTTTGCTGCTCCCTTCCGGAATGCAAAACTCACCCACTCTCCACCTTCGAGTGGGGTCCACTTTGCGGCCCACAGGTATAACTTTGCTCTTGCTTTCATTAAGTTCGAGTCTCCATTTGCTCCCATATTTCCCAACAATTCCCAGCATTTTCGTTAACCCCTCTTCGCTTTCTGACACTAGAACCATATCGTCTGCAAAAAATAGCCCTGGGATCTTCAAGCCCCCAACTGCTACCCCCTCCTCGCTACGCAGGAGTTCATCTCCTAAACCTTTGATGTACAATGCAAACAGGATCGGCGAAAGGATACACCCCCTGTTTTAGGCCTATCTCCATAGGCACACGTTTCGTTGTAATGATTCCCAGGCTAAGTTCACTCTGTACATCTTTATATAATGCTTTCATAATTCCCCCAAACTCGCCTCCTAAGCCCATAGCCTCCAGCTTGCGCCACATACCTTCCCTCCATACTCTATCGTATGCCTTCTTGATATCCAAAAAGGCCATAAACATCTTTTTCTTTTTTGCTTTCGCGGATTCTATCATTTGGGATAGTGTGAAAAGATGGTCAGTAACTCTCCTTCCCTTCCTGAAGCCATTCTGGATTTCTCCCAAAAAACCCGCAATCACCTCCTCTAGTCTCCCATACAGGACTTTACAGAAAACCTTTCCAATGTTGCTACTGACAGAAATCCCTCGATAGTTATCCAAAACGTCTTTTTCCCCCTTTTTGTGAATAAATGTCACTTTACTTTCTCTCCACTCCTTTGGGACCTCTTGATTTTCTATGGCTAGATTGAATAGGGCAGTTAGGCTTTTCACGAGTTCCTCTCCCCCTTTTTTGATAAACTCGTTAGAAATTTCATCCACTCCTCCCGCTTTTCCATCCCTTAATTTTTATATCACCTTTCGCACCTCCTCCGTTTTAATTTCGCTGCACACGAAGCTCGATAGGTTTTCCTCGACCCGATTCGGACACTCTGGTGGGCTCCCCATGCCCCATCGCTTATCGTTTACCTTTTCCCAGTGCTTGACTAGTTCTGATGCGACTTGATCTTGCTCGTCTGTAACTCTGCCATCTACTTTAATACTCTGTGGGTTACTTCCTTTGTTACGTTTATTCACCCATTTCCAAAATACGTTCGAACTCGACCCCCCTGTCGTTCTTATCGTCCTAATAAGACTGCTATTTCGTACTCTCCGATTATCGTCTTTAATCTTATTTACTTTATTTCGTGCTTGGTGGTATTCTTCCTTAGCAACTGTGGCCTCATTGCTTTCCGCCCCCTTAAGTTTTCTACTTCTCCTGTATGCAGCACATTTAGCTTTTCTTCCCTTTATGGTCCTTTTCAGTTCTTCGTTCACTCTGTACCCAAGTTCCCGTGTTGGCACCCTGACCTTTCCTACACTTTCCTTTCCTGCCTCCACCAGGCTCGCAACTATGACGTCGGCCATCTTCTGGACACTGCCCCTCTTGGGTACGGTTGCAAGCTTTGGTTTCAGTTTTTCATTGAACTTCGCCCAGTCAGCATCTTTTTGAGTTCCCAAATCTCCTTAGAGCTTCCTTTGCTTTTTACTAGAGTTTTGGCCCTGATCGTCACTGTAATCAAGTTGTGATCACTATCCACCTCCATTTTACCCTCATCATCCACTTCTACCCCTATCACCTCCCTCCATAAATTAATATCTGTGAGGATGTAGTCGATTATTGATTTTCTGTCGTTCCTCTCCCAGGTCCATTTCCCCTTGCACCTCGCGTCCCTGTTCAGAATCTTCAGACCGAGCTCGCTTGTGAAGTTCAACAGTTTCCTTCCATTCCTGTTGACTTTATTGTCCCCACCCTCTATGCCTTCTTCATCATTACCTATGTGGCCATTAAAGTCACCCATCAGAATTATACCGAGCCCCTTGTTTTGTAATTCGGTGATATTGGACCTTAGTGTTGAGTATATCGAATCATTCCATTCGGGTTTGCTTCCCTCCACCGCACAATACCCAACCCCAAGGGCAATACTTTTGTTTTTCAGACTGATCCTTACCCATCCAATTTCCTTCGATACCTCAGCCGGGTGCTGATGTTTTCCAGGTCTGTGATCAGCGATGGTTTTAAATCCTCTTTAATGTACATGCCTACCCCTCCCCCTTTTTTCTGGCCTTCCGTTCGCCCTACACCTATCCATACGTACCCCCTTACTTGGTCTACCCGTTCCTCGTGTCTTACCCACGTTTCGCTTAAGCCGTCAAACTCCTCTTCCTCAATCAATGTAGCAATTTCACTTACTTTCCAGTGGAGACCCTGGATGTTGCTATAACCCACTTTCAGGGTGTCAAGGTTCATTGGCTTCCGCCTACTGGTCCCTTTATTATCTAGTCCCTGTATGTTTGTATATCCCACTTTGTGTACCTGTGCTTTCCTTGGGAAGCTATTCCTATTGATTTGGATTTTTGGTCCCTTTTCCTTATCTCCATTGTCCCATTTTTTACACCTATGGTTCGTGACACATTTTCTGTAATTATTCCCCCCTTCACTGACCCCCCCCCCCCTCCCTATACCGAAAAAGGCTCCACCACCTGCAACATATTTCGTCCTAAAACCTCTGTACCCCTTGGGCTAAGATGGAGACCATCCCTTCCATATAGGTCATTTCTGCCCCAAAACTACCCCAATTGTCTACAAAGGGTATCCCAAGTTCCTTACAATATTCCCCAATTCCTCGTTGGTCCCAATGATCGGCGAATTACGCTCGCCCCCACCACCTAGTACTGAGAGAAGCCCCGAAACCACTACCTGTGCATTCTTGGCATTCAGTTGAGTTATTAAGTCCTTGTAAGTCTCAATAAGTTGAACTGATTTTCTCTCCCTGATGTTGTTGGTCCCCACGTGTACAACAACCACTGGGTCTGGGCTTGACCCCTTTACTAATCCATCCACTCTGTCCCTTAGGTCCTCCACCCTAGCCCCCGAAAAGCACAAATTGGTCCTGTTGACACTGTCGGGCCCACACACCACCCTATCCAACCCCCGCACTATACTACTTCCTGCAACCACCAACTGCCTCTTCCTGTCCTTTCCTGTCCTCTTTCCCGTCCTACTACCCCTACTACCCCTGTTACAACCTCTGTCCCCACTGGGCCGGCTCGCAATCTTGCACTTCGCCACACTAACCCCCATGCCTACCTCCACCTCTTCAGACCCAACCTGCTCCTCAGAATTCTCGAAATTACCTAACACACTGAATCTATTTTGGAAAATGCACCCCACCTTCTGCCCACTCCCACTACAAGCCACCTTGTCCTAGTTTACCACCTTCCTAACCTTCCCTCTGGCTCCTGCCCTGACAGACTCCAAATGGTCATCGCTATCTCCCTCACTATCCGATTCTATAAGAATACGCCTTTTCGCCCCCCCCCCCCCCGACTCACACTACTAGCCTGGGAATTTGACACTCTAGCCCCTACTTCTCCTCTACCCTCAACCCGACGCACCCTCCTATTCCCAAAAGACCCACTATGCACGTCAAAAGTCCGCTTCCTACTACCCCCACCTTCCATCCCCCATCGAATGCCACCCTAACTGGGGTAACACCAGACTTTCCTGCCCTCCCCAGTTTCCCCCTCGCCACCTGCACCTCTTCCTCCAACTTTACATATGCCTCTAACAGCTGCATTAGCTCTACGCAGATGGCACACATCCCCAACTCCCCCAACTCACACCCATCCACATACACCATATGGCAGTGCCTACACACATCCGACCGCTGGCCGTCCGTTGGTAACTCACTAGCAGTAGCACCCCCTGTGCTGGCCTCAACCACTCCCCCCACCTGGACACCTATACTAACCGTCTCTGCCCTGCTGGTCTGAACTTCTCGCGTCACGAAACACTTACCATCCATAGCCTGAATTTTGAATTTTAAAAAGCGGTCGAACTCGTAAACAAAACAAAAAACAAAACACCGAAAATGACCCGCGCGAAGATAGGGAACACGCCACTGATATTCGATAAAGAAACTAAACAAAACACTAATATAACTATCTTTTATTAAAAATCACATCTATACAGCCCTAAAACAATATATATATATATCTACAGAACACTTGGAAGAAAAATATAGATACTTGAGCTAACTTTTGACAACTGAATCGAAATACTCCCTGTTGGTTTGGATATGGACACAACCGTAGCATTTCACCCATACGATAATTAGACATTCTTCACAATCTTTGAAAAGTAAATCTACACGTCAGTAGACTAAAAGTTTTCGTGTGTTTCCTGTACTCAGAGAATTGAGTTATTTTTCAGAAATGCAGCACAAACGGGTGGATTTAGTACTTTGTCGTCTGGTGACTGGATATCAGGCCGTATGTTATCTTGCTGTGCCACTTGAAGCTTGAATGGCCAACAAACAAATCAGCAATACATGAACCGCTGAGAAGACCACCCAAGAGGTCTGTAAATCTGTAAAGTCGTCTGTAAATTTCCCAGTGGGTCTTAAATTTCTGCACATCTAGGATGTAAGGTTTTGTTCAGATATCTAGCCGTTGGAGTGATCAAGTATGAATTCACTCTCTCAGCATAAATACAGGATATAGAATGAGTGTTGTGGTCATTCGGTATTTATGAAACGAGTCTAAAAAAATTCGGTTTTGCCTAGCCTCTTGCTTCAAAAATATCGAGTGACCAAATCACGAATTTCATATTCTGTTTATCATATGACACCACAGTTACCAAAAACACATCTTTTAGACAGAAAAGGGTTAAAAATGGAATTTCATGTTGATCGCCATGCGTCATAAATCAGTGTAACATAAGTACAGGATCAATATAACACAAGAGGCCCCAGGGGGCCTGAGGGCGCTCACCTGACATGGTAGCCTAAATATCAGTCCAGGGAATTGATTTCAACAAGTTGCATCTGCCCCTCCTAAGAAAAGCTTATACCAAACATCCAAAGATTCTGACCAGTGGATCTAAAAAACAAAGATTTTTAAAGAATATTACTCAAATTGGACTAAGTAATAATTCGGGCTCCCACAGGGAACCCAAATATGAACCCAGAGACTTGGCTTGAACAAACTTGAATTTCACCCCCAGTGGGATGCTGTTTACCAAATATCAAAAGATTCTAACTGCTGGATGTGAAGAAGAAGATTTTTGAAGAACATTCCTCATATTGAGCTAAGCTATAATTCGGGCTCCCGCAGGAAGCCCAAATATGAACCCAGGGACTTGCCTTGAACAAACTTGAATCTCACCTCCCTAAGGATGCTGCATGCCAAATATCAAAACATTCCGACAGCTGTATCCGAAGAAGATGTTTAAAGACAAATTCTTCATATTGAACTACGTTATAATTTGGGCTCCTTGTGGGAGCCCAAATATGAACCCAGGCACTTAGCTTTAACAAACTTGAATGTCACCTCCCCCCCCCCCCCCCCAAGGGATGCTGCACACCAAATATCAAAACATTCTGACTGCTGGATCTGAAGAAGAAGATTTTTTAAGAAAATTCCTAATTTTGAACTAAGTTACAATTCGAGCTCCAATAAACATGTGAAACAATCTTCCAAAGATTTGAACAAAATCAAATTGCGATGTCATAACAAACTATTATCTTAAATATCAATTAAATTGGTTTAGCGGTTTTGGAGAAGAAGACGCAAACACCATGTTCACGGACGACGGACTACGGACGACGGACGGTGAGAGATCGCTATAGCTCTCCTGACTGAAAGTCGGGTGAGCTAATAAGTACAGGATGTTTTAAATAGCATTAATTTGACCAATCAGAAAGCGTTCTTTTTTAAATCGACCAATAAAACCAACTGAAGGTGTCTTGAACCACTAATTAATATTCATTGAAAATATGGAACGGTAATAAGCCGAGAAAATGGAGAAGTCATATGATAAATGTATATATACTCCATTCCGTAGAGGGTGTGGTTCGCGCACTGATCTTTATACAACTACATTGTTGGAACGCTCATTGACCACATATAAGAAAGTCTCTCACCGACCGAGATCTCAGTGGCGGTGGGGAGGAGTGGCACTTATTGCTATAAACAAACAATGCTAAAAACAATTTTTTTCAAAAGTTTTTAATTTTGCGCGACGCCTCTCAATCGTCAATTGCATTTTTAAAGATAATACTATGACATATTCAAAAACAATTTTCATGTCAAAGATGCACACTTTTTTCGCCCCAATATTAATTTAATATTTTCAACAAATTTTATCTACCATTGACAGAAAATACAATTGCCGAGACTGAAAAGTTGATACCGCGTTACTAATTTTCGTTGTAGGCCTACGTTTGTTGTTCAACGACGTGAAATCTGTTACGCTGTGACTACAGTCACAGCGTAACAGCTTTGACGTCATCAAACGTCACTGATGGGAGAAGTTACACGCATTAATTTCACTTGAAGCCATATTTGGGGACGGGGGGGGGGGGGGTGGGGGGAGTGATTTTCGACGTTAAGCAATCCAGTTGTATAGAGATTAGTGGGTTGTGTTAGGCACGCTCCCATTCCTGTTCAAGTTTTTGTTTGGTGGTTAACGGCTATTGATATTGGTAATCTATTCGTCATATGGTGTTACATTCTATTCAGTAACAATAGACACTTCAATTACCCATTTTCCATCTTCATTTTTTCTGTGTTTTCTCTTTGCGGAGACATAAGAGAATTATACAGCATTGACACAAGCTGAACAAACATTGTTTGTTGAGATTTTCAATAATTATTCCAGTCAGACAACAAAACGTAGACGCAACGGTGTATAACATGGCTGTCTATTAAGCTTAATTGGATACTTCACCGGTTATCGCTAAAAATGAACAATCACAAAAAGTCGTTTATTCAGCCGGCACAAGGAAGAAACAGGAAAATATCGATCAAGTTCTTGCTTTTGTCCAAGACTGTGGATGGTTTTGAAGCCGTTTTTGTAACCAGTACGTATGTGTTCGGCATGTTGATTAAAAAGTTGGCTGAGGGTAATTATCTGTACAGATGGAGGTATTCTCTTCTCCAGCCCACAAGGTTATCATACTCTCAGATTATCTCCACAGTTAACCAGTCGTTACGCGGTTCGATACAGAAATGTTAAGTGTTTGTTTCTTTGAAGAACGCCAGAGAAGAAATGGTGAAAATTCAAACTGTTCCAGTTTGACCCACAGCACATTCCGTTTCACAAAACTTCATCTACATAATTTTTAAAATAACTTTTTATTTCATCTTCTTCAACTCTTTAATCACTCTGAGTAAAAGATGGCATTTGAAATAAACTTAAGTTATGTTCTGGGGGCATTTTTGAAAATGAACAGTAATTTTTGTGTCTACCGTTGGCAGGCTTCCACCAAGGCGATTTTAAAAAGTTAAATAAAACAATCACACTCCAAAAATGGATCGCTGACGATTGTTTAAACAGAAGTGAAGGGAAATTTACTGAGTGTTTCCATATTGGTGGATGATATTTTGTGTTTTTTCTGTTATTTCTCTTTTGTTTAGGAGTGGGGGTAGGGTTGTTGATTTGTGTGACGAAGCTCCAAAGAAACACATCACAAATTATCTTTTTTTTTCAACCATTTGTTATTTGTTTGACATTATATTTTAAGGGACATTTCTCTAACCTTTCTCCCACCCCACCCCCACCCCACCCCACCCCAAGCACATACCCATATACGAAAGTGGTTTATAATTTAGTAAAACAGCTGTTACCCCTTGCGCGAGTGGTATATTGAGATTTATTCCACGCTCCCGACATCTAACGTTCTCCTCGGGTTAACCCTTTACCTAACATGAAAAGCAGACGACACTTGTCAAAAAAATTCTTGAATAACTAATTTTTTTCATTTTTTGTCTCAAAAACATAGGTTATGACCCCTCGTTGGAACGAGCTCGACGAGCTCGTTCCAACGAGGGGTCATAACCTATGTTTTTGAGACAAAAAATGAAAATATTTTGAAAATTAATTGGCGATTTTTGAGAATAGCGCTGGCCGGTTTTGAACGTTACGTTGGGTAAAGGGTTAAAGCCCTCTGGAAATATGGCATGCCTCGAGCGTGGTATAAATGCCCATGTTCACTTTGAGATGCCAAAATCAATCAAGGCAATTTCCATCGCCCGAACATTCATCCCAGTCAGGCGGGCGGGGGGATATTCCGCGGCAATCCCTCAATAAAGGAGGTAGTTTCCCGACATGGGGACTACACCTCATCTACAGCGAGGGGTGGGGTTAGCCCCTTGAATCCTATCACACGGCTCCACATCAGAGTCGACAGTGTTAACTGCAATAGCGGTCTCATGCTAGATATTAGCTCAGAAACATTTTGAGTATCTTACAATTCAAACGGCCCTGCAATAATAAGAGACAACCAGTGAGAATAAACGGAAGATGTGGATTGTGGATTTTTTTCTGACTTGTAACTCCAAACCATTCTGTCACGTAGCAGTACTTTTTCTGCACTCAAGTTTTTTATTTTATTTTATTTATTTATTTATTTATTTATTTTTTTTGGGCGGGGGGGATGCGCGGCGTTTGCTTTCTCTAAAACTTTCCGAATTGTCCGTGTACGTGCTAGTGGGCACAATTAAGTGTATTAAAAAAACTGCGTAATTATATCGTAATCTTGGACAATTTGTTTTAATAGCTTTAAATACCAGTAACAAAAAAACCTTTGAACAATGGTACCATGGTACACTCTGTATTGTTCCAATATAACCTTGTATCCCAGGCAAATATGGCGCATATCAGTGTATTCGGTGACAATACCAGAGTTTTCCAGAATACATTTCTACGAAGGACTAGCAGAAAGAACCCTCCGGACTATGGCTGTCGTGTACCTCTCGGCAATTTGCCACAGACTCTCACTCCTCGCACCCGTCCAATCACAATTCCTGGATCCACCCCTTGAAAGTTATAGATGAATAAGCTGATTTTTTCCCGTTTCAGTCAAAAACGTAATGAGGAGGGAATCAAACTGCAGAGAACTTCCAGTGTCAAACCAATGGCGAGAGATTCTGGTTATTATACTTCTTTTATCGTGTCTGTCAAGGTTTAGTTGCATAATCCAGCCTCATAACATTACATGCAGTAAGTATTTTTGTTACTACGTATGCACTACACAGAAAATGACATTAAAACTTGTCAACTGTCCGGGGCAAGTTCGAAGTCGGTGGCATCGCGCATTTTTTGAAAGTTTCTGTTTGTTTTGTTATTGTTTACTTTTTTGGTTGGGGGGGAGGTTGTTTTGGGTTTTTTCCACTTTATGGACAGAATGAGTCGTAGCTCCTAAACTGGAGCCAGTAACATATTTCCGTCTCGAAGACTTCTTGGTAAACTAAGCGGTGTTATGAGAAATTCAGACTTTTTTACCCTTCGTTTTCATTTTAACTTGAAATAAATGTATGTGTGAATGTGACTGGCTGCTTTGTGGTCATGTCTAGCAGATTTCACAACTACGTGCCTATCTATATGGGAAAATTCATAGTTAACCCTCTGAACTCTGATGATACCTCCCATGTGAGTTGAGCCTTAGGGCTGCACGTTGAACATATTGATTGGTCTCTCCGCAAATTAACTGGGCAACCATTTACTTTAAGAAATTGTGATGGATAATGGTCCTGATATTGAAAGGATATCGATATCAAAGGATTAATATCGAACCATGTTATAGAACGTTGAATTGGTATTTGATGATGTGAACAATTTGAAAAAACTGAGAGGTTATTCACCTGACGTGCAATAGTATATCGGTTAGATGTGTGTCAGAATTCAAGACATTAGAAGTTAACATGGAAATCATGAACAATGCATGCAGCTGGCACTGACCACGTGTCTTTGAAGACTGGGCGTAAAAATTAGTAATCAAAAGATCTACTTTTCAACATATCGTCCTCTGAGTTCCAATGTGTTCTATGTGCCAGTAGGCACATAGAACACATTGGAACTCAAGAGACAATATATACCCTTTTTGAAATCTTAATATTGTTGACAACAGTATCCAGAACATAAAAATGTAGTTTCCAGTTATGCCTGCGAATGAACAGTCCAATAGTTCGCAAATGTTCTACACTGTCCTAAAATGTTATGTTTCCCAATTATGGTTGGATGCTCTTCAAGTGCTTTCCTAAACATTGGCATGGTTATGGAGAGGGAAGGGTCAGGTCAACAAACATCACCACTCTTATCAAAACTACGATCTGCATGGCACAGCAATATAATCACAGTTAACATACCACATCTCGTCTAAACTGACGTTCTATTGAGTCTCAAAATGTACCCATAAAAGGCCATTTGGGAGATATTTTCCAGAATCTTCTCACCTGGGAACCCACATGCCATCACTATTATGAGACGGAAACCTTCTGCCATAAACCAGCCCAGGTTCGCGCCTTCGTCCTTCGTTGATTCGTTCCCCTAGAAAGAGGCGTACCTGTACCTACATGTACCTACTTACCCCACCCTTTGCCAACCTGTGAATACAAATTTCTGACTCGCACCTGTTGCTAAATTGCATCATTGTAACATTTATCAAACGAAAATGTGCAAATCTCCTTCGAATGAGTGGTCATTGTAACTTATCAGCTGCTTTCCCAAAGAGATCATTATAGATTACTAGTAACCTGAAAACTGTATCCCCACAAGGGAAATATATAAGGCGGCAAACAGAACTATCGAGGAATGTCCACCTCACGTGGAGTTCAGAAACGGCAAGTGATCCATCGCATTTCCAATAAAGTATTCGTTCATCCAATCGCCTGTCTGAAATATCCGTGCTCGACACCAAAGCTTCGATTTCACGACTAAGCTTTATTTATTTTTTGGGAACTGGCGGTACGCTTCTCGTAATGCTGAGAGTATGAAACACTCACGCGGATGATGTAAGGTGAGTGAAAGGAAATGCTATCACTACGATACTGACCGGTTATTCACCGGGTCAGTATCGTAACGATAGCATTTCGTCTCCCTTATCGTGTGGCTCCATAGATTTTTCTCTAGAAACGGAAAATATCTTTTGTCACCATGGTATTTATTATTTATTTATTGGGGTTTAACGGCACTTTTGACGGACTGTGTCCCCTCGTGTCGGGCAGTTTTACGACTGGAGGAGTCCGGAGTTTCCAGAGAGAACCACGTAGAAGCGGCGAACAACTGTCAGACTCCGCAACGTACTAACTCCACAAAAGCAGGGTTAGCATTAAACGAACACAAGTGCACCATCGATGTACAGTACGCCTTATACCCAAATCCAGAGTGCCCCCACATGGGATATCGGGATTAAGTGCCTTGCCCAAGGGCACGCGGTTATACCCTGGCGGGGATCGAAGGGTGGGCCATTCGTTTTGAAGTCGAATGCCGTAACCGCTGAGCCACCGCGCTCCTCGTAACCATGGTAAAACATATTTAGAATTTAGACCTCAGCTGACACTACTGATGTGACAATTTTGCATACATAATAAATATTATTATTTGCGTCGAGAGGGGGTGGGATAAGGTGGCAACTTCGCCAGGACACGGGATTATTGGTGTTTTGAAAAAGGTTAGTTTGACCTATCGATACGTCTGACCTGAAAGTCGTGGGAAGCCTTTTGGCACGGGCCTCCGACACTGGTGGAGGTGGCAAGGCTACGTAATTGCATTACCCAACAGGTTCCATTCATTTCTAAAAAAACACAGCATCGTGGTGGTCACCATTATTTTTGGAGAAAACATACACCATACACACAGAAATACAGGTAATAAATTACTCAAATTGTAAGGAAAGGAATACTTGAGTAGATATTGTCAAGAAGATGCGGGAGAATGCTTCTTCTGCAGCTAATTTAAACACATTTTCTGGGGAAGGACCCCGAGACCATCAGATTTTCGCTTCGGTGCTTGCAGGGTCCGTACAAATTGCCCGGGGGGGGGGGGGGGGGCGTCCTCGTTGTCGGCAGCCCTGAATATTATCCAATGAGTATATTATCCAATACATTGAGGGAGAATATATGACTGATGTTTGTTCAAAAAGTAATATAATTATATAGTTCGATGTTATCTAACTTCTCGCCCCAAAATATGACACACGGGGGAGGGGGGGGGGGTGGTAAAGAATTTATTCATTGTTATGTGGAATTTGTAATAGCAAATGAGAAAATATCCGAGATCACTGGACTGGCCTTAAATTCAGGCGGTTGATGAATTATTGATCTACAGTTTGCTCGTCCGGCAGCCACCAGGAAAATCTTCACCACCGAAGGATACATGCTGCCTGTGAAGCTGTCGTAGCTTGCATTAATCAATTTATGTTTCAGTGTTTCACACAAAACAATTTTATACTCATTTTTTGTGTTTAAAATATCGAATGTTCTATTTTATTTCCCGAAGGTTGCCTATGTTTTATATTTTATCAAAAATTTCACATTACGTTTGTGAAATAAATGTCTATAAATAAATGTCTATGCATTATAATCAAGTTCTTGATTGTGTTTTTTTAAACCGATAGATAAAGAAACCAGCTTTTTTTATCTTCATATGCAAAATAAGCTAATTCAAGATGCATATAATAAAAACTATATTTTATGAATGAATTCATCTTCAGGGTTATTGAAACTCATTACCCTTTACCAGGCGCACGGAATATCAAAATTTATTATTTTAATTGTTGTTTGTTTCACATTGTTCAAAACAATTCCACTAATCATATCGTGTAACTCTTCATTGGAACGAGCTCGACGAGCTCGTTCCAATGATGGGTGACATGATATGATTTTTTTAAATTTTTTTAAAAAAAACATTTTGTTTTTTCAACTGCTGAATTTTCGGGTGGATGCGAATTCGTTAGGTAGAGGATTCAACCCCTACCGAATGAATTGGCCAAATTCGTCATGTCAAATACACTTACATCACCATTCAATACGTGCTTCCAACACATAGCTTCTGGCCCTCCGTGGAACGATTTTAGATCACAAAGCGACAGAAATGTATAGGTGTTTTTGAAATACTGTTACTGGTTTCGTAGAGTTAGATATTATAAGTTACATGACGTTCAGGTGGCGGATACGGTATCATATGAGGCGAGGTGAAAACAATATTGGACGAGGCGGTACGCCGAGTCCAATATTGTTTTTGCCGAGCCTCATATGACACCGTATCCGCCACCTGAACGTCCTGTAACGTATTTATTATGCCAACGAAAACAAAATAACAATCAAATTTGAACGCCGGCACATTTTCAAAACTGGTGCAAAACGCTATGTAAGTTGTAACAAACGTGCACAGTTGTCTCCCTGTTTGTGTATAATTTCCTTGACAACACAGACAACAGCGATAGACGCTTTTCTTCGTACTGTCACTTTGTCTTGAGTGTGCAGAAAATGTCCGAAACGTCCGATTTTATAGAATTCGAACAAAATAAATGTATCTCGCATCTTTTCCTTCGTAGCTGTGATTCATTTCTTACAATTTCATTATAGTGCAGTCGCTATTTTTAAAAACGAGAGAAAATGAGACATATAGACACGGAGGGACGTTTGATTGATCCGTTACCGGTAGATCGAATACAGTAGTATTTCTCACTTCAAATAATTAAATTTACATTTAGAAAATAAATTTCACAATAAATTTATTATAAAACGAGAGAAAATGAGACACATAGACACGGAGGGACGTTTGATTGTACTGCATTTTCTTCAATATGGATATAAAAGCACCGCGAGGTGAGGAATTTCCACGTCGAAACAAAATGGCGGTACTGACCTAATACGAGTTTCGTATTAGGTCACCTCGGGCTGCAGGTGACCCAATACGGCTCAGTACCGTCCCACTATTCGGGGGCTGTGATTGACGAATTTCATTAGCTGGCATAATAAAAGGTTAATATCTTCCTTCTGACGAACCATAAAAAGTATGAAATACAGTAGATGGATCTTAGTTCACCGAGTTCGAAACAGCTTATAGATTTGTGTTTGAAAGCAGGCTTTTCTTTTTCAAGTTTTAGTAATAGAAGATGGTGGGTGGTTGAGAGACGTGGACGGCGAACTGGAGAAGTGGAACGCAACTCACTCTGTGCCTTTTGCTGTGAGAATCGTCGATGAAGCTGATTTTTATAGCTTTACCCAGAGCGGTTAGTATATTCCTGAGTATATCCTCGTTTTAATTCATTTCCCGTATTTGTCCAGAACTCTCTGACGTTTCATTGATTCATTATTGAGAATTTACTCCGTTTTCTATAGCAAAAGACATATTTTATCGGCGAGCCGTACGAGAGAAATCCTGAATATCTTCCTCAGTGTGTTATCAAGAAAAAATGTCAGTGGAATGGGCGTTGGATTCCCACCGGAATTGTCCCTTGAAAGGTTGGCAGCCGTTAACGATCAACGGACTCTGGAAGGTTTTGTATGCAGCATCATGCTTCTTACCGACAAGTAGCAGGGAAGACCCTACTACCACAAAATACTCTAGAGTACCGGATTATTCTGGGGAAATACATGATGAACGCATTGTAATTATTATAAGGGGTTGTCTTGTGCATCAACGGGCATTTTGTTGAATCTGAGGCCGCTGTCATTTGGAATGTATAAGATTAAATATGTAATCATAGATCTCAAGATTACAGTTGGATTGTGCAGTTTGTTGACAAAAGGCTAAATTCTTGAATGTGTCCACAGTCAGGTATCCATTTACCAGCAAATTAGAAAACTGTCGAGTGCCAATGTTGCCATTGCACAAAAAATCGCTTGGCAACAAATATATAGCATTTCGTACCACAATGTGGCACCAAAAATATACGTTTTGTAGGTCTCGAAGATTTGTGGTTTATTATTTCAATACGTTGTTTTCGATAAAATCACTATCTAATGACCAGGTGAGACAAAATTCACGCATGTCAAATAATCTTTTGGCGAAAGGAATTGTCGTAGCTCTTTGTACGGAAGCGTATTCTGGACATGGTAAGAAAAAAAATAAACTCAGAATTCTGACTTAAGAACTCAGAATTTTGAGTTAGTAATCTCAGAATTTTGACTTTGTAATCTCAGAATTCTGACTTAGTAACTCAGAATTCTGAGTTTCGAACTCAGAATTCTGAGTTTCTTATCTCAGGATTCTAAATTTAGAACTCAGAATTCTGAGTTTCTAATCTCAGAAATCTGACTTTAGAACTCGTAATTCTGTCATTAGAACCCAGAATTCTGACTTTAGAACTTAGAATTCTGAGTTCCCAGGTCAGAATTCTGAGGTTACCAAGTCAAAATTCTGAGATCTAAAGTTAGAAATCTGAGTTCTTAAGTAAGAATTCTGAGTTCCCAAGTCAGAATTCTGAGAATACAAAGTCAGAATTCTGAGATTACAAAGTCAGAATTCTGAGATTACAAGTCAGAATTCTGAGATTTCAAAGTCAGAATTCTGAGGTCTTAAGTCAGAATTCTGAGTTCTTAAGGCAGAATTCTGAGTTCCCAAGTCAGAATTCTGATTTCCAAAGTCAGAATTCTGTGTTCTAAAGTCAGAATTCTAAGATTACAAACTCAGATTTCTGAGTTCCAAAGTCAGAATGAATTCTGAGTTCTAAAGTCAGAATTTTTAGTTCAAAAAACAGAATTCTGAGTTCTAAAGTCAGAATTCTGAGTTTATTTTTTTGCTTACCATGTCCCGAATACGCTTCCGATCCGAATCTTTGTTATGGATGAACTGAATTAACGGTTTATCTATTTAACCCGATTCTTATCACAGCATTTCTTTGTTTCTTATTTTTTTTATCTTGATTAATCTTTTTTATAATCATTCCGGAAGAGAATTAATTATTAATTTATTTGGAGTGAATAAACAATGAATAAATAACAGTCAGGAAATTATTTTTTCAGTGTTAATAATAGCCGTGTTTATCTGCATCTTTATCATTTGTGGGTTTTTGCAATCAAAGCCAGGTAATACTAAACTCAAATATCGTAATTTGCGTGCAACAAGTCGCCCTCTGAATTGCTTTAACATTGCAGATGGTGCCTTGTTCTACTCAAAGGTCGACACATGGTTAATTTGGCCTCATTTACAATCACATTCAATTTGGCAATAAAATCTTTCATTTGGCACCAACAGAAATTCATTTGGCACCGAACAAAATTCCACTTGGCACCATACATTTCGAGCCAGCGCGAACGCTGGTGAAGACTAGTTTAAATAATGACATTTCTAACCCATCATCTTACGTAACCGTTATATCCAACCAGCGCTATTCATTCAAATCTCCATTGAAATTTCAATGTTTCAATTTTTATATCTAAAACATAGTTTATGACCCTAACTGGAACGAGCTTTCAAAGTCGTTTCTATGCTAGGTCATAAGCTATGCATGGAGGTGAAAATACAAACGTTTAATGATTTAATAATTGTTTTGGGGTGGTAATCTTCTTAGGTGAAGGATTAAACGTCTTTTATTACTTTCCGAAGTGTGATTTCCTGGGATTTCCGGGTTTGATTATAAACGATAACTTCACAATTGAATTATGCAATCAACAGTTGTGTCATGTATCCGTGCGCGCAAACGAAGGCGCTTTGCCGTGGGTGTAAAGGGGACTTCATTGTCTTTTTTTTGTTGCTTTCTTTAATCCTTTAATTAACACGAAAAGCAGACGACACTTGCAAAAAAAATTTTTGAATGACTATTATTTTCATTTTTTGTCTCAAAAACATAGGTTATGACCCCTCATTGGAACGAGCTCGTTCCAATGAGGGGTCATAACCAATGTTTTAGAGACAAAAATGAAAAAATAATGAAAACTAATTGGCGAGTTTTGAGAAAAGCCCTGGCCGTTTTTGGCCGTTATGTTAGGTAAAGGGTTAATAATATAATTATCGTTAATAAGGAAAAGTGATAAACAGAGTAATCGCTTGACTGGACTGGTTACGTGAAATAATTCATTCGAGGCGAGGGACTATATTGTAAAACACTCGTGCGCATTCGCGCACTCGTGTTTGTACAACGTCCCTCACATCTCATGAATTATTTCACATAACCAGTCCAGTCAAGCGATTACTCTCTATTTCGTGTATTTATCATTTCAGAAGCACAATCTTGGACTATTCTAGTTGACTTAACAGACAAAGTAATGGTCTCTGAAAATCACACAAATATAGCGAGGAATGAAAAATGGTTCACGTCTGATCGATTGGGCGAGAGTTATCCAATGCTCAATAGCTCTGTTCTGCTGGCACTTTCTCCCATCATACTTGACTTTGCTTCGTCATTGATAGATACAGAGTTATATCAAGGACATTCCGTCGATAAGGTTATCCTTCTCTACGATACGACTGCAATAGGTAAATAATAGTTTTGTCCTCAAAAGGTGAGCATAAAGTCTCAGTGTTTTCACTTGCTCGGTATTAAGTCCTCATATTCAAAATATTGTAAAGTTTCGCTTTTCAACAAATTCCTCAACCGGATCCAATTATTTGCCTTTTTGTTCCTGTGTAAAACGTCAAAAATACTGATTCTTACGGCTGTGGGTTAAAATCAATAACGTCCTTGGGATAATATTTTAATATAAGTTTGTTTTGCATTCCTTTCCCACTTTCAGAAAGACTATTCTTTATTTGCTTGTAACCACACTTTCGACTGCCGGGGTCGCCTCGTGTTATGGGCAGAGGAAGCCGGAGTACCATAAGAGGACAACCGAGCAGCGGCGAGCAACTGTCAGACTCCCCAATGTACTAACTCCGCACATTCAGTGTTAGCATTGGTTCAAAACAAATGTACCATCGACGTGCAGTTCGCCTTAGCACACAGCACCACACAAGCGATCGACATTAAGTGTCTTGCCCATGGACACCACGCAGTTACCTCTAGCGGCGATCGAACCGTGGGCTTTCGATTTGAAGTTCAATAATGTAACCACTGAGCCATCACGAGCAAAGAATAATTATTTTTATTACGTTCCAATGTGCGACTTACTGGGATTTCCGGATTTGATTACAAACGATAACTTCACAAGTGAATTATGCAATCAACAATTGGGTCATGTATCCGTCCGCGCAAACGAAGACGCTTTGCCGTGGGTCTAATGGGGACTTCATTGTTTTTTGTTTTTTTAACCCTTTACCTAACATGAAAGTCAGGCGACACTTCTAAAAAAATTCTTGAATAACTATTATTTTCATTTTTTGTTTAAAAAACATAGGTTATGACCCTTCATTGGAACGAGCTCGACGAGCTCGTTCCAATGAGGGGTCATAACCTATGTTTTAGAGAGAAAAAATGAAATAATAATGAAAATTAATTGGCGAGTTTTGAGAATAGCGCTGGCCGTTTTGGGCCGTTACGTTAGGTAAAGGGTTAAATAATATAATTATCGTTAATAATGAAAAGTAATAAACAGAGTAATCGCTTGACTGGACTGGTTGCGTGGAATAATTCATTCGAGGCGAGGGACTATATTGTAAAACACTCGTGTGCATTCGCGCACTCGTGTTTGTACGACGTCCTTCACCTCTCATGATAAGCGCCATTGAGATTTTATCGTTCGTGAAACTTACACAGCGGAAGATTACATGAACGAGTGGAATGCCCATCGATTTTGTCGTGTTTTGTTTGGTGTAGTGTCATCTTTAAAGCTAAACGCGGATAAAGTAAAACCTAGATACCCTTCTACTTGTTGTCAAGAACAAGTGATGGTATCAGCTTGCTTCCAACGTGCCACTGTGTTTTATGATCAGACACATTTATGCACAGTTATGAGGATCGAATGGAATCCGTATTGGCGTTTCATAGTTTCAGTTCTCAACACATGCTTTTGGGGGGGGGGGGGGGGGGGGGCGGAGTTGCTTGTTTTTTTTTTGTTGTTGTCTGTTTGTTGATTTTTTCTTGTTTTAGTATTTTCGTTTCACTCTTTTCTTTTTGGGGGAAGGGGGTCATATTTTGTTGTGTGTTTATGTTTATTTTGGTGTTTTTTGGGAGGGGGGTCTCTTATGGAAGAGGGTGGTTGTCAGAAACCGGTCACGTTATAAGAAAGGTTACAGAGAATGTTTCATTCATTTCTTCTTTTTGAAGTATCACATATATTACATATATTTTCTACGAAGTACTAAAACTTGCGATGGTTGAACCAGAGCCGGTGACTTTGCGGAACATTTGTAAGGATCGAATAAAGGCTGACGCTTTATTATTTTCTTAGCACTAACTGTTCAAAAACGTTAATGTTTTCTTACTTGTTTGTTTAAGAGAGCTTGAACCAATAAATATTTTTCGGTGTTCGTTTTTATTTTTATTTTGTCTTTTCAGACTCTGGTCACGTTATACAAAAGGTTGCAGAAAATACCTCATTTCTTCTTTTAGAAGTGTCAAATGATACAGCTATTATCTATGAAGTTCTAAAACATGCGACGGTGGAACCAGAGCCGATTGATTTTGTGATATATGCTTCAGCCAATGTGGTAAACCTGGTACTGAAAAAGGTACTTTATTTTTTAACCTACTCTGTAACTGAATTACTAGTAACAAGTGCCGACAACAAGTCATAACTGAAAGTCGAATGAAAATATAGGCTGTCCTTTGGGTGTATAAAGGCGACATTTGCAATGCTTCAGTATTGCAGATGGCGCCTTGATACATTGAAAGCTCGAAGTTGTTTAACTTGCTAACTAGCGCGATTAATTCACGATCTGTTACCCTTCTCTTCGGTGGGCGAGGACGGTCGCGTCGAGGCCTCCTCTCCGGCAGGGGATGAATACGTTTATTCTGACCCTACGTTGGGCAGGGCGTGATACGATCTGACCCTTTTTCTCTCGACTTTTGCGTTGGTCGGGAGGGGCGTCCAGGTTGATGAATTACTGCACAGTGGGGTCGGGTCTATTCGGCTATTTCGCAAGTTTCTCGATAAGGTGACCAATGATAGACGGTATATAATTGGTGCTGTATATTTCTCTAAATTGACGATCAACTTTATAATTATGGATCCGGCGGTGATGCAGAACAGGGCTGGGAGGCTCGGAGGGACTGAGCGAGCCTAGGTAGACGGATGCATTATCGAAGCTGAGGTGGGTCTTGTGAGTTCTCTGTGGAGGAGGGGTGGGTGTATGTATGTCCTCTACAGTGGTGTACCCGGCGGAGTGCTGAACAGGAGCTGGGATGTGTTATATGGACAGGGACGGGTCTGGGGCTAGGCTGACCTGGGAGGCGGTATGGGGCCTGAGGTATGTAGGGCGGAAGACGGGCTGGGGGGCGTTATTCGAGATGAAACAGCTCTCATCCATAAAAGTTTACTAACCTTTCCCGCTGCTTTTCAACTACAATAAACAAGCATTTTTCGTTTTTAATGATTTATTTATTATTATTATTTATTTATTTGGGTTTAACAACACTTTCGACAGCCAGGGTCACCTCGTGTCGAACAGTTATACGGGTTGAGGAAGCCGGAGGACCCGAAGAGAACCACCGAGCAACGGCGAGCAACTGTCAGGCTCCCCAGCTTATTAACTCCACACAAGCAGGGTTAGCATTGGTTGAAGACAAGTGCACCATAAACGTGCAGTGCGCTTTAATGCACAACATCACGGTGCCCCCACGTGGGCAATTGGGGTGAAATGTCTTGCCCAAGTACACAACGCGGTTGCCGCAAGTGGAATTCGTACCGAGGACCTGTCGGCTTGCAGCCTGCACCTCTGCCTAATTAGCCCCCCCCCCCCCCCCCCCCATCGTTTTTAATGATAGCATAAATCATTGTTTTAAACGTGCTGAATTCTTGCAAAACCACAGAATCACTTGGTGTAAGCTAATTAGGTGATAATGTAAGGAAAACTCAGTACAAAATCAAAATGTTCACGAATACCAGTTTTCTCGCTAAAAGTTTCAAGACACCCCCGCAACATATGAATTCGACTTCCTGCCGCAGGTCTTTCCTTTGAATTGAATTGAATCACCAATCGCATTTCACGAGAAGCTATTAGATGAGTGCTACTTGAACATGTCCTAACACCACATCTCTGTACAACTTCATTGCTGGAACGCTGTCTCATATCGAAAAGTGTCTCGCCTGCCGCCATCTTGGTGGAGGGGGCGTTTAATGCTATAAATAAGAAATGCTAAACAAAAACATTTCATTTCGGAGGTTTTTAGTTTTCTGACGCCTCCCAATGTCCGATCGCTTTTCCAAGTATATACTTTGATGTCTGTGAAAAGTAAACATGTTGATGGTATGCACATTTTTTCACGGCAGTACAACATGAATACTATAATCACGCCTCAAGATTGATTTTCAACCAATCAAATCCCGTGTAATAAACCTCCGACGACACTTAATCCCAAACTTACCAACGTGCTTCCTGGTTTCAGTTGTCCTTTAGACGGTTGTTTTAATAGAACAATCCACTCTTCACAGTCGATCTGTTTTCTTCTCTCTTCAAAAAAACATCGTGCACTTCAGTCTTCTCAAGAAAACAAAACATTGCTGCGGCATCGCAATAACGAGTGGTTTCGGCTCGGCGCCCGACGCGAATGATCCAGGTCGGCAACTTTTTTCTAGGTCGGTCGGCAATCGGAAACAAGTATGTTTTTTGGCTTACTACATCCCTCATGTAGGACAGTGATCCCAAGCCTCTCTAAGAATACATACCGCCTTAGGTCTACCTGGGAAGCTAGCCCAGTTAAGCCTAAGATTGTAAGAAGCCTCAGTGAGACTAGGAGATGGGGATCTCACTGGGAAATATTTTTGAACAATATGCTCTGCATCATGCTATCTGGATTGTTCGAACAATCAGTTGCATTTAATTAAATTGTTGTACATGAGCTGCGGAAACTATATGGCAATAAAATTTGACATCCTGGAGAGTTTCATGTGCCAAATTTATGGCCAGAAATTGAGTTCTTGTGTTAATGATGCCAGAGCCATTATGGTTCGACTATTTAAGAAACCCTCCCACCAAATAAGGACTCGCTCAGGCAAGAGCTAACTATCAAACGGCTATACACAAACATTCTCTCCCAGATCCCATCAATGCACCACAACCAGATGGCTATGGATGGGTTTCACAGGACAGAAAAGTGCTTATCAAATGGGGAACACTACCCTTGCCCCAGATTATCTTCTAACGAAAGCGCACTGTTCCTGTAAATCCAGCAATTGTGTTGAAAATAAGTGTTTTTGTCGGTCACATAATATACCATGCACTGACTAAATCTCAAAACTGTAAAAACTGTGAAAACTGAAACAACGTTGTGTTGGATTATTCCAGTGAATCCGAAGATGATGAGAGTGATGAGCATTGAACATATTCAGATATATTTAGTTAGTTATAAGTATAATTATTTATTACACGCTTGTTCTATGAAATCCCCATCTATAGCAACACTAAACCATGCGGAAAATAAAAATCCGTTCAGCACATATGTGTGGAAGCGAAATCGTTGGCGGACTATTTTTAAATAGAAGCAAACTTTCACTGAAATTTTCTAAACATCGTGCAACGCAATTACATTTTGAATCGATAACGATAGCTGAAAATCGTCCCCTGAGTTCAAATGTATTCTATTTGCCTGTAGACACATGGAACACATTGGAACTCAGGATCGAAATAGTAACACTGGTTCCCCTCGAAAATTTGGTTGGCTATAAAATGTGTTCTTTGTGTTGATAGTTGTCACATTAAGTGTTGAGTGTCCTTGTAATAATTGTTTTTATTGACGTGAAGGTGTGTAATAAACACAGAACGACACACGCGTGTGAATGGATTAATCGATATGGCACTTGTGCCATCACGGAATGATAAAACTCGTGGCCTGTGGCCTCTCGCTTTATCCTTTCCTGCTGGCGCTGCATGAGGCTGTCCAAGCATTGATATTTTGTGTAGAACACTGACCGAATAGTGTTACTAGGGTCTCATTCATGATTGTCCCAAAGCTTTTAATTGATAAACTATTCTACTTCACCCTAGCGCAATACTACGGCGACATGAGAGAGCAGAGGGTGACTTCTTCGTTCTAAGTGTGCAGTAAGCTGAGGCCTGCATCGGTCAAACACTACTGGAATGAAATTAGAAGTGCCTTTTGTGTACGTACCAGTTTTTAGCAACGTTCCGTTCCGTTTCCGGCTCCGTTTTGTGAAGAACAAAATGCCTGCAAACACCATAAATAATGTGTTTTATCAGAAAATTCCCGATTTTCGTGCTTAACTGTTGGTTAGTTTTCATGATTCTAATGAGCTTTTCGTCATTTTAATAGTTTGTAACGATCTTAAAACTGATTAACAGTGATTTGGAGTGTAATTAGTTTGCGAAATTCCCCATCTCTGATAAAGCAGATGAGGAACATTTTCACAGTATCTATCGCCGTGGTCGCGAGAAATAGAAGCTTCGTCTTCGTTACCTAACACCTTCCATTTGATTAATGCGATCTTTGATGGTGATAAGACTATTATCAGATGACTTATTAGAGTTTTATTTTCAGTTTCGGAGGGTACTAAATGTATCGAGCAGACGCCCTCCATTTTTGTTTTATCGTCAACGAAAAACGTTGGAACGGACGCGCACGTTATGCGGATTTTTGTCTTGTGCAAAATCCCAGTAGTTCACTCGATTTTGTCGTCTCTTTACTTTTTCATGTGCAACTTTTTCAAGTGAAACATTTAGAATTCTCAAAGAGTGACATCCAATGTACCTATTATAAAAATATTGCATCCTGCCGAATTAGTGCACTCCGAGGTGAACACTTTCAGACTACGGATTATGGTCTATGATATATGTTACTTATTATTGACTAAAAATGCCGAGACTGGAAAACTGATACCGTGTTACTAGTTTTCTTGTAAGGCGTTCATTTAATGTTTGATATGGTAGTCACAGACTAACAGCTTTCCCATTATCAAACATCATCAATGGGAGGAGTTACCGCGTTGGTTGGTTAATGCCATCGGGTGAGGGAGGGGTGCAGATATAGTTGTGACATTTTCGCTGACTTCCCAGCAATTCAGATGTATAAGTATCAATAGTCCTAACATGCTAACAGCAACAAATGTCCTACTATCAGAGATCGTTCCCTCGATGCTTTTCAGTGAGTTCTCAGAGGTGGTATTAAAGGCCGATACACAGACGTCTATAATGCCATACTGGGCGATTTTCTTCTCAATTTTGAATTTTGACACAGTGCGAAGCCTCCAATTTGAATCTTGCAGTCAAAATGAGAGTTACTCATTTGTGTCCAATCGCCTATGATTACGGACAAGAAATGGCGGATACTCTCTCCACCTCCTAGCATATCAAAGAGTTGAGTTCACCTGGATTGAAACGAATCGAATCTATAAGCAATACCTTTTTGCAGGAATTATTTTTGGATGTTAGCTCCAACCCGACCTACTGATGCATTTATTACTAATAAAAGATACTTCATTTCGGGTAGAAACTAGGATTTTCAAGAAACGTAAACAACCTCGCATACGCTGGGGAAAAACTGAAAGTATAAAATCGTCCCTGTTGTGCCCTGTCTGTACAGCGACAATAGACTTGGAAATATGACAAGGTAATATTACAAGACAGTCGAAAAGAAAAAGTCGTTTGCTTGAAATCTTTATCGTGGGCATCACTCCTCTGTGGGTGCTCCTGAACGTACGATAATATGTTTTCTTGTGTCCATGGCGTGTAGCTCTGCTCTGTCGTAATATTCCAGCGCACATATAATTCACTTATCCCGTGTGATGATCCGATTGCATGATATGCTATCATATGCCATACAACTGCAATGGGCTTGGTAATTTCTTAACAGATAAATCTAACAGGAGACCACATACCAGACAAATACAAAGATACACCCTTTTTACCATTGTTTATGTTCTGATTACCGGGCAATAAGAAAGGATACAGTTTGTGCAAGTGGGCCGTTGCTGGGAAAGTTTAGACTCGTTGACTTATATGTGTCGAAAATTCCAGAAAGCTTACAGCCAAAGGACCTCCGAGTTGATCCCGGAGGTGCATTGCCTTAAAACCCTTTGGTCACTGGTGGTATCGTCCATGTCAGTTCAATGACAGCAATTAGAAGAGTACATATTCATTATTTGGGGTAAGACCTATTAATATTTTCAAACTGCAGCCTTGCTTAAGGAAATTATGGCGTATCATGTTCCTGGGCCAGAAAAGCGGTCTGCCGAGTTCAAGTAGTTAAAAATTGATTGTACCTGAACTCCATATTTTTTATCTATGGGTGCGCATCCACTCATGGGGGTTTCGTAGTCTTTAACTGTATTGTCAAAAGCGAATTCTGTTTTAGGCTGCTGAGATGGCGCTCTTTCAGAATCACCACAAGTGGATTGTTTTCACCTTAGATGCAAAACGACTGTCATGTGCTTACTCCAGTGCCCCGAATTTGATCGTGTTGCAACTGGATTCTTCAGAATTCCGAGAAGGTCCACAAACGGTGAGTATTACAAACTGCTGGATATTTTTTTTAAAAAATAAACCATTTATGTCTAATTTGCTTGCTGGGTTTTAACAAACGTTTGGATGCCTTGGAAATATCGAGGCACTGAGGATCAGGAGAAGAGGGCGGGAAGAGAACCGGTAAACCTTTCAGACCTTCCAACTGACTCTTCTAGTGACCGTGCGGCGTCGTCAGGTGGGGTGCCCGTGGGAGATGAAGCAGTGCATGTTCACTGTGGTGTGTTAAACAAGCTCTGTTTTAACGTAAAATAGGACTCGATAAACAGTGCGTGGGTGTGAATGTCTTTTGAAATGGGCAACTTGTTTATAAACGTTCGGCCTGACTTGACTTTCTATCCATGTTGTTGTCACGATTAGCTATTGTGCAGAAATATGTGACCTTAAACACTAACAGATAAATAATCTCAACACATCTCCCAGGATATACATCCCTGTCGGAAATATTGGTAGTAATTTGATAGAAAAGCGTCTGTTTGAAGTGGTAATTCAATCTACAATCGTCCTCGTTTGCCATTTATAGGTTATGCCCGTCGTGCGAGCGAGGTCGACCGGCTTGTTGTTCGCGAATTGTTTTGTGAATATCGCTGGCCATGTATGGCCGTTACGTTTGGGAAATGATTAGCCAACAAGGTACAACTGAAACAACACGAGACAATCGCTTAAACAACAACAGATTAACAAATAAATATTTACTCATACATTACACCGGTGGTGGTGTGATAGGAGGGGTTACCCATTTGATGTGACAGTTCCTGATTTAACTTAACAGAATCAGCACTCTCCAAAAGAGACAAATAGCAACTACAGCGCATCGCCTACTCACCTAAAATGCAAAAAGTGAACTATCGGGTGTCCGTCTGACATATCTGAAAATATCGGAGCCTGTTACCCAAGCTCTCGGGTCACCAGTCTAAATATGTATGTAATTCGACGCCGTAATGGACGGGAACCAGTCTAGCCCTGAAATAGTCAATTGCCTTTGCTTGATTCCATCGTCCGGAATATTTCATTTGGTCGAAAAGGCGAACCTAGGGTTCGCTTTTTCGACCAATTGAAATATTTCAGACGATTAAATCTAAAAAATGCCATATGTATTCATTTTCTTTGAATCAACGCAAGAAATGTTTCTGAATCGAGACTTGATATGACAGAATTTTTAATGACTGTAATAATACCATCGGAGATGTTTGTTTATTAAACAATTATTACTATTAGAGACTCGACACAACAGTAGTTTAGTGGTTACGCCGCACCGTTCCAATACAGTACAGCTGCCGTGGACTGGTCGTAATCCACGCGTAGACAGTGATGTCCATGTGATGTACCCGGCGCTTCATTAACCCTTTACCCAACGAATCACCCGCATCCGCCCGCGTAATATGCAAATACGGCAACTGAAAAAATATTATTTTTCGAACAATTTCAACAAAACCATATCATGTGACCCCTGTTTAGAACGATCTCGTCGAGCTCGTTCCAAAAAGGGATCACATGATATGGTTTTGTTGAATTTTTTTTTAAAATTTAAAAAATCATTTTTAAAATAATAAATTTTGAAATCGTCTGCGATGGCTAAAGGGTTAATCATTTTTTTATGATTATTTCTATAATTTGTGTTTGGATTCTAATATTATTGCGTCCGTAGAAATATCGCCCACCCGTGGAGAAGTGACCAGTCCCCGGCGGCCGTACTGCAATTGTGTTAATATTTTGATGTTTCCAAGGTGAATTAAATACTTATCAGTAAAAAGACATCACATCAACAATAGCCTGTGCGCAAACTGCGCGAAAAGTAGGTGAACAAATAGCCCATAAATGCGTCGATTTCCTAACAGAATTAGAGTGGTTCCCTGAAAGCTTGCCTGAAACCCTGGGCTACTGGCAAGTCTTATCACATTCGTGTAAATCGTTTGACGCTATAGGCAATCATGGGAGTGTATAACATCCACGTGTCACTGCAAGTAAGTTAGCCGAAATGCTGTCTCCATAAAACTGACCGGTGATTCTCGTGTCAGTTTCACGGTGACAGCATTTCTTTGTGGCGTTGCATTATCATTGTCAAGAACATTGTAAAACGTGACTGCCATCCGTGTAATGCAAGTCAGATGTCAACATCACAAATGGCAACATAATTTCTGTAACTGATCATTACATATTTCGTTACTTGAATGACAATGCCAGGGCTAGGATAATCTGAGACTTTATGGCAGTAACAACATAGTGTACTATTGCTGGATTCTCCCATTCTGGGACATGCTTGGAAGGAGAGTAACTTACAGGAAGTCGCCACCTGGCACTGCCGGGAATATGTAGCAGGCTCTGATAGAGAAATGGGACAACATCACCATTGCAGGCATTCGAAAGCTGCCCAGGAGCATGCTACGGCATAACATCCTAATATCGGAGGTACTCGAAATAGGTATTGAATGGCTCTCTAAGTGGCAATGTTTCCTTCCAGAAAGATCAGAGGTGTTTTCAGCGCCTTTAATGATTGTTAGCTCCGACTGGTAAAATGTCAGCGGAACTTTTCTAATCGTAAGTTGTCGTCGTCCGTCCCTCCGTCGTCAACATTTTGTTTGTCCGGGCCATAATCTCTTAACAACAGATTTTTTTAACAACACTTTGTAACTGTGTGTATTGTCACTAGATATTGTGTTATCAGTCATAATGAAGTCTGTACCCTCAAGGCGAAGGTCAACTGTCCCATAGATCAGGTAACAGTCAAGAAAACTGATATTTTACCATCATTTTTGTTCGGTCCATATAATTTGATCTAATTGGCAGATCTAGTTCATACGTGGTACAATTATTGATCATCACTCAAAGGTGTGTCTCGAGTTTGATCAATGCCATATCACCAAAAGCGAGGTCACAGGCAGCAAACTTTGATATTGTTATACGGCCCTTGTCCAGTCTATATAACTTTTATGATTGACAGATCTTATTCAAAGTGGATACAATTATTGCTCATGACACAAAGGTGTGTCGCGACATGCTCCAAGATCATATCATCAAGGTCAAGGTCACATATAGCAAAACTTGGATATTGTTATACAGCCCGTGTCCGGTCAATATAACTTGGTATGATTGACAGATCCTATCCATACATGGTACAATTATTGTTCATTACTCAAAGATGTGACATGACGTTGGTCCAAAGTCATATCATCAAGGTCAAGGTTACAGGCAACAACACTTTTAAATTGTTATACAGCACTTATCCGGTCCATATAACTTGGTATGATTGACAGATCTTATTCATAGTAGGTACAATTATTGCTGATGACTCAAAGGTGTGTTATGACTTTGATTCAAGGTCAAATCATCAAGGTCAAGGTCACAGACAGCAAAACTTTGATATTTTCTGGCCTGTATAGCTGAATCTGTGTGACATATCTTCTGCATACTTCATACAATTGTTATCTATAACCTACCGTTGTGTCATGATCTTGACCCATTGTCATATCATGAAGGTTAACCCTTTACCTAACATGAAAAGCAGACGACACTTGCAAAAAAAATTCTTGAATAACTAATTTTTTTCATTTTTTGTCTCAAAAACATAGGTTATGACCCCTCGTTGGAACGAGCTCGACGAGCTCGTTCCAACGAGGGGTCATAACCTATGTTTTTGAGACAAAAAATGAAAATATTTTGAAAATTAATTGGCGATTTTTGAGAATAGCGCTGGCCGGTTTTGGCCGTTACGTTGGGTAAAGGGTTAAGGTTACAAGCAGTAACACTTGGATTCTTGTCTTGTATTTAGTTTCCCCTAAAAACAGTGACCCTTGGTGGAGCTGTCTAGGCTGAGAGGCCTCTTGTTTTAAATGTAGTAACGATCTTTTTAGATTATTATTGGTTTACATGCTTACACGCTACATATCAAAAAGAGTGGGTAACTTTACTTGTTCAGATTCGTTACGTCATCTGCTAAAAATAATGTATATGTGCAGCAATGTCTCAACCCATGATGCTACTCATATTCTGGAATTTCGGAACATAGCTATTTTGACGGCTCAATCTGTGTGTGACAGTTGAAATAAGAAATTAACAACAAAACACTCGCCATCACCCGCCTGACCTTGAATGCAGGTAAGTGATGGATCATCCAACTTTATTTTACTCGCCACAAGCCCCGCAGTTGTGTATCGATGAACCACCTCAATCGTTCTGAAAGAACTCCGTTTTATTTTAGTACAAGTTGCTATTCCATTGACGGGTATAAATCTTATTCTAAAGAATAAGATTGTTTGTTTGTTTATTGGGGTCTAGCGACACTTTAAACAGCTAGGGTCATATCGCATCGTGCGGGGTAAGTTGGAGTACCCAGAGGGGACTGCTATGCAGCGGCCAGCAACTGATGTACCTTCCAACTTATTATTACTTACTAACACTCACTATTAGCAACTTTGAAGACAAGTATACGGACAATGTGCTGTGTGGTATAATACACAGCACTACCTTGCGCCCACGATAGTAATACAGTTGAAATGTGTTTTTTTCTGAAGGACACAACGTACATTAGTTGGGTCAGAAGCAAACCGACCACCTTTCGAGCCGATGTTTAATGGGCTAACCAATGTGATACGGTGCTCCCTTAACTGGTAGAGTGCTAGAAGCCACTATCAGGGCTTTAAGATGAAGAGCAGGTAGCCCAACCTAAAGGTGTCATATTCTGTAGATGTGCTTCATATTATCTTAGAATTGAAATTACTTAGTCTATATGGGTTTGCCTTGTTACGATTTATGGGAGAGTGCCCATAAATTGTAACAAGGCAAAGATGCATGAACTAATTTTGATGACCAAAAATAACTTAGCACTCTAACAGTTAAATTGAAAGTGAATAATTTTTTAAGCGTTGGGCGAAAATTATACCGCTTCATCCGTTTGTTTACTTAAATAAAATTTTGTTGATAATGTTTATAAAAAAGTTTGCATCTTTGAATTTCATTGTAGGTTCAGGAACATACTATTATGGAGATAGTGAAGCTGTTGAATACCTCCATAACAAGAGCGAACATCGGAAAATTTGAAAGCATATATGACGCACGGCAAAATTTGTTTGGATACATCATCACGGTAAAGACTGTATAATCAAATCCAACCACTAATCAATACATTTTATCGGTTTGTTCATCCAACTAGGTTTTCCATCAAGTCTGGTAAGTTTGTATTTACCCCGCCGCAGTTGGGGAGCTGACAGTTGCTCGCCGTTGCTCGGTGGTTCTCTCCGGTTACTCCGGCTTCCTCCACCCGTAAAACTGTCACGGTCATGGTTAGCCATTGTGCAGAAATGTGTGACCTTAAAGCCCAATAAATAAATAAATAAATAAATAAATAAATAAATAAATAAATAAATAAATAAATAAATAAATACCCCGCCGCAGTAGGAGAAAAAATGGGGGCCAAGTAACCATTTTTGCCAGACCCAAAGTTTTAAAGAGATATGGGTTGATTATAGGATGCTGAATAAAATGAAATGGGGTATACTTCCCGACAGTTTGGGTAAAATCTGCTGGGCGGCTAGGCCCAATATGGACGCTATCGTGTAGAAGGAAAATATGGGTATGGAGAATCTACAGCTCAAGATTTGAAGGTGTTATTTTCACATTGCAAACGTTTTAGGGAAAGACTAGGAAGCAAAATACAAATACAAGATAGCAGCCATGAAATAAGGAGGGAATTGGTGAGTCGAGATAAATCTCCCCAACCCAAGTTTTAAAAGTGATTTTTGATAATGTCTTGGCTTCGTGCAGAATGAAAACTTGTATAACTCGCAACCATGTGCAAAAATCCGCTAGGTGGCCAATATAAGCTGTTTTTAGTAGTATAGTACGCGTTTTAATCTCCGGTTTGCCGGTCTCAGAAGGTATCATCATAAGCCACGTGACCTGCCACGTGATTTGGGTTGTTACAGTAGCCCGCCTAAGAGGCCATGTTGTGTCGCCATTACCATGATTATTTGTGATGATTGTGAATATGCGCAAGATGTCTTCCCTTTTGTGCATTGGATGCCACCATTTTGGTTTCTATTTGTAACACACAATTGCTATGGAACTCAAAGGCCTCTAATACAAAAGAGGTGCGTTCTCAGGGTATGTTCGATTGAATGGGGAGTATATCTTTAATTAACGAAAAGGATCCGACAACTTTCAATACCCAAACAGGACCCCCACCCCCCCCCCCCCCCTCCAAGAAAAATAAAATAAAATAAAATAAAATAACCTTCAAGAAATCATTTGCTCATCCGTTTGTTGGTAGAACGTTTTACTATAAAACTTCAAAAGGTGGGTTCCATTGAAGGTGAATATTTTTAGAATCCTCATTTTTCTGTAGACTTTACTGGGTCCTACTCTGCAAAACTCTGGCAATGCCTGGTTATCCCCAGCTATCCTTGGTCCTGTTTCGACCTTTGCCCTCGTTCAAATATTAGAATGTCGAATTAGATCGCTTTATTTGTCCAAGAATACCCCCAACCCCAACCTCACCCCACCCACTGTCCTAAACAGGGTATATAGTCCGAGACGTATCATTTCGTCATTGATGAACTAGGTTTAACCTCGATACCCTCATATCCTCATCCAGGTATTTGGGAATACTTAAGACATGGTGATGTTCTATGTGGGGATTAGTTCAATGGATCATAGTTGTTGGAGTTAGTTGGTTTGGGGTTTTCAGGGTTAGATAAACAGAAAAAATACTATCCCTGATTGCTCCTCGTCTATCTCTAATCGTTTCTCGATATCTGCCCTCGTCGGAGTCTTAGAATTTCCACTCAGATCGCTTCATTTATTTTAGCCCAACTCTTTACACAGGATACACATACCAGTTCATTATTGACAATATGAAGTCGCAAGGAGGTCTAGTCGCATGTCCCCCATATCATCACCCAAGTACTAGAGTATACTTCCGACATCTTAATGTTCTGTCTGGGGTTCACGGCTGTATGTGTCAGGGGGTTGGAGTCTTTGAGATTATCTGGTTAGATCAAGGAAAGGATATTTGGAAATCGCCCATGGCAACTTTCGATACGAAACATCCTTATGTAAGTTGTTCTTTGGTTTCCGTCCTTTTCTTCCGAGTTTATTGGATAACTATCTGATCACGAGCTGCTGACTGGTCTCCAAAGGGCTTCTTTTGCTTTCTTCTCATTTCCTTACTTTGACTAATTCCTTTCGTTCGTTGAAAGTAGGTAACTCGGCTTTCTTGATGGGTTTGATTTCTATGGCGTCCAGCACCTTGTCGTCATTGGTTGTTTTGTAGGCAGGTAAGTTCACCATGTTATTCATCTGAGATGGAATTCCATCGATATCCGGAATTTTGATCTTATGGGTGACTACTTTGTCTTCGGAACTGGGTTTAGTCTGTAGTTTGAGTGGCATTCTTGTTTTGGTCCGCGTTCTGTTCTGTAACCTGAGTTTCAATTTTGTTCTTCTGAACTTCCCTTGTGTGGCAGCTTCGCTCTTAGGATGTCTGTTCATCATTTCGCATGTCTGTACATTTTCGGTTGGTGCCTAATCACACCCTGGTCTCTGTGTTGCAAAAACATATATTTATTGGTCTACATTTCTTTGTGTCTCCGTCCACCGTACGATCCACTTGTTTCAATTTCTGAGAAATTTGTTTTAACTCGACATCGTGTTTGAAGATCAGTATGTGTAAGCCATCTTTTAATCTGGACTGCGTTGTGAACACAGATATCTTCCCTTTCAAACGATCAGATTTGAATACGAATAGAATCAGAACAAAGAAGCAGGCATGCAAAAGAACGAACTCAGGGGCCAAGTTCAGAAGAATGATTTGGCAATCAAACTACTGAGCAGCCTGCAGATCAAATCAAAAATGATGTTGTCACTCCAACTACAAGCGAAACAAAGAATTAAGCAGCTACCCAGAAGAACGAAGATCTGAAAACACACGAAGCTGTCATACATTCTGAAGATAGTTGAACTTGTGGCTTAGAAGAAAGAAGTGATGAACTTACCTACCTTCAAAGCAACCAACGACTTCAGGCTGCTGAAGAGAAATCAAAGCAACCAACAAATCCCAGCTACGCGCTTTTAACTGTCAAATATGTCAAATATGCTTTATGATGGACCTACCAAAGTAAAGAAGCAGGAAGAAACAACAACCATGATTGAAGCTTGTTGGGAGACCCATCTGCACCACCGTGTCGAAAATATTCTCAAATACACGGATCATGATATCAGGGATTTCAAGTTATACCACACTGAGAGATTTCTTCATGTCCGCATATGATCAAACTGTGGCACTTCTCGGTCTATGTATTCTGATTAGGATAGTGTTGGGTGGGGTGAGGAGCTTAGATAAATGGACACTGTCAGGCTTGAACAAGTACAGAGGTTGAGGCAAGAGCAGTGAGAGCTAGGGGTAACTAGACGTGGCAAGGAAGTGGTAGAATAACAGAGAGCAGATGAATGAGGATTCTAAAAGCAGTTGAGCTATCAAAAATACTTCCGTGGATGGTACCCACGTTTAAAGACATCATAGCACTGCTATCAAGAACGAAGTGAACAAAAATTGTTTTGAATTAAGCGTTGAAGTCTATTTGGGTATTTTAATTACTTCACGGGTCCTTTTTGGTGATTACATATACCGCCATAGAATCTCACAGACCACCAAACACACTTCTGATGCATTAGAGATCTATTAGCTCTATAACAACCGCGTGTCACCATAGTAAAGAAGATGGTGGCATACAGCAATCGAAATGGACGACAGAGACACGTTTCTCACAAATACCACACATCACCAAGACCAAGACATTATCAAAACATCTTTCAAAACTTGAGTTGGGGAGATTTATCTCGGCTCACCTATCCCCCCCCCCCCCCCCGCCCACCCCTAATTCATAGCTGTCAACTTCTGTTTGTATTTGACCCATGGCGTCTGTCCCCAAAACTTTTGAAGACACGAATTATAAAAAAAACACCTTCAAACCTTGGGTTGGGGACAATACACTCCACATCCCTATTTTCCTCCGATGAGAGGCGGTCGTCTTGAATTTGGCCCAAACAATTACGATAGATACCCCCCCCCCCCCCACCCCCACCCCTCCTTCCTTTTTATTGAACACCCTTGAAGTATCGCAGAACACCTTCAAATCTTGGGCCAGAAAGAAAAGTCACGGAATTTCTGATTTTTCTACTATTATATGTATAGGTAAGTGTTTCCTTCGGAAAGACACTTAATCACGATTATCAACGTAGGAGAGCAGTGGCACTGTGTATGGTGGCGTACTGCAACTGCTGCTAACCCTGCTTGTGCAGAGATAGTACGTTGGGAGTCCGACTGTTGTTTGCAGCAGCTCTGTGATTTTCCTTGGATCCTCCAACTTCCTCCACCTGTAACACTGTTTGGCTTGATGTGGCCCTGGCTGTTGTATGTGCCGTTAAAACTTCAGTAAAACAAAGCGAATAGTTACAAGGTAGAAACTGTTTAAGTGAACAAAATGTAGCAAAAAGTTCATTAATATTTGGCATACAAGATACTGGAACGTCTGTCACTGTGAATGAATGAAACAGGATCAGTGCTAACTTTGATTTCGACGCGAGATACAAAGCCACGCATATAACCGAGCTTGTTCGCTTGTGCCGAGCTGAGCGAGCAACAAGAACTGTTATTTATCTTTGAAGAAACGTCCACTGGTCTAAGTGTTGCCATTTCTATTTTTTTTTTTTTCTATTGCTGTTGTGAGTGAATATATAGAGAGTAATCGCTTGACTGGACTGGTTACGTGAAATAATTCATGAGACGTGACGGACGTTGTACAAACACGAGTGCGCGAATGCGCACGAGTGTTTTATAATATAGTCCCTCGCCTCGAATGAATTATTTCACGTTACCAGTCCAATCAAGCGATTACTCTGTTTATTACTTTTCATTATTAACGATAATTATATTATTTAACCCTTTACCTAGCGTAACGGCCAGCGCTATTCTCAAAAATCGCCAATTAATGTTCATTATTTTTTCATTTTTTGTCTCCAAAACATAGGTTATGACCCATCATTGGAACGAGCTCATCGAGCTCGTTCCAATGAGGGGGTCATAACCTATGTTTTTGAGACAAAAAATGAAAATAATAGCTATTCAAGAATTTTTTTGCAAGTGTCGTCTGCTTTTCATATTAGATAAAGGGTTAAAAAAATTTAAAAAAACAACGAAGTCTCCATTACACCCACAGCAAAGCGTCTTCGTTTGGGTGCACGGATACATGATACAATTGTTGATTGCATAATTCACTTGTGAAGTTATCGTTTATAATCAAACCCGGAAATCCCAGTAAATCACACTTTGGAAAGTAATAAAATGTTTTATTTACGGATCATTACAATATTATGTCAAAGTTCAAATGCATGCCATTTGGTTATATTTTCAGACTTTACAAACCGTCACGAATTGTGAGAAATAGTTTTTTTCCAAACATTGGATCACACCCCACTTTCAAAATGTGGAATCGACAACTTCATCACCTAAAGTCCCGAGGATGTGTTCTAAACTTCCAGAGTAGTTGCTTAAAGGTTGTAGTTGTTTTGTGAGATTGAACTTCCTATATTTCAATCCAGGCATTATTTAAAAATCGAATGCAGTTTTTATAATCTTTATTGGAGTATGAACGTGTGGGAATGGGTACAAATTATGTATGAATCCCGAAGGGATTCATACAATTTGTACCCATTCCCACACGTTCATACTCCAATAAAGATTATAAAAATTGCATTCAATTCTTATAATTACATTTCATAACTGTTTAAACTACTTTTTACCAAACAACAAAGCAGAAAGACGAAATAAAACATGTACGGACGAACGAGGCGAAAAGCCGCCCTCACACAAAAGACAAAGCGCACAACTCTGATTTTAGCGCCGGTTTTCGGCATTGACCCAAATTTGTCAAATTGCCGTCTTTCGCAACGAAACTTGAAATGTTCAAAACAATTTATTTAACATATCTGTAAACTATAATCACTGATCACTGCGAGAGGCGCTAAAAGTTATAAACCCGTCCAAACAACGCCCGAATTACATTCTGTCAACTTCGCTCTACCGTAAATGCGGGTCAAAGTTCGACCAAATGTATTCATTGGAAAATGAATTACATTTGGTCATGACGTTTTTATCCAGCTGACCAATGGGAATTGAGTATTTGGACCCAAAACGTATAACTACATTAACAATGTAATTATTTAAAAATATCTTTTCATTCTTGTGTGAAAGACTGTGTTTCGAATTCTTCTGTCCTAGCATGTTTGGCAGACACGATGTGCGTCTGGTTGTTGAAAGTGTTGTTTACTAAATAAATAAATAAATAAATAAATAAATAAATAAATAAATAAGTGACTCGAAGGAAGTAACTATCCGAATTGCGATAACAGAAACGGATAAAGATTTTCCACCGGATCGCGACCCAGTCCTGATAAGCTCGAAATTCTTCACCCGGTTCCCCCTCTCCCACAACACTGTAGAATCTCACCTGTCAAACGTTTGTTTTGCGGATTTAGTCTTGATTTCTCTCTATTTTATCAACTAAATCTCAGTTTAAATGTATCGTGACAAGATCGCGACCTGATCGACCTCACAGAAACGCGGCGACAGGGAAGTTGGTGGCTGTATCACCCCCCCCCCCCCCACCTCCTCACAAACCCAGCCTATATTTTCAGTATTTAGAAGTATGCTTTGAATTACTAGCAGAAGGAATTTTATGCCCTATTGTAGTAGCTTTCGTGGAATTTTATCTGTAGCTGTGACCGTTTGTAATAGATATTTAGTGATTTTTTAACCACACTTCTTGGGATTTTCTAACTGGAATCAATATCCCGTCTGTTGTGTGCAACAAGGCACCATCAGCGATTCCAAAGTGCTGGAGATGGTGTTTTGTTGAACCCAAGGGACGAAGACGATTTCCAACTCAAAGGTCATATATTTCGAATACTTGGGAAGAAGAGGGTGCATTCACATTTCCTTTATAGTTGGAAATTCGCAGTTAGCAGTTTGAAAATTCTCACTCTGTTGGAAAGGGGTTACAAATGGTTTTATCAAAAGTCCTATGTTCGGCATTCATGGGGGTGGGAATTTACAGTCGGAATTTCAGATGTGGGACACAAGAACCAAAATCCTCTAGCCACATCTCAGTGACTACGGTACTGTAATATTGCCTTTAACTTGTGTCCTTTTTCACATTTAGACCTGTATTGAGATGGAAGGCTGTTTGTTGACACAGGACAATCACACAGTAATAGTTACAGCTCAGCTTGACATCGTGAAACTGTCTGCTGCAAATAATGATGAGGGTTGCAGTGTGAAAAAAGTATGTATAAAGATGTTATTTTTTATTATGATCCTAGTTTTGTATTACAGTCATTATAAAACCAATTTTTTCACTCTATTTCAAATATTATTCATTACACAGTTTGTTGGTGACTTGATATGGTATATATGGTGTCAGTTAATTCCATATTATTCGCTCGAGTCCAATATGGAATTAACTGATACCATATATACCATATTAGGCCACCAACAAACTGTGTAACGAATATATCTTACCGACTGCTGCATCGATGCACAGAACTAATAACAACAGCGATCAAAATTAAATGAGAGAATTCTCACAATGTGTTCACGTGTCTTTGCCTTGTTACAATTTATGGCAGAGTGCCTACAGGCACTCTCCCATAAATTGTAACAAGGTAAATCCATGCATACCAAACAGTTTCAAAGTTTGGCTTTGGACCAAACATACCAAAAGGTAAGATGACACACATCCACAGAATATGAAGCGTTTTAAGTTGCCTAACCTGCACTTCAGACCAAATATGGGCTTCCAACACTCAATCTTTCAACTTGAAGCGTGTATCGGCTGCCGCCATTTTGAATAATCAATGAACAAAGTGGAGATTACCCATAGCTGTCAGCGTATATTGATGTTGACAGGCAGTGTATGGTTTTATATGCAGTCTGCATGTGACGTCTTTGAACCAATGAACTTCCCAGATACTTGTAGGAGGTAAGATATTCGCCCATGTGGCTTCCAGAAAAAGAAACATGCAATGTAACGCATAATGTCTATATTACTGTAATAACGGAAGATTGGCGAAAGTAAATTATTCATTGAAGACATAACCTATGTAATTCGACGTCACTTTTTTCACTTCTTGACATTTTGTTTAACACTTTACAACCGCACAGGATATCCAAATTTATTATTTAATTTTTTTAATTTTTCAAAACATTTCAACACAACCATATCATGTGACCCCTCGTTGGGACTAGCTCGATGGGCTGGTTCCAATGAGGGGCCGCATAATATGGTTTTGTTGAATTGTTTTAAAAAACATATTTTTTCCAACTGCTAAATTTGAAAATTACAAGGGATGATGTGGTCGATTTGTTAGGTAAAGGGTTAAAATGGTAATCATTGCATTGCTCAGTTTAAATTGTCTCAAAAGTATTTTGTAGAATTGTCCGATGGTCTAACACAAGTAATAGTGTTTTATCTAGCAAACTGATACCAACTACTTTCTATTCCTTTATTGTTTTCTGCATAAAGAAACAGAACAAAATCCTAGTTTAATGTTTTTGTAAAGAAGCGTTTGCATTTCGCACAGCTTTTCGTGCATCTGTACTAAAAGGCACAAAATACCCAAAATACGAAACATTCCTTTTTATTCTTCCTTGGTCGATTACATTAACATTTGACATCAAAATGAAAACCTATCGAAAAGAGCTTTCGGGAACAAATGTTTCACCTTGATATAACCATTATTTTCTTCTTCAGGTAGTCCCCCCGCTTAGTATACGGTACGCATTTGGTCTGTAACAACAGCTCCCTCTTTATCCTCTTTATGGTGTGGGCAAAGAGCTTTCAACCCCAATCACGTGAGCTTATGCAACTCTTAAGATCTTTTTATCAGCTTTTAATTCTGATAAATTCGGAAAAAAGCCAAATGAATAATGAGATGATAATCGAAAGATATTTTTTATACAAAAATGATGCATTCAACCGATTTCAGAGTACATGTAAGTGTCGACTCCGACCTGTCATCATCTAAGGTTATCCTTACTTACATTATGATTTGTACACGGAATATTGACTACGGGTCCAACTGTTGTGTCAAATTTCTGATTCTTTGTGCATGCGATTAAATTCGGCAGCATGGCAGACCGTGGATGGCGACTATAGTCGACATTTCAGTCAACTGCATGTGACCATCTCCAAGGGCTATTGATCAAACATCAACATGTTCCCAAGTTTCGTTCACGATTGCTATTCTAAAAAATCCTACTGAAATTCCGCTTCAATTTAAAAACAGCCCGTCAACGATTTCCATTCCGTATATATGTGCGGAACAGATTTTCATTTTCCGCATGGTTTTAATGTTGCTCTGGATGAGAACAGGCGTGTAACATATGAAGCGTTATCGCCTGGTAATTCGCACTCAAATTCCGAGCCCGACAATGACAGTGAAATGGAATCGAAATCACACAAACTTTGTTGTACAACGAAGACGATGATGATAGGGATGCAACACTGATTACAATTTCGACAATTGTGAATTGCTATGCTCATCTCTAATTAGATAATTACCAACACACATATGGAGGAAGTGGTCCCAAGCTATATTCCTTCAGGTTAATGAACTTATTCTTATGAATGGCTACCTAAATATATGACAAAATATCATCCTCTTCTGAAAAAAAAAAATTTCAATCAGATCCCTTGAACGATTGTCAAATCACAACCCAGATTTTGGCAAAATTCCTGAAAAATATTAACGCTGAGAATTCTGTTTCGCAGAATATTCCGCTTCAAAAGAGTTAAGCATTGAATGGATCGAACACTCTTTTCGACTAGTAAACATTTGAAACCGAGTGGCCTTTTTTCCGGCCCAGGAACATGATACATCATAATTTAATTAAACAGGATAGTTGATAAGTGAAAGTGTTGGGTAGACCAATCAATATTTTCAACGTGCAGCCCAATGGCTGCACGTTGAAAATATTTATTGGTCTACCCCCAAATGACGAAAATAGACTCTTCCAATTGATGTCATTGAACCGACATGAACGATTCCACCAGTGTTCAAAGGGTTAAACCAACACTTTAAAACAGTAAGCACGATCATTTAACATTCTAGGAGTAGCCTCTCGTATACGTAATTCTACTGTTACATGAAACATAAACTCTGACCTCCGTTCAGCTGTTTACATTTCGTACGGAACGTGCCAAAACAATACGTCGAAGGCAGTAGCTTATCGATGAATCCTGTAATAAAAAGTGAAAAAGAAGGGAAGAGGCGATGTACAGCAATCGTAATGATTTTTGGATCCCGCGAAGAGGGTTAAGGGATTTGACATAGTTATATACACCATGTTCGGTCTAAAAAACTGGAGCTTTTTATTGGGGTTTAATGGCACTTTTGGCAGCCATGTCAACTTCTTGTCAGACCATTTTACGAGCGAACTACTCCGAGAGAACCACTGAGCAGCGGCGAGTTACTGTCATACTCCCCAACGTACTAACTCCGCACAAGCAGGATTAGCATTGGTTGAAGACAAGTGCATCATCAAAGTGCAGTACGTCTTTGTACACAGTTCCACCGTGCACCCATGTGGGCAATCGGGATTCAGTGCCTTGCCCATGGCCACAACGCAGTTACTCCTGGTGGGGATAGAACCGTGGACCTTTCGGTTTGAAGTTCAATGCCGTAACCACTGAGCCACCGCGCTCCCAAAACTGGAGTTGATCCAAAGTTTGAATTTTTAGTGAGATCTCGTATAAAGTATTTAGATTGTTAAAAGATTATAACCAAATATTTAAGAGGCAATATGCCACGACTGTTGTGTATATCAACTGTACACCTCATACAACTCACACGTTAAGAAATGTGCTAGATACACCATGCGTGGAATCCGTACAACGTGTAAGACATCTGATTGGTCGTCACACATCTGATTGACATTATGTCGTGAATCAAATGCTTCAACACAAAAAAAGTCTCAAACAAGAATCTAAACAGACCACCGAAAGTGATATTTTTCTTTAAAAATATGAGCTTCATATACTTAATTCAATACCCTGGTGGTATCTTCCATGTCAGTTCAATGGCAGCAGGCAGCACGTTGAAAATATAAATTGGTCCACCCCACACATTCACCCAGCAGCCCTTCGACTTAATGAAATTATGACGCATCATGCTTCTGGGCTGGAAAAGCGACCGCTCGGGTTCAAAGTGTTAATGGTGGTATAAAACAGGGCACAACTTGGGTAAAGTACGTGGGATAGGTATCAACCACCCTTTTTGGAATGTTTCCTGTATTTTGCGCGCCTTTGGCGCTCGTGAAATATAGGGAAAAACCCAACTCGTGTCGTTGATTTCAGTCCAACGTACCCAGCCCTACTAGTGTTTTTATTCTTTAACAGCTTCATGTCCTACTATAGTTATAGGCAAAAGGTGTAACACATTCACTTAACTGGGCGACGACTCGTAACGAAACAGTAACGTGTTAATTGGTACGTATTATGAATAAATTTCGGTTAAAACAACGTACGTATTTGGCTATTATTCCAAGCGGGAGCACTATCTTGTAATAGTAAAGCAATGGGTAGGGTGATATATTCATCAGATTTTCTTTCACCCAAGTTCGCATAGCACTTCCTATTGCTCAGACTAGAGTACTGTTTTTTTTCAGATTGGACACTGGTCTTCTGATGGAGGAGTGACGAGTAAATCTAGTCTGTTTCCACAATTTACAGACACAAGAAATATGCGTGTTGTGACAGTCGTTGTAAGTTAATCATTTAGTTAGCCCTTCGGTGATTGCCGGTTGTAACAATCCTCTTATTAAAACTGTAAAATAATACTTTTACTTCCAAATAATAACTTAACCCACACCTTCCTTATTTGAATGAGAGAGGTTCCGTTAGATCTGCGTTCTTCAAAGCTCTGAGCTACATATTCATCTTTCTGAGACGTTTCGTCCCTGAGCGGAAGAGGTCGCTAACTGCAATGTCAAAGCATTGCAGATGGCGTCTTATTCCACACAAGCAATGACTTGATAATTATCTTTTATTTAAATGGGCAGTTTATAATTCCGTCCTGCTAGAAATTCTAGCTTTGATTATCTCTCCTGATATGCAATGCAACTTCATATTGTCTGTCTCGCGAGAAGAGGTACCTATCCTTGGGCGGATCGAATCGTTAGTAATAAACCAACAAGAATGAACGAGGGCTGGGCGTTCTAGTATTCTTGTACAAAACATCACAGATTACATAGGAATATTTACGATCGTACGGTATCAAAGGTTAAAATATCAACCAATGTTCAATGTACTGTCTCATGAGAATGTTATTATAATAACATGAAACATATCTTATGTTACATTATGTGACGTCCAGGCCAATAAATTATAGATCCTGATAATCTCAGCTATTTTGCGAGAGTGATGTAGTTCTTGGGATTGTAAAATACGAAAATCGTTTTAATGACAGGGATAGCTCATTCCGCTATCATTGTAATTATTGGATTTCTGTTAACAACGGAACTGAATATCGAAACATTTTTGTGCACTGTGAGTTATAAATACCCCGTCTTGGGTAATCGCTATAGTTCCGAAAGTTGTTTCCACTTGTGATATTTTAAACGACCACATTGAATCATAATTTGTCAATAGATCTCCCCTTCTTATGATTTATTTCATTTCCTTTTGCATATTGTTCAACAGGAGCCACCATTTGTGTTCAAGAACGAAACATCGTACTACGGTTACAGTATAGATATACTGGACGAAATAGCGCGAAGGTTGAACTTCACATACACGATACGGGACTGTGTAGACGGCAAATATGGATCGCTCAGTGACAACGGCTCGTGGACTGGCTGCGTTGGAATGGTGTACAGAGGGGTAGGCATTCGCTCTAATATTACACGCTTCGGAGGGGGTACTTTCTATCGGCATTCTTATTACATCAAATGACCGTTGACTATTGCCTATGATATTTCCAACGTATTGACAAATACTACATTCTTTATGCGTTAAAACGGTGACCTATTATCATCCACGTGAGTCTATAGTTGAATATAGGCTTTCCGATTCTATGTCACACAACCGAGACCCACAGCTAGGCAGTAACACTGAAAATACGGTACAGTATTGGTACTGGTGTTGGTATGTTGTCCATGCCATATACCGTACCGATGCCGAGATAAATCATCCTAAAAATACCTATACCAATACCGAACTTCTGATGTCAATACTTCCCAGTATTAACACTCAACTTTCCTTTTGCCTGTTGCAAGCGAAAATAACCTGCAAGAAAAACATATTTCAAAGTTCCATCTATACGTAAGGCGAAAATCATGAATATGAATAAGAACGAAAAGCTAATGTGCAGGTGTGAAGTCCAGCAAGTTATTCTTTAAAGCGTTTCGTATTTGAATAGGCTGGTACTATTGTGTGTATCGGGTAGTATAATTTTTTTAAAATATACCTCAATACAATTATGAAACCGAGCCTTTAGTATTTTAACGTACTGACATACATTCACAAGTCTTATATATTATAGAGTTTGACCTGTTGAGTCTATTTTAAGAGATAAAAATAGATTCTGCCATTGGCTGTCATTGAGGTGGGAGCGACCGCCTCGAGAGGCGAGAATATGTCAAAATATGAAAATTATGTCATGAAATCCAGATGTCTATATGAAAGTAGCCGCCAAAAAATACCCAGCGATGCAAGGGAGAGGGCGGCATAAAAGGTTGACCTCCGGCGGCAATCTATGCTTGTCCGCCATTGGAGTCATCAACTATACTACTTCTGCTACTCTGCATATAATAAGGTCGAATAGTGAAGGGAATGCAATCAGATCTCATCTTTATCTTTTTAAAAAAATTGTAGTTTCCACACTGTGTACAATGAGAGTGATAATTATGCACGGAGATATAAAATTATAATTAAACAATTTATATAAAAAAAATCGATTTTCATTGTTAAAAAATGCGTCGTTTGGCGGAGCTCTAAATTAGTTCCCAGTAACTGTGTTTTATATGTTTCACCCTGAACATTGGGTTAAAGGCAAACTGGTTATTGGAAGACAATTTTGGACCACTGTTAGGTCCGACGAGCTGCTTTGGTTGCATTTGGACTTGTTTTCAGGATATGTACATTTAGCCTTACGTTTAGTGAAGGGTTAAAGAATACAATACGCGGCTAAATTTGGTTTGCTTCCTTTTGTACTTGGGAGAAATCAGCTAAAATGATGCAGAATTTATCTCCTATAATATACGATACTCTACACACGCGGTGAGCTGAAACTGATTTTTACTGTTATAAATTTTCAGGAAGCAGATTTGATAATTGGAGCATTGACAGTCACGCTTGAGAGAGATTTGGTTGTAGATTTTACACTACCATGCTTTGACTTTGCTGGTATACACATCATTATGAAGCAAGAGGCCATAGTGACAGATTTGTTCTACTTCAAAAACGTGTTTACTCCAGTCGTGTGGGTCTGTATTGGACTAGTTTTGATCACAGCATCTATTCTGTTGGTTGTCTTTGATCATGTGAGCCCGTGTTATAGAGGAGATCAGAGCCAAAGAGACATGAAACGAATATCAACCGTCAAGGATAGCTTTTGGTTCGCAGTGGGTTCATTAACACTGTCTGGTTAGTCTGAATACCTTTATCGTTTATCCCTTACATCAGTTATCAAAACTGAGAATGCACCCAACGTAAACTAAAACGCTTTATTACTTTCCAAAGTGTGATTTACTGGGATTTCCTGTTTTGATTATAAACGATAACTTCACAAGTGAATTATGCAATCAACAATTGTGTCATGTATCCGTGCGCGCAAACGAAGATGCTTTGCTGTGAGTGTAATGGGGACTTCATTGTTGTTGTTTTTTAACCCTTTATCTAAAATGAAAAGCAGACGACACGTGCAAAAAAAATTCTTGAATAACTATTATTTTCATTTTTTGTCTCAAAAACATAGGTTATGACCCCTCATTGGAACGAGCTCGACGAGCTCGTTCCAATAAGGGGTCATAACCTATATTTTAGAGACAAAAAATGAAAAAATAATGAAAATTAATTGGCGAGTTTTGAGAATAGCGCTGGCCGCGTTTGGCCGTTACGTTAGGTAAAGGGTTAAATAATATAATTATCGTTAATAATGAAAAGTAATAATCAGAGTAATCGCTTGACTAGACTGGTTACGTGAAATAATTCATTCGAGGCGATGGACTATATTGTAAAACACTTGTGCGCATCCGCACACTCGTGTTTGTACAACGTCCCTCACCTCTCGTGAATTATTTCACGTAACCAGTCCAGTCAAGCGACTACTCTCTATATATTCTGTCAGGTCTTAACCCTTTTTCATGTACACGATGAGTGATTTCGCCTTTTTCATGTACTTATCATTTGCGCGGGCACGATTTCGGTCATCAGATACCTCCTGTAATATCAGACGGAATGTGATACTGCTGATACTGATAAAACACATAGAGAGGGATACTGAAAATCGAAAACGAGACTGTGTGAGATCTGCGTCCTCTTCTTCCACCTCGCGTTATAAAATGTACATTAAACACACACAAAATCGTGAATTTATTACAGTTTCTTGTATATTCGTCGTTGAATAAATGCATCAATTATTTCTCAGCAATTGTTGTCGAACCTATATTATATTTGTGCCAGATACACCGAGATGATGGGGCAAATTGAGTTCATCCAGTCTGGAATGGCGGTAGAGAACAGGTCATAGCAAAAACTACAATAAATGTATTTCGCCTGATTTCGTTTAAAATGGAAAGATTCCGAAATTGAGATTTAATAATTACCTGCGGGCGGGTATATAATAAACAGAGCACCAGTACAGTGAAGGTTTCTGGTGTGCTGTATCGTATCTCGTTAAGGACCTTCAACAAGAAATATCTCACTCCGATTCGCGCTATACTGCTTGATCGAAGGTGCCCACTGAACTCGACGAGATATACAGTACATCAAAAATCCTCACTGTGTTGATAATTTCTATGAGCAGTACTTACTATCAACACCAAAATGGGTTACATGTTTGTTTTAGACGGACGTTTAGTAATAATTTAATACTTCAGCCCTTTAGGTCTGTAAAATTAAATTATTACTGCTCTTTCATCCGAGTTTGGTGACTATTCTGTTGTCTGTTCATAGACGGCTAACTTTAACCTTTTCCAAAATTAATGAATATTGGGTTGGAATAGCAAACTTATTTTTTAGGTCTAGCATAGTTTGTAACAAATTCACATTTCCTTATCGAAATGGAGTTAATGGGGTGAGTCAGATTATTACGTGAAGCAATTGAGGTTTGCAATCGGACACGGATTATTCGCCCTTCCTTGTCTGCTTGCAAGAAATGGAAACGCCGCAAAATTGGATATGTCCATAGGTTGAAAACATTAACTGGTCTGCGCTATACTCGAAAATCACTTGGTTTAAAAGTTAAGCCAAGGCAACTGGGTTGAGTGAATGTGAACCCAATTGGGTTCATATTCACTCAGCCCAGTTGATTTGATTTGGGTTGATTTTTACCCCATCGGAGTTTGGAGTGTATACATTGATTTAATGTTATTCAGTATTTTAATATTTGAACATGGTGCACTCCGTTGTACCATAGTACATGATACATTCCGTTGTACTATTGCACCATAGTACCTCGTTGCTTCTTTGCACTTCCTTGCACAGTGCAGCCGGCATAGACTGGTCGTAATCCACGCGTAGGGCAGTGACTTCACGCATTAGTTTAACAGGTAATAAAAATCATCACTAGCAAACTTTTAATGAATGAAGCACCAAGTCTTTCCCGGTGCTTCATTAATTAAATTGTTGATAATGATTCCTATAATTAGTGTTTGGCATCTAAAATTATTGCGTCCATGGAAATATTGCCACCTGTGGAAAGTGAACAGTTCACGGCGGCCGTACTGTACTACACTACAAAACTTCTTCTAAATGTCGACTCTAATACTTTCAGCAATACATCTACAGGATGTGTGTAGGGATCAAGTTAAAAAAAGTAATTTGTCTCTGACAGAAATATTGATAAAATATTATTAGTTACACAGTTTGTTTGCTCGAGTCCAATATGGAATTAACTGACACCATATATACCATATTAGGCTACCAACAAACTGTGTAACTATATCTTACCGACTGCTGCATCGATGCACAGAACTAATAACAACAGCGATCAAAATTAAATGAGAGAATTCTCACAAAGTGTTCACGTGTCTTTGCCTTGTTACAATTTATGGGAGAGTGCCTACAGGCACTCGCCCATAAATTGTAACAAGGTAAATTCATACATACCAAACAGTTTCATTTCGAAGGTAACATGACACACATCCACAGAATATGAAGCGTTTTAAGTTGCCTAACCTGCACTTCAGACCAAATATGGGCTTCCAACACTCAATCTTTCTACTTGAAGCGTTTATCGGCTGCCGCCATTTTGAATAATCAATGAACAAAGGGGAGATTACCCATAGCTGTCAGCGTATATTGATGTTGACAGGCAATATATGGTTTTATATGCAGTCTGCATGTGACGTCTTTGAACCAATGAAATTCCCAGATACTTGTAGGAGGTAAAATATTTATCTTTATATTAAATGTTCACATTCGTGGTGTTGGGTTATAGAAAATGGCTACTCTGTTGAATGAGAGTCCAACAATATATACAAAAGTCATTCGATGTTTATTTCTCCTTGTTTTTTTTATTATTTACAAACCACAGCTCATTCGAATGAGAGACACTACATTACAGATTTCATTCAAGTCAGTTGTTCAAGAATCTATACTGGTACTTTTGTTCACAACTTATGTTCAGTTAACCGTCAGCTTTGAAGAAAGAACTGTTAGGTACAAATTACAACGCAGGTTCATAGTTTCTATTCCCCATCAACACAGAACTATGTCCATCGAATGTACTGCCGAATTGAAACAACACATCACTCAACAAATTCTTCCTAAAGCGCGTTTGTTATTTTAAGTATACTTCTAAATGCCGTAGCTGGATTGCTGATGTAAAAGTAAACAAAGTTTAAGGACCAATAACTTTTCAACGTAAACCCAAATATGGCCGTTATTATTTCTGGCTATTTTTTTTATAATCTGCGTTTATAAAAATGCGTATCTTTAAACCATTGATGTTGTTTACGAGCATGTGCCGAAAACGTAATGGGTACAACAATTTCTTTTAATATAGTTTAAACAATATTTATTTCCAGTTTTCGAGAAATACGTGATATGATACAACACGGAAAACGTGTGTGATTCGATAGAAGGCTGATAGTTTTTGCGTGGTCCTTTTAATTTAATTGAGTTCGCCATACTTCAAGCATTTGACCAGAGTTTGGTGCTACATTAAAATTCAATTTTGAACTTCAATGTTCAATTTCATGTTCAATTATCGCATTTGAAAACAAACTAATACCTGGTCAATGACGTCTACAGTCACTGACTTACACTCAAACATCACATGGACGTACAGAACTCTTGCGAAGGGCAGTGTACCCAATATCACCGATTTGGGGAAGGTGGTGTCTTACCTGATTTATCCCTAAAGTGATGTCTCAAATCCTGACTGACTAATATCCCATCTGCATCATCAAGACATTACTTCGTTAACGGCATGCCTTGATGATGTAAATGGAATATTTGCAAGTCGGATCAACGTTTCACTAATTTAACACGTACCGCACCAGTGCCCCAAATTGGTCATGCATATTCCCCAACAAACCGAACCGGGTACCACAAAGCTCCATTTGTATAACCAACTGTGTGTATGGCAGAAGTCTAAGTATCAAATCTCGTCTTTTATGTGTTGATATGATTACAAGCAAGACAAATATCTTAAACTCTAATCCTGATGAAAATATCCTGACTGGGAAAAGATATTGGAGTCTCCCCCTCACCACCACCACAATCTCCCTCGGCGACGCCCCTGGCGAAGGCGGTCATTGAAAGCTGCATATTTTACGAGCCGCAGTCGGTTTCGATAGATCGGAGACCACAGTACTGCAAGCACAAAAGCGTTTTTTTTTCTCGATCTAATCTTGGAAAACTTACATATGTGGGTCGAGAATTCGTCATAAATAATGCGAAATCAAAACTGAATCAATAAAAACAAAGGAAACTCGTATCTCAGATCAACCCTTAAAACGTCGTTTCCTGAAATTGTATCGCCTTTGTGTACACTCACAGTGAGATGGGTCAGTCCAGTATCAATATCTAGGAAGGATAAAATAATAACTGCAGTTTGCAGCCGTCTGGCTGCAGACTGCAGTTATTATTTTATCATCAGTGACCCCGTGTATAGACCTCTTATAATAAGACAAAAATGGGCCAAACTTATGCCTTGGACCGGAAAAGCTGTCTTTCGTGTTCAAAGCGTTAATTATTCTCGTATTTATTATTCGACAGGTTAGATTCTGTAATGTGGTGAGGAGGAAGTGAACAGAAAATTCCAACCGAACCAATTTGCGATCAATTTCTGGACCTGTCGAAATGCCATGTCCGATTTTGTATTTTTGTATGACCACTCATTGAAATGCGCTCGGCGAGCGCGTTCAAATGCGCTGTTTGTCAACGTTTATGTTTTCGAGACAGCGAAAAAATAATGAAATATCAATTGACAGTTTTTGTGAAAAGTAGGGCGGTTGCGTTAGGAGAGAGTCTAATAAGTCATCGTCATTCAGATATGGACATTTATTTTCATCTATTGTATCTTCTTTTTTTTCTTTCTCTTTTTGTAGATGGTGGCGAAAGTCCTCGTTGTTTCTCATCTCGAGTAATGGTTGCAGGCTTCTGGTTTTTCTGCTTTATTGTCATGTCAACTTTTACGGCAAACCTGGCGGCTTTACTCACGACAAATAGACTCACCGTTACCGTGTCGTCCCTCGAAGATTTATCGAAGCAAACTGACATAAGCTTTTCAGCCGTAGAAGATTCCGCGACAATGACGTATTTTGAGTCAATGGCTCTGATCGAGGAAGACTTTCACGAGATTTGGAAGCAGATGGCATACGATAACGACGAATATAATCAAAACTATGAGGTGTGGGAATACCCAGTCAGCGAAGAATTTTCAACTCTTTGGTCGAAAATCAAGGAGAACGGAATGGTAAAAGATACCGAAGAAGCATTTGAACGCATTGCTAAGGGGAAATTTGCCTTCATTACCGAATCACCTATTGTTAAGTATTATTTGGCAAAAGACTGCACTCTCACTTCGGTTGGGGAACAATTCAGTGTTCGTCCTTATGCCATGGGATTGAGAGAAGAATCGTCGTACACAGATAAATTATCCAGCATGTAAGAAATATATGAAATACGTTTTCAGAGGTGTAACTATGGTGATGGGTGTAGGGGAGGGGGTGTTACATCTTCAGTACTTTTCAAGTCAGGTCATTTTCATCTGGATTCGAGTCTAAGATATCGATTCCCATTGCTGGTAATCACTTACTTTTTTACGGGACTAGATTTGCTTCTTTGATTTATGTCACAGACGCACAGTCGGTATCATGTAAATGGAGGTATGAGGCTGATTGGGTAAATTGTAGTCCTATTATTACCGGTTTTGTGTCCGGTACGTGCAAAGTAAATAATAAGTGGGGAAGCCCATTCACTTCGCCTACTGTTCGAATTTATCTACAAACAAATTTCCGAGTTTGCTTACTATAATCCCCATTGTCAAATATTCCAACCACATCATCAAGATATGCCTTCGAAGAAGGCATATCTTGATGACGTAGTTGGAATATTTCGTCAGTCGGGATTTGGGTCATGACTGTCGTTACAAATTGGGTTTACACCCCACTCTTCCACCAATCGGTCATCTTCTCGACGCCCATGCAAGAGTTTGATGTTTCTTTAAACTTGCATTTCGTCCATTCATTAAGCCTTTCAACACTACGTTCCCGAATAGGATTTCCACGTCGAATACTGGAAATAGCGAATAGGCGAATCGATTTCGTATTTGTAGGGTGGTTCAGTAATGCCTTAGACCAACAGCTCTGTTGGTCTGATGGATTAACTTAGCACTGCCCGTCCTTTCCTATTAATTGCCCTCTGTGCCGTTTGTTAATAGATCATAGAAATTTCTTTTTTAAAAAATTATGGGAATAGGTTTGCAAGTGATTTGGAAATTGGCCTTGGTGTAACGTATAAACACCTCCCCCAATACATCATTTATTTGTATACATTATAATGGATTGCTGTAATTAGTGCAGTTAAAGGAAATAACAAAGTCGGCGTTGTCTCAGTGGAGAAGTTCTTGGGATAAAATTTGGACTCGTAGCCTTTACACACCAACGGATATATATACAAGTTTATTTACAGTGCATCCCGATTGCCCACGTGGGGGTACGGTGGCGATGTGTACTGAGGCGTGTTGCACGTTAATGGTGCACTTGTCTTCAACCAATGCAAACACTGCTTGTGTGGAGTTAGTTACGTTGGGGAGAATGATAGTTGATCGCCGATGCTCGTTGGTACTCCTGCTTTGCCCATCCCTTAAACTGTCCGACATGAGGTGACCCTTAATGTCAAAAGTGTCGTAATAAAAAAACTTACATTACACTGAACTGTCACTCATTTCATTCTTTATTCGTATGAGAATGCTTCGCCTGATCACTGCGGCCAGTATTGTATAATCAATCAATATATTAAGTTAAAACTCGTCAAAGCGGACAAAGCCTGAAAATATAACGAAAATTACTTAAGTACTCAGAATAATCACATTATGGGGGACTAGTCCTTTTATCCTTAAACCAACGCACAAGATATTCAAAATGTATTATTTTGGACTAAGGTTTGACATATATTTTCAACCAAACTCCGAAATATCAACATCCTCTATAGCACATACTTCTGTCAACACTGAAACTCAAAATGAGATTTTCCAGAACAAGGACATTTTCCGCAAAAAAAACCCACAAAGAGGCATGCAACCATCAGTGAAGGAACCGTTAATCGACGTCTGAACACATTAAAGGAAAGCACACAAATAACCTGAATTTGATCTAAAATAAAATAACGTCATTTAGTAGCAAAAATGTAATTGAGTCGCTGCCGCATATTTTCGTATTCTTTAAAACACATATGCGTTGTATCCTGGAAATTTTCAATGTATTTTGGACAACTTCAACTTACCACAAGGTGTTTTGTGACTGTTTTCACTCCGAATGAAATATGCGTGCATCTTGTGTATGTACAATTACAGCAGTTAGTCTCGCTGGATATTGTACATTTATCAGTAATATACTACTGAAAGGCAATACCCAATTATAAACTGTGATGTTCAAACATTTCAGGGCTGCCCAAAAAGTATGTATTGTCGTGAGATATCAAAAACACTAATTGATTTCGCAGGACCTGAGGTTGGGGTGGTGAGGGCGTGTAACGAACAATCCATCTAAACATACAGTTCGTTAGGGGAATGACCACATACTCATGTGGGATCATAGTTTTAAATTGAATATTTTATCGCCCGTCCCTGCCCCCCCCCCCCCCCCACCCCCAACAAGTCTGGTAGTACTGGGGCACGACTTCGTCTCTTCTTCAACTTATTTTTAAATCTTTGCACGGTTTCACTATCGCGTGTTTCAGTCGAATCTCTCTCAACTCGAATGTTATAGTCGGTGTCTATCAACTGATACACTGTACTATCTCTGGAATGGGTCAAGACAGCAAATTCGCTAACAATCTGTTTTATGAAATAAAATCGAAAACGTTCAAAAATGATTCTGCCAAACACTTTACTTACGTCACGTGTTAAGGTGTCTGGCCAATAGTTTTCTTCCACATTCATGCAGGATGGTGCGTGCGTGCGTGCGTGCGTGCGTGCGTGCGTGCGTGCGTGCGTGCGTGCGTGTTTAAGATTTAAATTTCGCTCTGGGACAGACATTTCCCACTGAAACGTTTTTTTTTCTTGTAATATGCCGCCGAAATATTGATTTTGTGAAAATATACATTCACTTAACCTTGATGGGTTTCAAACATGATAAAAATATACCAGATTGGTTTAAACTGAGTGATAAGCTTAGGAACTGGTTAAACTGACTGTCACTCACTGATCTTATTCATTTATGGGCTCTAAAACTTAGTCCTTACAATGATGTTGCGCAAGCTTTTGTTTTTCTTATAAGCGATGAAGAGTCGGAGATTCAAAGGTTCAGTTAATTTAGAGTTGGATAAATTGAATTCATCTTTTAATATTTTTGCTATTTCGATATTCATTCTGTTGTATGTTAAAGTGAAAGGAATGATGGACCTCCTATCGCATTCTCCCTCTGATATGTTCGTACCAAATGGCCAGAGGGTCTGAAGCGTGTTGATCCTAAAAGCTTCTCGTTTTTTTCTAAATTCATCCCTTTCTTCTAATGTGTCTTTAATTCATGGTTGTTCAATAGGATGGATTTCGAAATCGTCCAAAGAATGGCCAAGAAGGTCAAAATGTTGTGCTACTGGGGCATCAGCATTATGTTTTATATCCTCTTTGTAACTAGTTGCACGTTCTCGGAAAGAATTCTGACTTTGACCAACATACTGTTTCCGACAGCGTTTACAAGTGATAAGGTAAATAATATTCGGTGAATCACAATGGAGGAAGTTACGGATCTGATAATGATTTTTTGTTTGTTCGGAGGAAAATTCCTCTTTCTGATCAGGTATAAAAGTATGCAATCTATAACGAGGTTTTTGCAATCCAATACCACGCCACAACAATTCTGCAAAGGTGTTCAATTTTCTGTGGTTCGAAATAATTAATTTCTGCTGGACCTCAGAGACTAAATGAGCTTTTTTCAGAATTTGAGATTTCAGGCTACGCAAAAAGCACAGTGAAATCACCCTCGACCTGAGGGAGCTAAAAAGAGTAGAACAAGCCTCGTTGAAATTTACCTTATCACTTGAATTGCGGTGGAAACGAATGAGCTGTGATTTGATGATACTTTTAAATGTATGATGAGGATGAAATGATTTTGTGTGCAACAAGTGATGTGAATCAGTTGGTTAAAAATGTACTTTATAATCTAAATGACCGGGTGCCTGGTATTGCTTGCCTTTATACACAGTCACATCGAGAAAATCAACAGAATTTTCACTGATAGTAGCTTTTAATTTAAAGGTTGGATCACGATTGTTTAAAATATCTACAAATTCATCAAAATCTTCTTTCGAATGCTCCCAAATAATAAAAGTGTCATCTAAATATCTGCGAGAGGATGCTTTGCACATTTGCTTAAGGCATTTTCCTCCCATTTCTCTACATAAATACTTGAAAAATTAGGAATGCATCTTTTGCCGATAGGGCAATCTATTATTTGTAAAAAAAATATTCTCCATTGAATTGAAAGTTATTATCTTTTAAACTCAGCTCTAAAAGATCCGAAATTTGTCTGGATGGTTCAACTTGTGATCGTACATAATATGTATACGTCATGTGTTAAGGAGTCTGGCTATAGTTTTCTTCCAGATTAATGCGTGCGTGCGTGCGTGCGTGCGTGCGTGCGTGCGTGCGTGCGTGCGTGCGTGCGTAATTTCGAAGCCTCGCAGGGCCCCAACTCAAATGCATTTTCAAGGCATGCGCTTGATGTTTCCAACAGGTACAACCTGGAAATTAGCATTTATATACACATGCCAGTCGTAAATTGAGTAGCTGGTTCCCGTAAAATGATCACACAAAACATCAAATACTGTCCGATGAAAGAAGATAAATATTATTCTTTTGAGAACAATGTTTCGAACGATGGAGGAAACGCTGTCATCCCTTCTCATGTCGACTTGGTAATCACCATTCGACAGTACAGTTGAAAAGTCACACGACAATCGCATTTCAAGGAGCTTATTGTTTAAACATTCATTTCTCAAAAATGGTGCAAAAATGGGGGCAACCATAGTCGCCATGCTGTATCTACATAGCAGTAATACAAAACAAACACAGTTGTGAGAGTGCATTTCTCGCCTGCTCAAATGCCGGCTGGCTGTACTCGCCACACTACCACCCCGTCCCGTCCGTCACTTCCTTCATTGCCTGGACAATAGCCAATAGATAGGCTCAAACAGCTTCTTCACTGAGACACTAATAATTTAATGGGAATGGATTTGGAGAAGATGTGAATTTATAAACTGCGCTGTTCCTAGGGGATAACTATAGGAGCGCCCTTTATAATCTGCGTCACGACTTCCAGTGGAGCTATTGTACAGAGTTACTGCCCCTTTCTATGTCAGTTGGCTCCTTATTATTTTAACTGGAAATGGGCCACTCAGAATGTCAGTGGAGAGCTTTGAACACAGATTTTTTACGTAATGTATACCATATAAAAGCATATTGGAATGTGGTATGGTTTCATGTGACACAGAGTTACCAAGGTGATCAAACATATATGCTCCTTTCGCATTGTTTGTGGAAACGAAACTGTATAAAACCTCTCATAGCTGAGATTCGTTTTTTTCAGTTTTCTTTTATTTGAGTTTCTGTATTTCAGATGCGATGAGTTATATATATAAATTTTATTTAGCCATAAATTTATAACACAACGGTAAAACAGTGAACTCCCAAATAAGTAGAAGGAAAGTATTTCTGTCAAATCACAGTATATGAGCCTTTACCTTTTAAGGAGGGACGAGTGTTTCCGCGGAAACAGTATTCAAAATGAATCTGCGATATCCACAATACATACATTCTCGGACGATTCTGGCCGAGTGTGTAGCATCTCATATATGTTTGGTCTGTTAACAATGTCTGCCTTCTATTTTCTTCATACAGGACAATGAGTAAAACCCGCCTACATTTGAGAACCTTAGCATCCTTGTTATCATTTTCTAAAGTTAACTATGGAGTATACTTGTTCAGGGAGCACTGGCCTGAACAAAGCTGCGTCACTTTACTGTCCTGTAGACTCGCGGGTTTAAAATTTAAACCATTCTCATCACCGGCCTTAACTATAATCGGTCTGGTGGGTCCTGCAAAGGAACATGTGATAACCAAGTATACTTTTGAATATATTCACGTTTATTCATTTTCAGGTCCGTACCTTTCCTCAGCGGATGTAAATCTATAAACTCTGTAACACCATGCCGATTAAGAGCACATGAATCGGTCAGTTATGCCCATACCCACAATGATCAATACTTATGATGATTATATGTACGGTGAGCTATATTGTAGTCCTTGTTGGGGTGGAGGGTTGCTCCCAGTATTCTGGGGACCCTTAGGAAAGACACCCACTGGGAAATTTCATCATAATATATATGGCCATTCCCCCTCTGTGGGAGGACTTGATTGAAGCACATCAGCTATTTTCTTTATATCGAATATAGTCGAAAATGCTTTCAGAAATAAAGTGGATTTTGTTTTCAATTTCTTTGTGTAATGGGTCAGTTATGTAAAAACGCTCTCGACTTACAACGTAATAAGTAGTTCTTCACATCAGGTTCTCAAAATCACATGCGTGTATCGCATCGTAAATATTCGTGTGACATAAATGAAATCGCCTGTTAGTGTTTTTTCACGAATGCACAGGGGCGTAAATATTGCGGGGATGGTTGGGATAACACCCCGCCAAAATTCTTTGTCTCGTCGGAAAAAATGCGAGCAGGGTACTATTGCCCGCTAGTTCGCATGTTCAAAATACTCCATATAGACATAAAACTGTTACATGGAGTTTCCAGTTTGGTGATATGTGAGTCTAATAGGCGCCAAAACATTAGCCATGGCAATCGGTTCGGTTAATGCGGTGGTGAAAGCCATGGCATTCTGCCACGGCCTTTTATCACAAATTTGCCGGATATCGAGGCTAACGTCGGTGAATGTGGATTCTTTGCCTGAACAGCTCGCCAAAAAGCAAAGGTATGTGGGATTCACCGGGAGTATAATGGGGAAGTGGGATGAGGTAATGAAGGTCAAGTGATTATTGGGTGACAGAAAAGAGAGGAGTAGTATGCTTATCGGGGAAATTGGGGAAAATGGAGTACGGAATGTCAACAAGCACTCCGTCTCCAATTGCTGGGAGGACAGAGGGGGCATAGGAATAGGGAGGCAGTTGGGAGAACGGGTTTAACCAAGGCTTTCTCATTTGAAAACCTCGACAAATTAACGGCCGGTCAAAGTGTTATTATTATTATTATTATTATTATTATTATTATTATTATGTTCCAATAAGAGTACATTCCTCGCCCACTAATTGGATGAGAACCGGCGTAGTTTCTTTTATGTTTACGGATCCAGTAGCAATTGTTACCGCCTGACGTCACCACGCGAAATATTTGAAATGACGTCGCCCGTTTCGTAATTGCTTCATTAACGGGGAGAGAAACAAGACGCTTCATTTTTCTGCATTTTTCACACGTGCAACAGACGCTGTTTCGAATAAAGTGTTGTTTAACTTACAAACCGATTTACAATTTGAGTTTTTCTGGTGTATTGATTATTTATCCAGTGCCGTCGTGGGCACACGAGAGGTTTATTTACTAAACCGTGATCGTTAAAATTTGCCTTGCAGAAGACAACTTTTAGCGATCACAAGTAGAGTAAATAAGCCCCCCGTCTTTCACAATGTAGGTTTTGGGCTATGAGTAGTGTCTTATTGGGACAAATACGTTATTGTGATGAGTTGACGGTAACATAGTCTGAGGTTTGTGACTCGGAGCGTAGGTTCAACCGCGATGCTTCGTGTCTCGGTTAAACGGTTGAACATAAGCTCGATCCGCAAACCTCAGACGGTGTTTACCGTCAATTCATCACAATAATTTATAATATGTACTTAAGAACTGCTGGGTGCGTTCATGTCATGGTCGGGTAAATACGAGTCACGCACTCCCAATATCTGAAAATAGTTACGACCATGGGGATGTGCCAGTGATTTCAAGAAACTGTATCAAATGGATTTATTAATCGTATAATTTCAGACTGTTGGACTTACAGAGTGAAAGGATTTTTGAGGAACTCAAGAGAAAATGGTGGGATAGCGAGAATGCCGGATGTGAAACGGTGGATGCAAACAGAGGAATGACGATGAAGAATTTAGCCGGCAACTTCATCGTTGCGTCAATTGGTATAATAGGAGGATTTTTTATGCTTGGACTAGAAATTAGTTTCACAAAACTTCGTGACAGATATAGGTTCCGTAAGAAGTTTTTCGACATCAGAAAGATATGGAATACAAGAGGCCAACCCGGATGAACAAATGCTCGACATATTTTGCGTACACATACGTTACGTTGAACGTTAAGTTGCTGGCAAAATTTCAATGCACAAACGCTTTATGGGATTGTAGTGTTTTATGTTCATAACTTAATCATTTAGCTAACGAAACGGAAATTCACCCAGCGGTATTCAGAGAAAATACCATTCAAATTTTATAATTTTATTTTCAATTTTTTACCTCCAAAACACAGCCTATTATCCCTCACTGGAACACGCTCGTCCCAATTAAGATTCATAAGCTATGCTTTGGAGACCAAAAAATAAAAATGTTCAGTTATTTCTGAGAAAATGCTGCAATTGTCGTCTCTCTAGTTGTGTAAGTTGACGAGTTGAAGAATCAAAAGATCTGCAGTGTGTACAAAAGTGTAAAATATCTCAATTTACGCACACTTCTTGTTCAATTTTATTTTACAAACCACTGCAAATAATAACGTTCAATGGATTTAATGGGGGGCACTGGCGAAGCGAGACCGGTTCCCGTTAGATCACCGAAGTTAAGCAACGTCGAGCCCGGCTAATCCTTGGATGGGTGACCATTCGGCGATTGATTCGGGTGCTTCCAGTAGTAGTGGATGGTGTGCGATCAGCGAAGTTTGAATGTGTGATGCATCACGTGTCAGTTGTCAGTGAACGTTGGGAATTTTCACCAGTGCTACGCAATCCCCACCGTACTTAGGTGTAAAATACGGACCTGTTGAGGTGCTTACCTTGTGTGCCCGTCTGTGGAGCACCGGCAACATGCGCCGTTGAGTTGAGCTGAGAATGTCATAGAATGAACAAAGGGTGTGAACATCTGTGGTACGGGGTAATAATGTAAGTCAGAGAGCACTGCGATGGATTCTAGATGTTAATATTGCAATTTAATTATTATTATTATTATTATTATTATTATTATTATTATTATTATTATTATTATTATTAAGTGCAGTTGTTGGAGAAGCGGTCCAAACAGGTATGAGCAGGGCTTTAGCCAGGATATTATTGGAGATATAGCATCCGAACAGTTTACTCTCAGAAGGGGAGATAATATTAGTTATCCTTGTGTTTTCCAGGGTGTATGGGAATTTACACCGGTTTGGGAACTCATACACCCTGAGGCGAAGCCGAAGGGTGTATGAGTTCCCAAACCTGTGTAAATTCCCAATCGTCCTGGAAAACACAAGGATAACGGACTTATTTCCAAAACTTTGGTGTACTTAATACTTTAACCCACATTGTGGGCAAAAACTGACAGAAAGTTTGTACTTTATAAGTTTCTTAAAAACAACCAGACAAATATGGATGTCATTGGAACTGGCTCAATGAGCCAGTTCCAATGACATCCATATCTGTAATATTTTATTGCACATAAATATTAAATTTCCTGTATTTTTATTTTTGTTCTAACAAAACCGAGCAGAAGGTATGAATTAATAATTAAAAATGGGTACTTGTTTTGCCATATAGCTTGCTCTTGTATATTCTTGTTTTTACACCGTGGTTAAACACGGTGTAAAAAAGCCACTGTGGATTGCAAGTTACACCGTACCTCCCAGCCAATCAAAATGCAGTATTTCGTTTCATTTGGAAATAAGTAGATTTACAGTTGCGGGGAATCACGATAGGTCATTGCTCGTTTGTGGCTCTCGGATACCAACTGTGTATGTGTTTCCTTTCCATCCCATAGAGATAGTTGCTACTGGAATATCATGCATTTGAATGAATATGCAGTAAGGTGACAGTGCACAAATAAACACAACAAAATATAATACATACTGAAGCAATAACCTTAAACTTTCATGAGCAATCGCAAACAAAGATGCAAGCAATGACTCAACCAATCGAACGCCAGTTTGAACCCGGAGCTCCACTGCCAGAAACAAATTTTGTGACGCCTAGAAAAATAACGTGAGTTGTTTGGTGGAAAATATGAGTGGATCTGAGATAGATTTCATGCCTTAATATGATGATACTATGTCCAAAGCTATCGCCTTCTGTGTGATGAAAACTTAAAATTGCTTTTCTATCATGCAAGTGTGGAACCTCTGAGAATTTTTGAGTGGACTGTTTTTGAAAATGTTTGGGGATGGGTGGTAGTTACCCGTGTTATCCCCCTTGGATGCACATTTGGTAACCTTTATATGTGATGAATTATAGCGTTGTAATGTCCAAGAGTTGACAACCCATGACGTGGAATTGTACCAGCAAGAGTAATCCCTTCATGAATACCCGAAGACCACTACCTTTATTAACACCACATCTCTTATTGCTTTTATCGAAAGTGATAATTTTGTATCAACATGTTTATTTCCTGTGATAATTTTTTATTTCATTCGTTTTCCATTTTTAGCTTCACGTCATTTGAGAGTGCGTTGATAACCGGTGTGAGCCCACAGATTGATGAGTATTCATAAGATGAAGCCCACAAAGCCTTGTTTTTTTCTCGAGTGGGATTGTGTTGGTAATAGGGAGGTTCATAGTTGTGTGCAAATGTGACAAAATAGAAAGCAAAATAGTACAGCTCATTTCATTGTGCCGGAAATGGGTTGGTTGGTCTCTGTGTTTAGTGGCAAAATAGGTTTCTCTAAATCGAAAAGAGTACAACAGCTATATAATTTCAATGATATGAAAGCAAGCAGCTAACTGACAGCGGGCACTGTTCGCCTTTATATTTCCCGTTTCCTCCAGTTTCATTTTATACAAGTAGTCGATTGTTTTATGTTTCGTGAATGACTGTTACTTCTCAGAAGTTCTTCATTTTCGCATTCCCACTGCTCTTATGGACGATAGTAGAGGTTTTATTTCGGTTGGTTTGTTTTTGTACAGATATAAATATGTAGCGTTTGGAGAAATGTCCATTTGTTTCGATTTCTGCAAAGAGTATATATGTATGTTTATCATTTATTCCGTCTGATAACGGTGATAATAAAGCCATGCTTTATTAAACAAACTGTGTTACATTTTATCCAATGATAAATTAAAAACTTTCCCAATCAACTTTTCTGATTTTTTAACTCGTATATGCTTGACAATAAGAGGCAAGCTATCGAGTATCAAGAACTGATTACATCGTGTGGCACAGCAGGTGTTTCTAGTCCTGTGCCGTCCGCCTGTTCAGTATTTAAGAGGGAGAGCTAGAATAGATTATAGAAACGTCATTCTGGCCGATTAGCTTCGTTGCATGTGGGCCGAACACTTTAAATTTCTTCAAGATGGCTAACACGAATACGAGAACAATGGAAGTTTAAACATACAAGATGAAGTTGGCATTCCACGCAAAAAAGAACCTCCAACATTTCAACGCCAGTTACGGATGATGTGCTTCATTCAGGAATCACACAAGCGAACCTGGCAGTAGCTTTTCTCTTTTAACCCTTTGGACCCTTTATACATATTTTTGCGCAAAGTACAATTTGGCAGTTCTTGAGTAGATAATATATTGCACACCTAAGTGGAAAGAATGATCAGAAATAATTTAATCCTTTTAACCTATAGAGCTGTAGGATTAAATTGTTACGAGGCGTTCCGCCCAATACAAGATACAGTCACCCACTGATGAATACAGTAGTACATAAAGGATACTATTCGGAGTGTCGAGACCACCCGCCCCCAACCAGATATTATTTTATGTTTTGCATGTACCCAAGGTACTTAAACTGAAAATAATGTGTAGGGTTGATTAACTAATCGTTCTGTTATTTTTTTCGAATATAGCAGTATTAGGTTAAAAACAATTCTGAGATTGTGCTAGATTCTGTAATATCTTGACCCAAATTAATCTGCAAGCTCAGCAGTACCTGTAGTCGTATGGGCTATTTCACTCCAGGGCATGTACATGTAAAGCTACGTCATGCAGGTGCCACCAAGTATTACCAATGCCCACCCCCGTATATGCATGTGTACAGGTAGGTCACGAAGGTAAAAATCACGAATCTAGGTCACACACTTGCGATAGGGAAGACCCCCAACCCTCCAATGACGCATAGTATTACATAATCGTTGGCTCGTAATCCACACCATGTTACGAAACTTCCACTTAGGGTCACACATATGTCACATGAATTAACAGTCATTTTTCATTTCAGACAGCGTGTTAGGCCATCATTTTAATCAGCTTTATGGGTTCATTGTGTTTGGATGTCAAATTGGAATTAGCATTGTGTGTTGTGATAGTCCTGTATTAATTCTCAAGAGCATGCCTGGGACACAGTAACTTTTTTGATTCACGAATTCAGCTTTTCAATACAGCCTATCGCGTGTTCTGATAGCCCCGTATTAATTAGGCTATATTGGTATTTTTTATCAACTTTGTGGAATTTGAATACATGTCTCCCGCCCTCATAATTTTTAAGTCCACAGTTCCGTATTAACTATGATATGCTGGTATTTTTAATCAAGTTCATTGCATTTCAACAACTATGCCACTTCTCAAATATCTGTTTCCATCCCATATTTTTTAAGTCCACAGTTAACTAAGGCTATGTCGGTATTTTTAATCGAGTTTATTGAATTTGACCATCTGCGTATCAAGACCCAAACACCTGCTTCCCGCCCTCATAACGTTTAAGTCAACATTTCCAATCATCAGGAGTTACAGAATAACTTTATTGATCCGTGACCTTTGGGTCAAACAGGAAATACCGTAGGCTATTTTGATAGCCCCTTCCCTATTAATTATTGCCTCAGTAATATCAGAGTATTTTTAATCATGTATCTACGAATGTGGATCCCCGCATTTGACTTGTTCAGAATCTTGGTACACTGGTGATATTTCCTATTTGACCCAAAAGGCAAAGATCAATAAATTTTCACTGTTACTTCTGATAATTAACACGGTACTGTTGACTTAAAAATTATGAGGGCGGGAAGCAGGTGTTTGAGTCTTAACACGCAGTTGTTCAAATTCAATACACGTTCAATTACAATACAATTGTATTTACTACTAACAACAATAGGGTAATCGTTTTTGAGTGAAACAACAAAACATTGACCACATTTAAACTAAAATACAACCACACTTATATACACTCTAAATCAGTTCGTTTAAAAATCAAACCAAATCATCTGGGTTGAATGAATATGAACCCAGTTGGATTCATATTCCCTCGCCCCAGTTGAGCTGCGTTGATTTTTAACCCTTTACCCAACGCAGACGATATCAAAATTTATTATTTTAAAAATCATTTTTTTAAATTTTTCAAAAAATTTCAACAAAACCATATCATGTGACCCCTCGTTGGAACGAGCTCGTTCCAACGAGGGGTCACATGATATGGTTTTGTTGAAATTTTTTTGAAAAATAATATTTTACGCGGGCGGATGCGGCCGATTCGTTGGGTAAAGGGTTGAACCAGCTGATCTTAGGAGCGCAATATTTTCATGCTTTGGCAATGTTGGTGCTATTCAGTTGATTCAATCCAGTATGCATAATTTTGGGATGGCGAAACAAAATGGCTGTCCACGAGGAATGGCAAGAAATGACCGAATGAAGACAAATGTTTATGCATGTTTAAGGTGAGAAGCTAATCGGACATGAGGGAAACCAGATATTTAGTAAAATCAACAGTGATCATGAAGGCTGGGTGGCCTCCTCGAAATAAAGCCTTGATATATTAAACGCAGTTATAAATCACAGCAAAATAACACAGACAGACAGACAAACACACTGACCTCTCGTCATTTCTACTGTACATATCAAATGCGGGTGAAACCCGTCGACGATATTTTCTGTAAAATAATGAAAATTAGTTTAATATTTAAGGCCACTTTTCCCCTCAACTCTGGCACCACGTCCCTCCCCGTAATAAATATTGTTCTCAATAAGATACACCCCCCCCCCCCTCCTCCTTCCCCAGTAAGGTCCAACCTACACATTAAGTGTTTTCAAATTTCTTAGAGATACCATCAGTCATGGAAAAGAAAGCAAATGATATATTTGAAAATGGATGGAAATTGGTTTCATATTTCAATCACTCTGACTTTGATGTTTGACACAGTGACTTCAAAATGAACATGGTTCATTCCGTGTCTAACTTACAAATCAAGTCGATTTTTAGTTGACCAAAGATGTCTTCAGTTATGAAACAGATACCAGTTTGTAGTGCAATGTACATTGAAACATTCACATTTATGGATCGATCTTCTCCTCAAGAACAGACTGGATATCAAGGTTCGTGACGACTGGTGGAGAGGAATTTTAAAAGCGAGAACACACAACGCCCATTGACGGGTAAACGGACAGCGTCGAAGCTTTATTTATCGAAATTATTAGAGAGAGTGGGACTAAAGTGCGAACTAAAACTTTAGTGTGTTTATTAATCTAAATCTGTTCGATTTGATATGCATAAATACTTGAAATGGCAACCAAAACCAAAAAGCAGCGCGACACAATATCAAATACTAGTACACTCTAAATTTGGTTGGGTTAAAAGTTAACCCTTGTCAACTGGGTTGAGTGAATATGAACCGAACTGGGTTCATATTTACTCAACCCAATTGATTTGGGCTGATTGTAACCCAAATGAGTTTAGAGTAAAAAAGAAATCAGAGATACCTTAATCCCGCAATGCCGTAAAGATCGCGGGACTAAATTGATCTTGACCCTTCCATTGATCCAGAAAAAACGTACATGCAACTATTTGCAGCAAAAGGTTTCGTGTAGGTTGATACATTTCATATAGTTCCGGTTAAGGGTATCATTGGGAGGCGCGGTGGCTCAGTTGGTAGAGCTGCAGACCGCGAGGTCCTCGGTTCGAATCCCACCTGCGGCAAGCTCGTTGTGTCCTTAGGCAGGACACTTCACCCCCATTGCTCATGTGGGAGCACGGTGTCGAAGTGTACTAAGGCATACTGCACCTTTCTCCAACCAATGCTAACCCTGCTTGTGTGGAATTAGTATGTTGGGGAGCTGACAGCTGCTCGGCGTTGTGCTGTAGTTCTCTCCGGGTACTCCGACTTTCTCCATCCGTCAAACTGCCGTGGTCATGATTAGTCATTGTGCAGAAATATGTGACCTTAAACACCAATAAATAAGTAAATAATAAGGATATCATTAGCCCCATAAATGCCCAAGAAATGAATTATAATGTGTAATAAACACGCAGAGCCACTCGTACTTTTTGCTAGATAAAATACAAGATGGCGACATATTTACTGTTTATGCCTGACAAAATTCATGAATGATCGTAATTACAAGCTGATTTTTAACAGCTGATGTTACTAAGAAGTTTAGTAAATTTTCAAACAATAAATTGCTATGTTCTCTGGTGTCTTTTGTGGTGGCCTGTATTCAAAAGATGTCAAATCGACAGCTAAACACCTAACATTGTATAAACAGGTACAAAAATGGTCTCCATTTTCAACCAGCAGACTTCACTTTTGAAGCTAAACGTACTGAGGTCAGGAATCCGCGCGATGAAAATCTTCAATGTCAAACATCGATCAGTTGAGACAGACGGACACAAAAATTACATTTTTTGAACCTCGGGATTTTCGAGTTTGACCTTCGAACGTGATATTCGAATTTGAAGCTGGCAATATCAAGGCCCACACACAGCTCGTTTAAAATATATGAGACGCAATCGCAGACTGGCAAATACAAAGGGCGACAACTCCACATTAGCAATTAACCATTTACCCGACTAATTAGTCAGTTGAAAACATCCATTTTTCCAAAAAAAAATTCACCAAAACGATATCATGTGACCACTCATTGAAATGAGGTCGTTGAGCGCATTCCAATGGGGTCATATAATATCATTTTATTGGAATTGTTTGAAAACAAATTTTAAAAAAAGTACAATACTGAATTTTGTTATTCTGTGAGTTGGCTAAAGGGTTAAACCCCTCGATAACAAAAAGATCTATGAAGGCTCTTTCTTTTGGTTTTCATTTAATTCTCTTAAAGATAATTATAAAAAATGAGTTTCAATTAATATCCGGTGATATGTGCTGCACATACTACGACACCACTCTACAATGAACACAGTGGAGATATATCATTCTTATTGTGAGTTTAGAAATAATATTTTGTCAAGAAATTTTAAAGCTTTTGTCGAGTTTCTTTCTTGGTTTGTGTCTCGACAATCTTTATATCTCTTTTTGTGAAGAAAGTGTATTGTGACCAAAAAAAGCAGACAGAGAATGTTGACCGGATCGTGAGTGAGTTGCGATCCGGCTGAAATTATTTTGAGCTTTCATTTAATGATACATTGCCTTGTCATAAGTATCCTCAAATACCCAGATGAGCCGTAAAGCAGTATGTGGAGTCACTCGATCGAGGAATTGCTCTATAGCTCATTTGCTCGATAGGATTCCAGTCGTTCGAGCAATGACTTTTCAGTAATTGCTCGATAGCTTATTAGGGGAAACATCAACCCTGTTTCTAGGTATCCCACTTACGGAATCCTTTTTTTTTTGAAGACGACTGTGGTTATGGAATCCTTTATTCCGAAATGAGTCGCAGAGCAGTATGTGGAGTCACTCGGTCGAGCAATTGCTGTATAGCTAATTTCCTCGATATGATTCGAGTCGTTCGAGCAATACATGTACCAGTTACTGCTCGATTGTCTTTTGGGTTTGAGAATCATAGAGGCCTTCGTTATACATAAGGGAGATAACCCTGGATAGTTAGGTAGAGCTTATGGGAAATCAAGCAATCTGATTGGTTAGTTGGCTGTAGTAAAGTGAACTGATTGGATGATTTGGATAAATGAACTGAAACAAGAACAAGAGTACTCGGAATAGGGTTAGAACTACCCTGAACACGCCAGATAAGCTAAATATATTAACAATAAACAAAACTGTTCCAACTGATAGGCTCTTCTACTCTAGTGGAGTATTCTCCAGAACAAATAAACATGGCGGAATAGACAAACACTGTAGCATTGTTTAGAGGTAGAAGCAGAGGATTCGGCTAGAATCCGAACTAGTATACCTTGTCGGGTCTATTTGGGTAATTCTATGACGTATTCGAGGATATGGGTAATTAGATACACTCTTATACAACGGAACGCGGCTATTGTCGGAAAAATGAGGATTCTGGGGGAATCCGTACCAAATAAAGTCGTTCTGGGTGGTTTCGAAGAATTGTCGGGTTGTTTGTGGTAATTAGATTTACTCCTATTTCATTCGTACACACCGTATATAGGCCTCGTGGTCCTATTAATACGTTTTCAGTCACATTGCAACCGCGTGTTATCATAGAAACCAAGATGACTGTCATGGTGATAGCTTAAAGTTGCGATTTTTTGTTTAAAAGTGTATATATTTTCGATAATCTTTCTCACTGGGCTAAATATAAAGCGCAAAGATAGGTATATGTCGAACCCCGACAACCTATTTGTCACTTAAACAGAGCAGCAATAGTTCATGCGCTGCTAATTAAGGGTGGAATTTTATGTCCATTATCGCAGGTCTGGCGAACCCATTTAGGGCCTATCTGATAACTGATTAAAGAAGTTAGAGAGACTAGTGTTCTCCTGTAGTTATTATCTGTGTAATTATGGCCAGTTAATAGGTAATTGTTGTAAAAACAGTACATCACACATGTACTGGACACACATCCATATTACGCATCTAGCTTGTCACCGAATGTTAGGATATACCGAAATGCTAGTCTTTCAAAGGAACTTAAAAACGAATATTAAATTAAGATAAATCTGAGCGGTCAAGTTCAAGAGAAGCAATTAAACTGAGAATTGATGTTTTGCCTATCGAAATAAAAATCGGGGTGTGTCTCGAAAAATTCCAGTCTGGTGTTGTGTGAGACTGTGGGTCTCAGGCGAGAATATGGGGATGTCCCATGCTATAGGTTAGAGGAGGTCCCGCAGTGGTGCGAAAGTATATGCACGTTGTAGTGTAGGGGTATATAGAGCTCATATTTAGAAAAGGGGCAGTCGCGGGCCAAATCGGTGGCCATATCTGAGTTTAGGGTCAGAAATAGAAAGTGCGAGCTCATGGAGCTATTAGTATTTAGGAAGATGGCATACCTGTTGTAGAAGGCAAGACATACGTACGCAGAGTAGGCCCGCCTGTATGAACATTATTCTGAGATAAACGTAGGGGAGAGTTTAATCCCATTGGTGGCGACTGGTTAAGTGAAAAGCATTCAGTAAAGCGACAATACGTTAGGGGCCGTGTGACGGTAGTGGTAGAGTGACATTCCGTCTCTTGTTGGGGGGAAAGCGATATAGTAAAGTAAAGTGACAATACGTTAATGGCCGTGCGTCGGAAATTGTGCAGTGACATTCCGTCACATATTAGAGCAAAGGCGTCAGGTGAAGTGACAATACGTTAGTGGCCGTGCGACGGCAGTGGAAGAGTGAAGTGAAGAGGCGACCAAAGAACAAACACCAGCGAGGAGGAGGAAAAAACAGCGACAACAGAGAATGCGGGCCCGTAAGTGACTCAAAAACTGTGTGGGTAGGGGGTGATTGACGTTTTGTTTTCTGATTCATTTGATTTAATGTAAGTCACAAATTACCATGTTCATTTTTGTATATATGTATTAAAATTGTTGTTTTCAGCGAACCCCTGTTGATTTATGCTTTTCGAGAAAAAGTCATTGACCTCTTCAGGATAAGAACCACCCCAATAAAAACGAAAGTGGGCGGGTTCGTTATGGTGAGACATACGTTCACGCACGGGTTCAGGCAACACGTCTTGAGTTTTGGCTGAATATGCGGCGTGAATTTATTTTCCCCCGACAATGACGTAATCCAATATACAAAATACACAACGGAAACACTTATTACCGTAACAATACGCGCTGCGCGTGCGCATTAATACCACGTATCACTATGGTAATTACGTTCTAACATGGCCGATTACGTAGGCTACTGTTGCAACCAAACATGGCGCCACTGAGTCACGTGACACGATGTCACTTCCGGGATCATCCGCCGGGGTCATCTAGAATTGGCGTGAAAACCACATTACATACTACTGAAAGCATAAATCATTTTTCGTTGCTAAAGCTAATGCTCGACCAGACACATTTAAGGAATGAGGAAACACTGCTCGTCTGCTGATATTCCAAGAAAGTTGTCCATCACTGACACTCACACTTGTTATGGAAAGTTCGTATTTTAGTGTCATGGCCGATCTATGAACAGGGCTGATCAGGTTTAAGTTCATATGAAACATAAAGGTAACAGGTATGTCTCTTAATTCCAGGAGCGTAGATACGGGATGTGGGAGGGGTTAGGGTGTGACATCCGGACCCCAACAATTTTTCGTCTAAATTGGACTATTAGATTTTGATTCGCTCTAGATAATAATACTGTTTGTTCTTATAAGACTAGATTTGATGCATGCACTTATGTTACGCACTCAGCCGGTGATACAAATGGAGATCTGTACAGTACCAACGGAAATAACTTGTACATGTAAACGCAAAATAACGGCGTTTACGGTTCCGTTTGGCATTGCGTTTCTAAACGAAATATAACGGCGTTTTTCGTTTTCAGTGCGTTTGTAAACGAATATGTTTCGTTTACCTTCGTTTAAGTAAACGTTTTATTCGTTTAAGTTCGTTTACATAAGCGAAACTCGTCGTTCATGATACCCGAGCACATGCATCAATTGAGTCGTGTTCAGACAATATCACAACCAAGTCAGTGTGATCATTCGGTGTCAGTGGCGTAGACACTGGGAAGATAATGTGCAGTCCCGTAGGAAAATTATTGGGACCATTCTAGGCGAATTTATGCCTATACGTGTAATAGCATAAAAATATGGGCGTTTTGTGTGTGAGTTGGAGGGAGTGGGGGGGGGGGGGGGGGGCACACCACAAAATTTCCGACCAAACAGAGTCACAAAATTTGGGCTTGCTTAGGCGTACGGGACACCTTTTCGGGGGGGGGGGCTCAAATATTTTTCCGAAAAGTGATGCTGCGAGCATTATTGAGTGAAGTGGTCCTTGGGTGGGTTTGGGTGTGGGAGGAGGTGTTCCCCTTCCACAGTTGTAGCTAACGGCCTGTTTATGTCTGTAATTAGCTAGAACAAACTGTTACGCTGGCGTGTCTACAACCCTCAGATGCGATATCAATCTGATAAGACGGTATTACAGGTATATGTACGAACATGGACCTGAAGTCCGTAATATACTTTTTTGGTGTGGTACGACCTGTGGGACGTACTACACCAAAACATTATATTACAGACTTTGTATCCAAGTTAGAACTGATGGGACATAATCCTTTATTGAAGATAAAACTGCCCAAGTGAGTAGGTCAGTCAAACTTGCCCGAAACAATCATAAAAACTGGCCGAAAAAAATGTATTTGCCCCGACTGGAGGGGAACTGCAGTCCTCAAGCCTCCCTGAAACATACGCCTATGTTGGCGTGAACCCCGGTCACCGAAAAGCTGTCTATGTCACTTTGCTCTTTTCGATTGTAAGGCCTGTATGCTGCTTCAAGTGCCTTGGTCGGCGCGGAGGTGCCACCTCCCACAGATGGGGTCGGGGAAAATTATTTTATGCTTGATTCTTTTTACCAGGATACATATACATGTACATAAACGTGAACTTTATTTCTTGGTTGTTTAAAATAATAAAAAAGAGGAATTTTGTCGGTTACCAATCATTGAATATCAACGATAGATATCACGTTTGTATTTGTTAATTGTCAAGATAGATATTACAGTTGCTATTTACTCAGCCAATATGAAAAGACAAAACACAATTTAAAACTTAAAACACCGATATTCCCTTTCCATAATAAAACTTTGGCCAGTCACTGATTTGCCATGGTCCTCTGGTAATTGGATTAAGTAAAGTCAATTAACCACGTGTTTTAATTCGTTTGTTTGATCCCTTCTGTTTGCTACTGTCGGTAATTATTTTATTAGTAGCTCTCATGATTAGTGTGTTTATTTTGCGTAATTGGGGTTATTTTTTATTAGTAGTGTTATTTTTCCGTTTTCAAAGGAGAAAAATAAATGCTGACCATTGGCCCTACAATATTCGAAAACGCCTTTTACGAGGATTCGAAAACGCCCTTTACGAGGAAAACATTCCTCTCTTTTTGTATCATTGGTTGCTCGTAATGATATAATGACCAAGTCTCCCAACTCACCTTGAATACACCCAGTTAGCAAAATGAATTCTATTAAACGAACTAGGGTCCCGTATATTATACGCCAGAAGATTGTCAGTCTGAATGAAGGAGGCTCAAACTTTGCTGAAATAGTTAGAATCATAAAAGAAGAAGAGAGAATGAATATAGATCGCAGAACCATCAGCAGGGTGATCAGGAGTTATAGAATCACAACGACAATATGTGATAGGGGCAGGAGTGGAAGGCCAAAACTTTTAACAGATAACAATTTAAACCTTCTTGACAAAACGATGAGAGACAACGCAGAAACGTCATCAGTTGAACTTTCTAAAATGTACATGGACTTAGGGTTACAAATTGCTCCGTCTACTGTGTGTGATGCCAGGAGGAAATTAAATTGGTGCAGAAGTGGCACAAAGTACTGTCAGATGGTAAGGGACGCGAACAAGAAAAAAAGGTTTGACTTTGCCAAAAAGTGCATTGAAACACAAGAAGAGTTCGACAATGTTATTTTTACGGATGAGTGTACGGTTAGGATGCAAAGCAGTCTGAGTAAGAGTTACAGAAAAAGAGGAGAACCTGCTTCTTTCATCCCAAAACCAAAACATCCGTATTCAGTGCATGTATGGGGTGGCATTTCACGAAAAGGTGCCACGGGCATCATGGATAGTGATTTCTATCAATTAATTCTCCAGAATTATTTCATTCCGGCTGCTGAAATGTACTTTCAAGGATCTGAGGGTCATCGTCTGTTCAAAGACAACTACCCTAAGCACAGTAGTAAATCAACCCTAGAATTTATGGCAGCTCAAGGCATTAATCATTGGAAATCACCTCCAGAATCCCCAGATATGAATCCAATCGAGAACATCTGGGCGGGCATGAAGTACTATCTGAGGAAAACGGTGAAGCCAAAAGTGAAAGAAGAGTTAATTCAGGGCATAAAAGACTACTGGTCAGCGTTAACCCCACATGACTGCAATAACTACATCAACCATTTATTCAAGGTTATGCCTTGTGTCATTGAAGAGCGTGGAGGGGCGACAAAGTACTGAATATTCTCGTGTACATGTACATTAACATTTAATTCTCAAAAGTGATGAAGAAGTAATGAAATTTCAAGCAGAAAATTCTTCCCATAATATAACTAAAAATTTAACAAATTTATTATCGTTTGACAGAGCTCTGAAAATTTCTGTTTAACAAGAATAAACTGTTTACATTTCTAAAAATATAACAGTACAGTGGTTTGATAATGTTATGGAAAAAAGTTGAAGCAAAATGAGAAATCACAATTTATAAAAGCAAGCAATGTTACATATACATAAATATTTACCAAAACAGTCAGAATATTGACTAATATTCTGTGAAAAGGCATTGACCACTTTACCTCATACAACTGAAAAAAATCGTCGTACACAAAAATCAACATTCATATTTTAGGGGTCATAATATATGTTTTGGAAGAAAAAAAATGAAAAAAAAAAAATGATCGAACATTTTTCGATATTTTGCTTTAAAAAAGTTCCCAAATGTTAATTATTTCTTTTTTTTTCTTCCAAACCACATCTGATGACCCTACTGTGAGGTCATAAGATATGTTTTGGAAGAAAAAAAAATGAAAAAAATGCTCGAGCATTTTTCAATATTTTGTTGCTAACAGGTTCCCCAAATTTATTTAGTTTTTCATATTTTTTTTCAAAAACACATCTTTTGACCCTTCTTACGGGTCATAATATATGTTTTGGAAGAAAAATATAAAAAAAAAACTGATCGATCATTTTGTCGATTTTTTTATTTTAAGAAGTTCCCAAGTGTTAATTATTTCTTTTATTTTTTTCTTCCAAATCACATCTGATGACCCTACTGAGGGGGTCATAAGATATGATTTGGAAGAGAAAACAATGAAAAAAAATGCTCGAGCATTTTTCAATACTTTGCTGCTAATAAGTTCCCAATTTATTTCTTTTATTCATTTTTCATCCAAATCACATCTGATGACCCTACGGAGGGGTCATAAGATATGTTTTGGAAGAAAAAAAAATGAAAAAATTGCTCGAGCATTTTTCAATATTTTGCTTTTAATAAGTTTCCCAAAATTATTTAGTTTTTCATTTTTTTTCCTAAAACACATCTTATGACCCTACTTATGGGTCATAATATATGTTTTGCTAGAAAAATAAAAGAACTGATCGAACATTTTTTCGATATTTTGCTTTTAAGAAGTTCCCAAGTGTTAATTATTTCTTTTATTTTTTTTTCTTCCAAACCACATCTGATGACCCTACTGAGGGGTCATAAGATGAGTTTTGGAAGAAAACATTGTACATAACTTAAATTTCACTGATATCACAATATTTATAGATCTTGTTGACAAATAAATTTCTGTTGAACTGGTCAATGACCTTTTTTATGTCTGCCCACACTATGCCTTGTCTTCCTGCTGGCTGTACAGGGAAAACCTTTGTTCTGAAAAGAAAAAAATAACGTCATTGTATTAGCAAGAAGAAAAATGGTCAAGCCTTTTTATTTTATTTTTTCACTTTTCTTTCTTCCAAAACATATCTTATGACCCCTAAGTAGGGTCATAAGATGTTTGAAAAAAAAATGAAAAAATAAATAACACGTTGGAGCTTATTAAAAGCGAAATATCGAAAAATGGTTAAGCTTTTTATTATTTTTTCTATTTTTTCCAAAACACATCTTATGACCCCTAAGTAGGGTCATAAGATGTTTTGGGGAAAAAAAGAAAAAACAAATAACACTTTGGAACTTATTAAAAGCGAAATATCGAAAAATGGTCAAGCCTTTTTATTTTATTTTTTCATTTTTCTTTCTTCCAAAACATATCTTATGACCCCTAAGTAGGGTCATAAGATGTGGTTTGGAAGAAAAAAATAACAATTTGGAACTTATTAAAAGCGAAATATCGAAAAATGGTCAAGCCTTTATATTATATATTTTTTTTTATTTTTTTTTCTTCCAAAACATATCTTATGACCCCTAAGTAGGGTCATAAGATGGGGTTTGGAAAAAAAAAAGAAAAAAATAAATAACACTTTGGAACTTATTAAAAGCGAAATATCGAAAAATGGTTAAGCCTTTAAATTTTATTTTTCTTTCTTCCAAAACACATCTTATGACCCCTAAGTATGGTCATAAGATGTTTGGGGAAAAAAAAAGAAAAAACAAATAACACTTTGGAACTTATTAAAAGCGAAATATCGAAAAATGGTCAAGCCTTTTTATTTTATTTTTTCATTTTTCTTTCTTCCAAAACATATCTTATGACCCCTAAGTAGGGTCATAAGATGGGGTTTGGAAAAAAAAAATGAAAAAAATAAATAACACTTTGGAACTTATTAAAAGCGAAATATCGAAAAATGGTTAAGCTTTTTATTTTTTTTTTATTTTTTCCAAAACACATCTTATGACCCCTAAGTAGGGTCATAAGATGGAGTTTGGAAGAAAAAAATAACAATTTGCAACTTATTAAAAGCGAAATATCGAAAAATGGTCAAGCCTTTATATTTTATTTTTTTTTCTACCAAAACATATCTTATGACCCCCTAAGTGGGGTCATAAGATGTGGTTTGGAAGGAAAAAAAATAAATAACAATTTGGAACTTATTAAAAGCGAAATATCGAAAAATGGTCAAGCCTTTTTATTTTATTTTTTCATTTTCTTTCTTCCAAAACATATCTTATGACCCCCAAGTAGGGTCATAAGATGTGGTTTGGAAGAAAGAAAATGAAAGAAAGAAATAACATTTAATCAGCTTTATTTAGGAGTAACGCGCCTCAAACATAAAAGTTCACATTTCTTGTTCAAAATTTAACAGGGAATTTTAAACTTTAACCCTTTGAATTTAGTGAATACATTTAGTGTTGGTCGGTTTGGACTGTTATGTTGGGTAAAGGGCTAACATTTCAAATGTCGTAAAATCACACACTGGGGGAATATTCGGTCACTTTGAGATCATACAAACTCACCCATTCGTTTAACTCTATACATGTAGTACCATAATGTTAATCTTCTTCAATGGCACTATTCGGGGCCAAAAATTTAACTAAACTGCATCTTATTCAACAGGGCTTAATGAGCTATGTTGAACAAGATGCAATTACTTAATTTTCAATTTTAATGTGGAAAACTGTATCCCTAATCATTACAAAAAATGCTTGCAACGATTTTCGACATGAAATGACACCCCAAAAAATAATATAATTTTTTTCATTTTGACACAACGTCCCAATAAAAATGGATATGCAAGTGACCCCAGCAAGTCTATTGGTGTGGCTTCTGTGACTACAGGTGATTATAGTTGATTATTGGGTTATTAAAATCGTGGCAATAAATTATAAATTATAGTTGATTGTTGGGTAATTAAAACCGGTGATCAGACAGTCGCTGCAACAAGATTAGTGACCAGACAGTGGAATAGCTATGTCACTGTCACACGTTCAATTTGTAAAGGAATGTACATGTAGTAACATATTTTTTTTACCTTTTTAACGTTTTTTGTCTTTGTGGTAGTTTGCCTTTGTCTTTGTTCTGTTGCTGGTGTTGGTGTTTTATCTAATGGAGTACTTGATGCAGATGGTGCCTGGTTTGGCGAAGATGGTGGCTCTGGTGACGCAACTCCTTGTGGATTTTCCTTTATGACCTCGCTATAACGTTTGCTCATCTCGGAACTATTTCCTGAATCCAAAACCTACAAAATAAAATGACTGCATGTACAAACTAAGTTCTTGAACATTAACTTCGGTGAGTGGCCGTAACAGTGGAATTTCAATGTGTGATAAGTCACAACAGCAGGACTTCCATTTTCTCATGTTGGTAAAATGAATTTATGGTATCATTTATTGGGAATGGGTCAACTCGCCACCGGGACAAGTCACCACCGGGTCAAGTCGCCACGGGTCAACTGTCCACGGGTCAACTCGCCACCAGAAAAAAAATATATATAAGACAGGTTTGACACTACACACTGTATACAGTAGGGAAATATCATATTTTGACGATTTTTTTTATACCTTTAGCATTCCTCCCAGCACATAATCTTATAATTGTGAAATATTCTATTTATAAATGGGGGAAAATCGACAGTTACATTGAAAACTTGGAAAACGTTTTGGGGGGATCAGTGGATTTGCGTCAGTTTACTCTTGGATTCACGTTATGAAAGACTGATGTCTTTGATTCATAATTACGCTCTGATCGTTTTGTATCATAAGATACATAATCATGAGAAACTGTCTATTCACATTTCCTTGAGTTTGGTATCGAATCAAGTCATGGCTGCTATTAGCAGCCCTGACTTGATTTGATACGAAACTCAAGAAAATGTGAAGCATGTGGTAAACCATGTGTGGAAACTTATTTCGTGATCTCTCCAGCAACATTCAGCTGGCGTTTGCAGAATTTCATGTTTTGGCCTATATGGATTCGCGCGAATATATTTCGCGAGAATCTAGTTAAGATTCTCGCGATATCGGACGAACTTTAAGCCCTGACTAGTCACATATTTGGAAAAATAAGGATTATAGAAATATCGCAAGCTTTTTATTGAGCCGTCATCACCTTTCAACGGCAGTTGATTCAACAATCTGTGCAATAAAAACAAACCCAAACGTATCTTCTCTTATTCATTTTCATGTGAAAATCACTGCCGGACGGTCACGGAGTGAACAGTGAGTACACTCAAATTTATTTTTTGGAAAAAAATGTTAAAAATAAGTAGAAAAATATTGGAAAAAAACTTATCAAAAGTGAGTCAACTCGCCACAAAAAGTGGGTCAAGTCGCCGCTAACATGTGGCGACTTGACCCGGAAAAAGTACTGGTGGCGAGTTGACCCAGTGGCGAGTTGACCCCGACCTCATTTATTGAGAACACACAAGAAACGAGCTTTCGAATGATTGATACCAGAAGCTGGTATTATCAGTACAGGGAAATATAATAATTATTATTCCTGTGCACACAACCCACTGGACGAATGTACTGCTTTGTGTTAATGCGCAGGTGAATGAAAAATGGATGCAAATTAAAAAATGTTGTCTGTATTTTTTTAGAGGTGTGGGGGGGATATTTTTGGGTGGGGGCTCTTGCTCATTCCCCCTATGGCTGCAGGCCGCCCTCACCTTTTTTTCTCATTTTGTCCTTTTAGTGCCAATAGTCCCGGGTCTCAGGGCAATTCCAATTTAATGGTTGTGTTGCCCCCTTCTACTTATAGTTAAAGGTATGTCCGGGTGGAGGGGGGGGGGGGTATATTATTAGTTACATGTAGGAATTGCTTTCATTTCAACAAAATTATCACAATAATAAAGAGCAAAAACTTACCTGCAATCTCATTTTGGCGAGATCGCGCGTTAAATTTTGCTATTTATTTTTGGCGATAATTCTGTGAAAAGATAAACGACATGTCGTATAATCAAATAGCTTGTTCACGTATTTTACAAATGACAAGCCCCACATAACCTAAACCAGGGCCGATACTGGTGGGAGCGCTCAGAGCCTTGAATTGTAAAAACAAATCGGGAAGGGGAGAACCCCCAGCACCCCACTACACCACCACCCCCGTCGGGGCTAGGCAATTCGGAAATGGCCTTCGCCTTCGCACCAGGATGCTATCCGACATGCAGAGGTGGGTGAGGTGGCAGGGGAGGGGCGCCCCACACTCTCCATGTCGGAGTTTTATTTACTGCTGGCTTCGGGCCTGACCTAAGCGGAGGTTCAGTAGTTATTTCCAGGCCTACCATGATCGACATTAACTCTCGCCGACCCTGTCGGATATTTTTCAGTTCCTTGTTTTGGGCATACATGTAAGTAAAGGGTTAAAAATAAAACACGTACCTTTCCAACAGCAACCTCGTGCACTCTTCTCCACTGAATGAGGTAAGATTCTCCTATCTTTATTGGGTCTGTCAGTTCTTTAAAAAAAACCGAGCTTCTCACTTGTATTGCATTGTCTTCAATATACCTCACCAAATGGTGACTCGGCGTTGAAGACATTTTCCGTCGGTTCATTTTGATTCAGAAAAGTCGAGTGATAAATTCAAGTCAAGTAATCACCTTTTTAAAAGGGAAATTTGTTCTGTTTATACTGTCTTGACCAATGACTGCATGTACAAATGTAGGTGTGTCCTAGTGCCTTTAATGTTAAGAACAACATCTTGTTATTTTTATTTTTACAAAAAAACTGTTTTTAGACCCATTGTTTTAGATACAAACAGAAAAGGTTCTCAGTGCTTGGTATCAAAGGTTCGTACCGCAGTAAATTTTAATTACAATAACAACCAAACTTAAAATGACAAATCTGAATGGTATTCTTAGAAGAAATATGGGATGCCGGCTTTTATGTGGCTTGGCCGCTTGGGGTCGACAACAATCAAATAGAAAGGGAAATGATACAATGTACATGTATGAATACAAAGTCGAGACAATTTTTAAAACAATGTTTTTTCTGCAAAAATGCAACACCATTACTTTTCCAGAAAACACTTTTCAGAAGCCCTTCAACTTTCAGTTTCGGTTTGAAAATTAACTTGGTATTGATATTGAAACCTAAAAATTCACAAATGGAATTAAAACGCCAGATTTCACGTCCCATTCCAGTCATCCGTTATACGCCTATCTTAAAAGCAAAAACGTACCATTTTAAAAATCTTCCCCATTAATTTGTAACCGTGCTTCGATAAAAGTGAACGCAATAAAATGAATTGTTCCGATATTGCGGAAATGATCAGTCTGTTTGAAAACCGTTTATATGTCGTTCGGTACGTGTACATATAAATGGACTATCGTTTGTCTTCCGTTCAGCTAAACGAAAAAACGTTTAGCTTTCGTTTAGCTAAACGAAAAATCGTTTACCTTTCGTTTAGCCTTCGTTTAAATCATCGAAATACGGATCGTTTATAAACGTTTGGTAAGCGGAAAATAAACCCGTTTTTCGTTTAAATGCTATTTGTGAACGCGTTTACAAACGAAGAATAACGGCGTTTAATGTACAAGTTATTTCCGTTGGTACTGTACTACCCGATTCAGACTGCTGGGGCCCAGCATGACAAATTCGCAGTGCGGTGCGTGTTAAAGAAGAAGTAAGAAAGCACGCCACGCTACTATACGGTACTTTATTTATCCAAGACCCTAATACATACTAACTAATATTCACACTACATCATCAAGGCTGGCCTTCATTGAACGCATGTTTTGAAGAGGTAGTTGGAATATTTTATAAATCGAGACATCAGGTTTACACCCTCAGCCAGTCATATTCGTCACGTCTCATCAAATAGACACGTTCATTTCGGGTGTTGCTTTAAAAACCTATGGGTTCGTTGTTGAATGCTAGTTTGTTGAAAAAAGTCTCAGAAAATTCATCGGAACCGTGTTTCTGAACAGCAAAGGCAAGGATACGCATATTAAATGTTGTCCTCTATCTTACGATTGACCTCCACTGTCTGTTTCTTTGGGATTTTTGGGGGGGGGGTGAGGGGCACGAGGGGTTAACAACAGTTTTAATAGCCAGGGTCGCATCGTGTCAGACAGTTTAGGGGTGGAGGAAGCCGGAGTACCCGGAGAGAACCACTGAAAGTCTCCAAATTACTAATCTGGCACAAGCAGAGTCAACATCGGTTGAAAGCGAGTGAACCATCAACGTGCAGTACACCTTAGATGGCGCGGGTCAGACTGGAACCATCAACCTTTCGATTTAGAGTCCAATGCCCTAGCAAAGGAGCCACCCCGCCCTCCTAATCTCTAAATTAGAATTGTTAATACTGTAAATGATTAAATGGATCTCGGCAGTAAATTATTTTAATGATTTCTGTGTTTTCTCCTAATTTTCTCGTTCGGAATGTTTAATTTCGAGCACCGAAATTTTACTAATCAGGTTGATATAAAACTGATGTTTCCTGAATACTGAGGCGAGTTCATAAAATGTCCATATACCTAGTGTGCAGTAGCCTCTACAGAGTATGGACCCGAAAGGAGCTTCCTAACAATTATTATATGATGAACTATTCGACATACAGTGTTAAAATTGATGTGAACTCGTAAAATATTGTGTTTTATAATTGTCGTTATGTTGTCCACGCCCCCATGATGCGGTTTGTTTCCCGCCAGAAGTACTCAGATTATACTTTAGGGGTCTACAGCTTTCTAAACTTACCCTCAAAGCCCCCTCCCCAACTCCCCAGCAACCGGGAACACCCCCTCTTAACCTCGCTCCATTACCATGCCTACAACCTTAGAATACTGGCCGATCGTGGGACTTCCCGATGGGTCGATGCCTCATTCAAAAAAAAACAACATTTTATTTACATAGCTTCGAAGCTGAAAGTCGGTCGTAAATATGATCAGTCTGGTGTTAGGGACAACATGATGTACCGATATGCCACTATTGGGTCATGCGGGGGAAGCCAGGGGCCTAATTATTCGGTTGTTGGGAACTCGAGTTCGATTTTTAGACCAATGAAGCGTGGAATGGGGCCGCTTTCAACTTAAACTTTAGCCGGTGAAAGTCGAAATCAGGCCACTGGCCCAGTGTTAGCGTGGTGCGGACCAAGTCTGATGGTGGGCAAGCCCAGTATTGAGGATGAGCTGTCCCCAGGTTGAGGGTGATCTGGCAAATGGACGGTAATGGACCGTTCGGTCCGATATTTTCCTGACCGGGTTTGTGGGGAAGACCTCCCATTCTTACATCACAAAGCAACAGTCCTCAATTGCTGTATCTCAGAGTAGCGTCCAATAAGGTCAACATGAAGCGAGGAGTGGATTACCACAAAACACCAACGGAGGGGAGTTCCCAATCATGCAAGAAATAGATTTGACTGAAACAGTGCTTCTACTTTTTATGCTGATCTCACAGATCATCAGTTATTGCTTAAGTGAAAAGTCCGTCCTGAAGGCGTTCTATTGGCAATCGACTTGCAAGTACTGTAGCTACTGGCCTCCAGACTGGTTGTTCGGAGTCTGAATGTGCCGGTCTATAATACGCCGTAATTACTTAGTGTGGCAACGACAAGGTACTTTGTGACATTTTTCCGCAATAAATATATATGTGTTATGTTCATATTGTGCTTGCACAGAATCTTTTGTTGCGACGAGTCGCGTTTTGGGGGATATATAGCTACGAGTCACGCTTACGCGGCGAGTATCTATACCTCTCCAAAATCGAGTCGAGTCGCGATAAAAGATTATATACAAGCACAAAAAGCACACAACACTTTTATCTACTCTTCAGCCATCAAAATCCATAACCTAGACTTCTCAAAAATAACCGTTAACAAACAAAACCCCACAATCGACTGATCAAAATAACGGAACTTCATTTTCAATTCTCTCAGCCCAACGGCATGTGGGGAAATTCCTTCAACATAAATAAAATTGTCCATGTCCATAAAAAGATAATCAAATTCTTACCAAGTTTGCTTTTTCCGTCCGGTCATGATATTTCAAACCAAATTCAATTCAGTTCATGAGGTGGGTGGGTGGTTTGCGGAAATATCTAGGGTATTATATTTTGTAGTGCGCAAGACTGTTTTAAATACCTGACGTCACTTCATTCATACATTTTGAAGCGGGCAAACCACGATGAGATTGATGTTACGTTTCAAAAATTTTCGCTGTAACTTCCCATTTTTGCCATTCACCTTCACCTTTTTATTCATTTGGTGTTTCGCATGGCGGATTGTTTTTGTGGTGGGTTGTATAGTCCCTGCAACATGAAATGTATTTTGGAGGAATCTAGATGCAACATTCATTACAGCATTACAAGTTTTGGAAGAAAATGACTTGTGATTGCCAGTCCTACCGAAATAGTCTGTTAGGCGCGTGTGCCTTCGTTTTTAGTGATGTCTTGAGACTTTTGTCGCTACCCGAATAGTGATAAAAAATCTTTCATCTTAGACTTTTTACTGATACTGCAGTTTGCGATTGCGTTTTTTAGATGTAGATAAAAAAATGACACCACACATATCGTTTTTTTCAGGAACATGGCAGGCCAGTCTCGCAGAAAGTTGTCAACCGACAATCAAAGAGATTACACTGTTAGTTATTTATTTTTTCACACTATTCAAGTTAAAAGTAGGGACACTCATCCTTAAAATGAAGTGTTTGCGATCAAACAATTTCCCACAGAAATTCACGATACCTTGCATTACTTGTTCCTATTATAATTTGTATGATGTCAAGCTTCCACCCCTCTCTTCTACCCCTTCATCAATAAAAGCTTTTTCTGTTTTTCTGTCCTTTCTTATCTCACTTCCCTTTACTCATCTTTCCATCTTTCTTACTTTTCTCACATTCATGGTTTAAGCATTATCAGGTATAGTCGTCATATATTCTGACAACTCACACTTAATTTCCTTTGCTTCAAGCTGACTTTGATCAGACTATTAACCTTGCACTGGCTGGGGAATCGCACCCATGCACTGTTGTGTTCGTGGATGCGAGGCCCCACCCAGTTAGCTGGGCATCTGCTCAGATTATATTATAATTTCGAATATGGGTCATGATCTTAGGTAGCTTTGGACAAATTTAAGTAGTGTTTTTACCACCTCAGATAATTGATATATTTCATGGTTTAGGGAGATGACGCACATAAGCTTTCAGCTTTTTGTCAAATCCCTCTATTATTCTGCTACTCTACATTGTTGAACAAATGTTATATAAGATATCTCATCCAACTTCTTTACTGTTTGTAAACATTTTGTTATATATGACATTTTTGAAGAATAAAATATTGTTTAAACCAAAAGCTTCAGAACGGTATATTTTTACAAATCCTCTGTAGGGCGATATGAGTGAGTCCATCTTGAAGTTGAGGTTGTGGGAATATTCAGTAATAATTTAATCCTACAGCCCCATAGGGCTGTAGGATTAAATTATTACTGATCCTTCTGTCCTGGTAGGTGTTTAGTGTGTTGTCTTATCAAGGACCGCCATATTTTGCTCTTCGCAAGAATCTGTCTTCCGAGCTCAAATGGTGTACATAGAGGTGTCTATGCTGTCACATCAAGCTAATTTTCAGAAGTACAATATGGCGTAGGCCATTACTTTTTATTATAATGCGATAAAAAATGCGTAGCCGTCAATTCTTGGACTTAATAATTTGCCATAACTTTGCAGAAATATAAAAGAGAGATTGTTTTTTAATATGCTGTATAATATCGCGCGCCAATTTGTGGCTGTCGCTACGGTATATTGTGACGTGGACATGACAACCGTTAACCCTTTACCTAACATGAAAAGCAGACGACACTTGCAAAAATAATTCTTGAATAACTAATTTTTTTCATTTTTTGTCTCAAAAATATAGGTTATGACCCCTATGTTTTTGAGACAAAAAATGAAAAAAATAGTGAAAATTAATTGGCAATTTTTGAGAATAGCGCTGGCCGGTTTTGGCCGTTACGTTAGGTAAAGGGTTAATTATTCCCAGTTTCTTATTCGGCATTCGTGTTCAACCGATAAAATGTCGAATAAGGGAATGAGAATAAGTAATGGATTTCAAGTCCATTATTGTGGTGCGGTTGATTATTCATTTATTTATTGGGGTTTAACGAGACTTTCGACATCATGGGTCACCTCGTGTCGGACACTTTTACGGGTGTTGGAAGGCAGAGTACCTGGAGAGAACACTGAGTAACCTCGAGAAACTTTCAGACTCCCCAATATACCAACTTCGCGCAAGCAGGGTTCGCATTGGTTGAAGACAAGGGCACCATTGACGTGCAGAACACCTTAGTACACAGGGGCACCGTGTCCACGCGTGGGCAAACGGGACGAAGTGCCTTGATCAAGGACACAATGCAGTTACCCATGGCGGAGATCGAACCGTGGACCTTTCGGTTTGAAGTTTAATGCCGTAACCATTGGGTCACTACGATCCCCAGTGATTGATTGCCATGCTGTATAATTATCTTTAAACTATAATGCTGTAAAGCGTTTGGCGCAATGCTGTAAAGCGTTTGGCGTGGACTATCAAAAGTGGTAGGAAAGGGGGGCCAGAGAAGCAGGTAGATAGGGGTGTAAAGTCCAAAGGCAGTGGGGAGTGCAGCACCAGAAACAGATTTGATGTGCTCGATTCGGAAGAGACAGAGGGGGAGATGGAGGTAGTTGCAACAGATAGTAGCTTGGGGTCTAGGCCAGGAAAAAGGAGGAGGGATCCGGGGGAAGACCAGGGGAGTAGTCCAGGTAGCTCAGGGCCTGGAAAGAGACGGAGGGACAAGGATAGGAGTAATCCTAGGTCAAAGATACCGATACCGATATTGATTCCGAGTGGGGCTGTTGGAGAGGAAGGGGACGCTGTAAACAATAGGAGACTAGAGGAGATAAATAGGGCGAGGTCCAAAAGTAAGTTGGTGGTTGCGGGAAGTAGCATAGTTCGGGGGATCGACAAGGTTGTCTGTGGTCCGGACAGTAAAAATAGAACAGTTCTGTGCTTTCCGGGGGCTAAAGTGGAGGACCTGAGGGATAGAGTGGACGGTATTGTAGCTGGGTCGGGGCCTGATCCGGTAGTGGTATTACATGTGGGGTCCAATAACATCAGGGAGAGGAAATCAGTTCGTTTGGTGGACACATACAAGGACCTAATTAGTAAGCTACTTAGCAGGAATGCTCGGATCATCGTTTCAGGGGTGCTCCCCGTTATGGGTGGTGGGAATGAGAGGAACTCGCGGATTATGGCACTAAACGAGGAGCTGGGAGAGCACTGCAAAGACTTGGGAGTACATTTCATTGACCACTGGGATTCATTCTGGGGACAAGGAGAGTTGTATGGGCGAGACGGATTGCATTTAAGTAGGATGGGTACAGACCTGTTGGGCCAAAAAATCTTACAGGTGGCTGGGCCTTTTTTGGAGAAAAGGGGGGTAGGGGACCACAGCCGGTAACCCAGAGTGGCACAAATGCTGGGAACATAGGAAGAACAACAAACATGCACAATACAGGGACATACCAGGGTTATAATAATGTGCCAGTGATGACAAAAAAACAAAGATTCATTAAGTTTGGGTACTGCAACATCCAGGGTCTGCACAAGAAAGTAAGCGAAATATCAACAATGATGGACGAAGGAGACTTTGATATAATGGGTCTAAGTGAGACGTGGATACGACGGGATGAGCGGGTTGATCAGATGAAGGGTTGCGTGTGGATAGGAGCTGGGCGAACTGAGGGTCAGAAACGGGGTGGGGGTGTTGGCATCTACGCTAAAGAGGAATTACAGCCCTCATTGATTACAGATCTCACAGAAGCAAGGACTCAGATTCCAGTATCCAACGAAATAGTCTGGGCAAAAATCAAGTTAGGAAGCAGGAGTGTTGCCGTTGGTGTTGTATACTTAGCAGTGGAGGGAAGTAAGCCCGAGTGGAATGATTCAATATATACAACTCTTAGATCGAATATCACAGAGCTTGGGAGCAGAGGGTTCAGTATTGTCCTAATGGGGGACTTCAATGGGCACATCGGGGATAAGGAGGAGGGCATACAGGGAGGTGATGGGAAAATTAACACGAATGGGAGGAAGATGTTGGACCTATCAAAAGAGCTTGGTTTAAAGATCCTGAACAGGGATGCGAAATGTAAGGGTAAATGGACCTGGGAGAGGAACGATAAGAAAACAATAATTGATTATATACTCACTGACATTAGCATATGGAGGGAGGTTATAGATGTAGAAATAGATGACGAGGGAAAAAATGACTTGGGTAGTGATCACAACCTGATAACAGTTAAGATTATGGGCAAAAAGACGAATAGAGACAGAAATACCTTCAAGGAAGTTTGGGGACTAAAACAAGGAGTCGACTGGAAGCAGTTTCGGGAAAAACTAAAACCAAATCTTGAATGTATACCTAGGGATGCAAATGTCCAGAGTATTTCAGATGGCATAGTAAATAGCCTAACAGAGGCAGGGAAGGAGTGTATAGGAAGGGTGAGGGTCCCAACGAGAGAGCTTGGATACAGGGTTAACGAGGGACTGAAAAAGGCTATAAAAGAAAGGAAGGTAAAATGCGCTGCTTACAGAAGAAGTAGGAAGCTTAATGGGGTGGATAACAATGACACGAGACTAATGAAAGGAGAATATGAATTGGCACGGAAAAAGGTGAATGAGATAAAGGATAATAATAGGAAGGAGCGCAATTGCAGTCTTGCCAGAACAATAAAGAAAACGGGGGGTTCGAGCTCAAACGTATTTTGGAACTGGGTAAATAAACGGGGGAAAAGTAGTGTGCAGAGTATCAAAGTGGATGGGGAAAGTACAGAAGATAAAGGCCGTATCGCTTCAGAGTTAGTCAAGCACTGGGAAAAGATAAACGATAGGCGATGGGGCAGTGGGTCCCCACCAAAAAGAAATACACTGGTGGAGGAGAACCTATCCAATCGTGTATGTAGCGAAATAACGGCAGAAGAAGTGCGGAACGTGGTCTCGAAATTAAAAAATGGTAAAGCGGGAGGGACTGATGAAATTCCGAACGAATTCCTCAAAAATGGAGGGGAGGCACTTATTGAAGTCCTGACAAACCTTTTCAACCTGGCTCTGCGAAAGCAAGAGGTCCCCAGAGAGTGGAGGGAAAGTAAGGTGTCGTTCATACACAAAAAGGGGGATAAGGAAGTTCTAGATAACTATAGGGGGATATCAGTTAGTAGTAACATCGGAAAAGTATTCTGTAAGGTCATATACGGTAGACTAGAGGAAGTTATAGAAGAGAAAGGTTTTTTAGGAGAAATTCAAAATGGTTTCAGGAAAGGACGAAGAGTCACTGATCACCTATTTACACTCACCCAACTGATAGAATCAACAAAGGCTGAAAAGAAAAAGATGTTTCTGGCATTTCTAGATGTGAAAAAAGCGTACGACCGAGTGTGGAGGGAAGGTATGTGGCGAAAGCTCGAGGGCATCGGACTGGGGGGTGACTTTGTGGGAATCATGAAAGCACTGTATACAGATGTGCAAAGCCAACTCAGTCTAGGGAGTATCACTACAAAACGAGTCCCTATGGATATAGGCCTCAAGCAGGGGTGTATCTTTTCACCGATTTTGTTTGCATTGTATGTTAAAGATTTAGGGGACGAACTATTTCAGAGTGCGGAGGGGGTAAATGTTGGAGACATAAAGATACCAGGCTTATTCTTTGCGGACGACATGGTGTTAATGTCTAGAACTGAACAGGGGCTAGAGAAACTGCTGGAAATTGTTGGTAGATATGGGAACACTTGGCGGCTCGAACTAAATGAAAATAAAAGCAAGGTAATACCCGTTGGACGCAAGGTAGATATGACGAAGAGATGGAGAGTGGGGGAGTTCTCAGTCCCCGAAGGGGAAAGCAAACAAATCACTGTAGGAGAAACGGGAGAGTATGAGTATCTAGGGGTAAGCATAAATATAACGGGAAGAGGGGTGTACAGAAATTACTCAGCCAAACTGATTCTGAAGGGGAAAAGAATTCTGAACCAACTAAAACTTTTAGGGAAAAATAGTTTCAATAAGGTCTTTGTGGGGAAAACACTGTGGGAGAGGGTGGGTTTACCAAGCATAACGTATGGCACGGACGTGATTCCATTAAACCAAACCGTTATTAAGAAGTTGGAAAGTACTCAGAATGATGCCGGCAGATGGATAACAGGGTCGAGTAATGCTGCAGCTTTGGAAGCAGTAAGGGGGGAGCTTGGGTGGATGAAAATCAAGGACAGGGTAGATTTGGGAAAACTGTGTTACTTTAACTACTTGAGAAACCTGCCTGACAACCGGTGGTGTAAATTGATGCTCGATACCATTTGGAATTCTAATATAGAAACGGGGTGGTCAAAACATGTGAGGGAACTAATGGACAATTACTCTATAGAGGTCACAAACATAGAAGTAGGAATGAAAGAAGGCAAAAGGTTTGTCAAAGAGAGAGTCATGGAAGACTGCAATCGAAACTGGCGAGCAGGGGTTAGCGTGAAAAGATCACTGCAGGGGTTACAATATAAAGAAAAGCCAGCTTTTGAGAAGTACCTAGATGGCACCTTTGGAGGGTCACTGCTGTTCAAACTGAGATCAAGATCACTGGAGCTTCGGGGAAAAATTGGGAGAGATGGGGAAAAGGGATGCCAAATGTGCCACTCTGGAGTAGTGGAGACCCTGGAACATTTTCTCTTGGAATGCCCACAGTATATACCTCATAGAATAAAATTTACTGGAAGAATAATGCAGAAGTGGGGTGAAGAAACAAAGGATAGATGGCTGAAGGGGGACACGAGGGAGAGGGTAGGAATGCTTATTGAAGAAATTGAAAAAGAGGAAGTGAGGGACACTATTAAGCAGTTTATATCTGAATGCTGGGAGGAGAGGAGGGGAAGAGGGGGTGGGGTGCAGGGGGAATGATGGCCTTCTCTTATGAGGACCGCGACGAATCAGCGGCTGGCCAAAGAGTTATTATTATTATTACTACGATCCCCAGTGATTGATTGCCATGCTGTATAATTATCTTGAAACTATAATATCCTTATCCAATGCGAATCGCCAGGCCAAAGTGCTTTCGATTTTTTTTTTATTTTATACTTTTTTATTTATTTTTATTTACTTATTTTATTTTCAATTTTTTGTCTTTAAACCATAGCTTGTGATCCCTTGTGAGATATGGTTTGGAGATGAAATTAAACTAACTGAGATATTTAGTGGCGAATTTCTCAAAATCATCTGTAATTTGTGTTGTTCAAAGCTTTGTACGTCGAATAAAATCATGAAATTATGATAACAGAGAAGGTTTTTAATTCCCGCACGTCAGGTTGATATTTGCAGGAAATGTGTATCGATATATTTTTCCACAACAACTACCTACGTAGCAAACACATCCTATCTTCCGATAAAATATGGATTTCTTTTATTGCTGCACAGTGAAAAACAACACCCGCAGGGTAGTATGTCAGTAAATATTAGCGATCTTTTACGGAAGGTGCCTTATTGGGTTTCATGGTGTTGTGAACAATACAACAAAACACACACAGGTGCTTTTTTCTGTTTCACATGTAAACAGCGTGACAAACCTGATCCAAACATTACACACATTTTTTTTTTCAAATGAAATTTTCCGATAGGATACTGCGTACGTTTTTATTTATGCTTTCTTTTCAAACACAGCTTGCTTAACTCCCCCATCGCTGAACTTATAAACCATATCACCCAATGCCACTCTACCATTGGCGTAACGCACCTACAATGAGGTTTGGGCGTCTCCTAAGGACCCTTAACAATTGCACGTTTTTAGGGGCTCCCAACAATTTCAAACATTTTGGGAAAAATCATTATTAAGGGCATCAAAACATTGTTGTAGTTGAAGCATTGAGCTTGCATAAAGAATCGGAGCGATGTTCCTTGAAACCAATTGCGGGGTTGTGTACGTGACACAGGACAACATGAGACAGTAGTTCAAATGACAAAACAATTTCAATTTTAGTTCAATTAGAAATGTGGATGCATTCTGTACAAGCTGTTACATCAAACCGTTGAAACAACATCCGAAACTAACGAATGCCAACATACCTCATTCTCGGTTAACCCGTTACCTAACATGAAAAGCAGACGTCACTTACATCAAACCGTTGAAACAACATCCGAAACTAACGAATGCCAACATACCTCATTCTCGGTTAACCCGTTACCTAACATGAAAAGCAGACGTCACTTGCAAACAAAATTCTTGAATAACTATTTTTTTTCATTTTTTTTTTTTTTTTCATTTTTTTGTTTCAAAAACATAGGTTATGACCCCTCATTGGAACGAGCTCGACGAGCTCGTTCCAAAGAGGGGTCATAACCTATGGTTTTGAAACAAAAATGAAAAAATAATGAAAACTTTTTGGCGATTTTTGTGAATAGCGCTGTCCGGTTTTGGCCGTTACGTTAGGTAAAAGGTTAAGGTGCTGCCCAACTAGCGAAGGAATGAAAACAGAAACGAACGAAAGGACTAACGACAATCACCATCAGGAAAATTTCTCTCTCTCTCTCTCTCTGGGAAACCAATGGCAGATTAAATTGCCAAAAGGAAGTCTGGTATTGCTTGACTTACATTTAACAATATGCCGATGCTACAATACAACAAAGAAGGCTAATAATATACTCTAAATGGACTACAGTGTACTAAATGTGGTGAAGTTGATGTTATTAATGTCATTAACTCGGTTCATTGTGTGGAGACATTGTATCCAGATTTGTTGGTTTCCTGACAACGCAGAGGTGCCCACATGCTACAAAGGGAAGGACATGTGTATGTTATCAAACGACATTTGTACATAGTCAAAGTAACAGAGTTACAAGCACTCCGTGTGTATGATATATTGCTCCTACCCTCTGAAAATATCGATGATACCTGCCTATTTTAACGGGCACTTCAGTCAAAGGTCAACCTACGTGAAATATATCCCCGAGACTTAAAAGGTATTTCGGGCAAAGGTCGAAGAGATTTTATTAAATTACGAGACCGGGGAGGGAGACTAGTACAAGCCGTCAAGTCCGACCAGTATTTTTAGCAGTTTTATGCGAACTGTAAAAGGCTTGAGATTTTTAAACAACTGAGATCCGTGACGTTAGCTTGACGTTGGACATTCGTTTAACATTCATATTTATTCAGTTTGGACATTTGTTTGACATTCGTCAGAAGTCAGCTTAACGTTCGGCGTTTGACATGAACGATGTGAAACCAAGTGCAGGCGAATGTCAAACGAATGTCAAACGCCGAACATGAAACTTACTACAGGTGAATGTCAAACGAATGTGAAACGTACAACGTGTAATAGAACACAGGCAAGTGTCATACGACTATCAAACACTGAACGTGAAACTGACTACACAAGAATGCCAAACCGCCAATTTGACTGCAAACGAATGTTCAACAACCATCGACAGACTGGCGAAAGGGAAATGTCATCAAACGAATGCCAAACGCCAAACGTCAAACTAACTTCAGGCTAATGTCAAACGAATACCCAATGGCCAACGTCAGGCTAACTTCCCGGACCCGATAACTGGTGGTATAATAAAAAGGAAAACTTATACCGAATCGGCAAAATACTCCACCATTCTGACTGCGTGCAAATCCATTCTGCCTCAAAAATCTTATCTATGAAAGAAAAATAGAAAAGACAAATATTTTTACGGTCACTGAACGACGCACGTCTACTTATACAGTAAAAATATTCCTTCCTGAGTATTTATTTTATAAGTCGCAGATCAAAGATAAACGTATGACTGTGGAGCTGTTCGACTGTTTGGTGGACACGTAACAATCCATCTGACTGGATAAGATCAAAAAGGGATTTCTATTCATTATGCCACAAAATATAAATCTAATTTTCTCAGGCCACTTCTAAAACTATGCATGCGCCCGTTGAATATTATTTTTTATACCATGATTACCTATTCTACTATATATGAAAAGCCTATGACATAAATTTCAGCTTTACACACCAACCGTGATGAACACGCCAGCAATGGGATTTCAATAGTAAATATTTACACCTACAGTAGAACTATGGTGACGTCGACCTGAATGCAAACTTGTTTAAATTTATCGCACGTCGCCTCGCGAAGAGTGAAATGGATGTGGCAATTATTTATTACGTTTTTAAAAGGTTTTACCTCATAAGATTATAAAAATTAACAGACATGCATTGTCTTATGATAATAAAGCATGCATAACTCGAAATAGTATGTTATTATGTTATTAAAACGAAAAAGGCTCAGTTTCTTTTTTTCATTTCGTTTCAGCGATAAAATTGACAGCGGAAGTACCGCCCACCGATGCTCGTGTAAACAAAAACAGATTCGCTCGTATGTACGTCTGGTGCTCAGTAAAATCGAGAAAAAATAATTGCGATTCTTAATAATCTGACGATCATGGTATAAAGAAAATATACCCAAAGTAGCTTGGTGTACCAAATGTTCACCACTCGTGGCGAAGTGGTGTTAACAGCGCGCCGAAGGCTCGCAGTTAACACCACTTCACCACGAGTGGTGAACATTTGGTACACAAATATCCTACAGGTATATTCTATATTTATTTTATTAATTGTTATTTATTTACTCTTTGAAGTTCATTTACTTAGTTTCTTTTATGTTTTAGTCCCCATAAGCAACAGAATAGCTATGGGCTGCGGTGAACTTTACCCATTTTGTTAATTTGGGGAATGTATCTGATGTGAGTGATGTCATCAAATTGATTTTTCTTTTTTCTTTTTCCAAAGGTAACAAAACGAGAGCAAGTTGACAGAATGGTAATGCAGGAGGGCTTGAGATGCAGATCTTTTTCGTGACTTTATGGGACCGGTTGTCATTTTGTAACAGCCCGTTTTTTTCCAAAAGATGGTCAACTTAGCGTCATTCCATCAGTACATAAAAAAGATACGTAAGAATTTTGTCACACGTTTAGAATAGCTCCCAGTACTTGAAGTACGTACTCTTATAACAATTTTGGACGATAGAAAGAAGATACAACATGTTTGTGATACGATATTATCAAACGGCAACAGCACATCTGGAGATTTGCGTGTTCAAAATCGATGAAACTACACTGTGTCGCCTGAGGGGATTGATTTCTGAACAAATACTGTTATATCTACTGATGAAACAGCATATTTAACCATATATTTTATTAATAAATGTCAGTTGTAGGCGACACACTCTTTCAAGTTAACAATGTCTGGACCAAAGTTTATCAATAGATTACAATGGTGTTTTCCTAGTTTGTTTACCCCACAGGTTGCTTAGTCTTCAATAAATTCGACACGGTCCACAAACGATAAGCTCCAATAAATAAACACATTTCTCTAAAGATAGTTCCTCCTTTCTCCCCATGATACAAGCTAATTGAACCAACCTTAAGAATGTTTTCATGGGAATGGTGCATGACATTCCCAGCGACCGATAAAGCAATATTTGCTTTAAGATTTTGTGGTGTATTTTATTACGATGTTCTGCACGTCCCGTTATGCGCAGATTAACGGTATCATCTGATGTCGTTGGGCATGATGGTAAGTATGTTATACACCATTCTAGGCCCACCAGTGGATCACTGGGCTAAAAATAGTTACCGGAAATGCGCCAAGTGGGCCTCGGACCCAGAGAAAATGTTTCATTTCTCGAACTGAAAGAACTCTGTTTCCTTGCATCCGAGCAATCAGTGGCAGTTCTCATGGTAGGCATTTCGATGGTATTTTGTATCATCTCCGTCGCTCAATTGACAGAAATGGTTGCTACAAAGGGGTCCCAGATCCATCGGGCCGACTATAATTCGGATCAATGGGAGAACATGTTGATTGTTCGAACTGAAAAAATGCTATTTCGTGCGTCTCAGCGATCAATGCCAGACGAGACTGCGGGCTTATCGAAATGTCCTCTATGTGGACTGTCAATGGCATTTCGATATTCCGGTAATCAATGCAATCAGATCCATTTCTCTTTTCGTCCTTTTCACGAAATTTCATGCACCAATAGGACTGGTGTTGGACTGCACCAATTTTTGGGGGTAGATTTATTCCAATAAGTATTTAATTCGCTTTGAAAACTTCAAGATATTAATATAATTGGTTAAACTACACGTCGTAATCATACAGCTACAGTTTGGTGACTTTTTATTCATTATTATTTATTCAACAGACATGTCTAAAAGTATTGGTAAAGTTGTGAAATAATCGGTCAATTCAAGCCGAGACACAGCTCTTGCGCTGATGCACAAAAAATACACAGAACGACACACGCGTGTGAATGAGTTAATCGATATGGCACGAGTGCCAGCGCGAAAGGATAAAACGAGAGCCGAAGGCCTCGAGTTTTATACTTCCGCGATGACATAAGTGCCTTATCGACTAACCCATTCACACGCGTGTGACGTTCTGTTTATTACACGCCTTCACGACTATAAAAAAAAACAATTATTAGTGGACATTCAGCAATTCATTTGACAACTATCTACAAAAAGAACACTTTTTAATGCCAACCAAATTTGCGAAGGGAACCCGTGTTACTGTTTTGTTCCCTGAGTTCCAAAGTGTTGTATGTACCTACTGGCACATAGAACACATTGGAACTTAAGGGACGATTTTCAGCTATCGCTAGCCATTCAAAATTTAAATGCGTTGCACGATTTGTAGAATATTCCAGTGAATTTCGTTTCTATTTAAAAGTAGTCCGTCAACGATTTCGTTCCGCACTTATGTGCGGAACAGATTTTCATTTTCCGCACGGTTTAGTGTTGCTGTAGATGGTGATTACATAGAACATGCGTGTAATAAATGAATGGTTATGGTACTTTTTAAGATTCTATCTCATAGTAAACTTCTGTTCGTTCGGTCGTCTTATTCCGTCGAGCTGATGAGATCAGAACAAACACGGCTTTGATCTGACTGATCTGTTCTCGTCAAAGATAGAGAATTCGACAACTCGGACTGACTGTTATGCCAATGTTTCAATGATTTGATTATGACAATCCCGGTGTATAGGGGTGTGGGCGGCAGTCCCGAACCTAAAGTTTTATAAGACAATTTTGGACTTTGTATTCCTTAAATAATAGTCTAGTCCATTCCAGCTGTTAGAAAACAGGAAACGATTGGCAAGAGTCAGAATCAAGGAAGTTAGTTAGGTGACAGTGCTTCATTAATTAACATTTTGCTGATGGTGATTTTTTCACCTGGTAAACGCATGCGTGAACATCACTGCCCACGCCTGGATTACAGCCAGTCCACGGCGACTGTTCTGTACCATGAAAAAGTAAACAAATTCACTTTCATAACATTTAGCGAGTTAGGTTATTTCTTATTCGTTGATACTGTTTACACTGTGATTAACCGGTTGTACCTATCGTGAAAATACGATTTGAAATGACGTAATGAGTTCAATCCCTGTCCGGGCGTCCAGTTTGATCTGGCCGATCTCATCTCTCGTTAACGAGACGGATTACAACAACACAGGCCAATTGACTGTTGTAGTAATTTGTTTATTATATGACTCAAGGGGGCGGAAAGCAACAAGGCCAAGGTGGTAAAGGTAGAATGCCAACAAGCACGAAATAAAGTAAATAAGATTAAAGACGATAATCGGAGAGTGCTAAATAGCAGTCTTATTAGGACGATAAGAACGACGGAAGGGGGGGGGGGGGGGGGGAGTCGAGTTCGAACGTATTTTGGAAATGGGCGAATAAACGTAAAGAAGGAAGTAACCCACAGATTATTAAAGTAGATGGCAGATATATACAGACGATCAAGCCCAAATCGCATCAGAACTAGTCAATCACTGGAAAAAGGGAAACGATAAACGATGGGGCATGAGGAAGCCACCGGAATGTCCGAACCAGGTCGAGGAAAATCTATCGACCCTCGTGTACATGGAAATTAAAACCGAGGAGGTGCGAAAGGTGATCTCAAAATTAAAGAATGGAAAAGCGGGAGAGGTGGACGAAATTCCTAACAAGTTTCTCAAAAAAGGGGGAGAGGAACTCTGTGAAAGCCTAACTGCCCTATCCAATTTAGCCATAGAAAAACAAGAGGTCCCAAAAGAATGGGGAGAAAGCAAAGTAACATTTATTCACAAAAAGGGGGAAAAAGAAGTTTCGGATAATATTATCGAGCGATCTCTGTTAGTAGCAACATTGGAAAAGTTTTCTGTAAAGTCCTGTATGGGATATTAGAGGAGGTGATTGAGGAGATGGTCTTTTGGGTGAGATTCAGAATGGCTTCAGGAAGGGAAGGAGAGTCACTGACCATCTTTTCACGCTAGCCCAGATGATAGAATCCGGGAAAGCAAAAAAGAAAAAGTTGTTTATGGCCTTTTGGATGTTAAAAAAGCATACGATAGAGTATGGAGGGAGGGTATGTGGCAAAAGCTCGATGCTCTGGGCTTGAGAGGCGAGTTTATTGGAATTCTGAAAGCATTATATAAAGATGACCCTAGCCTGGGTAGCATAACAACAAAACGTGTGCCTATAGAGATTGGCCTAAATCAGGGGTGTATCCTTTCGCCAATGCTTTTTCCACTGTACATCAAAGGTTTAGGAGACAAACTCCTGCGAAGGGACAAGGGGGTAGCAGTTGGGAACTTGAAGATCCCAGGGCTATTTCTTTGCAGATGATATGGTAGTAGTGTTAGAAAGCGAGAGGGGCTAGCGAAAATTCTGGGAATTGTTGAGAAATACTGGAACAAATGCAGACTCGAACTAAATGAAAGCAAAAGCAAAGGTATACCCTTGGGCCGCAAAATGGGCCCTACTCGAAGGTGGAGAGAGGGGGAGTTTTGTATTACGGAAGGTAGAAGCAAACTTTTTCGTGTAGGAGAGACAGTTGACTACGAGTATCTGGGGTTAAATATAAACATTACAGGAAGAGGCATCTATCGAAACCACACAAATAAATTTATTCTGAAGGGGAGGCGAATCCTTAACCAAATGAAACGTACAGGAAGAAACAGTTTCAATAAGGTTTTCGAGGGGGAAACCATTTGGGAAATGGTTGGTCTGCCAAGTATAACATATGGTACGGAAGTGGTACCCCTAAACCAAACGGCTGTGAAGAGCTTGGAAACCCCGCAGAATTACGCAAGCCGATGGATAAAGGGGTCGAGTAATGCCGCGGTACTAGCAGAAATCTGGCGTGAGCTTGGGTGGATGAGGATCAAGGACAGGACAGACTTATTGAAATTCGGTTATCTTGATTATTTGGTAAATCTCGTCGACAGCCGATGGTGTAAAGTAATGTTCCAGAGTATTTTCAACTCAAATACCAAGGCAGGATAGATTGTCCAAGTAAGAGAGTTAATAGAGAACTACTGATTGGAGATCTCTGACCTGGACGTAGGGGCAAACCAGGGTAATAAAGTCGTCAGAGAAAGAGTCTTGGAGGATGGTATCCCTAATTGGCTAGATAGGGGTCAAATCAAAGAGGTCTTTGTGTGGGCTGCGTGATAAAGAGAAGCCTGGTTTTAAAGAGTTCATTGGTGCACCTTTGGGGGGGTCACTGTTGTTCAAGCTGAGGTCGCGGTCCCTGGAGCTGAGGGGAAAAATTGGGAAAAACAGTGAAAAGGAGTGCCAGATGTGTAATTTAGGCGTGGTGGAGACCCTGGAACACTTTCTTCTAGAATGCCCAAAATACCAGTCAAAAAGAATAAGATTCAATGCGAGTATAATGGGAAAGTGGGATGGGAGAATGAAGGACATGTGGCCAATGAGTGACTCAAAAGAGAGTGCTAATATGCTAATCGGAGAGACTGGGAAGAATGGGGCAAGGGATGTCATCAAGCAGTCGTCTCAGAGTGTTGGGAAGAGAGAAGAAGCGTTGGAATTCCTAGGATAGCAGTTGGGAGCACAAGGGTAACCAAGGCCTTTTCATCCGAGAATCGCGACAAATCACCAGCCGGTCAAAGTGTTATTATGATTATTATTATAATTATGACAATTAGTATTTTAAACTGATAACAACACCTGAAAAATCAAATACAACAAGAATTATATAAGCCAAATAACAATTAATAATTTATGGAGTAATGCATAGTAATGTCGAACGTTCGTGTCGAACATGAAACTTGGAAGTCAAAACAATGGAGGCAAGACTTCAATTTCAATTGGAATCGCTTTCGATAACACAGATTCTTCTACGTTTTGTAGGATTCTCATCTTGAAAATTGTTGTTAATTGCTATTTTGCAATTGTTCAGCACGTCATTTTCAAATAGATCGCGACTGGAATGTTTGTCAACGGAGTTTAATGAGAATACCACTGTAGTTCGCCCATCAACTCCTGCACTCCGGAAAACAAGAGTGTCAAGTTTTCCAGATCGTTATCATGCCTGTCTCAAACGAGGCGCACGTGAACGGACTATTTCTACCAGTGACCTATAAATAAATATAGAACAGAAGCACAGAGCATAAACTCGAGTGTCTCCTTATTGAGGGGCTATTTGTGGTAGTCATATAATAAAATGTGATATCCCTTTGCTCAGAAAAATATACGGATATTCTTCCCTGCTCCAGTTATAGATATTCCTGTCATTAAGTCTTCAACTCACTTTGAAAACATGCAGATATTACCCGATTAGTTAACTACGCGATGTAATCATAAAACTGAAGATGTGGTGAGTTTTCATTTTTATTACTTTCCAAAGTGTGATTTACTGCTATTTCCGGGTTTGATTATAAACGATAACTTCACAAGTGAATTATGCAATCAACAATTGTGTCATGTATCCGTGCGCGCAAACGAAGACGCTTTGCCGTGGGTGTAATGGGGACTTGAACATGAAAACATGCAAAGCAGACGACACTTGCCAAAAAAATTCTTGAATAACTATTATTTTCATTTTTTGTCTCGAAAACATAGGTTATGACCCCTCATTGGAACGAGCTCGACGAGCTCGTTCCAATGACGGGTCATAACCTATGTTTTAGAGACAGAAAATAAAAGAAATAATGAAAATTAAATGGCGATTTTCGAGAATAGCGCTGGCCGGTTTTGGCCGTTACGTTAGGTAAAGGGTTAAATAATATAATTATCATTAATAATGAAAAGTAATAAACAGAGTAATCGCTTAACTGGACTGGTTACGTGAAATAATTCATTCGAGGCGAGGGACTATATTGTAAAACACTCGTGCGCATTCGCGCACTCGTGTTTGTACAACGTCCCTCACCTCTCATGAATTATTTCACGTAACCAGTCCAGTCAAGAGATTAATCTCTATATAATGGTAAATGATATCATATATTACGTCAAATCAAGTATGGACTGAGAAACATTTCTTGCGCTGGTTCATAAAGAAATGAATGTTTATCGATTTTTTTCACATTCAATGGGATGAAATATTTTAGTTGGTCTGATAAGAGAGCCTTTTCCACCAACTGAAATATTCCAGATGATTTAATCTGAACAAAGGCAAAGGACTCTTTCGGGGCAAGGCTGGTTCCAGACCATAACAGCGCCGAATTCCTTACACAGATGGGCTGGTGACCAGAGAGCTGGGTATTCATGTTAAAAAATCGCAACGTGATCATGGAATGTGGTTGCCAACAATCTAATATCGTGTCATATTATCACTTTAGAAAAATTATCTCTGTGCCAAACTAGAGCAGCTCAATATCTCGAAAATTATTGCCATTCATATCCAACAAAGGCGTAGAAAGGGAGAGACAGACAGTGAGAGGGTGAGAGAGGTAGTGGGGAGCAGGGTCTTGGGGATGTTCATAGTTATATATATATATAAATGTCCATCCACGCTCATAAATCAAAGGAGATCATCTATTTTACTGGAAACGATCAGTTAATATTTTCAGGGTGCTGTTACCCGAAAACGTAAATGTATTAGCCCAATATATTTTCCTATGGACTGAATCTTGAATAAGAAACACCTGTTAGCACCTATCTTGGACGCGGCCCTAAAAAGTGGCAGCATGGACAGAGTCAATAATATTTCATTCTAGCCTATCTTTTCAGAAAAGAAAGCTCGACATTGTGTACAATTTTTGTCAAGTCAATGATTTCAGCCTCTACAAAATGGACAAATTTGCTAGTCATTGATTTGTCGTGATGCGATCTCTGCCGTTTTGAATATATTCTCTTCCGCTCGCGTAATTGTATTTGCTGAACATCGATCTGAAGGTGCATTTTATTCTGCTGTGTACAATAGTGTATTTTATATCATCTGGATAATGTGAGCTGTCTGGTAGAGTTTCTTTCAAACAAAAAGAAATGCAAAAAGTTCTTCGATAACTGCTCTGGTTATTGCCATTTTTGAAATTTTATGGTAGATAATTATGCATACATCATACATGTTGGCGATACTGAATCTCCTGGTTGACGTCGTAATCGCTGATATCAAAGTTCAAGTCGGTAAGTTTAAAATCTATATTAATATGTGGTGATCTATTGTGCAGCCGAACGAAGATTCTGATTGGCTGAGGTATAGAAGTATTATTTCCAATTGTAATTCTGTTAGTGAAGACATTTCAATTGAGTGGTAAAAATGAAATTCAAACCCTTTGGCTAAGGAGTGTCGTAGGAACAACATGTTACAGAAATAGTTAACCCTTTACCTAACGTAACGTCCAAAACCGGGCAGGTCTATTCACAAAAATCGTCAATTAATTTTCATTATTTTTCATTTTTTGTCTCAAAAACATAGGTTATGACTCCTCGTTGGAACGAGCTCGTCGAGCTCGTTCCAATGAGGGGTCATAACCAATATTTTTGAGACAAAAACTGAAAAAAAATAGTTATTCAGGAATTTATTTTGCAAGTGTCGTCTGCTTTTCATGTTAGGTATAGGGTTAAGGGAGATGGAGAGAGAGAGAGACAGAGAGAGAGAGAGGGGGGGAGAGAAAATGAGTTTTTGGCTAACGTTATCTTCACCACCAGTCATTGCAATCTTATTGGAAATTAGTATGAAGTAGGCATTTAAAGTCAACAAATATGCAGATGTTAGACGCCATATCTCACAAATAAATATATGGAGCAGAAAATGAGCATCTTTCTCAATGTTGGGGTGAGTCCAAAATATAGCTTTGTTAGTATTTGTTTATTGTTTTATACCATGCCCATGAGGCAATGGGCCACCACTGATATACCGTGCCCTTCCCCACCTCCTTGGGCGAAATATACTGAGTCCCAAAAGAAAGTATAATGGAAACAAATGTAAACATATAGCACAAAGGATGAAATATTATAATTTTAATGTTGCATGTTTGTGAAGAAGAAGTCGTGCAAAGGGTTTAATGACACGTTGTTGTTGTTGTTGTCCACCCGACCGTATACAATTTTGCTACGGATTTCAAAAGAATAGCACGTGCTACCCGAGAATGTCAAATTGAATGGGTTTCCGACTATTTTCTTTGTGTGATGTTGTGCTAGAGAGCCTGGGTAATTGAGAAAACACGCTAGTTTTTGTCTTCCGACATTTTAAAAAAATGTCAAGGTTAACCGAAAATCAGAGGTTGCGTGTCATTGATATGCATGAGGCTGGGATACCTCCTCCAGATGAGCTCGCTGCTGAGTTCGGAGTCACTGTAGCCACTATTTACCGTCTCATCGGAAGGTATAGAACAACTGGATCTACTGCCAACCGACCGCGTTCAGGTCGACCAAGAGTTACGACCCCTGCACAAGACCGACACATCAGGACGTCTCACTTGCGGAATCGTTTCCTTTTGGCGACGAGGACAGCAGCAATTACTCCTGGTAGACCTAACAATAGAATCAGTGCACAAACTGTCCGCAACAGGCTCGTTGAACACGGCGTCCGAAGTAGGCGTCCATACCACGGACCAATCCTTACCCAACGTCATCGTACCGTCAGAATGGAATGGTTACGTCAGCGTGTTCGCTGGACTCAGCAGCGTTGGAGCAGTTTTCTTTTTAGTGATGAATCACGATTTTGTCTACAGCGCGCTGAGGGTAGGGCAAGAGTGTATCGCCGGCGAGGAGAACGGCTTTCTGATGCTTGAGTGTGGGAATGCGACCGTTTCGGCGGGGGTAGTGTAATGGTTTGGGCAGGAATTTCCTTGCACCATCGAACACAGTTGATCTTCATCGATGGTAATCTGAATGGACAGCGATATAGGGACGAAATTCTTAACGCTGTTGTTGCCCCGTTGTTCAACGCTAACGTCGGATTGCAGTTATTCCAGTAAGACAATGCGCGATGTCACATGGCGCGTATCTGTCGTGACTTTCTTGAGGAGCAGAGTAACGAACTTCTTCCCTGGCCTCCACTTTCGCCAGATTTGTCGCCGATGGAGCAACTTTGGGATCAATTGGACCGTTGGGTACGACTTCATGATCTTCAGACGTTAGGCGATTTACGTAATGTTGTAAGGCAGGACTGGAACGCAATACCACAAGGTGACATCCATAGACTTATCAGGTCCATGCGCCGTCGATGTCTTGCCATCCAAGAGGTTAACGGCGGACATACAGGCTATTGACTGCTTTTTCATTTCACCCATGTCTGAATTGCGACGTCCTGACGTGACGCTGGCAACAGTAAGAACATGAAATTATGCAAATTTATACAGCTGGACTCGAAATATGAGTTTACAATAATTTGTTGGGGATTAAAGTCGATAATACTAAAAATATTACTCCTCAAAGTTTATTATACTTTCCTTTTTGATCCAGGTCGCAAATTAGAAATTAAGGTAGCCGGTTAAAGGGTTTACCGGAACTTATTCGGGGCACCCTCCCATCGGGTGCCTTTTTATTTACTTTATAGCAAGAGAATAGAAACAAATAGCGATATTTTTACCAGCATCAGGGCATAGGCTTAACCCTTTGAACCCCATTTGTGTCTTCCTTGTCAGTTGAATGCCAACAATTGGAAGAGGCCATATTCATTATTTGGGTGTAGACCAATTAATATTTTCAAAGTGCAGCCTTGCTGCTGCACGTTGAAAAAAATTGATTTGTCTACCCCACACATTAACCCTTTCCGACTACGGTTATCGTGGCGTTTTAACGTCACGTAGAATCAGGTTTTGGCGACGTCAAACGCAATCGTTTGCCCTTTGAATTCTGGTGGTATCTTCCGTATCAATTCAATGACATCAACAGGAAGAGTCCATATTCATTATTTGGGGGTAGACCAATTAATATTTGCAACGTGCAGCCTTGTGGCTGCACGTTGAAAATATTGATTGGTCTACCACACACATGCATTTAGCATCCATCACATTTAATGAAATTATGAAGTAACATGTTTCTGAACGAAAAAGCGGCCGCTCGGGTTCAAAGTCGGAGTACGTATTATTACGTACCGTAGTCGCAACGCACGGCAATTTTCGTACGTAATATTACGTACCGTAGTCGCAAAGGGTTAAGTTGGCACCCATCCTCTTAAAGAAATTATGACGTATCATGTTTCCGAGAGAGCTCGGTGGTTCATTGGTGGTTTTGGACTTCAAACCGATAGGTTCACGCTTCGATCCCCGTTAGGGGGAACTGCGTTGTGTCCTTTGGCAAGGCACATCAACCCGATTGCCCACGTGGGGGCACGGTGAGGCTCTATACTAAGACGTACTGCACATCGATGGTGCACCTGTCGTCAACCAATGTCTTGTGTGTGAGAGGTACGTTGGAGAGTCTGCCAGTCGCTCGCCGTTGCTCGGTGGTTCTCTACCGGTACTCCGGTTTCCTCCACCCGTAAAACTGCCGAACATGAGGTGACCCTGGCTGTCGAAAGTGTCGTTAAACCGCAATAAATAAATAAATAAATAAATAAATAAATAAATAAATAAATAAATAAATAAATAAATAAATCATGTTCCTGGGTCGGAAAACAGCATCTCGGGTTTAAAGAGTTAATATACCATCCTAGAATACGGAAGCTTATTTCCAGAATTTAGCGATAATATCCTGTGACGTAATAAACTGTTAGAAATGGCTCAGAGAGTCCTTTCCATCTATATGTTGTTTGACACCACTTTTTCAAAACTCGAAGAATATTTACGTTATCACCATGATAAAATAGGCTGTCCTTCTAGAAGCGTTAGAAAAAGAATCCAAGGATAGGTCAGGTAAATTCTCTTGGTATTCGCCGAAGTTAAGTAATGTATGCGAACGAAAAATCTTAATTGTTTTAGGCCAGCGATAGACGAACAAAACGATCGTTCGTCCAGTTTGTACAGGCAGGTTGACTGAAAAAAACGTTCGCATTTTCTTGTTCTCTTGCCGCCCGCCTTATTTCTGCTTTGCATTATCTGCTTATGTGATGCCTCATTTTATCATGGGTACGTCCATTTCAGGTGTCACAGAGCAACACTTTTCATTTAATCCAATAAAAAATTCATTGATTTTGTATTGCGTTTTTCTCTGTCGAAACTCCTCCGATTCCACATTCATTATATTAGGCACACAAACATATGACTTGTACAGTATCAAATATATCGTTCCTTGAATGCCACAAGGCGCCACATGCTATTTGAAGAGTTCTGAGCTCATACCTCAACCATCTATGGCTATGACACTATAAAGGTTCTGCTAAAGTTTTTGATGCGATACTAATAGGCTAATACAGCCTCAGTATATACTGTCAAGTATCAAACGTTTATATGAACAACGCAATGTTTAGCTCTCCGGCTTCCACGTGTAGTTCGTCCTTAATTCTTTTCGAGCTCTCCGAGCGCGTTTAACTCAACAATTGCTGCTCGTAGCTATTATCGAAGTAAAAATGTTACCATGCCCCTCTACGGACTCTAGTTACAACCGTACTTTATGCGAATCATACCCTATCACACACACTATCTCGTGAGATCCCCCTCTCAAGACTTTACTCCGGGAAGAGTGGGTGTGTGGAACACTGACTGGCCACCCAAGGGTCCAACTCGATATTTTTATATACGTTTGAGGGTAATAAATTAAAAAAGGTTTTCTTTTAAATTGAACACCCCAAAGCTGTCAATTTAGTTTTGTTTCATTTTAGCCATACCATCCCCTCAGTGACATTTTAAAGTCTTTACCCGGAATTTTTCGAGAATAATTTGGGGACCTGTTTTATTTATAAAAAACGTTTCTGTGAACTCAAATTTTGGATAATGGATACACTTCTTAATTAAAATAGACATCTCCCAAAGAAAAGTCTTACTTTCCATTGAAGATCTGATGGACATTTTGGTGGACATCACCGGTTTATATCCATGAACAGAAATGTATTTATAACTGAGGGTTTCGTTGATCTGGAAGACGCAACACCAAACAATGTGGTTATATGTGGCTTTTTAAATTTCCTCTAAATTATTACACGCGGCACCAAGTTCCACGTCGTCAGAGGTATGAGGTTTAATTGCGTTTCTGCTAAAAACTAAATTCTAAACTTCATGTGGACATAAAGGAACTGCACTGTTCGCTAATAATTGCCATGCAATCATATGACAAATGTTGATTGTTTGAATGATCTAAACAAGTTAAGTTTCCATAGTAACTGTCATTGCTGAAGTGCCTAACCCTTTGAAACCGAAATGCCGATTTTCCCGCCCAGAAACATGATACGCCATAATTAGGTATGATGACTGCTAAATGAATGTGTCAGGTAGACCAATCAATATGCACCATGCAGCTACAGGGCTGCACATTGAAACTATTGACTAGTCTATCAACAGATAATTAGTGTGGACTCTTTCAATTGCTGTCGTTGACCAGGCATGGAAGCTACCACCAGCGTTCAAGGAATCAATGTTGTCAGCTTTTACATTGTTATTCGTTAAAATATGACAGCCCTTTAAATTTCATCCCAAATTGTTTACGTATGTTAATTAATCTCTTTATATTTCTTAAATCTCCGACGAATATATGACAACTATCCTCAAAATTTATACCCAAATATTGCAGTGATTTTTTGGGAGCTGCTCAACACGACGGAACTTCAATAAGAATTTGCTGTTGCAATTGAGTTTTTGGTTATGGATCGAATTTGTTCAGCAAAGACGTCGAAATACTTAAACTCTGTGTCCCATATCTTGATGAACAATCGGTGCGATTTTGTTTCATTCACAGGTGTCCTTTTAGAAACTGACAAATGGAGTGGCAGGACGAAAGAGTTGGTAAAATCAGCAGTGCAAAACGCAAACAAAGAAGAAAACATCGAACTAGTAGATACATATGAACTCGTTGACAGAGCAAACTCCTTCAAGTCTGCTGAAGCGGGTATTAATTATTAGTCTGTGTGAAACACACAGACTATTGTTTTTGTACGGTTTCTTTTTTCTTTTTTTCTTTTTCTTTTCCTTTTTTCTTATTCTCCTGTCTTCTATGCACTTCCATGTCCTCACGATAACTCGAAAGCGAATCGTCGTATCTCACTCATTTTTTTGGTATATTGATATATAGTCACCTTTGATTTTCAGACTCCTGGAGCATCAGAGATGTCTGTAGGGGTGTTTTGAAAGTGGGTAATGCCCATATCTCAGGCATGATATGACCTACTGACCTGGGACCAATGCCAAATAAGTCAACACTCGATGAAGATTCAAAATACGGGTCAAGGTCACTGAGGTCACCTAGGGGTCATTGATTTTATTTTTCAGAATTGCTGGAAAATTACATTTTTGGACCCCCAATGCATTCCCGAAGTTCGTACATGCATTTTTACACTAAAAAGGTGGGTGTGGCTAAATCTTTTGAAAGTGGGTCACGGTCATATCTCAAGCAAGGTATGACAAATGGGCCTGGGAACAACACCAAACCAGTCAACATTCGATGAAGGTTCAAAATATGGGTCAAGGTCACTGAGGTCACCTAGGGGTCATTGAGAGCACTTTTCAGAATAGCTGGAATTCACATTTTTCTCCCCAATACATTCCCTCCCGAAGTTCATGCATGCATTTTTACACGAAAAAAGTGGGCGTGGTCAAACTTTTTGAAAGTGGGTCAAGCACTATCTCAAGCACGGTATGACGTATAGGCCTCGAACCAACACCAAATAAGTCGACACTCGATAGAGGGTCACAATATGGGTCAAGGCCACTGAGGTCACCGAGGGATCATTGAGTGCATTTTTCAGAATTGCTGGAAATCACATTTTTTGGATCTCTAATGCATTCCCTTCATCGAACCCTTTGAATGCTGTTCACATTTGCCTTTTTTCTGGTTTCTTAGAAAAATTGTTCTGATTCCAGTATGAATATCTGTAAATACTGTTAAGGAAAATCCATTTCTGGTTTGTTTAGAAATATTTTACTTCCGAAAATAATTCTCCATAAATTCTCTTTCTATATAGTTTTTTACTTGACATTTTAACCCTTTTCACACAGATTTGAATTTACTGGATGCAGTAAATTCTGTTTCTCTCGTTTCACTTTCACTTCACAGCTTATACGTTTTCCTCGTTCCTAATGTTAATCTGCGGTAACAACCCAAGATACGAATCAGAAAATTTAATTCGGTGGTATCCAGTCATGCAGCTTAAAACATGTTTTTACATCTGGATGTGTCAAGTTTTACTATATTCTAAGTTTGATATGTTATCTGAAAAACAGGCGAGATCCAAAAGTTTTGTAAGGGAAAACCCTCTTCAGTTTTAGCAAATACACAGCAACACGCTGTTTTCCCTCCCAGCTGTTTGGGATGATATATATATTCCGAGTTCTGCAGTCGTGGCTGACAATATTCGCCATTAGAAGAGATTTACAGGAAAGTTAGCTCCCCTTAATTTTCTAAAGTTGTCAGTAAATTTGAAACTATAAAAATTATTTCGAAATGTTAGCGAAGTTGTGGCATCGACGCGCGCATCATTTCACAAATTTCGTGCATTATTCTGTACAGTAGCATAAAAATACAGAACATGGCTTTTTACAATTTGTTTCCCAAATCAGTTTGAACGTTTCATTATTATTCTCTGCTTCAACCCATTTACAATAAAAACAGGTGCTTTCACCAGTTTTTGATGTTCTGTAATGTTTTTTCTGTTCATTATATCAATTTGTGTTCATCGTTACATATAATACAAACACCATCCGTTGCATTAACCCTTTACCTAACATGAAAAGCAGACGACACTTGCAAAAAAAATTCTTGAATAACTAATTTTTTCATTTTTTGTCTCAAAAACATAGGTTATGACCCCTCGTTGGAACGAGCTCGACGAGCTCGTTCCAACGAGGGGTCATAACCTATGTTTTTGAGACAAAAAATGAAAATATTTTGAAAATTAATTGGCGATTTTTGAGAATAGCGCTGGCCGGTTTTGGCCGTTACGTTGGGTAAAGGGTTAATATAAAAGTAGAGGATGTAAGATTTGCTTATTTTTCTGGGAAGAATAGAAACTTGCAAATGTCTGTGCAGATTCGCTAAACAAAGAGCCAAAGTGGGCGTGTACTTAGTTGCCTCTAATTAACTTTCCATAGAAACCAAGTTTCCTATTGTGGCTTTTAATAAACAAAAGCCACAGGCAGTTCTAAGAGCTGCCTGTTGTTTTCGTTTATTGAAAGTAACAAAGGGAAACTTCGCTTTATTTTCTACTGACGCCATAGGTGTTTTCTCTACAATTGCATGTTTCTTGATGAGGCTTTCCTCGCCAGTCAAATGATTTCAGTAGAGATAACTTTATCGAAAGTCGATTTTCCTGACTAGATAAATCGGGGATGCCGATTGGGCTGAGAGTCGAACGTATGTGTGTTTGTGAAGGCAGCTACTTTTGCGAAGTGTGTAGGTGAAATCGTAATGAGACGTAAATACAAAGTGAACAAGGCCCTTGTTTCCCAACAGCGATGCGATAGCCAACTCCTTTTGTATCACAGCTGATTTTTAAAAAAAAATGTATTTCTCTTCATACTGACGTCAAAACTTCATCATGTTAACTATCATCTTTAGCTTGATGAAAATAAATATTAATATATTGTTTGTTGGAGACCCTAGACCCCTGTCGAATAGGATATGAAGAACTATATTCCTAATTTTCTTTTTGTAAGAAATACTACATATCGTTGACCAAACTTGGCATCAGTGATTTGGCAGCTTAAAGGAACACTTCACGCATCGTGCTCGTATTTGGAAACAGCCTGGAAACTCGCACACTTACAGTAAAGTGATCGCAAAGGTGTACAGAGAATTTTGACCAGATCGCGACTGGCTCGCGCTCCGGTAGACATTATCCATCCACTTTCCTCCCAACACAGCAGTGGAATCTCAATAATAGATATAGTTTGTTCTTGATTTGGTTTCCATTTCGAAATTTTCTGTTCAGGAAATCTCGACGCACTGGAGTGTCTGTGTCGTGATTGGATTTCGTCCGATCGAGAAAGACACCACCATCAAAATTCCATGTACCACCTGATGGTTTTACACATGATCTCAACTTGTTATACGCGATGATGTTTTCTGCACTAGAAAACATTTTTAATGAAATATTGATACTTCGGTTCAGTAAGATTGGTCTATCAATCAATAATAAAAGAAGGGCTTGCTCAATGCTTTCTGAGCGTCTCTTCCAGACGACAGTTGACGCATCAGACGTTTTTTAATTCAATTTTATGCAGCTTCTCTCCATTGGTTTTGTCGCATTTTCTCTGTTTTGCGTCAATTGATGAAACATCGACTGCGGCTTCTTATGATTAATTCTACAAATATTCTATATACGACATATCCTCTTACAGCACGATGCGTTTTCTTTAACCCTTCACCTAACACAGCTTTTATAAACAATAAATTAAATTTCACGTTTTTCGAAGCAAATTCGCAGAATTTTTCAATAAAGTCATACAAATATGGATATCATCAGAACCGGCTCTACGAGCCGGTTCTGATGATATCCGTATTTGTATGGTTTTATCGAGACATTTGTAAGATATTTTAGGCTGTGGTAGGCTTATTTTTGTCAATTTCCTAGCCGTTGTTTTGCTGCTATGTTAGGTAAAGGGTTAAAAATATTCATCGTATCTATGAACAAAAAGGTTTAGAAAAACGGGAAACTGATGAACTGGCTGAAGGACAGGAAATTGATACACTGGCCGATGAATGAGATACACTCATTAAAATTATATTTAGGTTCAGCTCACAACAAATGCATTCCCCGTAGGATAATATCGTCCTTTTAATGTAGCGATGTGCCATCTGCAATGCTATGCCATTGCAGATAGCGACCTGTTGTACTCAGGGACGATATTGCAGTACAATTGCAAATACAAAAACAAAATGGCGTTACACAATATCGGGTTTCACTTTCATCACATGTTTCATTTCTCCTGTTGGTAAATCGAAAACTATTTATATTTACATGAAAATTAGAGTCTGATTGAAATCGTGCAGTTGTTAGACTGGAGCGTATCTCTCTCGGAAATTTGAGTTGTCATTACCAAATGTTATTACTGAGATAATCATGTTCACGTTGCTGCATAATTACTTCTGCACTAGTGATTTCAATCGACCGTTGAACATAAAACCAGATACGGAAAAAGTTATATTCTAATCTCCGTGACTCCATTTTTTCTGAGTGTTTTCTCTTTGTTTCTTATTTTTACTTCGAACTGTCATATTGTTGGTCATGGTGCTTCCATTTTTTACGGCACTGGCCAGAATAGTATAAACCATTTACAGTTGTATTTTTCCGGAACTGTATTCCCTATCTATGTCTCGAAGTGGACGAATAGAATGAATCACTGTGTTTTAATGAACGTGGCAATTTACCTCTCGGTAAATTGCCACATTTTTTAAAACGATAATGACTCATTTTGGCAATTCATATTCACATACAGAATATACAATTCTCGAAAATACAATTGAAAAGGTATCTAGTATTGGCCCCTGGATACTTGGCATGTGAATCTTTCAGATTGAAGATTTATCTTCTTTATAGAAAATTTGCTTCCCGATAAGCAGATATCGCTTTGAACTCAATATTTGGGAAACAATACCGATAATAATTCAATTCCACGGAACTGTTGGGATGTGGGATTACCTTATTTCTAAGCAATATTACTAATGCAGTAGGGATTATAAAGAAGTAGTATTCTGTCGGAGTAGTATGGTATAGAATGACAAAACAGGTTGACAACTTTTGATATATCATAGGGACAGGTAACTACAAGCCAAAAAATAGCTAACTCTTCACCCAACGTAAAGACCAGAAATGGCCAGCGCTATTCACAAATATCACCATTCAATTTCCATTATTTTTCATTTTTGTCTCAAACACATAAATTATAACCCCTCATTGGAAAGAGCTCGCTGCGATTGTTCCAATGGGGGTTTACAAGCTATGTTTTCGACGAAACACAATGACAAAAATGAGTTATTCTGTTAATTTTGTTTGCAGGTGCCAAAGTTCCTGGTATACAAAAAGTTAACATAAAAATAACATCATTGATCATCTTATTGCAGACAAAATAGTTTAAGTATTCTGATGGTTGACTGATACGATTTTTTGACTTTCCGTCCACGGCAATTCTGTTGTTCTGTTCGAACGCTTTCAAATAAGACAGAAGTGGCTTAATTGCTCTCGGTTCCTATGTTGCCGTGAATGGAGTGGAAATCTATGGGGAAGCAAAATACAATCTGTAGCTCTTAGCGAAAACCTTTAAAATAATTGATTATATACTTCACAAATAACCACATTTCTGTTGACTGGATTTTATACACGTGACTGGTACTCAAAAACTCCATGTGCACCGGTTTTCCATTGAATATCAACTTTCTAAATATAGCTTTTCGAAATCCCCTCTCTAGTTCTTTTTCAATCGACGTAATCTCTATAACATTGTTTATTTTTGTGTTATTGTGCAGATGATAACTATTTTATTGTTAAATAAAAGTATTTCTGGTTGTTATAATTGAACTTTTAATTTCCAAATAGAAGACTGGGTTTTTTTAGGATGGTGTATATAATAAAACAGTTATGGACTTTTGTGGTGGAAAATATGATGTGATATGAACCTAAAAAACTTATATATCACATCATATTCACCACCACAAAAGTCCATAATTGTATAATGGCTTTGTATATATCTTAATATGTGACTCTTTTCAATTTCAAGTTTGTAGCTTAATACAAAATGGTTCGAAGGTGGTTTTGTCCTTTGTTTCCTGTAATACTGCAAGATACCTCGCCTCACAGTCTAGAGCACTCGCATTACCCCAGGTTTTGTTCACCAAGAGTTCATGTAGAATGGAAACCTTTGGAAATCAAACCTTCAGTTTTTTGCCTAATTATACCACCAGGGGGCAGATAATTGCCGATTTGGTATCTTATAACGACTGGGGAGTGATTGTTCTGATTTATGATTCATCAGTGGGTACGTATATATATTTTTTCGCATCATTGCATAATATCTGTAATAATAATGTCTTGTGTTGGTAATTCGTTACGGTACTGAGATCACAAAAGCAAACCTATCTCTGGGGGAGACGCACATAGATCATTGGGTCAAGATTTCATTTCATCAATGAAATATTCCGAACTCTGGACCAAATCAAGAAATAGAATTTGCGATTTGATGGTTCAGAATATTCGTTTTCGAAAGACGAATTTCTACCCTCAGTGGTGGATAAAAGCGGACAGAGAATGTTGTCCAGATCGCGACGTCGCGATCCGGACAAAAGGTTTCGACCACTTTTGTAGTCACGGTACTGTACTTAACGTAAACAGTAGGCGACAATACTAGTATTTCTTTTCCTGGATAATTCGGATTTTTTGTTGTGTTATCCGGCCCAACTAAAACGAGAATAATAGGGATGTATTTTCATCAATCATTCGTGGATGAAAATGAAACATTTTACGTGTTCAGACATTTGCTTTAGGTTTGTTATCCAAACAGTTTAAAAACTAATTATGTATTTATTTACTATTGTGTATTGTGAATATTAAGAAGGAGCCTCCATTTCTAAAGTACTGTAGTTTCCTTTACCGTGACTGTGCCTGGCCATGTCATTCTTTTGTAATTTCGATTGCTTTAAGTACTATAATATCCTTAAAACTGTGAGCTATCTGATATGTTTTAACAATTGCATTTAAAACCTTTCCATTTAAATCGATGAAGATCCGATTGAAAAGCAGGAGATTATCATAGCTGTTTCGAAGACATACACTCGGACTTTGCCATTGGGTATTAATACCGACCAAGAGCCACAAATGTCCCAGAAGATAAGCACACTACTTGCAAGAATAAAGAAAGCTAACTTGTATAACATAATTGTCTGCGCCAGTCAAGATAACTCGAATACCATAATGCGAGAGGTAAGTCAGTTTTATTTCGTTACAAAACATAGCTTATTCATACTGAATATATACTTTGACCTTCAATTATTTCATGTGAAGTTCAGAAAAGAAGTTGACAAACCATGCAACGTCCTCGGAGCCTGGGCCGGGATGACTGTGGGGCATCTAACAGTGTGTTATTTATTTTTACTTATAATGACCTCAAATATGAAAAACAAACAAAACTGCAACTATCGTTTGTTCCACTGTATAAACGTAGAGGCTGCCTCTTTTGGGTAGCTACTACGTTCCGACAATTGAAGGTCAGCTATCATTTGCAAACAGCAGTCGAACGGTCGCTTGGCTATCACTTGTCCCGTCTGGGGAGAAGAGAGTTCTGTCCTAATAGCTGCGTATAATCCCTCCATGAGGTGAAGAAAACACTCTGAAATGAAACTTGTTTACACAATTTCACGGAGAATCGGATTTCGAGAGAACGGGAATGCTGAGAACTATCGATCGAACGGACCTCAATCGAGTGACGTGTTGGGCTGTTATTGGGATGTTAACTCATTAACAGCCCAATATGTCGCGTGATCTGTCGAGCTTTAGACAGTTTTAACGGTCGAGTAAAACTTCATTAATGTACTAAGAATATTAGTAAAAATAAATAATGGATGGTGTATACTTTGGAATGAAAATTTAAATAGAAAAGTTGTTGAGCATTGTGCAACAAATACCACGGGATTATATTTTACCGCGACAGTTCAATAAAAATAGCAGGGGAATGGTTAGACAAGAATAAGGTGATTTGTGTTTTCAATGACTGACGCGTGGTTCTATCTAAGATAATGGATTGTATCTTTCTGAAGTGTGGGATATAAGAAAGAGCATCCAATGCTTATTTTTTGTCGTCAACAAATACCTTATCCGTGGATACGAGGAATTGTGCATTTCTACGCACTGCAAGCCCGATGAATGAACATATCACGTGTGCTCACTGATCAGATAATCGAAAGTACACACGCAGGCACAATAAATACAAGTACTAAAGCTGGAATCGGCTTTTGGAACCCGGTTGAATACATCCCGACAATACCCATCATACTTCGCGTTAAATGTTCTTATGGTACACCATAGGAGCATTTAACGCCGAGCATGCTGGTATTTTCTTGATTTGTCATAAAATCCAACGGTGGCCATTGAATTTGAGAGGACATATTGAACCAATTGATGTCTTGAAATTACTTTCGAAATAATTCATCCAATATACCGACTTTATAAGGATATATTTTGTTAATCAGATTTTAAAGTCATTACCCAAACCTTTCTTACAGAAGATATCATAACATATGCGAAGTGGGTAAATCACGAGACCATAGCTTTTTAACTTTTAACTCTACCGTTGATTATTTAATTCCAGGTCCTAATCTGGAAGAAAACGTGAATAAAGGTGATAAACGTTTTCCCCAAAACTTAAGAAGTCATTACCTGAGGCATTTATGAGCTATGATTTTTCAATACAGGATGTAGTAGTAGTATAGCTCGGGCTTTTCAGGCATAGGTTGGATGACTTCGGTGGATGACCTCGGAAGTGACGTCATGTCACGTGACCCAGTGGCGCCATGTTGTGTTGTCATGGTAACCCACATGAGCGGCCATGTTGTGACGTCATCCCCATAGTGATACGTGGTATTGGTGCGCATGCGCAGCGCGTGTTGTTAGGGTGATACGTGTTTCCGACGTCCATTTTGTATACTGGAGGCCGTCATCTTGGTTTCTATGGCAGCACGTGGTCGCAATGTGACCCAAAGGCTTCTTATAGGATAGGGGATATGTTCGTAGGGTGTGTTCGATTGAATAGGAGTAAATCAAATTACCACAAACAACCCGACAAGTTGTATTATTTCGAATTTTTTCAGAATTCTCTGCTTCTAACTATCTATGCAATAGTTTTCGTCTACCTGAGCACGTTCCTTTGTCATGGAGTATACTCCAGTAGAGCAGAAAAGCCTATCAGCTGGAACAGCTTTGCTTATTATTACTATATTTAGCTTTTCTGGTCTGTTCTTGTTAGTTCTGACCCTATTCCGAGTACTCTTGTTGTTTCATTTATCTAGATCACCCAATCAGTTTACTTTTCTGACGCTAACTAACCAATCAGATTACTTGATTTTCCATAATCAGTATGCAGAGTTATTTCACTTGTGAATAACAAAAGCTTATATCATTCCCAAAGCCAGTAAGCTATCGAGCAGTTACTGAAAAGTCATTGCTCGAACGACTCGAAGCCCATCGAGCAAATGAGCTTTAGAGCAATTGCTCGGTCGAGTGACTCTCACATACTACTCGAACGACTCGAATCCCATCAAGCAAATGTGCTTTAGAGCAATTACTCGATCAAGTGACTCGCACATACGACTCTTGGTCTCATTTCAGAAAAAGGGATGCCATAGCCACAGGAGTTTCCCAAAAAGGGATTCCCAAAAAAGGATTCTGTAAATGGGATTCCCAGCCGACTCCGTAAAATGATGTTCCGTGATTTGATATAAAATCCCCAGGGTACCCCCCCCCCCCCCCTCCACTAGTTAGAAGGAAGAGAAAAAAACAAGAACTTTTGTTATAGTTAAAAAATTTATTGTCTTTTCTGTACACTGCCTGTTATATAGTTCAATATTTGTTCTGTTTGTTCCGTTATCTTCGTTGTATTCGATCACTTCATTCTTCGTTCAGTTTGTTCTCTCAATTGTCATCATTGGTTCTATATCTTGATCGTTGTCGGCTGCGAAGCTTTATTGTAGAATACTCTATATCTTTGTAAAATCTGGTTGTAGTCTCTATCCAGATCCATCGCGGCAATTTCGTTGTGTTCTCAGTGCACCAAATGCTGTCAATTTAGTAAGCTTTCCAGTCAACTGGGTTTCTTCCCTGCTCCGGTCATTACTGTCTGAGCCATTTCTGTTGGTGGTATTGAAACCCACAGGTTTCTGGTTGGTTCATGATTATTCAACTGGTACGGTTTTGACAGTTCCATTGGTTCAACTTGTTTTATTCGTTTGCGTTCTTTTCGTCTCCATAATTGATGTAGTTCCAGTAGTGAGTGGACCTTTTCGTGTCTGGATAGGTGGTGTCTCCTGTTAAAGGGCTTTGCACACTTTAAGCATCGATACCTCTTAGGATCGTAGATGGTTCGCTTGTGTAGTAGGAGACATTTAAAATGACTGAATCATTTTTGACACTCGTCGCAGGTGTCGTGTTGATCCATCGCTGGTTAAACGTGGAATGACAAAGTTCGGGAGATGAATCTCTTTTTATACCCTCGAGATTTCATATCAAATCACGGAACATCATTTTACGGAGTCGGCTAGGAATCCCATTTACGGAATCCTCTTTTGGGAATCCCTTTTTGGGAATCCCTTTTTGGGAATCCCTTTTAGGGAAACGCATGTGGCTATGGAATCCCTTTTTTCTGAAATGAGGCTAAAAGTCGTATTTGCGAGTCACTCGATCGAGTAATTGCTCTAAAGCACATTTGCTCGATGGGATTCGAGTCGTTCGAGCAGTATGTGCGAGTCACTCGAGGTAAGACGGAATCCCACTTATGGAATCCCTTTTTGGAATCCCTATAGAATCCCTTTTTAGGATATGTCTGTGGCTATAGAATCCTCTTTTCCTGAAATGAGGCTAAGAGTCGTATGTGCGAGTCATTCGACCGAGCAATTGCTCTAAAGCAAATTTGCTCGATGGGCTTCGAGTCGTTTGAGCAGTATGTGCGAGTCACTCGACCGAGCAATTGCTCTAAAGCTCATTTGCTCGATGGGCTTCGAGTCGTTCGAGCAGTATGTGCGAGCCACTCGACGAAGCAATTGCTCTAAAGCTCATTTGTTCGATGGGCTTCGAGTCGTTCGAGCAATGACTTTTCAGTAACTGTTCGATAGCTTATTGGCTTTGGGATTGATATAGGCTTTTGTTATACACAAGGGGGATAACTCTGCATACTGATTATGGAAAATCAAGCAATCTGATTGGTTAGTTAGCGCCAGGAAAGTGAACTGATTGGGTGATCTAGATAAATGAAACAACAAGAGTACTCGGAATAGGGTCAGAACTAACAAGAACAGACCAGAAAAGCTAAATATAGTAATAAAAAGCAAAGCTGTTCCAGCGGATAGGCTCTTCTGCTCTACTGGAGTATACTCCAGGACAAAAGAACATGGTCAGGTAGACTAAAACTATTGCATAGATAGATAGAAGCATAGAAATCTGAAAGAATTCGAAATAATACAACTTGTCGGGTTGTTTGTGGTAATTATATTTGCTCCTATTCAGTCGAACATACCTTCCGAACATATCCCTATCCTATAAGAAGCCTTTCGGTCACATAGCAACCACGTGCTACATAGAAACCAAGATGGCGGCCTCCAGTATACAAAATGGACGACGGAAACACGTATCACCCTAACAACACGCGCTGCGCATGCGCATTAAAACCACTTATCACTATGGGGATGACGTCACAACATGGCCGCTCACGCGGATTACCATGACAACACAACATGCGCCACTGGGCCACGTGACATGACGTCACTTCCGAGGTCATCCACCGAAGTCGTCCAACCTTTGCCTGAAAAGCCCGAGACATACTATTCACACCAAAGCTAAGTTTAGACAAAGATAAGTTTGGTCAATCGTTTACGCCCATGTTTCCCATTTTAGAGGACTTCCACCCCATGCATTGGTAATTGGGTCCTATTCTGCTAGTAACACAAAGCTTGTTCACCATAGTAAACAAGCACTGCTTTACTTACCTGGGTTTCCACAGGGGGACTCGGTCGATGAAATATACACTGGTCTTTCGAAAAAATATTTAATGAGACTGTTTCAGTATTATCTGCTTTATATAGAAAGAGAGTACAGAAAAAATTAAATATACCAAACGATATTGGAAACATTAAGGGCTCTTTGGAATGAAATGCTCTTGGAGGAAAAGCAGGGTTTTTTTTAAGTCTAACCTTTAGAAAAGAGAGTTAAACGAAACATTTGAAATTCAAATTAGCACCTAGAAAATGTAATAAGGACTTGCGGACGCGGGAAAGGGAACACAATAGAAATTTGACGCTGGATATGAATAATAATCTTTGTGATAAAGATGCCAAAGTATTTAGGAATGCAATAAATAAATTAGTCTCTCGAAAACTAATAAGGTTCCAGAAGAAATATATGACGAGAATGAGTCAGTTCACCAAGAAAGAGCTAAGGTAATTAATACTTGGCCAAACGCTGTCAAAGGTCTATATAACCCTTGATTTTGGAACTGAAAATTCAAACACATCTCTTTTAAGCGGCAAGTAAAAGAAGAAAAGATGTTCTTAGAGAACAAAATGTTAGACCCCCTATATGAAAGAAATAATCTACCCAATGGGCCCAATGAATATGCTGAGCTAGAAAATGTAATTTTAAAAACGAAGAATGACAAATCTTTTGGTGTTGATAGAATCTCATATAAAGCGCTGAAATTAAAACATGTGGTAGATGTTATTTTTAAACCTTTTCAGCTTTTATTTGATACTGGTATTATACTATCTGTATTGAAAAGGGCGGTTATTACTCCTATCCGGAAAGAGAAGTCTTTAGACCCAAGAATGGCTTTGCATTACAGTGGTATATCTTATTCGTGTAGTTTGAGTAATAATTTGTAAATACCCACCACGGACATGTAACATAAACTCGTGAATTATTAGTTACACAGTTTGTTGGTGGCCTAATATGGTATATATGGTGTCAGTTAATTCCATATTGGACTCGAGCGAAGCGAAGCTCGAGTCCAATATGGAATTAACTGACACCATATATACCATATTAGGACATCAACAAACTGTGTAACGAATATATCTTACCGACTGCTGCATCGATGCACAGAACTAATAACAACAGCGATCAAAATTAAATGAGAGAATTCTCATAATGTGTTCACGTGTCTTTGCCTTGTTACAATTTATGGGAGAATGCCTACAGGCACTCTCCCATAAATTGTAACAAGGCAATTTATACATACCAAACAGTTTCATTTCGAAGGTAACATGACACATATCCACAGAATATGAAGCCTTTTATGTTGCCTAACCTGCACTTCAGTCCAAATATGGGCTTCCAACATTCAATCTTTCAACTTGAAGCGTTTATCGGCTGCCGCCATTTTGAATAATCAATGAACAAAGGGGAGATTACCCATAGCGTATATTGATGTTGACAGGCAGTATATGGTTTTATATGCAGTCTGCACGTGACGTCTTTGAACCAATGAAATTCCCAGATACTTGTAGGAGGTAAGATACATTGACATATTATCCGTTTGTACTTTATTCTATGTAAATGGGAAAAACTAATGAAATAAATGTAAATGTAAATGAAAAAGTGGAGCGCGTTGGCTCAGTGGTAGATTGTTGGACTTCTATACTCGGGGTCCCGAGTTTGATCCCCATCCGGGACGATCCGCGTTGTGTCCTTGGGCAAGGCACTTTATCCCGGTTGCCTACATGGGGCACTATGACGCCGTGTACTAAGGCGTACTGCACGTCGATGGTGCACATGTCTTCAACCGCTGTAAACCTGCTTGGGTGGTGTTTGAACAGAGTTGGTATGTTGAGGAGCTGACAGTTGCTCGTCGATGCTCGGTGGTTCTCTCCGGGTATTCCGGCTTCCTCCACCCGTAAAACTATCACGGTCACGATTAGTCATTGTGCATAAGTATGTAACCTTAAACACCATAAATAAATAAATAAATAAATAAATAAATAAATCAATAAATAAATAAATAAATAAATAAATAAATAAATAAATAAATAAATAAATAAATGTAAAAGTAAAATATACAGTAGTATTTTCAATACCAAACTGATGTTGCATATACTCTAAAATAAGTTGGGTTAAAAAAATAGCCCAAATCAACTGGATTGAGTGAATATGAACCCAATTGGGTTCATATTCACTTAACCAAGTTCATTTGGGTTGTCTTTTAACTCAACTGATTTTAGAGTGTATTGATGAACATGCTTTGTTAGTTGGCGAACAGAATGTGTTTTGTCCACTTTTTATTCTCTTGCAACCATAAAAAGAGGAAAATTGGAAATATTCACAACGTTTGTAGGTTTGCAAAAGACTTTTGATATGGTTGATAGGGATATGCTTATTTGTAAATTATTTGGATCTGTGTTCAAGACAGCATGTATCGGTCAATACAAACTATGTATCAAATACATCATCATGTGTCCACATAAATGGTTGGTTAACAAAACTCCTTGAATGTCTAGATGGCATGAAACTGGGTGTTAATTTGTCCTTTTGTTTATTGACGATTTAGCTAGGGACATAAAGGGGGCCAAGATAATGTTTCTTTATTAACCCTTTACCTAACGTAACGGTCAAAACCGGCCAGCGCTATTCTCAAAAATCGCCAATTAATTTTCATTATTTTTTTCATTTTTTGTCTCAAAAACATAGGTTATGACCCCTCGTTGGAACGAGCTCGTCGAGCTCGTTCCAACGAGGGGTCATAACCTATGTTTTTGAGACAAAAAATGAAAAAAATTAGTTATTCGAAATTATTTTTGCAAGTGTCGTCTGCTTTTCACGTTAGGTAAAGGGTCAATGTATGCGGACTATGTAGTGCTGATCTCTGACGATGAGGAAAACATTCAGTTTTTCTTAGATACCCTTTATACAAACTAATGTTTATAAATAAAGAAAAACAAAGATTTTCCGCTTTAGAAATAAACGTAAAAACCATAGTAAACATGAATTTAGAATAAGGGAATCCACTATAGAATATTCAGCTAAAAATCGGTAACTTGTCATGAATACAAAGATTTTGATCATATTTTCGAGGCTGCAGTTTGTTCGGCAGGCAGTACACTAGATTCTGTAATATCCAAAATTCACCAGCAAAGGAATGTGAGCTTCCAAACTTCTCAAAGATTATATTTAATGTGTGTCTGTTCCGTACTTGGTTTTGCATCAATGTGTTGGGGTCATACGAAGTGTCCTGGTTTTCATGCTGTGCAGAACAGGGCCGTACGCTAAATCAATTTGAAACTGAAAATTCTATCCTTATGAATTTGAAACGCCAACATCGCTCCGTACTCGCTACCTGCCACTGCGGAATATTGTCATGCAGGACTGAAACTGGTAGCTGTACGAACGAATACTTAAACAACGAATTTGTATACTGCGTACCGTGTCCAAAATTGAGAATGAGTACCATTTATCGATGGAATGCCCCCTTTGTGTAAAGCTTCGCAGAATACTTTTACTTCTACTTCATTCGACAATCTAATCGAAAATTACTCATTTTGAATATATTTATTCAAGATTACGCATGACAAAGAGCCAATTTTATTTTTGCTGCACTCAGATGACGAAAAGAATGATTTTTACAATCCATGCAAATTGAAAACATTAATTAATCCATGCAAATTGAAAACATTAATTAATCTGGGTTTCCAGTTACACCAATATTACTGTTTCTGTTAGTTACCACTTCCTACTTTCCCTCACACAAGCAAAAGTTATGGCAGATAAAGTATCTTTTCTCGATGTGGTTTCGATGACTGGTTTCAAATTACCAAATGATTAGGGCTTTTATATTTTATTATCCAAATTAATTAATAAAATCAAAAGTGATACCCTCATCCCTTCCTATTTTGGCGATTCTCAAACTGGACTAGTCCATCCATTCACTCTGGAACTCTTTGGCTACAGAGTGAGTAGATGACCTTGCGCAACCTAAAAATCGCATAATATTATTAGGTATTCCACAGCCATACAACGATACACTTTACCTAGTTCTTGAAAACGTAATGTCCTGTCGGTATCCACGTGTTATCAAGTTCATCCTTTCGCTGTGGAGTCCTGAGGCTGTGGAATGTCACGATGCACTGGCCCTCGCTGGAGACTGCAGATTGAAGTTTCCACAGTTGATTGTACTCTATACAGACAGAAAGGCTACCCATGGATCACTGCGTTATGTTTTGCATGTTTTAGGCGACACTAGCTTATCGTATCACTTCGAAGCTCTGGGGGCTGCGGAACGGGGTGGATGGTCCACTTCGAAAACGGCATACTAATTGTTGACTTATCTCGCTGTTTCACTCGGAGAAAATTTGCATAGGCTGTAGAAAACTCGGGAGTCCTATTACCAAGACCAAAATTATATTTTTAAAACATTGTTGTGCCAATTTACTCTGCTTTTATATAAAGATGCATTTGTCAAACCGCAATGTGTTTATTCAACACTTTTGATTGTCTAAGGGGACAAAAAGATCCATTGGGCCGAATGCTATATTATGTCTTCTTACAATAATTTTATTCATAGAAAGCAGATGTCATAAAAATAAAGATAATACTGCTACTTCTGTGGAACCAAACGTCCAGGTAATATGAACTCAAATTTACAGACACAAACCTATACACCCCCCCCCCAACCCGGGTTGTCCTAAGGCAATTCCTATAGTAAATCTTGCAGTCGACTGCAAAATTTACTATAGACATTCCCATAGGGCTGCCTTGGAAAGGCGTGGCTATAGGTTTCTGTTTCGACTGTGAAATTTTCTGTAGGAATTCCCATAGGACTGCCTTGGGGTATAGGTTTGCGTCTATAATTCTGAGGCTATGTCACGCCGACTTTTGCCTCTATAAGTACCGATTTTCCTACTGGAATTCCTATATTAAATGTTGCGTCTATGCCGACGCACGGGGGTATGGGGTATCCGGTGTTAAATCCTTGCGTCTGTACCGGAGGCCTCTACTACTGGCCAAGCCCAGTTTTCAGCTTTTTATGTAAATTATGCGATACCCATGCACAATATCAACTATTTTGCGGCTTCTGAACCGTTTAATGCGACCGGTTGCATCCGTGTCTCAAGGACTCGTATTCTGAAGTTTCCCATAGATTTTAAACGATCATTGGAACGAACTGACCGAGTTTGTTCAAATAAAAGAGTTTGACTTTTAATTTGGGGAAAAAATAAATAAAAAGTTTGAAAGCTCTCCAGAAACAGATACTGACGGTATCGTTTTAAATTTATATTAACTAGAGGGTAATATTTTATTATTTATACTTCCACCAAGTGTGGTCACACATTTCTGAGCTCCTGCTTTTTCATAGTTTTCAAGTGGATATCTCTGGATATATTTGTTGAAATTTGTTCCAGCTTTTCTGTACCTGATGTAGACTCTTTTGATATGACTTTTAAAAGAATTTGTTAAAAACTTCTGTACTTTTATGAGAAAAAATCTTGAAACATGTTGAAGATGTTTCCAATCTTGTTTCAAAATTCAATACACTAGTTTGCCAGGATTATCTAACCCACTGTTCCAATTTAGCTTGGACTGTTTCAATTCACACCTAATTCACTGCTAATTGGAAATAATTATTTCACAGCTGATGTTACAAGAGACTGGAGTTCTAAATTGTGGACAAGCAAAATGTGTTTGATCAGTTACACCTCAGGTGATCTCAATTCCATCAACAAAACAATGAACCATATTAAGCATAGACCCAAAGCTAGTGTTTTTAAAACCCTGAAAAAAGAAAGGATATTGAAACCAGAGTTTTGTCATCCCATCAACAGATCACACAAAGTATACCAAATAGAAATTCGAGGTGACGGTGTAGCTGTCATCCACAGTGATGCCTTAAACATAAAACAGCATCCTGATTTATACAAATCTCCACCATCTTTGGAAATGATTGACTGCCTCGTGCCGAGCAACCGTTCACTTCGATTACTAGTAGTTTACCGACCGCCACCATCAAAAAGGAACAAACTTGCATCAGCACAGTTTCTAGATGAATTTTCTGAATGTCTGTCCGTCTATGCATGCACTACCCAAGTCAAAAATTATAACTAATAGGGAAAGAGTGGAGTGGTTTACAAAAGATGTTAGAGCTGCTAAACAACAGCGTCGCAGACTTGAGCGTCTTTACAATAAAACGAAGCTTGAGGTTCACCAGCAAATGTTCCGCTGCCAAAGAAATACAACTAATAAGATCATCAAAAAGGCGAAGAGGGAGTACTACAATTCTATTATAGAGGAGTCATCTAATAAAAGGGTGCTGATCTCGCTAACCAATAGTCTCCTTGGTAAAGAACAAAAAGTCATTCTCCCATATCATCTAAATACTGAAGAAATTCTGGAAAAATTCAGCGACTATTTCATAACTAAAATTCAAGTAATTCTGGATAGTATACCATCATGTGAACCACCAGAGTTTGATCATCTTGACATAAAAAGTGATTTTTCTAATTTTCACTCTGTATCAGAAGACGACATTCGACAAATGATTTTATCATTATCCAATATGTCCAATGATCTAGATCAAATTCCAACATTCCTTTTAAAAGAGACAAGTGATTATCTTCTGCCAGCCATAACATCTATTATATCTGCATCCCTACATGAGGGGTTTGTTCCAAACGCATTGAAAAAAACACTTGTTACTCCACTCATCAAGAAACCATCTCTTGATCCTGACAACCTGAAGAATTATCGACCAGTATCGAACCTCTCTTTCCTGTCTAAATTGTTGGAAAGGGTTGTTGCTTTACAACTCAAAAATCATCTGCATGAGAATGATCTTTTAGAGCCCTTCCAGTCTGCGCATAAAGCCAACCACAGTACAGAAACAGTCCTACTACGAGTCAACAATGATATTGTTAAATCAGTGTCTGAGGGTAAGGCTGTACTGCTTGTTCTCTTGGATTTGTCAGCAGCATTCGACTCTGTCGACCATGGTATTCTCATGCAGACATTGACACAGCATGACATATGTGGAACTGTCTTATCGTGGTTTGCATCATGTCTAGAAGGTCGCAATCAACAAATATATATCAATAAGATCGGTTCAGAAAGCAGGACGTTAAAGTGTGGTGTTCCTCTGCGCTCAGTTCTTGGACCACTCTTGTTTACTCTGTACACTTCTTCTCTCGGTCGCCTTCTTAAAAGGAATGGCATATCATATCACCTGTACGCAGACGACACCCAACTGTACATCACATTCAACCCATCTGTTCCAAGTGACTCCTTCACCGCAGTCAATAACATGGAAACTTGCATAAATCTTGTGCGGGAATGGATGATAGACTTTAAACTGAAAATGAATGACTCTAAAACTGAACTCTTAGTGATATCCGGGGTTCGCATGCCTACACCCTGTGTTACATCAATTCTGGTTGGAAACAACATCACTATGAAAATTGAATCGGCCAGGAATATTGGACTGATTATGGACTCAAATTTAAAACTACACATCCATATCAATAAAATATGTCAAAAATGTTACTGGCAGATTCGTAATGTTGGAAGACTGCGACCTTATCTTAACCAGTCAGCATTTGAAAAACTTGTGCACTCCTTCATCACCTCACAACTAGACTATTGTAATTCAGTGTTAGTGGGGCTGTCCCAGTGCCTGATTCAGAAGCTTCAAAAAGTTCACAATACTGCTGCTAGTGTAATAACTGGTACCAAACGCTCTGAACACATAACACCTGTTTTAGGACAATTACATTGGCTTCTAGTTAAACAGAGAATTGATTTCAAAATATTGATCTTAGTATTCAAATGTATCCACAAACTTGCTGCAGTTTACTTGCAAGAGCTCCTCACTATATATAAACCAACGCGCAGTCTCCGATCTAAAAAACAAATTCAACTAGTTGTACCTTTTAGCAGATCTAATCAGGGTCATGATCGTGGGTCCCAGATTGTGGAATTCCCTGCCAATTAGTGTCAGAACTTCAGAAACTCTCGATGTCTTCAAAAGAAATCTTAAAACTTTCCTATTTACTGAAGCATTCTCCTAAACCTATCTAAGAGGAAACCAAAACAGATGTGACTCTTTATTTCAGAAAAGTGTATTTATTTCTGTAAAACGTGTTAGAGCACTATTTTGTGGTTTTACGCTCTAGAAAATCAATTATTATTATTATATATTAAATAAACTTATTTCCAAATGAAACAAAATTCTGCATTTTAATTGGCTGAGGGGTACGGTGTAACTTGCAATCCACAGTAGCTTTTTTCACCGTGGTCAACCACGGTGTAAAAACAAGAAAACACAATACTGGGCTATACGGCTAAAAAGTGCCTGTTTTTAATTATTAATTCATATCTTCTGGTCGGTTATGTGAGAACAAAAATAAAAGTGCAGGAAATTTAAAATTTATGTGCAATAAAATGTTACAGATATAGATGTCATTGGAACTGGCTCATTGAGCCAGTTCTAATGACATCCATATCTGTCTGGTTTTATTAAGAAACTTACAAAGTTCAAATTTTCTGTCAGTTTTTTCCCTCACTTTTAGTTAAAATATTAAGTACTCCAAAATTCTTGGAAATAAATCCGTTATCCTTGTGTTTTTCAGGGTGTATGGGAATTTACACCGGTCTGGTAACTCATACACCCTTCGGCTTCGCCTCAGGGTGTATGAGTACCCAAACCGGTGTAAATTCCCATACACCCTGGGAAACACAAGGATAACGGATTTATTTCCAAGAATTTTCAAACTCATCATCAAACTCAGTTGTGGTGAAAACAGCAGCCTAGAGTCGACCCTTTACCGGACGAAAAGCAGAAGCAGTTTTATTTCTTCTTTGCGCTGGGCGAATTATTTATTTATTTATTTATTTATTTATTTATTTATTTATTTATTTATTTATTTATTTATTTATTTATTTATATTTCATTGGGGTTTTTTAAAGTAACTTTTATTGTAAAAATAGGTTAATGTGTTGTCACTTTGATAAGTATCCTGTAGAAGTTTCCATATATTCCTTATTGTGAGAGGCATATTTATAAATGGCCACAGTTTGCTTATAAAACTTTAAGAGTTTCATACGCAACTTAAAACAAGTCGATACTTGTGAAAAGAATTTTGTTTCATCTTACTTTCAAACACCATTTAAGGTCTACGCTGAAGCGATGTTTACAAAGGAGTACAAGTGGATTTTCATGATGGATGATGTAACACAAAATTTTGCTGATTATGCCAACCAGAGTAGCAGTAACCTTGTTGTGGTCAGACGAAACCTACGAGATATAAACGACAGCAGCCCATTATGCCACGAACGAACTAGTATGAATCCTTCGAACACAAGCGGAAGGCATGTGAGTACCTTTGACAAAGAACGCCTGGTTATTTCTTTTTATAAATGTTAATTTACAGATATGGAGGGATATTGTATGTGACGTGAATTTGAAGTATTTGTTTCCACACGTAGCTAATACACACTACTGCACCCTAAGATTAGTTGGGTTAAAAATTAACCCAATTGGGTTCATATTCACTCGACCCAGTTGATTTGGGTTGATTTTTAACCAAACTGGTTTCAGAGTGTGTAACCCGGTGTGGAGGAACGAAATAAAGGATGTTTCAGACCGTGAGAGTTTTGGAGATGGTAGAAGTATTTGGTAATGCATCAAATGGACGTGTGCTATTACACGTTTTTTTCCCGACTAAGGTAGATAGAAGAATAGAAAGATGGAGACAAAGAGAGAGAGAGAGAGAGAGGGGGGGGGGTTGTCTCACGCTCCATGTATCTTTTGTATTGGGTTTTATGGTAATCCATCTGTATGGATTGGTTGTGAAATTCAATGCTTGTTGATACAGGGGAGCTTTCCTTTGAGAGAAGATTACAATTTGTATGCAAACCCAACAAACTCGGCTTGGGATGTTGAATAGAATCCTCAAAGTGTCGATCCTTTTAACAGAAATCAGAAACATATGCCTCCATTGGGAATTAGTAGTAAACCCTATATGGAGTATGTTACAATTGAACCAGGTTCGATAAAAGAGAACATTGAAACACATTTTCTTCTACAGAAAAAGTCTGAAAAAACTCTTTACAGTTCGAGATAAAACTTACCGAGAAAAGTCCAAGTATAAGACATATAAACGTACAAATACAGATGAATTTTTGGATGCTTTTAAAGTATTGTAAAGCCGTTGTTTCTGGTGATCAGATTACCTTTATCAGAACTGAAGTCAAAGCCTTTGAACTGGCGCTCGGACAGATCAAGGATAAACAGGAAATGAATTCGATCATTTATCCGACTCTCCTCTCTTCCTCTTTACTTGTCTTATTCAACCCCGTGTTAAAGATTCCTATAGTTTAGAACTTCATGAGAAGTTGAATACGCTAATGTCTGACCAATATTATTTCCTGGTTTGTTCATTAAGGTTTCAACAGTCTGTTTCATGAGTCGTACAACAGGTTGACCTGCATAGTATTCACAAACTAGTTGTATCATTACTCATTTTGTCCTTCTTTTCTGCCATTAAAATATAAATTATTTGTTATACTTTTTATTCAATTATTTAACTTTGAAAGACACAATGACCTCTTTTACCGTACAAAACAAGTTATCGACCCGTTATAGTCTGTGATAGTTAGGTGGTGTTAAGCACAACAAATAAGTTGTATTATTATTCATTTTGTCCTTCTTTTCTGCCATTAAAATATAAATTATTTGTTATACTTTTTATTCAATTATTTAACTTTGAAAGACACAATGACCTCTTTTACCGTACAAAACAAGTTATCGACCCGTTATAGTCTGTGATAGTTAGGTGGCGTTAAGCACAACAAATAAATAAATAACACAGTGGGATAAGAATGAATAGATAAAAATACTCTGCCTGTTGATAAACTGTAGTATTCTCCTTTACGTTTCTCATTGAAAGGTGACTCAACATTTTAGGTAAGCGAAAGCTATCGTTGTCTTTTCCGTCATTTTTTGGGAGGTTTTCCACTTATTGCCATCGCTGCACATCAAGTCTTCTCGCGATAGTTTGTGAAAGCACCCAATATCGCTGGTACATTACAAAGTATGAAATCATTTAGCTTATCGGCGTATAATAACTTTCTTGCGTCCTATGTTCTTCCATAAGAACGTTGCACCAGCCATGTCAAAGTACCGCCGGTACCAACATGACCAGTACCGTGACGGGATAGAGCCTGTACCGTCGAAACCGGTACCGGTACCGGGACAAGTCAACAATTGGGAAACATATCACTATCAGATGGGAGAAATTCGCATTTAAACCTACCCAGTTCCCAAGATCGCGAAGACAAACACGGCATCGTACCAATTATTCTGCGGCGACATCAACGTAATCATAAAGCACGAAAATCGTGCTTTATGATTTCTTTGATGTCGCCACAAAATAATTATTTCTTTGAAGTAGCCGATGACGGCGTTTTTATTGTCTTTGATGTCAGGTTTGGAAAGTCAAAAATGTCCGGCCTTATCGAGGTTGTGGTGCAGACAGAATATGCACCTTTAAAGTGTTATGATATGTTCATTCACAAATAAGCTGAAAGAATGTCGTGCAAGTGTGCCTAACACGATTAATATGACAATACGCAAGGCATAAGAAGGAACCCTAAAGTATACAACATATTGAAATATTTCATTCAGCAACCATAACTCTAAAAACATTCTATGCAATCGAATTCCTGCAACTGTTTAATTTCAGCCAAACATATACGTATCACAGTACTAAATATTTTCCCATAGGCGACCATTATAACGTTCAGGTGAACAAAATATGGTCGCATCATTTTAAATGTGGCATTCAAATATCTTTTGTCAAGTATAGCTCTTATGACAACCTTTTCCTGATCCCTAAACAGGGGGTCATGCACCCAGTAAGAGAGAAAAACTAACAGAAAGGTAAGTGCTGGTCACATGTACATATTTCTCACGGAATTCCCAACCAAGACACACCAATAGTCAATTGAATTTTAGGTCCAAAGAGTCCTCAAATCACCCTCTTTATTCATCTGAAACATTCAACAGTAATGCAAGATATCAGTAGAATGCCAAAGATACATTTACCTCTTTCATGTCATGAAAGACTCATTTCTGCAATAGGATTCAACTTTTGGCTTCTGCTTAGTCAAAAGCATGGGAAATTTGTTCTTTTGAAGATAAGTGTCCAATCTGTGTCAAATGGGCTTAAAAACTGGCATTGCCTCCGACAGAATTCCTACTCTGTTACCTAATGAGTAAGCTGGAAAGGATAACAATTCACAGCTTTCTTTGAAAACTACCCAAATCCCCAAAATAAAACTAAAATCTGCATCAGCACACACTACCTTTTGACAAAATCTGTTTTAATTAAACATACAGCAAGATAAATAGTACCCCACCCAGATGAAACAATATGTCAATTTTGTTTCAAAATTGGGGTTGTGCAAGGCATATAATTCCTCTAAAATTTGGGAGAATCCATTTGGATTCTTGCGAAAATCGTTGCGAGAATTCAGACCTGCTATCAGTGCCCAAGGATCCCATGATGCCAGTATGGTTGAACCCCTGTTGTAAACTGATAATATATGTTAACCATTTACCCGATACTTCTTTTTAATTTTTAAAACACCAACTACTGTTTTTTTTAAAAAATAAAAGCCCCCCCCCCCCCCCCAGTGGCCTTAATCGCTTACCTGAAAAAGTGGTTCAGAGAAGTATTTTGGGCCACATTCAGTTAGTCATAGTTCATCAACACTACATAGGAATGGTATTATGAAATTATTCATAGCTCTAGTGTCCATGTCAGATGATTATTAGCTTAGGTCTTCCTGATTGCTTCCAATTCTGTCAGCTGTAGACAAGCACTGCCAAACATCCAAGGGTTGTTGTGTCACTGAAGCTTGAAAGGCACATTTCATGGAAAAACTCTAAGGAATGGATTTGAACATTAATGAACAACCTTGAACCTAACCCGCCCCTGCCCAAATATTAAGCCAGGGGCTCGAAATGAACAAACTTAAATCTGATTCCCCTCGCGATAAAAAATATAAAAGGATTCTGACTGGCAGATCTGAAGACGAAGAGTTTTAAAGAAATCTCCTCCTATTGTATTAAGTTATATTTCAACTCCAACAGAGAGCCGAATATTAACCCGGGGAACGGATTTGAAGAAACTTCAATTTGATCCCACTTGAGATGTTGTATGCCAAGTATGAAAGCATCGTGAATGGAGGATCTGAAGAAGATTTTAATGAAATCTCCTCATATTGCACTAAGTTAAAATTCGGGCTCCTTAGGGAGTACAGATATTAACCCAGGTACTCCATTTGAACAAACTTGAATCTGACCCCTTTGGAGATGTTGTATACCAAATATCAAAAGATTCTAATTGATTGTTCTGGAGAAGAACACTTGTAAAGAAATTCTCTCATCATATTGCACCAAGTTAAAATAATGACCCAGTGACTCGATTTGAACAAACTTGAATGTGACGACCCACCCACTGCCCTCTCCCGCTCGTCGAGATGTTGTATGCCAAATATGAAAGCATTCTAACTGGTGGATTTGAAGAAGATTGTTAAAGAACTTCCCTCACATTGCTCTAAGTTAAACAATAGAAGCCCCAAATATTAACCCACGAACCATTTGGAACAAATTTAGATCTGACCTCCCCAGAGATGTTGTACAATAAATATTAAAGCATCCTAACTAGTGGGTCTGAAGAAAAAGCTTTTTAAAGAAATTTTCTCATGTTGCACTCCCATAACGAGCCCAAATATTAACTCAGAGACTTGGCTTGAACAAATATGAATCTGACCCCCTTGGAGATGCTGTATGTCAAATATGAAAGGATTCTGACTGGTGGATCTGAAGTAATAGATTTTTAAAGAAAGTTCCTCATACTGCAATAAGTTAAAATTTGGGCTTCAATAGATAGACCAAATATTAACCCAGAGACCCGATTCAAACAAACTTCAATCTAACCCCCCGCCCCTCCCCACTAGAGATGTTGTTTTCCAAATGTGAAAGCATTCTGACCACTGGATCTGAAGGAGGTTTTCAAAGAAATTTCCTCATATTGCACTTTTGATATTTGGGTGCCCATAGGATGCCCAAATATTAACCCAGGGACTCGATCTGAACAAACTTGAATCTGTACCGCCCCCCCCCCCCCCCCCCCCCCCCCCATGCCCTAGAGATGTTGTATACTAAGTATCAACAGATTCTTATAGATGGTTCTGGAGAAGATTTTTTTTTAATTTTGAAAAACAATTTATGGGTGTATCAGAGAAATGCACCTTTTGGGGGCCCCGGTGGGCGTGGCAACTTTATTTGAAGGAACTGGAATTCTTATATGATAAGGAACATGAATATCAAATTTGGTTCAATTCGGCTCAGTTGTTTATGAGGAGAGGCTGATAATGTAAAGTTCACGCCGGACGGATGGTCGACAGACAGAAAGTGATCACTTATGCGCCTCCTGCCTTACAGTCAGGTGAGCGAAAAATAAACAATATTCATCAAGCTTAATAATTATGGATGTTACTGGAACCCACTGATGAATCGGTTCCAATGACAGCCATATCTGTACAAATTTTATTGCCAGTGTCACGATATTTCAGGTCATGTTAGTGTTGTATTGGTTAATTTGCTGCCTTTGTGTTAGGTAAAGGGTTAAGCTGACTCGGTTCTTTTCACGTGAATCCTAACAGCGGTGCTACGAGAATCAACATGGTTACTAAATATCAACCTAGGGAATATATTGAACAAGTTGTATCTGCCTCTCATAAGAAAAGCTTATACCAAATATCCAAAGATTCTGACCGGTGGATCTGAAAAAAAGATGTTTAAAGAATATTCCTCATATTGAACTAAGTTATAATTCGGGCTCCCACAGGGAGCCCAAATATGAACACAGGGACTTGGCGTGAACAAACTTGAATCTCACCCCTCTAATTATGCTGCATACCAAATATCAAAACATTCCAAATGTTGGATCTGAAGAAGATTTTTAAAGAAAATTCCTCATTTTGAACTAAGTTATAATTCGGGCTCGCACAGTGAGCCAGGGTTTCGCAAATATATTTTTTGCGGGACCCATTTCCAACATTTGTCTTAATCACATGAATTATGCTTATTTATCTTCAAATACATAGATCGTTAGATTGTTCAACCACCACATCAAAGGCTATTGCAGTAATCATGTTTATAGAAATTAATTAGAGCTGATACGGTTAACCGATTAATCGACTAACCAATAATCAACGTCTTGATCGATAAAAAAAGTAATTGGTCGGTTGACCGTTATTTTTTCACTACGGTATTATATGTGTTAATTAAGGAACAAACTTGCTCCAAAACAGGCAAACATTGTCACACTGGCTCACATCAATTATATGAGGCTGAGTAATGCATGCCAGTTACGTGCTGACATACTTGTTCACTTGCATGATCATTATACTGCATCAGTAGCTGGAAATGGTCATTCTCAAACCTTCACCATATGCGGGTAGCAGACGATACTTGCACAAGAAATTCTTGATTTTCAATGTCTGTCTCAAAAACATAGCTTATGGCCCCTCATTGGAACGAGGTCAATGAGCTCGTTCCAATGAGTGGTCATAAGCTATGTCTTGAGACAAAAATTGTAAATATAATAAAATTTGAATGGACATTTTTGTATATGGCGCTGGACGGTTTTGTCCGTAAAGTTTTAATTATATAAATCATCAATGGTACGGCAATTATTCAGCTAACTATTAGGGCAAGTGATTAATTGGTTAACCAAGGTTAATCCATGCGATTAATCAATCAAGAAAACCCGTTAATCGTTTCAGCTCTAAAATTAATCTAATTTTATTAAATTTTATCTGATGAAAAAATGCTTATAGTTTTGCAGGAACGGTAAATGGATCTCCTTAACAAGCATTTGTAAGAACGTCACAGGAACGAAATGACCGTTCTCGCAATTTGCGAAACCCTGGTGAGCCCAAATATGAACCCAGGAACTTGGTTTGAACAAACTTAAATCTCACCCACCTAAGGATGCTGGATACCAAATACCAAAAGATTCTGATTGGTGGATCTGTAGAAGAAGATTTTTATGAATGTTCCTCATACTGCACTAGTTTCAGCATTTGGACTCCCGTAGAGAGTTCAAATATGGACCCAGGGATTTGATTTCAATAAACATGTGAAACAAATGTCCAAAGATGTTATATGTGAAATTTGAAAGCTTTTGGAGCAGTGGTTTGGGAGGAGAAGAGTCTAATATGCTTCCCCATTACCCACAGTGTTAACAAATGCTGACTCAGCATTTTTTCAAAAGTCCCGAAAAAGTACCCCATGGTAGAACCGATAGCAATTTTTTTGGACCATTCCATTCAGTTTGTCCTAAGGAAGCTTCACAGCAAATAGGAATTCTCAGTGCTGTGTAGTTTTGGTGATATGGGCGTTTTAATCTTGTTCTATTTTTAGCTCCTGCGGTTCCCATGGGGCGACGGGGAAATTTTTGGTTGCATAAATCAAGTACTTAAGTTCAAATCAGCCTCTTGGTTTGGAAAATAGAAATTTTGGGCGGGGCGAAAATTCTTGCCCCTCCCATAACGAAGGCAACTATAGATAGCCCCACAAACTTCTCTTGAACAAATCTGAGTCTACACCTCAAAAGGAAGGTGCACACTAAATATCAAGTCTCTGCTACTGCTGGTCCATGAGAAGAAGATTTTTTGAAGATTTAGGCATACTTTTGGGGCATGGCCCTACTGAGGTGCAGGGCAACTTGATTCGAACAAAATTAAAATACGATGTCATAACTAACAAGCATCTCAAAGTTCACTTAAATCGGTTCAGCAGTTTTGAAGGAGAAGACGCCACACCATGTTCACGGACGACGGACAGCCGACGGACGGCGAGTGATCACTATAGCTCACCCTGACTGAAAGTCAGGTGAGCTAATACCTCAGTGGACCATGAGTGCTGCAGTTGGGCGAGAGACTTGGTTCAAGGAGAGAAGAAACTTGTAACTGTTGGCTGTCTAAAGTGTTGTTAAAGCCCAATAAATAAATAACCATGGGGCCTGATGCGCTCACCTTGAACATAACACGATATAAACGGAGTCCAAGAATGAATCTACATTAAGCAATCCATCTCCATAGGATACACTGTCAATCCTTGAGCCCCTCAGGAGTGACAAAAACAGTCCAAGCATCAGGCCTTTTCTTCAGTTGATCATAATGTAAAATGTGGAACTCCCCCCTAAAGCCCCTTGATACAATCTATGCAGATTGCTCTTAGTTACACACCTCTAGAGGGTACTGAATAAAAAAAGTCTAATTCTTCAGCTACATAGCCAATTCCGGCCCCCATAGGGAGCCCGAATATTAACCCAGGCACTCGGTTTGAACAAAGTTGAATCTGACCTCCTTAGAGATGTTGTATACCTAATATGAAAGCATTCTGACTGGTTGATCTGAAGAAGAAATTTTTTAAAGAAATTTCCTCATATTGCACTAAGTTAAAATTTGGGCTACCATAGCGAGCCCAAAATTTAACCTACAGACCCAATTTGAACAAACTGGAATCTCACTCCCCTAGAGATGTTGTATACCAAATATGAAAGCATTCTGACTGGTGGATCTGAAGAAGAAGATTTTTAAAGAAACTTCCGCATATTGCCCTGAGTTAAAATTTGGACTACCAAAGGAAGCCCAAATATTAACCTGGGGACTTGGTTTGAACAATCTTGAATCTGACCCCCATGTCAATGATGTATACCAAACAGTAATAGATTCTGACTGTGGTTCTGAAGAAGATTTTTAAAGAATATTCCCAATATTGCCCTAAGTTAAAAAAAATTGGGCTCCTGCATCGAGTCCAAATATAAACCAATGGGATTCATTTCAACAAACTTGTATCTGACCCTTCTATGGATGCTGTATACCAAATATCAAAAGATTCTGACCATTGGTTCTGGAGAAAAGATTTTCTAAAATATTTGCAAATGTGCCGAGTCATCATTATTTCGATGCCCTCTGAAGAACTCCCTAACATAACAGATGGCATTTTTTTTTACCGTTCAATTCTACTGGTCCTAAGGATGCTTCATACCATATAACAGTTCTCAGTTTCGAGTGGTTTGGGAAACATGGGCGTTTGAAAATATTTCTATTTTTAGCTACTGGGGTTCCCATGGGGATGCAGGATTTTTTTGCTGCATGAGTCAAGTACTTATGACCCAATAATACCACATACTGAATTTCGTTCAAATCGAACAATCGGTTCAGAAAATAGAAATTTTGGGTGGTGCCAAAGAATTCTAACCCCTCCCATTACAAAGCCAAATATTGCTTCACGAACTACGTTTGAACACTTGATTCTATACTTCAAAAGAAAGCTCCATTACAAATATCAAGTACCTGTACGCACTGGTTCATGAGAAAATTTTAAATATATTTTGGGAGCATTTGACCCCCCCCCCCCTCCCTATGGGTCAGGGCATGTTGAGTTGATCAAAAATGCAATACCCCTTTGGGACCATCACTCACACAAACTTTCCCTTGAATTGGCCCAGAGGTGGTTTGGGTTGAGAAGACCAAAACATGGCGTTGACGGACGACAGATGGATGGACAATGGGCGGAGTGCGATTAGATGAGTCCAGCTTGACTTTGTCAATGTGAGCTAAAAAAAATAAATGGTTCATGTCCGATATTTTACCCATGTTATTAAAATTGATAAATTTGTCTCTGGAGTGCAACAAGGCTTATGCTATATCACTGCAAAGCCTTCTTGTACTCAAGGGATGGAATACACCACCACCCATGCTATTCTGTAGATTATGAGGCCTAAAACAAATCAAGAACATGAACTTTTAATGGCAAAGAAATAATTACAAATAAAAAATAAAATAAAAAAAAACACCCGCCTGCATGCAATTTTACAAAAAATTGCCTGAGAAACAGATCTACTTTGTGGGACCTTATGCATTGAGATTATTACAATGAATACACTGTTTTACACAAAGGAATACCACACAATCCAGTGTAGACTGATTTCAAGAACTCCTCCCTAGAGGAAGGGCAATTTTAACAAACACACATGCCCAAATAAGCTTCATACAGTGTAAAAATTCAACAAAATTAATAAACATTCATGTATGTTTATTTGGAATTAGGAGTATTGTAATTAAAAGTAAATTGTGTGGTTGTTCATAAATTTATATTACTTTGTTATCAGGTATTAAAAAATATTAATATTTGTGAACACACCCACCCATTTAGAATTAGTCCCTGCTCATAGCAATGGCGCAGACATACAGTTCAGTTGCCGTGGACTGGTCATAATCCATGCGTGGGCAGTGCTTTAGCTAAATTTTCTATGATTATTGCTGTAAACAGGGTTTAATATCTAATATCATTGCGTCCGTGGAAATATTGCCCACCCGTGGAAAGTGACCAGACCACGGCGGTCAAGGAAATTGTGTTTTTCTGTCTTGAATTTTAATTTTGTATGGGGGGGGGAGCACCCAACCCCTCCACTGATGAGAGGGGCACACGCCCTCTTGTCCTCGTCCCCATTTCACTGCTATGTGGCTCAGGTGATGCTGTGTATCGTATTCTTATACCCCGGCCCCACCCCCACTAGATATTACTCTTGCCCCTAACTTTGATATCCTGACTAAGCACCTGTATCTTGGTAAACTAACATCAAATTGTGCACTTATGTCCAGTAGCTAACATTGGGATAGTATAATGTGCTTTGTCAGAAACATGATCAAGTATTGATGACAAACGACAATTTTCATTACCAGTACCTGGTACCAGTAATAAAATAAGATTTGCAAATATCACCCTGTGTTTTTTCATCAATAAACTAATATAAAATTCTGCGCTTCTTGAAAATTATTTTGTTACTACCTGTTAAAAATTACTATTTCTTGTTTTGCTATTTTAGAAAACATATCACTCCTTTTCTGGCGGGCATACTAAACACCTAGGCAAACCGAGGGATACTAAGGTGGATGATAAGCAGGAGTGAAACGGGTATGGGGTGGTGTGTCGTTTTTATTATTTATTTATTGGTGTTTAAGGTCACATATTTCTGCACAACAGCTAATCATGACCACGACAGTTTTACAGGTGGAGGAAGCCAAAGTACCCGGAGAGAACCACCGAGCAACTGTCAGCTCCCAACATACTATTCAAGCAGGGTTAGCCTTGTTCGAAGACAAGTGCACCAACAACATGCAGTATGCCTTCGTACACAGCACCACCGTGCCCCGACCTTGGCAATGAGGGTGAAGTGTCTTGCCCAAGGACACAAAGCTGTTGCCGCAGGTGAGATTCGAACCGAGGACCTCTCGGCTTGCAGCCTGCACCTCTACCTACTGAGCCACTGCACCCCCGGTGGTGTATTCTGATTATGTGAATAGATTTAAGCAATATGTGCATGGTTTTAATGCCATATTTGAGAATTATGGGTGCTAAAGTAATAGAGTCCGCTGAAAAATCTTCCCTTGGATATTTAGTAGGTAGCTTGATAATGATATTTAAAGCGACTGCACCTCAGTAAGCAACAATGTGAATTGTTAATCACATAGTGACTTCTTAATTAGTTCTCTTTGTGGCTGTAGGCAATTGTCTTCTTTATTATGACAGAAAAATTGTTATGGACCAATATCATGACATGGCAAACAGTATTTTTTGGAAGTGGTAATTTTTCAGTCGCCAACAATAAAAAAATTGCCGCAAGACTAGAGACGTGGTCAGTACTTACGACTGACCAACGGGACCGACGATTAAAAGGATACTGACTTAATTTTTCTACAGTTCTATAAAACTGCGGCAATTGTGATAAAACTGGTCAGGTAAAGATGAATAACTTGAAAACAAAAACGTGTCAACAAATCACCATAAATTAGTGCCGTTATCACAGGCGAAAGGGCTAAAAAGTATACTGTATATACAGTAGGTGCAGAGTGTATTATCACTAAATCACCCACAGAGTGGAGGTTTCACCCAAACAATAATTCCAAATTTGTTGCTAAGCATAACAAGCACAAGTTGAGCTCTGGACAGCTAATGGACCGCTGGGTTAAACCTGGAGGTCCATTGACTCCACTGGCTGAAACATTGCTTGTGTTTTTGTCCATATGTGCAGAATTTGAAAGTGATACTTTGGGTGATAACTTCAGTCCACAGGTGATTTTGTTGCGATCCTCTCCCCATGTACTACACATATACCAAATACAAGCTGTAGCTCTGGGTGTACAGTCGAGTGATACTTATCACAGTACGCCACAACATTTTAATAACATAAAGCCAACAATGGCAAAACAATAAACAAAAAAAAAAAATAAACAAATAAATGAAAATTAAAAGAAAAAAAATTAGAGCTGCCGGAACTGAAAAGTTGGCCGGTCCAAGTCCCAGATAAAATCTGATGGGTGTTTTATTTTTATCAAATATTACAGTGATCTGTTTTATGATACCCAGTTACCACTTTAGCGCTTCATCCACGCACAGACGTAGCCCATTAATAACCAAGTTACCTACTATATACCAAGGGGTAGTTTTCGGTAATAACTCGGTCTACATGTATATATCTTGCATTTACTCGAATAAATCAAGTAATATCACGTATATTGCTTCAAAAGATTTATATTTAAACCTTTTCAAACAACCCTGACTTACTTTTTTTCTCTTCACCTCGGTATCTCTCGGTATACCTCGGTGTTTAGTCGGACGTTTTCTGGAGGGTGGTTTGGTTTGGATCATATTGCTATAGGATGATTTGGGTTAAATTAGCAGCCGGTTTGGATCATATTGCTGGAGGACAGTTTGATGCAATTCTCACTGATGACAGTATATTATAGAACACGTGGAACGTGTATTTATTTATTGGGGTTTAACAGCACTTTTGAGAGTTCTGGTACCTCGTGTCGGACAGTTTTATGGGTGGAGGAAGCTGGAGTACGCAGAGAGAACCACGGAGCAACTGCCAGTCTCCCAACATACTAACTCCACACGGGCAAGGTTAGCATGGGTTGAAGACAAGTGCACCATCAACGTACTGTACGATTAGCACACAATGCCACTTGCCCGAAAATGGGCAATGGGGGTGCAGTATCTTGCCCAAGGACACAATGCTTCACGGCATTGCACCTCTACCTACTGAGCTGCCGTGCCCACTTCGAGCGTGGATTACTGCAGAGATAATTATTCAATATATATTATTTTTTTAGGAGTGAAAAAAATATATTGCAGCGTATCTGAAATATTTCACAGATGTGTAACTGTATTGCATTTCTTTGGGATGAATCTACCCAGGTCGAGTTTTCCCCAGACCGAACCTTCATGTTCCCGAAAAACGATGACATGTTATTTTCGATGGCGTTAAAAATCTAAAAAGGTTATAAGTTTTCCGTTTTTTGGTTCACAAAACTACAAACCATTGTTCATAAATAAAGATGGACATCACAAAGTACTTTGTTTTGATTTCTGACTGGACCGAAAAAGTAACCTATCGATATCGGGTCATTTTGCCCTTCACCCCGGCTGACGTGTCGTTTCACCGCGAGTCATCTCGCCCCCTATATTGGGGCGAAATGACTCGAGTATGAGGGGGCGAAACGGCAATGATTTTATTACTAAATTGTTTTAATGGTTTAAAGTACTTTTCCACCATCAAGTAACATTATAATGCATAAAACTAATACGGACACAACACACCATCTTGAAAACAATTTTTAACAACGGCAGAAAATTAAAATCAACTACCTGTTGCATTGGATGAATGTATTGGTATTATTATAAAAGTGCGAAAGAAATTTCTTATTGGTAGTATTGAGATAAATGACTCAAACTTTGTGGAAACATATATGGAGAGGTGGAAAGTGTAAAAGACCCACAGAAGAGAAACGGCACAGGGCGATTGATAGTTGTAATGCATTGTTACGGATGTTATATAAATGTACAAATTATACTCAAATGTCAAAAGTGGTGCTTCTGAATACCAAACTGTAAAACTCTAAACAAATACATAGGAAAATAACATAATATCACTGCAAGTTCTGTTTTTATTTAATCCATTCCTCTTTGACATACCACCAAAACCCTCTCTATTTGTCTGATTTCACGTATCGGTCAATGCAGATACGGTAAAAAAAATTCAATTTAGTAACAATTATGAAAAGTTTAATGGAAATTGTTTACTTTGGTAAATCCTTTGTGGGAAAAAATACTAAAGTACGAAAGGAAACAATTACATTGCATTACCAAAATAAAATTTAAATTTAGGGGCGAAACCATGCACCTCCGTCTGTGGGGCGAAATGACCCGGGGCGAATGAGGATTGGGGCAAAATGACTCGAGAGGCAAACGGGAATTGGGGCGAAACGACCCGGGAGCAACTTATCAGCACTGTATCCCTATTTTTAAGCAAACTTTCCATTACTATTTATTACACCTTAAAATTAGGATAATTCAAAAACTGCGTTTCGTTTTGATTCTTGAACTTCACAAGCTACGTGTTCATGCATATTTTTAAGAAATCGCACCAATATAATATACAAGTTCGCCGGTTATATCTGCAGTTGTTCGATGAAGGTACATCATGTAATCGCCGAATAGGACAAGTTACAACGAAATCAGGAGAGTTCGATCTGAACTAACAAGATTATTAGCTGAGCGTATTGAAAAACCTCTAAAAGGACAGAATACGAGTGATGTGCAGACATGTAAATATCACGCAAAGCTGAGATGCGAGCTGGGTTGCAACAGAAAACGAACGCATTTGACATTTTGTTTGATTGTTGATATCGGCCCAAAGATTCTGAGAGGTGGATAAGCCGATTGCAATTGTATTGGCAATTGTGAACTGGAAGTCTCGTGATTTTTTCCATGAAATTTACTGTCCAATTCAAAATATTGCTTGACGGTATTTGAGAATTCTGTTCTGGAACACATTTATCTGATTGGGTATGTTCAACCCCTTGCGGGCCTACGGCCCGAGGGGTTCCTAATATTTGCAAACATCACCCCTGCGTTTTTGCAGTTATGGACTAACCAGGGTATTTTTTTTGTTTCTAAAAAATTGATTACCAATTTCCATCTTGGTTTCAAAAAGTGATGATAAATGGTTAATATAAGGCCAATATGAAAGAAAAATGGTTAGCATTTGGACATTTTTGTATAGCATTTTGCGATGCGAATCCAGTCATCAAATACCCTGCTAACATAAAATTCTGTGCTTCTTCTTATTAGCCCGTTTACCCTCGTTCAATTTGGAATTTCCCCATAAAATAATTTTGTCCCAGTACCGGCGGGACAAAAGCTTCTGTACCAGTACCGGTTGCAGCATGAGGGAACCGGCGATACCGGTACCGGTACAGGTACCGGTCAACATGCCTGCGTTGCACGCAGCTCAGTCATTGATCTCAAAACAGCTGGATTGCTGGAAAGCACACTGGTCACATGCAGAAACGTTAATCACCTCCCGCCCTCGGGGAGAAGGAGGGAGGACTTGTGGCAATAAATGAACAATGCTCAACAACATTTTTTGTCAATTTTCGGACTCTTCACAATCACCGATCGTGTTTTTTTCGCGACAATCAAACTAAATATTTACAGCATATTTTTGTTATTATTGAAAAAGATAAGTGTCGATACTGGACAGTTGATAAGAGCTTCCAGTTTTCGTGCTTGGCTTTCGTTTGATGTTTGATATCACCGTGTAACAGCTTTCACGTTATCAAGCGTCATCGATTAGATGTATTATTGCGTTGATTGACTTGGCGCCAAACTGAGCGAGACAGATTGAGTTGCTATGTTTTTCGCAGACATCCCTGCAATCTAGTTCTGTACGTATAGATCTCAATGAGTTGTGTCTATCATCTCTTTCGCCTTCATGTTCCTCGAAAAGACCATGGTATATAACGCAGTCCACAACACGCGACGAACCTGCTTCGCTTATGTTTAACACTCTATTGATAATTTATTCACACAGCCCCATGAGCATGTTCTGTCACATAATCGCAGAACATTCTCGCTGATTATATGTTCTATAGTGCTGTTGGCTAGATGACCTCCAAAGGTTTTCTTTATATGAGTTTATATATTCACTTATTCACATTCTCGAAAATACTACTTCCGCAAGGACACTGAATTAATCCTTTGAGAATTTAATTATCCTGACGTTCAACAGTCACTGGGAATACAGTTCCTTCAACGTTTTTCAAAATGCGACGTCAAACGTTGGAAAGTACAAATAACAAGAAACTTTCACATCAGTGATTGACTGGTTGAGAGCTAGATTATTTTTGGTGGTCTGAATTTGTTACTCAAAACTTGTTTTATTACAAATTATTTGAGAGTGCCCACAGGCACTCTCCAATAATTTGTAATAAAACAAATTTATATAAACAAAATATTATTTGTGTTTGACTGAATATGAAATATAAGCAAGGAAAGTGTTGGCTTTTGCTCTGGTATCCTCATTTTCTGAAAGCCTTGATAGTGGCTTCTAGCACTCAACCAGTTAAGAAGTCTTGACAGAAGGATTATATTAGTATTTTAAGCTGCGATAACATTTGGCTCAACGGTTGCCATTGAGCACTATTCGGGAGAAAATAGGAATTGAGGTTACAACTCTAAATCGAAAAATAATAACAAAACAAATGACCACAAAGTATAAACGCGCTCTTTGATTCCGTACGTCATAAGACGTACAAAAGTATCAACGCGCTGTTTGATTTCGTACGTCATAAGACGTACAAAAGTATCAAAGGGTTAATGTGTGTAATGTCGGGCATCAGGACACTGACGCAGATAAACCCACCATGGCATGACTTGCTCTTGACATTCCGATTTCGCTGCTTACAATTTGCCTATTTAGCCCCGAACAAACATAACGTCCCATGAGTACAACAAGACGCCATCTGCAATTCCACATCATTGCAGATGGCGCTTTGATGCGTCCAAGGGCTAAAAAAAAGATTCATCGCAGTCGCCGAACACAACCAGAAGAGAAATGATAATATGATAAACAGTGAAAAGTGCATCAGTGTTCAAATATTTGGAACTTGTCTGAATAGTTTCGACTTAAAACAGATACCGGAAATTCAATAACACGTCTAGACAGAAATATGGATCGGGTTGTCTATTTGCAGGTTATGGATTTGATTGTGTTCGATGGCGTTTTAGCTCTTGCTAAGGGAATTGACTGTTTTTCTGCCGAAGTGAATTTATCAATGGATAGAAACGTCAGCTGTGAAAGCAAACCATTAACAAAAATGCAATATGGAGAACACATATCTTCTAAACTGAAGCAGGTATTTGTTAAAATCCTTGTTATCTCGCCCAATAAGACTTTCTAAACATATTTTTTGTAAACACTGTTCAGTGTACGGGCTGTTATAATTTATGACAGAATGCATGTTTTGTACTGACGTCTGCGAACCTTTTAAAGCAAAGGTTTAAAGATCTTGATTGCTGGTGAGTTTGGTAAAATTGTGAAAATAAACTGTTACGGAAATACCTTTTTATTCGTTCTTTGCTTCGTCCCTTGAGTGGAACAAGGCGCCATCTGCTTTAGAATTGCGGATGGCTCCTTGTTCAACTTCTATGACGGTTTAATCATCGCCCAAACGGTATCATGAAATATACATATTATCGCTACAGTGAAGTGATGTGGGTCGTAGTATCACGTCGAGTTGAGGAGGTCAGATCGCCTGATCTGACCTCCTCAACGAGACGTGATGCGACGACCCAGATAACTTCACAGTAGCGATAAGAGGTTTATTACATGACTTATAGTTCAATATCGCATGCCAACGCTAGCATTAAAAATTCCCCAGAACTTTTTTTCGTAAATTGGTTTGAAGTAAAAAAGAACTATTTTGTTTACACCTATTTTTGTAACGTGGTGTTGTCACATTCAATTCAAACATTTGCAATTCAAAATTGCCCAGAAACGCTTCTTCAACGTCCCAATCATCTCCACAATACATTTAATTGCGCTTATAAATCGAACATTTAAATTTTATTTATTTTTAACGAAGCCGGAAGCATTGGATGCTAGCAGATGAAACTGTAGACAAACCCGTATAGCCGTTGAAGCGTACCCATTCCAGCTCGGAGTAAAGTACTCTCTGCGACCGGAACAGTTAATTATGTGAATTCGAACGGACCCGTAAATAGTCCGTCATGTTATAGTGATCTACAATCGGATTCCATACTGTGGATTTCCCGGGGACCAGGAAAAGATCGTCAAACAGTAGTGATATTTAGCGGTTAATTACATAGTCATGTAAGAAAATATATTATTTTTTGCGTCAACGTCACACTGGTAGGAACCATTATTCCTGGTGATAAGCAATAACTTTATCTAGAGACCGGCCAAAGCTTCCACATGTTTTACTCATGTATCAAATTTCGGTAGAAGTTGATTTCATTGGGATGTGTTTCTTTGCAATTATTGCCCACTCTCCATGTTCACACTCTACACCAAAGCAGGATTTACTGCAAATCATCATTTCGGTTCGCAACAGATTTTCAGATTTTCAGTTACGAAAGGTTCTTCAGAACATTCTCTCCTGAAAGTGAAGACGGTGGTGATTATAGTACTGCGACCGGACAAATGGCCTCTTTCTAGATCAAATCGATACACAGTCACCCAATATGATCCATATACAAATAAAATATTTCGAAATCGAGTCCGATTCATGAAAACAAATGAAAATAACATTTGAGATGTAATTTTCTCACATTTAGTTTTCTACAAGCGAGATAAAACAGTGTTTTAAGGTGGAAAGGCGTACAGATAATTTCTACCAGTTGGCAGCCAAGTCGCAATCTTCTCGAAAGGCTCTTAACACTTTTGTGAGCACAGTACAAAACTTGTTAATCTCCTGTGTCAAGCACCTTGGCATGGCCCTTAATGATCCCAATTCGCTAAAAATACTAAAATGTATTGCTAATTTGTTATAGATACACAGTGTGCGTTTGTATTCCAGGTAAACTTTAAAGGTATTTCAGGACAAATAGCTTTTGATGAGCAGAATTATCCAGTCGAAGTTCAGTATGAGATCTGCTCTACCTATGCTGCCCGGAACGATACGCTATATGCCATGGGGTACTGGAGTTCTTCTTCTGGCTTGAAGCTCAACAAAGGTCAGATTTTCAAGAATACCTTCAAGGATTTCAGTAATCAGAATTTACTCATTGGATCTCAAGAGGTAATTAATAAATAAGAATGATAAACATCAGGGTATTTTGTATACTGTGTAGTTGCTGTTAATGGAGATATCCAACAAGTCCCCAGATTTTTGTGAAAGCATTGAAACGAGTTTTGAAATTTACGGTGCGACCAAATACGTGGCTCGGTCAAACCCTAATTTACTGGACAAGTTTCCTAAACTTCCACGATAATACTGCTGATGAGTTGAATGTTTTATCTAGCACTTGTCAGAAAGCCCGACAAAAGATTTTTAAATTCTGTACATATGGCCTGTGCACAAGCCATGTTTCAACCAATGGACCTCCGGGTAACCCGGAGGTCCTTTGGCAGAAACATTGCCCGTGTTTGCTATTGGTAACCAGGAGAACCTGCCGTGCTTTGGATGCTATTCAATATAGCAATTATGCGCAATTTCTACGCGCAATTAAGCCTAGATAAGCGCACAGTTCGTGACAGGACTTCTAGTTTTAACTATCGTCACTCTCCCGTAAATTATAACATGGCAAATCCTTATAGGCTAAGTCATTTCACTACAAAATAGTATGACTAAACCGTAGGGAAGCTCAGTGTTGAAAGGGTTAACATTTCGCTTTTTCACGTTTCATGACATTCTTGGTGGAGTTAGTCTTGTCTTGTCTTGGTAGATACACACAAAGTTTTAACGGATAATTGTCAGATGCGAGTTGGGAATCATACGTTTTTTTGGGGCATCCATTTCTCCATATAAGGTGTGCATGCATCCTCGTATAATAAAAATAATTTAGCGATGCAAAACTTCTCCGCGTACCACTTACGAACAGCAGCTGGAAGCTCAAAAACTACGTCGGTGGATCTGCCAAGGACCAAAACAAGCCGACCTTGGCGTGGCCCAGTGGAGGAATGTTGAAATTTCAACTCCGGAAGTGTCTTAGAACATACATCTCAGAAACTCCCTTGGACCGTATAGTACAGTTCCTCCAGTGGTGTTCCCCATCTGCATTTTGGGGCCAATCAGCTGTTGAGAGCAATCGTGTCATTTCGCCCTTTCTTCGAATAAAGAAAACAGACAAGTATATCCAAAGTAAAATGGAAAAAAGATATTACAAATTGGACGTAATTGTACTTTGCAACAAGATTATAAGCATTGCAGTTATTTTTCTGCTGAGATATTAGTTTCAATGTGATTAATATTTGTCATTGTTTATAAAATATTAAATAATCATGCAGGGAACGTATTGTGTGTGTGTGAAAACTGAAAAGAAAATCTTATATCATTATCTGATACCAACTGCCGTTGACTGCCTAAAGGTCCTAAAAGAAACGTGATTCCATTTCCTGTCTGTTTCTAACGATGTTTTATTAGGTATGATTTTCTTTCCCAGAAATGGCCATTATTATGCTCGGCCGATATAGCTTCAAACTCGGCTGATATGAGGGTGCCGATATCCGCCGATATGAACCAAGTTAGAGTCCCCTTTAACCCTTTACCCAACGCAGACGATATCAACATTTATTATCTTAAATATCATTTTTTTTAATTTTTCAAAAAATTACAACAAAACCATATCATGTGACCCTTGGTTTTGTTGAAAATTTTTGAAAAATAATATTTTTTCAACTGCTGAATTTACATATTACGCGAGCGGATGTGGCCGATTCGTTGGGTAAAGGGTTAATGTACTACTAGGTGCAACCATTTTGTTTACAACGAAATCGTTATCGTTACTCGCCGAACGCAATCAATCAGCAAATTTGACGATACCAAGCAAATGAGAGTAGTTTTTGTATGGTGAGGAATTATTGATGGCAATAATAAAGGATTAATGGATCGAGAGAAAAATGAAGAGAGTTGTAGACATAATTCAAAGGAAACTAAGTCAGGGGAAGCCGAGACGTGCGGATAGCTAAACAAGTGGAACATGAAAGTTCGGACTTTATAAAAGGAATGAGAAACAATAACACTGTCAGAAAACTGTAATGGATCTGAGGAAATTTTGTAACTATTTGTTTCGGTTTACCCCTTTACCCAACGCAGACGATATAATTGTTTTAAATTTTTCAAACAATTTCAACAAAACCATATCATGTGACCCCTCATTGGAACGAGCTCAATGAGCTCGTTCCAATGAGGGGTCACATGATATGGTTTTGTTGAAATATTTTGAAAAATTTAATTTTTTCAACTGCTCAATTTGTATATTACGCGGGCGGATGCGGTCGATTCGTTGGGTAAAGTGTTAACTTTGAAGCGACGAAAAGATCAAAAATGGCGGTATATAAAAATGATCAAAAACAAGGTACCTAGTTGTTTTTAGCTCTACAACATATAAAAAAAAACATTTTAAATTCCGATGAATTTAATTTTTGACCTTATGACCCCAATGAAATCACCTCGATTTCGACTATAACGGTTGGGGACTTCATAGGACGGCACAACATTTTTGGGCGGATGCGGGCGATTAGTTAGGTAAAGGGTTAATAAAAAAGAGGTTATTACTTGGTCAGTTTCATATCGGTCGAAATATCAGCCCTCGGTATCGTCAGGACAGCCGTCGCCCTTCGGTCTCAAGCTGATATGAAGTTACCTCGGGTTGATACTTCGGCCAATATGAAACTAACCAAGTAATAACCCCTAACTATTATCTTCTATAGGGAGCATGGTGGCTCGGTGGTTGGATTTCATACCGAAAGGTTCACGGTTCAGTCCCACCATGGGTAACTGCGTTGTGTCCTTGGGAAAGGCTCTTAATCCCGATAGCTCACGTGGTGGCACGGCGGCGCAGTATACTAAGTCGTACTCCACATAGACGGTACACTTGTCTTCAGCCAATGCAAAGCCTGCTTGCGTGGAGTTAGTACGCTGGTGAATCTGACAGTCACTCGCAGCTGTTCGGTTGTTCACTTTGGGTACTTCGGCTTTTTCCACTTTCCACTCCTAAAACTGTCCGACACAAGCTGATCCTGGTTGTCGAATGTTTCGTTAAACCCGAACAAAAAAGGTGTCTTTTCATACTCTATACCTTTACAGAGTCATAACCTGATGTCGTATTTGGTTTATTTTCAGACAATTCCCTATGTGATTGCCACGAAAAAGGAAAATACCACAGTGTATACTGGATTTTGCATTGACATCCTCAACGAACTGGCTTCTAGATTTATGTTCAAGTATTATTATGAATTTTAGTTCACCATTAAATTATTTTACATCCACTTCGTATCTTATGCGATGTCAAGAGACATGCCCGTTTGGGGATATATAACATAGAGGCTTACGTAAGTTCCAGGTCTTTCATGGCTGATAATTTTCATCAATAAAAGAGATTTACATGAAGGTTAGCCCCCTTAATAAAAAAGTGTTTATTGTTTAACAAAAGTATTCACTGTTACGTCCCAACCACCAAAATATAGTTGTGAACTGGAGGGAATCTGGAGGAAAGCATGGTCCTTTGAGCAGTTTGCATTACTAGTTGTGTCGTCAGATGCAAGACAATGGCAATCGCGGGATTACGTTTTCCAAATATTCTCATCACCCAAACCAGCCCTGTTGTGCCTTTTGACCTTATTCTGCACTGGGTGTACACACATGGGACTGAAACTGCGAACCATCCCTCTCCCCTCCCACTTTTTGCGAATTATTTGCAAGCTGATTGAAAGAGATTTTAGGCCCTTTGTCTCGGAAGGTACATAGACAATTCAACCGGATGGGGGTAATGTGTACTGGCCAGATAGAACCAGTGTAATAGCCTTTTCTGTCTCTGTCTCTCTCTCTCTGTCTCTCTCTGTCTCTCTCTCTCTCTCTTTCTGCCTCTCTCTCTGCCTCTCTCTCTCTGTGTCTCTCTCTATGTGTGTCTCTCTCTCTGTCTCTGTATATCTCTCTGTCTCTGTCTGTCTCTGTCTGTCTGTCTGTCTCTCCGTCTCTGTCTGTCTGTCTGTCTGTCTGTCTGTCTGTCTGTCTGTCTGTCTGTCTGTCTGTCTGTCTGTCTCTCTCTCTCTCTCTCTCTCTCTCTCTCTCTCTCTCTCTCTCTCTCTCTCTCTCTCTGTGAGTGTATGCCCCCTCCTTGAGGTTTGATCAGGAAGTGTTTCAGTTGCTCTTTATAATATTTTAACAAAAACATGTTCATGTGTATGTATTGACAATCAGAAATTTGTGAATTGTATTTTTATTTGTTGCTTGTTAAAACCCCGGTGTAAGACAGATATGAAATAAATATTCTGTGCTTTACACTTTCAGTTACACCATAGTAGAACCAGAAGATCATGTCTGGGGTGCTCAGAACAGTGATGGTTCCTGGAATGGGGTCATTGGAATGCTGACACGAGGTGTAAGTTCATTGGTTTATTGCTAGTGGACTCCTTTGGCACAATGAACGACGACTGATGAGAATTACGAATAGCTAATAGTAGTCGTAAATTCGTCGAACGAAGAATTAACGATTACGAGTCCGTTTGTGCGAAAATCGTACATATCAAACTTCGTACCCCCAGTAATGTGATATGGTACGGTTTGCCGTGAATACCCTGTATATATACTTGATTAAGGGCAGGGTTATCAGATTATAATTTGTGCTAGGTTCGGTGGAATGCTAAGCTCGATTTGATGAGAAAAACCAAGACCTTGACACGACACGACACGGCTCGACACAACGCGAGATATACTATTCGGTGTCCACTTGTGGTCTTGATTTTTGATAACAAATCGTATTTGTAACTGCGGATGATTGAAATAAAATCTGATAGGAAAAACACAAATTTCAGTGACGTAGTACCCCATTCGTAATTATATATCGCCGTTCATTGTGCGAAAGGTCTCTAATGTTACAGTTATTGTCATCATTAATTCTACCTGTCCCTTTGATCTTGTTTTTCAGTCCCTTTTGTTGCATTTCCTTCGCCTTCCTTCCGGTGCAGTGTCTGTTTTGTTTGTTTGTTTGTTTGTGTGTTTGATTGATCCGTCACATTTTCCTTCTGTATGGTATTCTTTATATACTTTTCAGTACCATGATCGAAACCCTTTCTCTTTTATTAGTTAGCTCGCAATCTAGTCTCGACACACTAACATCAGCACATGGAGATTTCATAAAACAAATATTGAGAAGTCGAGTATAAAGCGAAGAAAAGAAAAAGAAGCTAGAATAGCATCAGAGCTGTGGTACTTGCGTATTTCCTATCCGACAGGTGAGGTCAGACTTTTGTGGACAGAAAAAAGAGTAGAACAGTATCAACTTTTGATGTTAATTATAGCACGCAAAGTATATTTTTAAGGTTTACGCACCCAGAAAGTGAAGGCAAACACTTTAACTCAGTTTGGTTAAAAATCAACTCAAATCAACTTGGCTGAGAGAATATGGACCCAATTGGGTTCATATTCACTCAACCCAGTTGACTGGGGTTGATTTGTAGCCCAACTGATTTTAGAGCGTAACTATAACAAAATAATCAGAAATATAAACGCAAAAATACACTTTCATAAACTTGTACTAGGGATTTGGGGCATGTCTGGTATATAAGGGTGATATGTTTTAAGAACAATATGGGGAAACGAGCTTCCCTTCCTAACCCACCCCTCGTCGCGTCCCTGGCTCAAACCGTAACAGTATAAAAGCAAAATTCAGTAAAGACTGGCATCGCGCTTCTTGGTCGAATTGTTTAAGAAACCTGTCTCACCAGAGTTTATATATATGAATCTCAACGGAGAGTCAAAAATACGCGTCACCAATCGAAACCGGCTCCAGGTGGGAAAGTGAGACATTGTTTGTTTACTGTTGTGAACATAGTCCTGTTTTACTGGTAAAATAGGACCCGATGATCGATGCCTGCGGTGGAAATCTTCTGCAATGAGCAACGCGGGTATAAAAAATTGGTTGAACTTTACTTTATATCCATGTTGTAGTCAAGAGAGCCATCATGCGGTTGCGATTAGAAATATGTGATCTTAAACAGCAATAAATAAATAAATAAATAAATAAATAAATAAATAAATAAATAAATAAATAATCCACAGAGAGCACAGTTATCTCCCAGTTTGTATGCTTACAAAATTTGCATCTTACTGACTGCGAATCATGCACTGCCATGAATGAATTTTTATGAAACAGAGAAAATCCCAATTTTGCTCCCAGGCAATGCGTTGTTTTTTCTCTGGAAGCAGTGAGGGGAAGCTTGGATGGATTCGGAAACAAGGACTAGATAGAACTGGGGAAATTCTGATCGCTTAAACACTTGCTAAGCCTTGCTGTCAGTCGGTAAGAAAACCACTCTGTTCGGAATACTTAGTACTCTGAGTTCTGTTCATAAGTGTGTTGGTAATTAAGTCTTCAGCACGTTCTCGTTGGGTTTACAGCGAGCATCCCACCCACCCCTTCCCCCACCTCCAATTCGCTGTAATTGAATTTAAAACTGCTGGTTTCAAACTCATTCGACAGGCATGTTTTAGTGGTTCTCAGTTCAAACAATTATGACATCGCCATGGCGTCACAAAAGGTCATTTGTGACATATAATATAAGAATTCGCGAGGCATACTTTGTTTTAAAATTTCAATTCATTTGCAAATGTTAATACGCAACACATATTACATAGTTTTTTTTATTACACATCCATTAAATTTTAAGATCTTGTATTTAACCGAATCACCACAATGACATAAATGTTTTTGTATTCAATTGGTGATATATAAGCCGGAACTTTTTCCCCGCACCGTTTCTACTTGTTCCTTTCCCGTAGAGTCATTATTTGCGCTTCAAAAAGTTTCCAAATTTCGTTATACAATTATCGATCGTCTGTCGCGTAGTGTGAAGATGAAAACATCCACAGTAAAATCAAGTCGGCTCACAGAAAAATAAGTTAACAAAAAATGAGATAATATTCAAAAAGTTCCATCCACAAAATTAACCCCGTCCCGTGGCCCTGTCGTCTTCGGATGCCGTTATATCTAAATTGGTCAACTTTATTTCGGTAAATCTTCAGACATCCTCACATGCTTCGAACTTCTTTCAAAAAAGTTTCTTCCAGCTGTTTTGCAAATCCTCACAAATTTTAACTTATATTTTTACTATCAGTAATAGTTACCAAATGGTACACCTACCGAAACAAGCCCAAGAGAAAAGATAACGAATGCAATTTAGACTTGTTCCCAACAAAGGTTGTTTTGATTTTTTATCGATCTATTTGATCAGTACCACTTCAAACAAAAATAACGGACTCTTCATCTTTGGGTTTAAACATCGGGATTAAAAATGTTTATTTAAGTGTATTTTAATAAAGTACTGTAATAAACACAGAATGCGATGTGTGTTTGAATCTGTGGGTGTTTTACATATCTCAATGGAATGGCGTTGTCATATTTCGCTCGAGCTGACTGTTCTCGCGAAATATGACTACGCCATTCCAACTCGTTATGTAAAACACCCACAGATTCAAAAATACATCGCGTTCTGTCTATATACCTTACAAAGGGACATCCAACGCAGACGATATCAAAATGTATTATTTTTAATAACATTTTTTTTAATTTTTCAAAAAATTTCAACAAAACAATATCATGTGAACCCTCGTTGGAACGATCTCGACGAGCTCGTTCCAACGAGGGGTCACATGATATGGTTTTGTTGAAATTTTTTTAAAAATAATATTTTTTCAACTGCTGAATTTGCACATTACGCGGGCGGATGCGGCCTATTCGTTGTGTAAAGGATTAAAACTGATGTTGGATGGACGAAGCGTTGAACGAACTTACCTCCAGATATTTGATAACATCAAAATTTTCTAAAATATTTTTAGTGTAACTTACTACTCTCTCTCTCTCTCTCTCTCTCTCTCTCTCTCTCTCTCTCTCTCTCTCATTTTCAGATAGATGTCACCGCGTAACTGTAAGGACATTTTCAACCTGTTTAGAAAGGATATGTGTTGAGCTCGATCTATAGGCACTAAGTCATTCCCTGTAGTCACGGTAGGTTTTTGTGTCATGGCAGCGTTAGATGATACAGAGGATCTCTACTGAGTCGCTATAACATATAAAATTTCTGTACCGAGTTCACTAAAATCGACCTGAGCCAAGGTTTACCGAGGCTCAGATCGATTTTCGTGAACGAGGTTCAGACATTTCATGCCAAATCGTGAGAAATTTGAGATAAATGTAGTTATATATACTGCATCATATGCATAATGTGTTTCACTTCACCATAGGCACGTTTGATGTAATTTTATATACTCAAAATTATGTAATTTTGAACGCATACTAATAAAGTATCAAACTGATTAAAATACCAACTACTAACAAAATGTCTAGGGCGCTCGTTCATTGACTTGTCAATGTAGGGTTTGCATCTGTTTTCATTTCTTTGATAGGCTGATTGCATTGTATTTTTTGCTTTTAACATATTTTGCAGGAAATTGCTTTTGGTGTTGGGCCTTTTACGATTACCGCTCTCCGTGAATCTGTTATAGACTTCACGAAGCCATTTATTGAGGATGGTTCAGGAATAATCACGAAAAAACCGGACGACGATTCTGGAAAAATGTTCAAAATGTTCCAGCCATTTGCCGCTGTTGTTTGGGGGTGTATTGTGCTTACCGTATTGACTGTTGGTGTGGGATTATACGTTGTGCGAAGATTTAGTCCCTATACAGCCTGCAACATGAAAGAGAAGAATGCATCGATCGATGAAATCAGTCTGTTGGAAAACATGTGGTTAATCTATGGTTCTTATATGGAACAAGGTATACAATGTTGAAATCGATGTTGTCTTACCTCGTGCTTCTCTGTGTGTTTGTGAGATAGAAATTGTGGTTTCTTTGTGTGTGTGTGTGTGTGATTCGATAGATATGATGGTGTTTACCACAGTGTGTTTTGGACAACCATGGCTCATGTTATATTATTTTAATCCTTCGTTTTAATCGCTTCACAAAAAGTAAAAAATACAAATATTCAAAATAAAAAATACAAATATTCAAAAAAATGACATGAGCACATGCTAACGATGCAAATGAAATCCTTGTACAGCATTGTCTTAACGATCGACATTTTTTTTTCTCTTGCCCAAGACGTCCTGTTAACACTTTGCCCAACGTAACGGACAAAACCGGCCAGCGCTATTCTCAAAAATCGCCAATTAATTTTTATTATATTTTTATTTTTTGTCTCAAAACCATAGGTTACGACCCCTCTTTGGAACGAGCTCGTCGAGCTCGTTCCAAAGAGGGGTCATAACCTATGTGTTTGAGACAAAAAATGAAAAAAATAGTTATGCAAGAATTTTGTTTGAAAGTGTCGTCTGCTTTTCATGTTAGGTAAAAGGTTAAAGAGCTGTTCATTGTGTGTTATTTGCCGCATATTTTGAAACGACCGGATGAGGAACTACTTCAACCCTGGAGGAAAAGGATATAGCACACCAAACATTAAGTTACCTCCTCACCATTGAAGTTTGAACGAGTATTGTTCAGGTTTAATTCCAAGTTCAGTTTTAATTTATTCAACAGAGAGGATTAAAAGCACTGTAACTTTTATTTTCAAGAGCATAAAAAAACAAAGCTATGACTTGAGTTACTTTTTATTATGAACAATATTTTTCTCTCTCACTGATGAGTTCTTTGAGTCATGCTTTTGTTCTCTAGGCGAGTGTTTTGAAAACATTTTTCTCATCCCCGATAACATTATCTCATATCTTTGTGCAATCAATTCATGCATAATATCACTGTGAAAACTCGGAATTGCAGAAAAAATAATAAATTACACTATCTTAGCCATGACATCACCAAAATTCAGTCAAGTTGGCTCTGAACCAAGGGGACATAAATGAGAGAGAGAGAGGGGGGAAGAGGTGGCGAGGAATGGGGAGGAGGCGAGAGAAAGAGAGAGAGAGAGAGAGTATGGAATCATTATTTATCAGGCTATTTTGTCACGGACATGTGCTGTACAATAATATGACTGTTTTTTCTTTGTACCACTGTAACTTGACTCCATGAAAATGGAAGTAAGTTAGAAAATAAATCAATCAATCGAAGCTCGCTGTTGCCATATTCGCCAGGGTTTCTTCAACCAATTCCATTTTTGATAACGTTTTTAAGTGATCGTTCACCTTTGGTCTTCAGATCATTAATAGATTATCATTGAAAAACACTTAATGTGGCTTCTCGGGTAATGTTAGCCTCGCGGAAACGAGCGTTTATTTACCATGTTTCATTTCACGTGATCATTCAAGATCTACCAAGAAGTGCGACCTTTTTTAAGAAAATTCATAAAGAATAGCTTTCAGGGACCACTGACTTTCTTTCATCCTTGAAAATGAGACAGTTTTAAACTTATCTTATAAAGGCTGGCAGTGTTTAAAGGCATGAACTGGTTTCTCAAGCATGTGGTTTGAAGGAGACGTCACGTGGGCTTATATCGAGAGAAGTTGTTTTGAACCCCACAGGGACAAAACATTTTCCAGATTCTAACATTATCCTACCAATACACCATATATTTTATGGTCCAAAGGAATCTACCACTTTCTCTTCTACGTAAACAAAACACAACATAGAAAACAAATAGTTGCTTAAATTTGCAGTTATATAAATTTCCGATGTTAAACAGATCATCTGTTCAGCCTGCAGATCTGTTCGTCACCCTTCCAATTTGTCACTTCATTTGACTTTCGTTACATTATAAATTTTGTCACTCATTTATTTAGGGGATAACTATGTTGTATCTGATTGTTTGGGGCCGTAAACGATGGTTTTGCTGTTGCAAATTGAGTTTTGCCGGCGACGCCAAACCTCTTCCACATTAATATTAAACTTTCAAACTTCATCCATATTAATTACAGTTAATTACAAGAAAGATAGAAAACATTTTTATTTTACAGAAATTCAACGCGTTCGCAGCGTTTGTTTACCTTGGATATGGTAGTCATTGACTCTAAATGGAACGAAAATAGAACGCCCATGAATACATCTTGACTTTCCTGAAATAGTTTTTGAATACACAAAATTTGCGACAGGTTACGCCGATTTGATTTTACTGTCGCAAATTTTATTGATTAACCAATCAGATTTCGAGATTTATAGTAATTGTATTCGAATAATTATTAAAACTGTTGTATTTCTAAAATGGCGTGTTGAAATTGCTTTTCCGTTGCCGATTCTTTTTAATTTCGTCAATTTAGACACAAATTGAAGGAAAAATAAAAATATTACAGTAAATCAGACTCAACGATGTCTTTCTATCCATTTCATATTATAAAGAGAGAGAAAGAAAAAAATAATGAATATGTCAAAAGTCAAGCAAAGTTCGACGTGTTGTGTGAATGATTTGGCCGAAAATTTCCAAGGCGTTTCAAACTTTGGTTGAACCTTTTTATTTACTCAATTCAAATCGATTTTGATATATAATAATTTCAATCTGCAATTGTTTCCCTCATTGCAACTGTGAATTTAACCAATTCATTGTTGTTTCACTGAGCTCATTGAGCTCTGCCAAACAACACTGAATTGTTTAAATTCTTAGTTACATTATGGGAAATTTTACTGCTTGAAATTTCGGTTGTTTGTCATAAGTGCGTAGACAATTAAACCACAAAGCTTTGGGTTTTGGTATAAGAAACTATGGATGTTCAGTTAATAATCCGATGTGTATTACATATATACAGTACGTGGAGGGTGGATTGTAACTAAATCACCCGGGGAGTAGAGTTATCACCCAAAGTATTACTATCAAATTCTGTACATGTGGACAAAAAACACAAGCAATGTTTCAGCCAATGGACCTCCGGGTGTAACCCGGAGGTCCATTGGCTGGAACTTTGCTTGTTCTTGTAATGCTTTGCAACAAATTTGCAATTATTGCTTGGGTGGAATCTCCACTCCGCGGGTGATTTAGTGATAATACACTCTCCACGTCCTGTATATTTAAAATGATCGTGGGTTTTCCTAATTTATCGTTCGTGCGTCACCATTTTGACTGTGTGAAGCCGTTGCTCTGTTTGTTACGTGAAGGCGGCGCTTTTGTGTCAGTGTAACTATGAAACATCATTTCGAAATCTTACGATGGCATGATCTTCGTCATATTTCCGTCACGAAAATAAAATATACTTCTCGTATTTATGATAACGGCTTTCAATGAACCTGACGCTTGTGGTGTTTCTTTACTTGTTGTATGGAGCACAGCTCAGTGGTTACGGCATTGGACTTCAAAGCGAAAGCTGTACGGTTCGATCCTTGCCAGCGGAAACTGCATTGTGTCGTCGTGCAAGGCAATTAATCCATTTATGCGCGTTGGGGCACTCTGGCGCTGTGTACTAAGGCGCATTGACCGCTGATGGTACACTTGTGTTCAACCATTGCTAACCCTGCTTGTGGAGTTAGTACGTTGGGGACTCTGAGTGTTGCTCGCCGCTGCTCGGTGGTTCTCAGGTTTCCTCTACCAGTAAAACGTCCGATAGGAAGTGATTTTGGCTGTCGGAAGTGTCGTTGATCCCAATAAATAAATAAATAAATAAATAAATAAATAAATAAATAAATAAATAAATAAATAAATAAATAAATAACTTGTTATTTTATTAAATTACCTTTTTTTACAGGCGGTGAACCACGACCAACGTCAATTTCCGGAAGATGCATACTCGGATTTTGGTGGTTGTTCACCATTTTGATGGCATCGACATACACTGCGAATCTAGCTGCTTTCCTGACTGTATCGATTGCAGAGCAACCTATAAACAGCCTGTCTCAGCTAGTGAAACAAGATGACATAATACCAATTATAAAATCGGGTGGCAATTTAGAGAGTTTATTCAAGGTATTATTTATGAAAATACAGAGGAATTGAACATCCATTTCCTGAATCCAAAATATTCAAATAACGGATATTCTATTATCCTGAATTTTTGTCGTATCCGTTGCATCTGACGAAAAACATCAAAGTTGGATAACCCTGTCAATACGATGTTCAAGAATGGAAATGATCCCATCGATGTTGAATTTACACAGAGGTTCATTAGAATTATCCCTTTAGCTAACGAATCGGTCGCATCCCTGGGAGTAATTTACAAATTTAGCAGTTGAAAAAAATATTTTTTTCAAAACATTTCAACAAAACCCTATCATGTGATTCCCTCATCGGAACGAGTTCGTTTAGCTCGGTCCAATGAGGGGGGGGGGGGGGGGGGGGGGTGTCAAATGATATGGGTTTCTTGAAATGTTTTGAAACATTTAATAAAAAAGTAAAATAATAAATGTTGATATCGTCTGCGTTGGGTAAAGGGTTAACCCTTCACCTACCACAGCAACCATGACTAGACATTTAACGAAAACTATCTTGAAAATACTCAGCGGGTTAAGAGTTAATTCCGCTCTATCAACGTAGAATTTACTGAGATATTATATACAATACTAGATGGTTTTGAAATAGCAAAGTCAATTTCCAGTGAAGCACAGCAAACGCCAAACCCCCCAACAATAACAGTATGGTGTCTGTGGCCTTTTATCGTACTAAGTCGTCGAATAAAGCATACACCCTCGCTCGTTTTTAATATAACAATAACTTTTGGAGGACATTATGGTTCATTAGCGGCCCTGTAGTAATGATGAACAGCCCGAAGGTTTATTAAAGGCCCAAGACGAAGTCGAGGGCCGTTAATAAGCCCAAGGGCTGCTCATCATTGCTGCAGGGACGCTAATGAATCATGATGCCTGACAACAATCATGTTATTACTATTATTACCACTCCCTGTTACAGCTAACCGCACAAGGGAATTGCTGGAAGAAATAATCACTAAAGTCGGTTCGATATTTCTGTTTCGATCGTGCGTTCGACATAAGTTCAGAATACAAAGGGACGTCATCCGAATGGGAGTAATTCATTAGACCATGGAATCTAAAAATAGCCGGGCCGCGGGCTGCTAATGGCTATTTATACCATTATCGCCCGCGGTCCGACTCCGTCGAATGACGTCACTGAAATTATGGAGTTATAACGGCCCTCCAAAATCATGTTAATCGACTAGTAACTTATAGATTGAGTGGTAATAATATAACAATGACATGACTTTGGAGGGCATTGTGGTAAATAATAAACCACAAGGCCCGACAAAGTCATGTTATTACTATTATTACCACTGCAATTCTGAGGACGTTTTGACCCTGTTCCTTACATGGCAGCTACAAACAGTCAATTGGGCTCCATTCAATTCGCTTGATTGAGACATGTTTAACCCTTTACCTAACATGAAAAGCAGACGACACTTGCAATAAAAAATTATTGAATAACTAATTTCTTTAATTTGTTGTCTCAAAAATATAGGTTATGACCCCTCATTGGAACGAGCTTGTCGAGCTCGTTCCAATGAGGGGTCATAACCTATGTTTTTGAGACAAAAAATGAAAAAAATAATGAAAATTAATTGACGATTTTTGAGAATAGCGCTTGCCGGTTTTGGCCGTTTTCTTGGTGTAAGGGTTAACGTTTTCAATTTTGGCAGATGAAATTATCGTCTGTTCTCAAACACACTGGCGTGACATGATTACCACGTGATCGGCACCGGTACTTTTTCAATTGCAACGAAGTTAGAAACTTAAAAACAAAACCGATATTTACCGCTTTTATGTCAGGAATAAAGGCTTAAAATGTCTGCAGACTTACTTACTATATACAGCTGTTTATTCCTATGGGACTAACTTTGCTGGACATTTTAAATATTTAATTATTAAAATAAAAATCATATTGTTTACTAATTGAAACCATTTCTGGAAACTGTTTCCATTTTCGAGTGAACGACAGCGAGGAACAAACGTCACTTAACATGTCGGGCTGTTAACGAGATGTTTAACTCATTAACGGCCCGACACGTCACGTGACTTTTTAAGTTGAGCGTTATGTTCTTGTAATGCCCTGCTAAACTTTGTTAACGTACTAGGGAACGCCCTATAAAGTGGTAATAACGAAAGATGACAAAAATAGCCTTAACTTTGAAGTGACGTAAAACCATAAACCTGAAAACTAAAAAAAAAATCAGTTGTCTCCCATTTTGAGTTGTACAACATTTCATAAAATCCCAAGCGTTTTAACTTAACTCTGTGACCTCTATGATGACTTGTTATAATTCGACCATAACTTTTAGGAATTTCCGAGGACAGCACCACAACTTAGATATTCCTTTACGGGGATTATATTCCCGATAGTTCGAAAGGCTAACGTTCAAATCAGGTTGAAAATAAAAGGTATATAAAAAACCCAGAATTGGAATCGCTGGCACTGGGGACGAAAATTTGAAATGTAAATGAAATTACACAATTTCAAATAACCTGGAAACAGTGTGTGAAGTTTATCAGCTGTGCCATTTATAAATATGGAGCTTCGTGAAACACAATATAGCAGTTTTAATGAAAACGGACCAAAATATGTTAAATGGAGAAATAATAGGCCTGATGGGTATTAAAGTCATGTCTCCGCTGTTTGAAGTCGGATTTCACTTTTTTTTTCAACTGCGTAATTCGGTCACGATTAACCACAGTGCAGAAACATATGACCCTAAACACCAATAAATAAATAAATAAATAAATAAATAAATAAATAAATAAATAAATAGAGTTATTCGTACTCAAGTATGACTGGAAATAAAATAAACCGAAATGTCACTTGGTTTTACCTTTATCCAGGGCAATATAATTGGAAATGTTTTGAAAACCCGGTCGTCTCTAATGTCGTAGCGTTAAATATATTTGGTCAATGGAAGTAAAAAAGTAGAGGTTCACCTTCCTAAGCATCGGCGGTTGACATGACTGGAATATAGAAGCGGTGTTGCGTTAAGGTTTGAGTTTTGCGATTCACAAGGAAGGGTACATTTCCTGCAGTCCAATTTTGAAATGACGTAAAGCGTCAAAAGTGACGTTTAACCAATTGCGACTACTGTACGTAATATTACGTGCGAAAATTGGCGTGCGTTGCGACTACGGTACTTAATATTACATACTCCGACTTTGAACCCGAGCGGCCGCGTTTTCGTCCAGGAACACGATACTTCATAATTTCATTAAATAGGATGGATGCTGGGTGCACGTGTGTGGTAGACCAATCAATATATTCAACATGCAGCCACAACATTAATTGGTCTATCCACAAATAATGAATATGGATTCTTCCTGTTCCTGTCATTGAACTGTTATGGAAGATACCACCAGGGTTCAAAGGGCTAACGATTGCGTTTGACGTCGCCAAAACATGATTTTTCGTGACGTTAAAACGTCACGATAACCGTAGTCGGAAAGGGTTAATAAAAAAATCCAAACACAGCTATCCTTTCGTTTTTCGAGGTCTGCAACATACTAAATATTCATGCAGATCGAACGACCTTTAATCTTTATGACGATGACGTACTACCGTCACCGGAACGGCAGCCCAGACAAGATGTCGGTCGACTGAAAACTAATAAGATTAGATTATATTATTTATTCATCAGTAGACATTCAAAAAAAGAATATACATAATTAATCATTCAGTGACATTATCATTACATTTATCATCACAGTTACATTATCACAATGAAAAACGCAATATACACAATTCAACAGGTCTATTAGTAACGAATGACCGTTTGATTTTTTTCAATATGGAATGCATACTGTTGAGGGATGACATTGCCAGACTAGCTGTCTACCTGTCATTCCCCGTTAGACTGAAACTTATTGAAGAAAGACTTGCAATGTTGTTCCAGAGTGTACGTACTAAGTGGTGTTGAATTAAAAATGAAAGATAAAAGCGAGTCTAATAACTGGTGATCAGAAAAGAAGCATGACTGGTACGACAACCACTCCGGAGCTACGTATACTATTTTCCACACAGGCGACCACACAATATGAAATATAAAGACAACCGAACGTTTAGTAATTATAAACCAACAACATGTGCCCAAAGGAGAAATTGAAGGTCGGACGAGGATTCCAGACTCAAATCAGCCCACGTTTGCACTTGATCAACTGTGCAATAAAACCACTCTATTGCGTCCTGTACAAAGCTTTATATTCCCTCTTCACTTTATTAAATACATTACAGTATCGTTTATATTTGAAAATACTTTGTTTGGAGGCTTTCAAGTTTGTATGGTAAAGCTTCGTTTTATTGTTTGCCGATACAAGAAGTCCTGTAGACATCCAGAGTTGTCTTTTGATATATGTTTTTAATTTGCCTATTTTTTTCAGCGAGAATGCAGTTTCGTAAACTTTAAGGTATATGTCTATAAAACAACCTTAACCTTCGTTTAGGCATTCAATCTCCATAGTCGAAGAAAAATCGCTTTCAGACCGACGTGATTTGTAGTCAGCAATGTCTTGTCCTCCCTTGAGTTCCAATGTGTTGTATGTGCCTGCTGGCACATAGAACACATTGGAACTCAGGGGACGTTGTGAATTAATGATTCTTGTCATAACATAGTTAACGTGATTTGGTTTGGATGGGGGTATTTCCACGTGACATATTTCAATCTGATCGGTCAATATGATTTCTAAAATCGAGGGAACGTTTGTATTATTGGAAAAAAATGTGATTCATGAGGGTTGAAGAATGACTGGTTCCTCTTGCAGGTTTAGTTATCTGCTGTAAACATCCCACACAAAACATAAGATAAATAAAATCATCCGTTATAGAGTGATTAGATGTCTTTAATAAATCTATATTTAGTTCTCCCATAATATAAGCACGTTTATTCTCATTGTTTAATATATCTGTTATTCCATTTATCTTTGTCATTAAAAATTAATATCTGCTTTGGGTTGAGTATTTGGTCATAAATGACACCTACAAGTTTGGAACAGTTGTTGATTTCATTTTCAACAAACAGGGATTCAAATACACGTGAAATAAATACAGCTAAATCGTCTCGAATCCTGTATGTTAATCCACTTTTTATGTAGAGACTCACACCTCCGCGTCCATCGTCATTTTCTGGTCTATTTTCTGAAACAGTGGTTCATACCAATGTATATGAGAGATTACAAAGTATTTTGAAAATTTCCGTAAAGCCAATCAAGTCAAATGCGTGCTTATTTGCTTGCATTTCAGACAATATATGGTTGATGGAAGCCCAGTGGACACCAAGGCTTTGGCAATTTATATGGAACAATGGAAGCGAAACTTTCAGATCACTCAGTGTCGTTTGGATTTCATCTGGTAAATGGGGATTTCTCTTTGGGCATTGTGCACGCGTTCTCATTGTAAATACATGCAAAATCATATTCTGTGTTAGTTCGGACCTCTCCCAGGCATATGTTATCCGCCATTACTCAGATTCTGATTACCAGTTTTGAGTTATCGAGAAAATGTAGGTTCAGTGGCACATAGGCATGGGTTAACAAATGGGTTTTTAGTAGTACAGAGGGGTTACATGAGAACAAGAAATACGTTGTGCTAGACAAAAGGAAGTCTTTCGCCAATGTTTCGTATTGTTCGTGAGATCGGATGACCGTGGGTATAGTTAAAAATGTAGGAGGAAAATGCATTGCATATTTCTTTTCCAGCTCTACAGTAATCGTGTCTAGCCAAACTAAGCTGCTCGTGCCAAACATTAAGGGGATGGTTGGCTCAAAAAATAATATCTACACTAGCTTATTACGCGTGTTTTGGGGTAAGGAGACTTTTGTACGCCGAGGGAGGGTATAATCATGATTTCACAGTCTGACCTCATTAGCCAGTTCAGTGAACACAAATTACTTACACTTCTGTCCGGCACAGATTAGTGGATTTTGGATAGAACCTGGAAATTGTGGTGTGGACGCAATGTTTTTGGTGTTTCGAGGGTAACTTTTTTGTGCTGAATTCGAATCCGTTTGATACCAGTCTGTAAACTTTGGGGAATTTTGAGTTACTTGCATTTTTTCAAAATAGCCGGCAAAATGGCGGCCGAATTTTCGGAACATTACGAATGAACCATTTCTATGCCATTGTTCCGTTATCTATGTGGTATATCATTGTTCTAAAATGAAATAAACCTACAGATCACACTAAATCCAAAGAAATAGAGAGTAATAGCTTGACTGGACTGGTTACGTGAAATAATTCATGAGAGGTGAGGGATGTTTTACAAATGCGCACGAGTGTTTTACAATGTAGTCCCTCGCCTCGAATGAATTATTTCACGTAGCCAGTCCAGTCAAGCGATTACTCTGTTTATTACTTTTCATTATTAACGATAATTATATTATTTAACCCTTTACCTAACGTAACGACCAAAAAACTACCGCTATTCTCAAAAATCACCTATTAATTTTCATTATTTTTTCATTTTTTTGTCTCTAAAACATAGGTTATGACCCCTCATTGGAACAAGCTCGTCTAGCTCGTTCCAATGAGGGCTCATAACCTATGTTTTTGAGACTAAAAATGAAAATAATAGTTATTCAAGAATTTGTTTTGCAAGTGTCGTCTGCTTTTCATGTTAGGTAAAGGGATAAAAAAATCAATGAAGTCCCCATTACACCCACGGCAAAGCGTCTTCGTTTGCGCGCTCGGATACATGACACAATTGTTGATAGCATAATTCACTTGTGAAGTTATCGTTTATAATCAGACCCAGTAAATCACGCTTTGAAAAGTAATAATTCATGATAGTTGACCTTTGTAGGTATAAAGATGGCCTCCAAAATGGCTGGAAAATCAACCAATTTGTCGAGGAAATAATTTTCATAGCCAGCTGTGAGATATTTTGGAGACTTAATTAGGTGATCAAGTCAGACAATGTAGCAACACGTTCCTGGTATAGATTGTGTGCAAAACGTCAGCTTATTCCAGTCCACCGAGTTCAGACATGACGCCTAACATGTCCACCACTTTCACGAAAATCCACCCATCTTTCACCGAGTTTATTTCAAGTGTTAGTCATCAGCGCCATCATCTGAGCTGTCATGTGATTCGACATTCCCCAAAGTCAGTTCACTATGCCACGTGTTTGAATCACCTTTGCAATGGCACACACTGGTGCATGGGTGTTAGCGGGGACACAAGTTCATCACTGGGATGAACATGCCTTGGACGAAATACAACCGCACTTGACAAAATTCAATACCTGTTCTGGGGCAGCATCTACAGACTCGGGAATACCTATTGGTGTCAAAATCCTATATTTGTCATCAGTGGTTCATCCAAAATCAGATGGATCGAGTTTTGGTGGAATGCCCGGGTCACAAGAGTACCAGCGCATGGCTTGAAGGTGGGCCTTTTCAACATTCCCGTGGAACGACTAGAAACTAGGGCTAATGGCAACTTTGGCAATGAAAAATCTTCAAGCAGACTGCTAAATTTTGGACTAGCACCATCTAATATCGATTCTTGATCAACCGACAAATTGTATGTCCGCTTGTATGACTTGGTGGTTCCCTTTAGGATTCTAGAAGCAATCTCCTTTGTGCTGACATTGTCTTCGTCTGACGTAATTATTTTGAACAAAACAATGCTGGCGATTCCTGGTGACTGGAACTTTAGTATTGTATCCCCCCAAAATCCCATATGTATTTTATAACCGTCTTCCTGTCAATTTCACAACACCTAAATCAATATACATATCGAACAGCTCAACATTGTTCCATATTTCGCCCTTATCTGCCATACATTCAACCAAAGCATTTAAAGCCTGGGCTGAGACAACATATTTGTCCTCATTCGTAAGAAGCTCGGCCTGTTTCGAATGCTTAAAGCGTTTCCAACAGTCGATATGATACCAAGCGTCTGACGGAGAACACCCCCCCCCCCCCCCCTATTTTGAGTTGAACAATTTGTTCCCACTCATCCATTCTGCGTTCACATACTGAAGAAACAACTTCTTGAAAAGTTTTCATACCGGGACGATTTACGATCCTCACTACAGCGACCATGCGCCGCCGGTCTGGATGTCTTTTGTCGACATCTTCACACCTTTCACCACAAAACAGGCACTGAATTTACTTTTTGACCTTATGACCCCAATGAAATCACCTCGATTTCGACCATAACAATTGGGACTTCCTAGGACGGCACAACAGTTTTGGATTTGTTTTTGTGGAGATTATATTTCCGAAATTTTGAAAGGTTAAGGCTCATCATGAGACTGGAAACAAAAGGTATAGAATAAACCGTAAACTTGGTATCGCTGGTAAGGGTGTCTCAATTTTGAAACGGTAAAATAATTTATGCACAACTGCAAATAACCAAAAATGTGTATGTGAAATTTCATAGCTGTATCCTATATAAATACGTCACAAATGGAATCACAAAAGTGTGTTTTTTAAGCATTTTTATCGAAAATTGTGAAATATTTTAACCCTTTACCCAACGCAGACGATATCAAAATTTATTATTTTAAATATCATTTTTTCAAATTTTTCAAAAAATTTCAACAAAACCATATCATGTGACCCCTCGTTGGAACGAGCTCGACGAGCTCGTTCCAACGAGGGGTCACATGAAATGGTTTTGGTGAAATTTTTTGAAAAATAATATTTTTTCAACTGCTGAATTTTCATATTACGCGGGCGGTTGCGGCCGATTCGTTGGGTAAAGGGGTAAATGACGTAGGGACAACATACTAACATTTTATGAAAATCGGCCAACATTTAATTTTTGATGACGTTGACGTCAATAACGTCATCCGAAAATTCGCCCGGAGACCTTCTGAATTTCCAGGTAGGACCCATAATTTTGATATGGTTATTGTTGACGATGATGTTTTCAAAATTTGAAAGTGGTGGGGGAACCATGATGCAGCGTAGATACTAAAAGATAGAGAAAAACGTTTGATCTGACATTGTTTTGAGTAAAAGTCGAATATCAAAAATCTAATATAACTACGTTCAACTAGAAATGCTTGTTTATCTATGTGCCAGATTTGGTGATTGTAGCTTTTGAAATGTGGCCGTGATTCGCTGAAGGACAAAAATAGGCGTACTATCGCTATAAGGCATTCCAAACTCGTTGGGTGACTTAATTAGGTCACTAACATACTATATAACGAATATATCGTGCCGACCAGTTTTCCAGAATTCTTAATGAAGTAGTTGCAATGATTAATAATGATAGAATTCTGACTTGTTTAACGTGGAGCGGTTAAAGTCTGCCGCCATTTGATTATTGCATTAACAGAGATCAGATTAGTCTAAATTCCCGTGGAAACCGCAGACAGTTAAGCAGTGCTTGTATACTGTGGTTCACAAGCTCCGTCTTACTGGTAAAATTTAACCCGATAACCAATGTATCGGATGAAAGTCCTCTAAAGTGGGCAACATGTGTATAAACGATTGGCTGGACTTGACTTTATATCCGTGCTGCGGTCAAGATTAGACATTGTGCAGATGACCTTAAACATAAATAAATAAATAAATAAATAAATAAATAAATAAATAAATAAATAAATAAATAAATAAATAAATAAATAAATAAATAACGTTCATGGGATGAAAGATATAATATGATATTTCGTAGCCGAATTGGTAAAACGATGTTACTGGAAACAATAGGCGAATTTGACAATCGCGGATTTGATTGTCTTTAGGTGCTATATAATTAAGGGAAATTTATTTACTTTGAAATTCCCACCCATTTTCAGGAGAACAACTAATTTATGTATATTTAATTTGAATTCGTTGAATATCAGAGGTGGGAATTTCAAAGTAAACAAATTTCCCTTACTTATATAGCACCTTAAAATATTTCAGATTGTTCGTCACTTAATTTGGTGATACACTGTTATGTTGGCAGGCTGGTTGTACTGGCGAAAGCGTTTCACCAACGCAACGAAGATGAACATTTTTTAAAAACAGTCGTCATGCCATTATACTTCGCAGGTAGCTTTCTGGTTTTAATTTGCTGAAGACAACACAAGTGTGATTCAACTAAAAGGATGCTTGTCTCAAGCACAGATATTCCACCTTTTTGTGAAAAAAACTTTTCCGCGCAGGAACATGATACGACGGCTGCTAAGTGATTGTGTTGGGTAGACCAATCAATATTTTCCACGTGCCGTCTCCAAAGCTGCACGTTGAAAATATTAATTGGCCTACCTCCGAATAATGAAGATAGACCCTTCCAACAGCTGCCTTTGACCTGACATGGAAGATACCAGATAGCACCAGGGTTCAGAAGGTTAATTTATGTTGTCGGAAAAAGCCTAAAATGGTGAACGTGAACACAGAACCCCAAAATTATCTTCAACTTGATATGCTTGACCTGCTTACATCCAGCTGCCAGTGGAAAAGCAGAAATAGCTTGTATCTCGCTAGAAAGCGCGACTTATTTTTTAGGGGTAAAAATGTAAGTTTAAGTGATAACAAGAAACACACCCATACGTAAAGTCTTTCCTTTTTGCAGGAGGCAGAGAGTGGTGTATACAAAGATGTATGGAAGTCAATGTCAAACTCACCGGTGGTGAAAAGTAATGGGGAAGCTCTCGAATTCGTCAAACGGGGGACGCATGCGTTCATGGCAGACAGATCGCAGATCGAATACATCGTTCTAAACGACTGCACTACTTATTCAATAGCTGATGAAATATTCAACACAGCGGGATATGGTTTTATTATTCCAGAGAACGCGCCATATATGGAAGCTTTCAATTTCAAGTAAGTTTATCGGAAGCTAAGCTTTGTCCGGATACTCATTCCGATGCTTTCTGTTATATTGTTTGTTGTTGTTGTTGTTTATATTGTGTTGGCTGTAGTTTATTGTTCTGTATTGTTTGTGTAGATAGTAGGTCGCCGGCAATACAGAGCAATATTATAATAACACTAAAACGTACACGCTCGCCATTTTGTAGTTCCATTACCAGTTGAGTTTTCTGGTTCTCATTCATTGTGCGCTAAAAAAGCATAAAAATCGAGGACATGCATAATAAAAATGTATGGAACTGATGAATTATATGCCTTTAGTGGCGTTGCATGCAAATCCAAACAGCAGATTATGCATTCATAGTGTATACCAAATTCTCAGACTATTTGTTGTAGAAATAACGACAGCTTCGATAGATTCTATACGACTTAAAATATTGTTGATGACAACGAGAAGGTGTGTCGGGCGTCATTTTTAGCTATGCCCTCAAAAGATTAATGCAATACGTTTGGATTAGACGACTTCTTGTAGCAACGTTGGTCTATATTCTTTGTAAGCAGTAACGCTACTGTTAATTCATACCATAACGTTTAATTCTTTACCTAACAGGAAAAGCAGACGACGCGTGAAACCAAAATTCTTGATTAACTAATTTGTTTCATTTTTCGTCTCAAAAACATAGGTTATGACCCCTCATTGGAACGAGCTCGACGAGCTCGTTCCAAAGAGGAGTCATAACCTATGTCTTTGAGACAAAAAAAATAAAAATTAATTGGCGATTTTTGTGAATAGCGCTGGCTGGTTTTGATCGTTACGTTTTGTAGAGGGTTAAAGAGGATTTCCCACAAGTGTGTTGATAATCGTTTTTATGTACAGCAAAGAACTTGTACGTCTGTATATCGGCCTGACCAAAAGCCAATACCATAATTTTTTGCATTTGTGTTTTCTGGACTCTTATTTCTGTCTGTGAATATGAACTGCCGAGGAGAATCTTTATCATTTTAAAAGACGTGGCTATTTAACGACAGGTAAATTTCCACGTCTTTTAAATAGTTAATGGTCTGTCTTTATCATGTCTGCTCAGAAATAGAAAATAAAACTCTGTAAGTTAATATTGTAAACACTAATATCTGTCTCCTGTGACACCCCCGGGTTAAATATTATTAAAGTTTTGTTGTAAACCGTGTAGAGATTTAATTTGGGCAATACCTATAAATAAATATAAATACCTGAAAACTCCAGAAAACAAACTGCCAACGAGGAACTCAACAAACCTCGAAGCTGGCTCTGGGCAAAATATCACATTCCCATGTATGCCCCCTTTCTCAGTGCAAGAATAAAACCCAATTCTACTTATCACCAGGACTGCAGAGATCATTCCTTACATATTTCTATTTTACTTTATTTTTTCTACTATACATGTTATTTTCAGTTGCAGCTGATTCTCCCCTCCCTCTCTTCCTCTCCCTCCCTCTTGCTCTCTCTCTTCACTTTTTCCCTCATTCGTTTGCTTTTTTATCTCCCACTTTTTTGTCTTTCCATACTCTACATTTTCCCTTTCCCTGAGGTGGGTGGCAGTAATACAACCAACTGGCTATGTCACCTCCCTGCAGAAGACAAAAATGTAGCTTCATAAATCCTAGATGTGATATATTATTAATACTATTTGTTGTTTCTTTGGGCAATTATGTTACAAACATGTATTATAATGTCTTTTGCAAATAAAGTTATTACTTACTTACTTACTAAATTGTAGAATGAACTATAGTTCGGGCAAATTCGTTTATTACTAACATTTCGTGGGGCTAGGTTTTCTTCCATAATATTTGCACTTTCTGACAAAAAGTACTTGATAAACAATCGTCATTTTAACCCTTTACCTAACATGAAAAGCAGACGACACTTGCAAAAAAAATTCTTGAATAACTAATTTTTTTTATTTTTTGTCTCAAAAACATAGGTTATGACCCCTCGCTGGAACGAGCTCGTTCCAACGAGGGGTCATAACCTATGTTTTTGAGACAAAAAAAGAAAATATTTTGAAAATTAATTGGCGATTTTTGAGAATAGCGCTGGCAGGTTTTGGCAGTTACGTTGGGTAAAGGATTAACCAATGGCTTACTGATGAAATAAAAGCATGTTTGTAACTGAATGTTACGACAACAGGTAATTTTCATTTGAATATTTTCTTACGGCTAAAATGCATTTTGGAATGATCTATTTGAAGTGGGAAAGATTTGAATCATTCACCATGCTCTGCAAATATACTAGTCCTAATCATTTGGATTGTTAAAGATATTATATAGTAGAATTAACCCCCTTTCAACCATGACGCACTGAATGGTATAGTCTTCTATACGACTGTATATAACGGAATAGGCGTGTCGTTCTTGGAGTGGGAGATAATAATTTTATTCTGCAGTCTTAAAGCGCTTGTCTAGTTAGGTTAATATTGTGTTATCTACTCATGGACTCTAACGAAAATATGCTTATCGAATTGTGAATCATGACGTCACACACCGATCTTCATGCTCGTAATTAGCATGCAGATCGAAGTCAAACATGGGCTGACGTTTTTCAGTTTTTTTAAGGAAACGGGAATGAGCAAATGTAATCAGGGAAAGTAACTTCAAAGACATTGATGCTAATTACAGTTTTACTCATAAGTTATGCAAATCTTAACTTTTCCAGACTGGTATGAATAAATGTTTGCGAAACTGATAGGTGACATTAGCATAGTAGATGACAAATCCACTGGCTTCCACAAAATGGCAAACCGGATAAATGGGACAGTCTCTTTGATACTTTGTTTTCACCGAACAAAGGAAAGTTTAAAAATTAGACACCAAAACTCAAAAAATGAAAACAGGATAGTTGGACAGCAGTAATGTCTTGTGCACACTATTCTGCAACGTCTATGTCACGACAAGTTTTACCCCTTATTCATAGAACATAATATCTACCTTCATTATGCCTCCATGAAATCTTGCCCAATGAACGCGTGTCGTTACTTAAAGTGGGTAACACAATATTATACTCAAAATGCAGACGTTTATCTGATATTAGGTCAGTATCTGGTCAGGTCCGACAATTTGCTTTTCGAAGAAAACACAAGTTTCATCATTTCAAGGTAGAGATTATTTGCCAATATTCCTCCAGATTCATGGACAGATTTTAAAAATAACTTCAGCTGTGATTACATACACCTTAGAAAGAGATCGAAACACCTTGATTTGTTGTCATTGTTTGTCCGTTATGGGTTCCTATGGCGAGTTTAATCCGCATTGTAGACTATAAGTTATCTCCGCCAACATGTATGGTATATGGAGATTTAATACCTGGATGTCGGTTTTTAAACACCGAGCCGCGGGGAGGTGTTTAAATGAGACACCCGGGTATTAAATCTCCATATACCATACCTGTTGGTGGAGATAACGTTTTTGTCCCGTTTGAAACACAATACAACTTGGTGGAAATAAATTTGTGGACGCATTTCTCAGCTCCACAATAATTTGGACCAAATTCGTGATAATAAATTTGTTTTTATAATCGCAGAAGACAACAGATAGAGTTACATTCCTTGGGTCGTTAAGGAAAAGAGTAAACAGTATTTTGTTGACATATCGTCCCCTGAGTTCCAATGTATTCTAAATGCCTACTGGCACATAGAACACATTGGTACTCAGGGGACGAATTATTTGCTCTTATTTTATTTTTATGATTGTATTGTCGGAAATCTGATGATATTTGTGACTATTTTCGGTTTTTTTGGTTCGAGTTTTATAATAAGGCGAGCAGAAGCGAAAAGCTTTCATGGAAACCATATACCCCCGATGTTTCGCGTGCGTTTATTCCCTGGATGTTGCACGCTCTCATATACCTTGGATGTTGTGCGCACCCTTTGTCATGACTATTTGTCCCAGGCATTCTGACCAATCAAAAGACAGAATTTATCGGGATATAGGGACAAAATGAATTAGCTATTTTTCTCTAATAATAATGTCACAATTTGTGAAATAGTTCTTTTCTCGATTACTTCAAGTGCTTCATCTCATTGAACTACAGGAGAGCATTTCAGTATAGGCGAATTAAGTGATATGAATAGAAAAACTCGTTTACAATTTGTATTCACGTTTTGTACATTCGCATTTCACGGCATACATTTGCCTTTCGCAGAATTCCATTTAATAGAATATCGTTTCAGTAAAAGTGGAACGACAGTTTACTAACACGATCTTCTTCGTCGTGCTTGAACAGAGGAAGTTTAATTCTTTTTTTCTAAAACCAGGAAGTTCAGACAAATTTAATGCGTTGCAAAGTCGTTAGCTGGGTAATACATTGTCAACCAGAATCAGGGAGTATCATATTGGGTGAGACATACATTTTTTCTTCTCCTCGCATCACACATTATTATTTATCTGATAACCATAGAGTATAACACCCGTTGTATATACTTGAAGTATATACAACGGGTGTTGTATATAATTATAATTTATGCGAACGACCTCTGACCTCTTTCAATTCCATTTTCATTCATTCATTCATGAAACATCGTTATATCACAGGGCAGGTTTTAATTGTACGCTTATTGCACTTTGTCAAAATCCTCTGATGGTGTCATTTCTTATTTATTTTGCTTCAATAAAGGCAACCTAAAATTTTGCTTCAAAACATTGTAGAAATTACTTGAATGTTAATAGTAATTAGTAAGCGGTGACTGCGAACTATTTATAGTCACGGCCTCGATCAAAAGTACTCGCGGAACTGCGCTAATTAAAAGTTCGTCTGCTCTACCTGAAAAAAAAAAACACTTCGTAAAAATTGTAAACAAACGCAAAATTATTTGTTATATTGGGACTACAGCATAAAACACGGAAGAAAACTGGAACTATGTCAAAAAAAGAATAACTCTACTGAAACACCGTTTTGTTACTGTTAATAAAATAGTTGAAATTTATTTTGCTCCAGCGCAGTTACATGATGCAAGAAGTGCAATCGCACTTTACAATCGCCGTCATCGATTTTGTAATGTAAGGGACACAACTCTATGCGTCTTGTCCTATTTCTTTTGTCTCGTAGACTGGTTTTCTTTGGAGGCCCGTGGGAAGCATATATAAGTCGGGTAGACGCACGAGACGGGTGTCTGTTTGTTATCAGATAAAAACAATAAACATATAGTGTGTTTTTATATCTGTGTTATACAACTCGTTGAAATATGGTTTATTTTTTCTCGGCGAAGCCTCGAAAAAATAAACCATATTTCAACTCGTTGTATAACACAGATATAAAAACACACTATATGTTTATTGTCTATATATCTATCATTGAATCGGTCATCAAATATCCCTTACTGACTCAGACAGAGTGTAATACTTCCAAAACGCACGCAGTGATACTGAAAAAATGAAAATGAAACGAGGTGAGAATTGGGACCTCTTCTTTCATAAAGAATTTCTTAAATTTAACTTAGTTCAGTTTATTGCAGATTGCCTGTACGCCCTCTCCATTTTACAGTATAACAAGAACAAATTCGTATTGAAAGGTTGTCTACCGAAAGTAAATTTGCACACTCCCAGTTCCAAGCATATAAATATGTTTTAACAAAGCATATTTTCACTTTCAGTATCATGAAAATGCAGGAAGCTGGGCTCATGGACAAATGGAAGCAGGAGTGGTGGCCAAGTTCGGACAGATGTACGGTTACGGAACGAACAAGTACAGCAAATATTCTTGGATTAGACAGTCTTGCTGGTCCGTTTCTCATCTATCTGTGCGTGACAACAGTAGCTGTCGGGTGTCTGGTTGTGGAGGTCGTTGTTCGATCACCCAATCGTTGTGTATCGAAAAATAGAGTTAACAGTCTGAAAGCAGAGGAAACGGGCTCTGCAGACAAAACGCCAGAGACAAAAACAAAATTTGCAAAATAGAAAATGACAATTGGAAATACACAAACCATAAAACAAATAAAGAAGCTTGAGTCAGTCAAAATGTTAGACAGTTTAGAATGGTAATTAAGCTTTTACAATTTTTCAACCTTTGAAAAGTGTACAGTCGCTGATGTGACATCTACCGATATTGAAATAAAACAATCGATAATTTATACTTATAGACCATCATTTCTGGTTCTCATGGTTACTTTGTGTTTTTGATTGCATGCCTTTAACCAAACCAGCGCCCTATTTTGGCGTTTCTCTTGATCCTTTAATTTCAGCTCCCGCACCCAGCCTCCATCGTATGTTGTAGCGCTCAAAAAATAAGAAGATACCTATTTGGGGATTTTTTAATTTCGTTATTTTTTTATGTTTTACGCCATTTCCTTTTTTACCTCTTCACATCTACCCCTCTCAACTTGTGAACACTAGGGCTGCACGGTATATTGATAAACCGAAATATACCGGTATTCAAACCAATATCGATTGAATACCGGTGTAATTATAAAAATATCGGTTTATCGTTATTATTCATTTACCCACAATTTAATTTTCAAGATGTCTTGAGTTTTTTAACTATAGCTCCGAATGAATAATATTATCCCTTTACCCAAGGAATCGTCGGCTTTTACCCACGTAATATACAAATTCAGCTGTTCAAAAAATTATTTTCAAAAATTTCAACAAATCTATATCATGTGACCCCTCATTGGAACGAGCTCGTTCCAATGAGGGGTCACGTGATATTGTTTTGTAGAATTTTAGGGTGAAAAAAAACTGATAAACTAAATTTTAAAATAATAAAATTTAATATCGTCTCCGTTGGGTAAATGTTTTTTCGAACCGCATCATCAAGGCATGCTGATTCGTTCCGACTTTGATTCCTCAAGTCTCGCTTGTGGTGCCTGTGTTCATATATTTGAGTAGTTTTCGATATACCGGTATACCGCGGTATTTTTTTGAATACCGATACCTGTATTCAGTTTTGAATATCATGCAGCCCTTGTAAACACCTTAACCCATCGAATTTTGACACATTCCAAGTAAAATAATTAACAAACACTTAAAGGAATAGTCGAGCGTAGCGCATTTTTAGTCACATCGACGAAAAATACTTGACGTTATAACGTCAATACCCAACGAGGGCAAGGAAACGTTAAAATTTCTGTTCACAGAATTCAGCCCCGATTTGGGGTACTTCTTCGATTCTAATGAAATTGACACAATTGTAGACCTTCTTTCCCAGTTCTCATAGCTGCCTTGCGGGTGTTTTTTTTTTTATTCGATGCATCTGTCCAAAACAGCGCCCAATTTAGGCGTTTTTTTTTATCTTTTAACCCTTGGAACCCTGATGGTATCTTCCATGCCAATTCAATAAAAGGAACTAAAAGATTCCATATTCATTATTTGGTGGAAGACCAATTACTATTTTCAACGTGCAGCCTCAGGGCTGCTCGTTGAAAATATTAATTGATTTACTCTACACATTCAGTTAGCAGTTATCCTTAATGAAATTATGGCGTATCATGTCTCGACCGGAAAACCTGCATCTCGGTTTCTAAGGTTTAATATCAACTCCCGTATCCAGCCTTCTTCTTTCCAATTTTTCGAAATACTATCTCCAACCAAAACCATATCTTAAAATGTTCTACCAACCTGGGAAATTCACAACCCATATGCCGAATTTTCGGGCGACGAAATTCACGTTAACTGGTAGAGGGCTAGATTATTTTAGGTGGACTTAATTTGTTATTCAAAATTTGTTTTATTGCAAATTATTGGTGAGTGTCTGTGGGCACTCTCCAATAATTTGCTATAGAATAAATTCATATAAACAAAATATTATTTTCGTTTGACTGAATATGAGCCAGGAAAACACGCCATTTTCCTTTTTTCACCCCTTCATATCTACCCCGCCCTCCCCCACCCCTACACTTTGTGAACACCAGAATCGCTCGAACTGTAACATATTCAGGGTAAAATATTTCACAAAATCTTAAAGGAATGCATTTTAGTGGCCACATTGACGGAGAATACTTGACGCTATGAAGTTAATACAAAGCGAATGCCGAAAAACGTCAAAATTACATCTCGCAGCAGGCAGCTACGATTGAGGGCACGTCCCTTCTCAAATTTTGATAAAACTTTGCCCACATATAAACCTTCCTGTCTAGTTTTAAAGGGTTTCTTGCGTTTTTTATTCTATGGCTTTATTCAAAACAGTACCCAATGTAAGCGTGTTTCTTGATCGTTTAATGTCAATCAACGTAGCAAGCCTTCCTCTTTCAAATTTTGGAAATATTATCTTCAACAAAATATCATGTCTAAAAATGTTGTATAGACCTGGGAAATCCCCCCTTAATGCCGACCTTTTCAGTGACGTAATAGGAGTGGGTAACCTAAAAACTGAGGTGTGTCCGATTTTTATGCAATTTTAGTCTGTTGTAAACCAAAAATAAGTAGGAGATAGGTGTTTTGGTGGTTTTCAATTAAATGTTTTTCCGAACTTTTTTGCATTCTTCAACGGCAGGGAACAACACCAGATGCATTATCGAGCGGCCTGGTACGTTAAAAGGGAACAGGAACCCCCCCCCCCCCCCCCCCCCCCCCTCGTTGTGGGGCAATTCGGCGTGGGCCGTGCTTCGTTGAATGACTTATGGAATTTCACTTTGCAATTTCAAAACCAGCTCGTTGTTAATTATTACTCTATTCCAAATGGACCCCTTTCTCGTATAGTGCTCTCTGATAAAGTTTATGTCTGATCTCACTTTCAACAACTATGATCCGCCAAAAGATCCACCAACGTACTCCTGAAAAGCTAGCGCTTAAGCCGTCAACGAACTTTGGCCTTACCTCCACCTCGCCAGTTTCTATTGCAATCCTCGAGCACCCTTCCTCTCATAAAACTGACCACCTGCTCCAGTCTCCTTTCTAGATCTTCAGTCTACATGGAATAATTGTCTATTAATTCCCTACCCTGCCTTGTTTATCCTGTCTGAATGTATGTTCCCATACATAGTTAAATGACTCTTTACACTGTCTGTCGTTTGGAAGTTTACCAGATAATTTAGGTAGCTTAATTTCCACGTATCTATTCTATCTTTAACGGAAAATCAGCCAAGTTCTCCTCTGGCCCGCATCATTTGGCAGAATCTCAAAATTCTTCACTATCGTTTGGTTTAAAGGGGTTACACCCGTTCCATAATTTATACTTGGCAATCCCACAATCTTCCCAATAGCGTTTCTTTTTTCATATGAACCCCTTGTTAAACCTACAGTACGTGGACAGTGTATTATCGCTAAATCACCCACAGAGTGGAGATTCCACCCAAGCAATAATTGCACATTTGTTGCAAAGCAAAACGAGTACAAGCAAAGCTTCAACCAATGGACCTCCGGGTTAAACCCGGAGGTCCATTGGCTGAAACATTGCTTGTGTTTTTTGTCGATATGTACAAATTTGAAACAATAGCTTGGGTGATAACTCCACTCCGCGGGTGATTTAGTTACAATCCACTCTCCACGTACTGTAGTCCCTCCAAGACATTTTAACTGATTGAGTGTTTTCCTCTTTGTGTTAAGTCTCTCTGTGGAGTTTTTACCTGTAAAACGTAAGTTCGCATCAACATCACGCTGAAAGTTATAACTGACTTACCCCCTGTCCTTTTAAAATAATAAAAATGAAATGCTAGGACTCTGGTATACTCAGTGCACAGTAGATATCCAAGTGACGTAACCTGAGCTCTGGGTCCATTGTTCTATCAGATATTTCGAGTTGATAACTAATTCTCAGAAGAGTGTAATTCGATGAGAATGCTTTTCTAGAATGATCAAAACACACATGAAAACAGCGCTGTGTTTGGGTTGTGCACATTAAAATAGTTATGTTTTAAAAAAACGAGTTCGTCACCTTTTTGTAGAACATTGTAAGATAAATTAGTCATTATCGCCATTGGGCAAGTGGCGTCCAAGATGGTGTAATGAAGTCTCGATCTCGTCTCTGGTCTACATATTGACTCGTTCGTCCACCTTGGAATACCTATAGGTGGCAATAATCTAAATATCTCTGTGACAGATTTGTACAAACAGAAGGCAAACGTGAAAAATATTAGAGAAGGATTTAATTTTACTTGTGTTGGTTTTTGTGATAGGTAGAATGCCTTACCGAATCGTATCTTCTCACCGGTTCGAAATAGAACCGGTTCCCGATATTTCGCAGGGTGCTAGTGGTATAACCAGGCCTGAAAATAAGCAGTCTGACATTTGCAGAATGAGGTCCCCAGAGGGTGAATTCGATGATGCTATCCCATACAGTGGGCCAATTTATCCTCTGGGTACCTCTTTCTGTTTAGTTTTTAGACCTTTATTCAGATTGAGGTTCACAGAGGGTAAATTTAGTGATGCTATCCTGCTGTGCAGCGTAGCATCACTAAATTCACCCTCTGGGGACCTCATTTTGCAGATGACAGTCTGCTTATTTTCTGGCTTGGGTATAATTCTCGACCACAATCGCACGGACACGATATCAAAATTTATTATTATAATTATCTTTCTTCAAATCTTTTAAAAAGGTCAACAAAACCATATCATGACCCCCTCATTGGAACGAGCTAGGCGAGCTCGTTGCAATGAGGGAGGTCACATAATACGATTTTGTTGCATTTTTGGAAAAATAATATCTTCCTCTCCCCTGGTTGTAAATTACAAGAGCGGATGTGGCCGATTAGTTAGGAAAAGGGATAACACGCGCCTAACCATAGTTCGCAATTAACCAGAAGTGCCATGGAAGTGGCTGGAATGTTTCTTTGTATTCTAACGTTTTGTACTGATTTACTTCTGTCTGTTGTGCCAGCTACCATTTGGACTCCACTCCACTCCATGCTACCACGATAATGGCAAAAAAGCTTCGTGAGCTGCTTCGTGTTCTGAGAGATGCAATGTTATATTGCGCATATAGAATTGTGGTACAATTTGTTGAAGAGTGCTCCAATAAATTACAACAAGACATTAAATTTGTTGATGAGCAAACTTTGACAACTAAAATTAATCTTGTAATCTACTGGGTGTGTCATTCTATTTTTGAGGAAAGAAACACTTGTGTTCCATATAACAAATTGCCAATAGGGGTGATTTTTTAGCTATGATGCTGTGCCGGTGAACTCGAACAAAGGAAACCGGTGAATTTCATCTTCTCGTCTAGTGTCATAACTAAACATTGGTGTTTTCGTTATGTGGATGTGAGATTTATATACCTGAAAACTGTCATATCAGTTTTAACTGCGCATTACAATTGATTCCGCTGAGGGATAATTGAAATGTACTCGGGTAAGGGAGTTGGGGAGTTGGTGGGTGGGGGGGGGGGGGGCACGGTTATAAAATTCTCTTACACGCACCCTGTTTCTGGTATTCATGGTCGTGTACATTACATCATCTTACGCAACCTCCAGTGCCTTCTGCTTTGTTTACCGAGAATGTAAATATCCGATGGGTGAAGAAACTACCTCACCCACCGATTTCGTAGAAATACACATCCTCAGTGACGTATACCAGAAACCTGAATGCATGTGTTTTACGTTCAATGCTCCAATAAGTGCTTTATGAAGTTGCAGTTCATCGAGAGACAACGAGGCAACGTCAGGTTGAGAGTACATGAACAAGTTTTTGGGGAAGTCAGGCATTAATGTATATACAGTTGAACTGATCAGGAAAAGAGAGACCTCGCATAATGGCTACGGCGCTGAGCACACATTCTTAGAAACGTAATGCATTTCGTACACTGTATGCACGTATTTCGAAAGTATCTATGAACATCCGCTGCTCACCTTTCGACCATGACCCTGGTAAGTGGATCTCAAGCGCCTTGGCCGGTACAATGAAAACTAATTGATTCCAACTTCGACTAGGTTAGTACTTCTGGAAGCCGACCAACCCACTGTGTTCATTCTTCACATACACTCTAAAATCAGTTGGGTTAAACATAAACCAAATTGGGTTCATACTCACTCAACCAGTTGATTTTGGGTTAATTTTTAGCCCAACTGATTTTAGAGTGCACGTTGACTATATTTATATCTTACGTACCATAATAATGGTTTGAGTATTAAAGAACTGAATTGCGCCCTGAATGTTACGCCGGCAACTAATCTTCTTTGATTGTGCCTTATTAACCCTTTCAACCCTAGCGGCCGCTTTAACGGCCCGGAACATGATGCGTCATAACGTCATTATATAGAATGGCTGTTCAGTAAATGTGTGGGGTAGACCAATCAATATTTTCAACGTGCAGCCCCGAGGCTGTACGTTGAAAATATTGATCGGTCTACCCCAAATAATGAATAGAAACTCTTCCAAGTGCTTTTATTGAACTGGCATGGAAGATATCACTAGAGATCAAAGGGTTAAATAATCACTCAATAAAACTCTAATAAACTATATTATTTCATCTAACAAAATTAAGTTAAGCTATATACTTTCATCTAACAAAATTAAGTGTATTAGAAAATTGTTTGATAGATGCATAATATATCATTTCAGACGTTTCAAAAGAGTGAATTAGTATGAAATTTATTTCCCCTTGGGTGTGGAATTGCTGCAACGCATCGGGGTATGACGACTGAGCATTCTGGGTAATTGGTTTTCACTGTTCATTCTGCACGGGGACGCCAAGTTGTGACCATGAAATCTTTTGAGAATTTTTCCCTTTCTTTAGATATGCTGAAGTTTTTGTAGCTGTTGAACTTCCCTGCCTCGGACAGGACCAAAGGGTATCTTGTACCTTTGAATATGAGTTTTTAACTCGAGATTTTCAGGCTGGCGAGTCTCAGAATACGTGGTATGACGTGACTTGCGTAAGCAGGGTTGTTTATGTAACGCTTGGGAACGTGGCTGAATGTGTACATGAATAAAAAATCATCTGGTGTCGCCTGTGTAACCACCTATATGTGTTGTCGTTTGTTGTGTTGCAGCTTTGCAGCTGAATAGGGGAATACTATTAGGTATGTGTTCAGAGACGTGCATCAGATTAGTGGTATTGTCTGGAAGGACCATCACCGATGAGGCCCTGAAAGACGATTCGTCTGTGTTTTTGCTTCAAGACATGGCCTCGAGTATGATACAAATATCCAGACATGCCCCCAATGGTGAAAGGTTAGAGTTACCAAATAACGACACATGAAGAAAAACTGGACGAAAATGATTTTTCCGTACTGTGATTGAAAAAAATAGGGGTTGTTTCGGTCTGATTGCGATCCGGTAGCAAAACATTTACAAAGGTGACTCGAGAGTTTATAAATAATATTTTGCGAAACCAAGGCTGTATCAAGAGAAACAAATGAAAATAGTATCTGAGTTTCTACGTCCTGACATTTCTTTTCGACAGTCGAGATTCCACTGTGTTGTGGGATAGAAAGTCGACAGAGAATTTCGATCAGATTGCAGGCCATTTGAGATCAGGTAAAAGTTCTCTTTCAACTTTTGCCATCACAGTACAATGGGGGGAGCCCACTTAATTGGACATCTCGTAATTGAATAGCTTTGTTAATTAAATATAACTAGCAAACGCAAAATCATTTACCATATCTTCAGTACAAATTACTGTAAAATACCTTTACACACATTGATTTGGTACGCGAATAATACCAGAATTTCGGTTTACATCTATTTCTTTATAGACGTGAAGGCGTGTAATAAACACAGAACGACACGCGTGTGTGAATGGGTTAATCGATAAGGCACTAGTGCCATCGCGGAAGGATAAAACTCGAGGCCCGTGGCCTCTCGTTCTACCTTCCGCGCTGGCACTCGTGACATATCGATTAACCCATTCACACACGCGTGTCGTTCTGTGTATTTACGCTAACCGAAGATATGGGCCACGTTAACAGTCTGTTTGACGGTAATCGTATTGGAGGACATATGTGACATGGGTTACAAAGCCGAAGCTAAATGAAACGTTCATGGGGGAGGTTTTTATCATGATCTGGAAAGGCACTACAAAACGTCCCTCGAGTGCAACAAGATGCCATCTGAAAGACTAAAGTGGGGCGAAATAGCCTCCAGGGGTTGAGAATGATTGATAAAATAACCAAAAACTAGCAACAAAACACATTTGAAAGTAAATACTGATTACACCAACTACCTGCTGAACAGAATGGGTTCCATTAGTTTAAACAACATGTATTTCAAATTATACAAGCAAACATATAAATACAACAATAACAATGTGGTAGAGTCAACTGTAAACTAAAAAGTCATCGTCTCACAAAACGAACACAACTACATACAGACATTTAGTATAGCAAGACGTGTCGAAAAAGGTTTTGACTGTTATGGATATTGCCTCTCGCAATTAATAGTGAATAAGGAAAAAATATAAAGAGATGAGGACAGACAGAGAGACAGACAGACAGACAGACAGACAGGCAGGCAGGCAGGCAGGCAGGCAGGCAGGCAGGCAGGCAGGCAGGCAGGCAGGCAGGCAGGCAGGCGGAGGGACAGATGGGCGAACAGGCAGGCAGGCATTTGAAATTTTTTACTTGATTCAAGTACATACAGAGAACGACACACGCGTGTGAATGGGTTAATCGATATGGCACGAGTGCCAGCGCGGAAAGATAGAACGAGAGGCCGCGGGCCTCGAGTTTTATCCTTCCGCGATGGCACAAGTGCCATATCGATTAACCCTTCACACGCATGTGTCGCTCTGTATTTATTACACACCCTCACGTATTTAAAAGCAATTATTAGAAGGACACTCAGCAATATCAACAAAAAGAATACACTTTATCGCCAAACAAATTTGCGAGGGGAATTTGTGTTACTATTTCATCCCCTGAGTTCAAATGGATCTCTGGAAACGATTTTTAGCTATCGCTAGGGATTCAAATTGTAATTCCGGTGCACGATTTGTAGAAAATTCCAGAGAAAATTCGTTTCTATTTAAAAATAGTCCGTCAACGATTTCCGTTCCACACACATGTGCGGATCAGATTTTCATTTTCCGCATTGTTTAGTGTTGCGGTATATGGGGATTTCATAGAACAGGCGTGTAATAAAACATAAAGGTCTACAGGAATATTGATGAAATTTTATAACTACCCACGTATTTTATAGAGAAGAAGTAGAATACAAATGACTTGACGAAAAGGTGTGCGCAGTGCCATTAAAGTGCAGTTATGGTGCAGTCATTTCCCCATTCAACCACCATAGCCAATTTATATTTAACATCCGACCCCGCGTTACCTTATTTTCAGAAATGTCGAGAGGAATTTGCCTCATATGGTTACTTTTTATCAGTATTAACATGGGGAAAGATGAATTTTACCTGAAATATCACGTTAGTCCTTTAACCAAAGCAACGGTCAGGTGAGCACATACATTCTTAGTGACAGATACCTAAAATTAGATATCTGAATGCAATGTGTATCAGGAGTAAAATGGACATGGTGCATTTTCCACGTGACCTCACGTTAGCAAGTCACTGAGGAAACATGGTACTGAACCCTACATTTTCAAATTAACGTTTACTCTTCAACAACATCAGCATCTGGGTGCCCTTCTACGTTTGAAGAGATATCGAGCTGCTATTTTACACCCAGTATTCATTTTTTATCAAGAGTAAGAGGAGCATGGTGAAACAGGAGCATGGTGACGTCGCGTTAACTCTTCAGCGGAGGAACTTCGGAATGTACTCCAAAATTTGTTGAGATTTAGACCTGAAATTTGGCACTTGGGGATAATTTTTGTATCAGAAGTAATATTGGCGGGGCAATTTTCCTTACGATATAACGTTGACCCAAACCATTCTCCCAGTCGAATTTCTGTGCCACTCAAACCATTTATTATTAGGAATAATAACTTGGGCAGGATGGGTTTTATAACCCTTCAACCAGAGTAAAGTCGGGATGCACTCCTACATTTTCAAAAATACCGAGCTAAAATTTGGCGCACACGGGTAATGTTTTGATCTAAGTAACACATGGGCATGGTGAATTTTGCCTATGACATCGAGCTATTCCTTCGACCACAGGAACCCCGGGATGCACACCTACATTTTTTGAGAGATAGGAAGATAAAATTTGGTACGTAGGAAGAACTTTTGTATCAGAGTGCGCATGGCGTTGCGTTAACCATTCCACCGGAGCAACAGCGGGATGCTGTTCTACATATTCAGAGATATTTAGCTGAAATTTGGCACCTAGGGGTATTTTTTATTAGGATAATAAACTCTTTGTCCATCCGCTGGTTTGTAGGGATTAATGTTATTATTTTAGCGGAATGTTAGGTGTTACCAAACCATACGCCCATAAACGGTTCCATGAATAATAGTGGATTTGTTCTCCCCTCAGTTTGCAAAACGTAATGCTGTTCACAAAGATACATTTATTATACAATGATGATAACGCTCTACACTTGGTGCGGCATTTCACTAAAAATCGACGAATTTTTATTCGAAACTTCCTAAAACTCCGAGAATAAGAAAGGATGCGTTTTTTTTTTTTTTGCAAATGGGATAAATGGTATTCGAACTTGTTGCCTAGTTCCCAGGCATCAAGCGACTTGCGACTTTAAGTGCATCCACGAGACCCCCGGGAGAAATTATCCAAAGCTGCCACTGATCAGAAACCTGGATCGCTGAAATGTCAGCGAAATACGCCGCAACTCAATCCCCCACCTCAAGATGGCGTCAGGTCAATAAATACGGTAACTCCTCACATAGATGACGTTTGATGACGTGAAAGGTGTTACACTGTGACTGTAGTCACAGTGTAACAACTTTCGCTTCATCAAACGTAATGGTATTTTCCTAGCACAAACACTAGTCACATGGCATGAACTTTCCAATATTGGAACTAGTTTTTTGTCAATATGAACTAAATTGAGTTGTAAATGTTAAATTTGCATTTCCTCGAAAAATGTGTATATGATCACGATATTTATTTTTGTCAGCCGCCAAATATATTCTTTAAATCTCGATCGGCGATTACGATGGCGTCGGAGAATTGAAACTTCCGAGGAACGTTTTTCTGTTGTACATTGCCTATGTACAGTCTTAATTCCTTCACACAAGAAGCCACTTTCCTAGATGCGACGCAATTGCAATCTAGTTATAAATGGACTGCAACAACGTAGACCAACAGGAAACTTGCTCTGCTTCGACGCCGTTACTTCTGTCTGAAAAGATTTTGGTTGATTTTTCTCTATTCTTTTTTTAAATGCTTTCTACCCGGTGTAGAAAATAGTTAAAATAATAAAAATTTAAAAAAAAAATAAAAATGTTTATTTCAACTTTCCGACTTTTCTTCTGGTTTAAGGACTGTTTCTTCGATCAACTTGTCCTGTCTTCTGTAATGGACTGTGCAAAATAATGATTACACCAACTACCTGCTGTACAGAATGGGTTCCATTAGTTTAAACAACATTTATTTCAAACTATACAAGCAAACATATAAATACAACAATAACAATGTGGTAGAGTCAACTGTAAACTAAAAAGTCATCGTCTCACAAAACGAACACAACTACATACAGACATTTAGTATAGCAAGACGTGTCGAAAAAGGTTTTGACTGTTATGGATATTGCCTCTCGCATTTAATAGTGAATAAGGAAAAAATATAAAGAGATGAGGACAGACAGAGAGACAGACAGAGAGACAGACAGACAGACAGGCAGGCAGGCAGGCAGGCAGGCAGGCAGGCAGGCAGGCAGGCAGGCAGGCAGGCAGGCAGGCAGGCAGGCAGGCAGGCAGGCAGGCAGGCAGGCAGGCAGGCAGACGGAGGGACAGATGGGCGAACAGGCAGGCAGGCATTTGAAATTTACTTGATTCAAGTACATACAGAGAACGACACACGCGTGTGAATGGGTTAATCGATATGGCACGAGTGCCAGCGCGGAAGAATAGAACGAGAGGCCGCGGGCCTCGAGTTTTATCCTTCCGCAATGGCACAAGTGCCATATCGATTAACCCTTCACACGCATGTGTCGCTCTGTATTTATTACACGCCCTCACGTATTTTAAAGCAATTATTAGAAGGACACTCAGCAATTCATTTGACAACTATCAACAAAAAGAATACACTTTATCGCCAAACAAATTTGCGAGGGGAATTCGTGTTACTATTTCATCCCCTGAGTTCAAATGGATCTCTGGAAACGATTTTTAGCTATCGCTAGGGATTCAAATTGTAATTCCGGTGCACGATTTGTAGAAAATTCCAGAGAAAATTCGTTTCTATTTAAAAATAGTCCGTCAACGATTTCCGTTCCACACACATGTGCGGATCAGATTTTCATTTTCCGCATTGTTTAGTGTTGCGGTATATGGGGATTTCATAGAACAGGCATGTAATAAAACATAAAGATCTACAGGAATATTGATGAAATTGTATAACTACCCACGTATTTTATAGAGAAGAAGTAGAATACAAATGACTTGACAAAAATGTGTGCGCAGTGCCATTAAAGTGCAGTTATGGTGCAATCATTTCCCCATTCAACCACCATAGCCAAAATTGATTCGTTAGAAACGTTAGAGAAAAGTACACAATTATGAACAGCGGTAAAAATTTCACGATTTGCTATATTCGAGTAAAACTCTGAACAATACAGTAAGATATCACAGTCAATATTCTATGGAAACGTTCCCAGTATATCATTACGTACAGTCGTAAAATGAGATAGCTTAGTAGATAATGGTCTCTGGTCTCGCTTACGCCGCATGTACATGGTGACCAATATGAGCGATAGTGGCGCCGTTTATATATATAAGGAACATTAGTGAGCCCAGAATAGATTGCTGTGGAACTCTAGAATTAACAGGTTTCCAATCGGACATTTGTCGAATGTATCTGAAAGTTGCAGGGCGAAATAATCCCAGAGTGTGAATCCTGATTGAAAATGGCTCAAGATGTTGTTCTTTTCTACGAATTCCCACAAATTCTTAAGCAGCTTTTGAGTGAGATTGGACGGAAGATAGGGGTCAGGTGTGACGGTTATGTTTTAATTATGGGTGTGACATTGACTCTATTCCACAGGAAGGGGAAATGGGGATTTGTTAATAATATGTTAAATAAAGTAGTCAGAGGCGCAGTTACAGTACAGACACCGCGACCTCTTGTAATCCACGCGTGGGCAGTGATGTCCACGCATACATTTACCAGATAATAAAAACCATCGTCAGCAAACTTTTAATTACTGAAGCACCGGGTTGTACCCGGTGCTTAATTAATTAAAACGTTTATGATTATTTCTTTAATTAGTGTTTGGAATATAATATTATTGCGTCCGTGGAAATATTGCCCACCCGAGGAAAGTGACCAGTCCACGGCGGCCGTACTGTCGGGTACCTGTGCATTCTAAGAGAGACCGATGGTTTATTAAAATCAGGTCCAGAATCTTTACATACTCTTAATAATTTTAGCACGTTTAGTGTAGTTTCATTAGCTGATAGCTTGCGGCTGAGATGATGTAATAAGAAATTTATAATTTCTTATTCATTCAATTGTATTATTTGTTTAGTTTTATTTTTATTGTGAATATTCACTTTTCTATTGTTCTTGTCGGTTTTTCACTTTCATTTTTATCATAATTATTTATATCAAGTGGCTTTGATGATCGTTCTATGCGCAGGCTTGCCTTTACATTGGCTGGATTCATGTAAACGGTAGGGCACTGCAAACCTCACATTTCGGGTCGAATCGAATCGCGAATCGAATCAGGCGCCAGATTTCTAACCGAATCGAATCTCGATTCGAATCTCACCGCTTTTCAAGTTGTGGATATTGCATCTTCTTACAGCCGTAAATATTGTCAGTCTCCACTCAAGTATTGTGTTCAACGGCGACTCTTGCAAAGCAAGCAAAAAGCGAAATATTCCACAGCGGAATCAATGTGATTTTGGAAGCGGAAACTACGAAAACCCAGAAGGCTCATTCAAACTTCAAACTTCAAATTTCAAACTTCAAATTTCAAACTTCAAATTTCAAACTTCAAATTTCAAACTTCAAATTTCAAACTTCAAATTGCAAATTTCAAACTTCAAATTTCAATTTTGAATTAATTCCGACAACATGTGCATTGTGAATATGTACCACTCCTTAATTATCCCTCCTCCAAATAAAAAAAAAATCCTGCGCTACTGGGCAGTCGACCGCACCTGTTTGATACTACGATAACAATGAAATTATACAGAATCGTCAGCTACGGAATTGGGCGAGTTCCTCCGAATGAACGTGATTGGTTACCTAGACGTCGGTGGCGATATCTGATTGGTCAGTGTACTTTTGAAAGCGGGAAGAAAACAAACGGATTCTGAAAACTGAAATTTGAAATTTTAAATCTGAAGTTTGAAATCTGAAGATTGAAATTTGAAATTTGAATAAGCCTTAGTTTGAAATTTGAAGTTTGAAGTTTGAAATTTGAAGTTTGAAATTTGAAGTTTGAAATCTGAATGAGCCTTCTGGGCTTTCGTAGGAACCTGCTTGAACTCTTCTTCTATCATCAGGTCTCCTACGCAGGAGACCTGATGATAGAAGGAGAGAACATGATAAGATTTTTACAGTGGCAGTAAAGGCAGCGAGAACATTTGATAACATAAAAAATGAATAAATCGTACGGAAGTATTTTCTTTGTGAACTAAAATAAGGTATTCAAATCGGTTAATTTCTTAGAAATGAAGACACCCTGTCTACAATAACGTACTTATTATGTATTATGGAAATTTTCAGGTCTGTATAATATTTGCTCATTAAAAACTCCATCATTGTGATATACAGTTTATTAACAATGTCCAAACAGTCTTGTGAAATACACTAAACATTTGCTCAAGCTACAATGACAGCAAATAAAATAAGTTTACTAAAATGGATAATGTTGGATTATATCGAGTCTGACTGGCGTCAAAAACCAGTATATACTGGGCGAATAATATACAGAGTTTATAACATAATTGGCAATTAGTATGTGCAGCAAAATGAATGACCATAGCACTGGATGACATGTCCAAGTGCAATATAGAGGACTGACTTTCATCAAAGGTGTAGCCATTTCGTGAGGGGTTTAAACACCACCATGTGACCTCGTCATATATCTCCCCAGTTCTTTGTTTTCAGAACGAAAGAGCTTCGACTTATCCTTCTTATGTCACGCCCACTATAAGTTATGGTTTATTAGACAAAATGCAAATACATCAGTTATTTAAGAAACTTGTTGGCAGATTTCCTTTCTTTGCCTGTTATGTAAATATATTATTTCTGGAGCTGCCTTATAGTCCTCAGTCTGTCGTCCCACCAGTATATTTGTTTAAGGATTTGAACGCTGTATTGGTCTGAAACCTGTCATGACTTAAATACACTTAAATAGTCCGTATCCTATGTTTAGTTTCACTCGTTTGGAACATTTGGAACTTCGGTTCGCTGTTTCGACCAACTGACATATTTCAGACGATTGAATCTATCTAAAAAAATACCATAAACATTCATTTCCTTTGCATCAGTACAAGAAATGTTGCTTAACCCTTTATCTAACATGAAAAGCAGACGATTCTTGCAAACAAAATTTATGAATAACTGATTTTTTTCATTTTTGTCTCAAAACATAGGTTATGACCTCTCATTGGAACGAGCTCAATGAGCTCGTTCCAAAGAGGGTCATAACCTATGTTTCTGAAACAAAAAATGAAAGTATAATGAAAATTAATTGGAGATTTTTGAGAATAGCGCTGGCCGGTTTTAGACGTGACGTTGGGTGAAGGGTTAATCGATACTTGATTTAGTGGATTTTTTTATGACATTTCAATTTTAACTGAAGACTCATCACAGCCGCCGTTTTATAATTACGCCGTGCAATTCCAGTAATTGTGTTACTATCTTGGTGGTTTCGTGGTGAATTTAATAATTATTGATTGGAATATCTATAAATGGATTACAAAAGAATATTTGTATATCTTTGTGGATGAAGGAACATCACATTTCATCAAGGTAGTCCATGCTATAGCGCCATGAGAAATGGCTAAGCAAACAGCCCATAACAGAATTAGACTGGTGACCTGAATGTTACTCATGTCGTGACTGGATTTTATAGAGTTCAAAATGTTATGGAATGTCAGTTCTCACCAACAGGCATCTGGAGGCTCACCATGCATTTATGATAAAGAGCTTCCCTAAACTGTGGCATTGCTTGATCTTGTTATCCATCTGTCCGGATAGTCTACAACTTCTTGTTTGTTCTATAGCATCATATCCGTACCATAAGTTGGCACCCACCACTCTTCTGAATGTTCTTTTCCACAATCTCCTCATTATAAGTATTCATTGCTTCATAGTTCTTCATCTATACACTCTTTGACGTGTCACGTATAGTGCAAGGTTTGCGTACGATTACACCCATACTTGACAAAGGTATTTTTCTTGTAACATTGTCGAGACAGAGTTCGTTTTACAAATACTTATACAGTGCTTTTCTGATTCCCCAAAAAAATCCATTTTAAGCCTGTTCCCTAACTTCTTCTTTCCTTTCACACTATTTACTCACTGATATGCATTTTCGCCCTTAAGTGGACAGAGTTCGTTTTACAAATATTTATACAGTGCTTTTCTGATTCCCCAAAAAATCCATTTTAAGCCTGTTCCCTAAAGCTTCTTCTTTCCTTTCACACTATTTACTCACTGATATGCATTTTCGCCCTTGAGTGGACATACAGCCACAAACAGCCACTCTTATATTGTCTGAAAAAGAGCGGATAAAAGTGTATTAATCCTTGAGAACTCGGCTGGTGGGCTGCATTTATCTTGACAGTACACACAGCCAATAATAATTTAGAAACCATTTTAAATCATCTGCATATAGGGATATTTATATACGGTAGTTATGAATGTAAAATTAATCTGAGAACTCGAAGCTTATCATCTAGGGATGATATAAAATCCTTCTCTTCTGAGTTGACAGTGTGAAGAGATTGTCAGTCACCACACGAAACTGTTTCTTCGATTGGGCCCTCGTGCAGTGACTCCATTCCCTTGTGAACTAGTCTGTAACATCGTCCGCCCTTCCCGCTAATCCGTTCTTTATTTTGAGGACGACGTTTCATATTTTCTCTGCATATCAAGTCAAATCAATTTTACTCCCCCTTTTTCTGTACTCTGGCGGGACCCCATCACTCCGTCACAAACGTTTTACCTTTTTCGCAATGCTTCACTAATCTTAATATATATTAATCTCTCTCTCTCTCTCTCTCTCTCTCTCTCTCTCTCTCTCTCTCTCTCTTATAATTGTTATCTAGCGGTAATGTTTTTTGTTCATCAGGAGTAACATGGACAAGGTGAATTTTAGGTGCGCAGTCACGTTAATACTTTAACCATTAAAACTTTGAAAGAGCATCGCCGGGATGTACTCCTATATTTTCCGGTTAGATATTGAGCTGTGGTTTTTTAACCTAGGAGTTTTACGTGAGACGCATGTTAACACTTCGACCACCACAACGATGGGGTCGTCGCGTAACATTGGAATGAACTCCTACATTTTCAAAGATATACAGCTGGCATTTGGGCCCTAGGAGTAATTTATATTTAACTCCCGACCCCGCGTTACCTTATTTTCAGAAATGTCGAGAGGAATTTGCCTCATATGGTTACTTTTTATCAGTATTAACATGGGGAAAGGTGAATTTTACCTGAAATATCACGTTAGTCCTTTAACCAAAGCAACGCTCAGGTGAGCACATACATTCTTAGAGACAGATACCTAAAATTAGATATCTGAATGCAATGTGTATCAGGAGTAAAATGGACATGGTGCATTTTCCACGTGACCTCGCGTTAGAACGTCACTGAGGAAACATGGTACTGAACCCTACATTTTCAAATTAACGTTTACTCTTCAACAACATCAGTATCTGGGTGCCCTTCTACGTTTGAAGAGATATCGAGCTGCTATTTTACACCCAGTATTCATTTTTTATCAGGAGTAACAGGAGCATGGTGAACAGGAGCATGGTGACGTCGCGTTAACTCTTCAGCGGAGGAACTTCGGAATGTACTCCAAAATTTGTTGAGATTTAGACCTGAAATTTGGCACTTGGGGATAATTTTTGTATCAGAAGTAATATTGGCGGGGCAATTTTACCTACGATATAACGTTGACCCAAACCATTCTGCCAGTCGAATTTCTGTGCCACTCAAACCATTTATTATTAGGAATAACAACTTGGGCAGGATGGGTTTTATAACCCTTCAACCAGAGCAAAGTCGGGATGCACTCCTACATTTTCAAAAATACCGAGCTAAAATTTGGCGCACACGGGTAATGTTTTGATCTAAGTAACACATGGGCATGGTGAATTTTGCCTATGACATCGAGCTATTCCTTCGACTACAGGAACCCCGGGATGCACACCTACATTTTTTGAGAGATAGGAAGATAAAATTTGGTACGTAGGCAGAACTTTTGTATCAGAGTGCGCTTGGCGTTGCGTTAACCATTCCACCGGGATGCTGTTCTACATATTCAGAGATATTTAGCTGAAATTTGGCACCTAGGGGTAATTTTTATTAGGATAATAAACTCTTTGTCCATCCGCTGGTTTGTAGAGATTAATGTTATTATTTTAGCGGAATGTTAGGTGTTACCAAACCATACGCCCATAAACGGTTCCATGAATAATAGTGGATTTGTTCTCCCCTCAGTTTGCAAAACGTAATGCTGTTCACAAAGATACATTTATTATACAATGATGATAACGCTCTACACTTGGTACGGCATTTCACTAAAAATCGACGAATTTTTTTTCGAAACTTCCTAAAACTCCGAGAATAAGAAAGGAAGCGGGTTTTTTTTGCAAATGGGATAAATGGTATTCGAACTTGTTGCCTAGTTCCCAGGCATCAAGCGACTTGCGACTTTAAGTGCATCCACGAGACCCCCGGGAGAAATTATCCCAAGCTGCCACTGATCAGAAACCTGGATCGCTGAAATGTCAGCGAAAAACGCCGCAACTCAATCCCCCACCTCAATATGGCGTCAGGTCAATAAATACGGTAACTCCTCACATAGATGACGTTTGATGACGTGAAAGGTGTTACACTGTGACTGTTGTCACAGTGTAACAACTTTCACTTCATCAAACGTAATGGTATTTTCCTAGCACGAACACTAGTCACATGGCATGAACTTTCTAACATTGGAACTAGTGTTTTGTCAATATGAACTAAATTGTGCTGTAAATGTTAAATTTGCATTTCCTCGAAAAATGTGTACATAATCACGATATTTATTTTTGCCAGCCGCCAAGTATATTCTTTAAATCTCGATCGGCGATTACGATGGCGTCGGAGAATTGAAACTTCCGAGGAATGTTTTGCTGTTGTACATTGCCTATGTATAGTCATAATTGCTTCACACAAGAAGCCACTTTCCTAGATGCGACAAAATTGCAATCTAGTTATAAATGGACTGCAACAACGTCGACCAACAGGAAGCTTGCTCTGCGTCAACCCCGTTAATTCTGTCTGAAAAGATTTTGTTTGATTTTTCTCTATTCTTTTTTTAAATGCTCTCTACCCGGCGTAGAAAATAGCTAAAATACTAAAAATTTAAACATTTAAAAAAAAATAAAAATGTTTATTTCAACTTTCCGACTTTTCTTCTGGTTTAAGGACATAGGAGCATTGTGCATTTATGACGTGTGGAGGGTTATTTTGTAATCAGTCTTCGGATTATGTTTTCGTTTTAGCATTGACAGCATTTTATGGTTATATGTAACTGCACTTTTATTCACATTCTTGTCTGCAGATGGCACAATAAAGAAAGCAGTCTAATAGAAAATTGAATATAGTTTGAAACTATTGGTAATTCGATTGATATATATCGGTTAAGTATGCCGAAGGAGCAAATGTCTGTTGCACGATGCAAAATTGATAAACAATGGTTTTGTATTCCTGTCGGCATGATAGCCAATGATTATTGTTCTTCGTTGGGGGATGTTGAAATAGCTAACGTGCTTCTCCCTGCATGACCAAGTATCTCAGCGTCCATATGTGCATCCATTAATATGTTCCAGTAATGTGACACATATTTTAGCGAATGGTACAGAAATGCGACTGGGAGAATGGTTTGGGCACGTGTTCGACCGATTGTAGACATTTTATGTGTCTAAAATTGTATTTTACTCTATTACGCCTTGCGAACACCATACTGTACGTAGAGAGTGGATTGTAACTAAATCACCCGCGGAGTGGAGTTATCACCCAAGCTATAACTTTCAAATTCTGTACATATCGACAAAAAACACAAGCAATGTTTCAGCCAATGGACCTCTGGGTTTAGCCCGGAGGTCCGTTGGCTGAAACTTTGCTTGTGCTGGTTATGCTTTGCAGCAAATTTGCAATTATTGCCTGGGTGGAATCTCCACTCTGCGAGTGATTTATTGACAATACACTCCCCACGTACTGTACTTCCAAAACAATTCAATTAATTGAAACACGAATTGAAGCGGGTCTTGGTAAGTTCTGCGTAAAGTTCGATTCCCATGCATAAATACTAGAGTTGTCCTCTTGTCAGGGTACGCTGCATGTAAACATCCTTCTCAAAGTTCATAGTTCATTTAGTAGTCTGATCACAAAAAGCGATCTGTTTAGCGAACAGATCGTCATTTGATCGCTAGACACTAACACAAGACGTGTTGATATTTCGGTAATAAGTACCACGAAATCAAGACTGCGCCAAGAAGAAGAAATAAAAATATCGACTCAGATTCAATGTTCTTGCATTACCTTTTCGAGGGGTGACATTGTACAGTGATAGTGCGAGGAGAGCGCGCAGTGAATTTTGGCCGGATCAAGACAGTTATGATTGGATCGAAATTCTCTGTCCGCTTTGGTGACCACAGTCCTGCACATATTTTGTCCAACTGGAAAGATGTTCAATTTGAGCACGTTTTCATGAGTCTGAAGATCAATTAAATTTTCGAACTCGACAGCGAATTAAATATTCACTTTCTGCTCCATCTTCGTCCAGTCAGTCGCTCATTATGAAATGCACAGTTTTTTTTCCATTCGCTGAGTCTAAAAAAATTCTGACGCAGGTGGATAATTTGGCGTACCTGTGTATAGACACTGGAGTTATGTTCTCTGTCAGAATGGCCCTAAAACTTTCTAACATACTGAAAACAGGATAGTTGTTTAAAATTCATAATTTTTGGTAAATTTCATCTTTAACCTTCTAAGTATGGGTTCTGTAGTTATGTCCTTCACCAGTTTCAGTTTCTTACTTTCGGACTCGATATGGCCCTACTTGTTGAAAGTGCCGAGATACCCAAATAAATTACAAATTTGTAAAATAATAATTATTTACAAATAAATAAATAGTCTCTTACATTAAAACATCTCATTGAAATCCCTGTTACAGTACGGTCGCCGTGGATTGGTCGTAATCCACGCATGGGCAGTGATGTCCATGCATGCGTTTACCAGGTAATAAAAATCGTCATCGGCTGTACTCGGTGCTTCATTGATTAATTTTTTGCTGATTATTCCTATAATTAGTTTTTGGAATCTAATATTGCGTTTGTGGAAATATTACCCACCCGTGGAAAGTGACCAGTCCAGGGCAGCTGTACTGTACATCCATTTCTCGTCCGATTTGAAATTCGTAAAGAAGTAATTTCGTAAGTGTACGATCAAGTTCAACTCAAAATTGTGTAAGTTCTGTACGTTACCCATAAGTACAATACAGGCTAATGCAATGGGCACATCCAAATTGTATTAAATAGAGATAATCGCTTGGCTGTACTGGTTACGTGAAATAATTCATGAGAGGTGAGGGACGTTGTACAAACACGAGTGCGTGAATGCGCACGAGTGTTTTATAATATAGTCCCTCGCCTCGAATGAATTATTTCACGTAACCAGTCCAGTCAAGCGATTACTCTGTTTATTTCTTTTCATTATTAACGATAATTATATTATTTAACCCTTTACCTAACGTGGCCAGCGGTATTCTCAAAAATCGCCAATTTTTTTGTCTCTAAAACATAGGTTATGACCCCTCATTGGAACGAGATGGTTCCAATGAGGGGTCATAACCTATGTTTTTTAGACAAAAAATGAAAAAAAATTTTATTCAAGGATTTTTTTTGCAAGTGTCGTTGGCTTTTCATGTTAGGTAAAGGGTTAAGAAAAAAGAAAAGAATGAAGTCCCCATTATACCCACGGCAAAACGGATACTTGACCCAATTGTTGATTGCATAATTCACTTGTTAAGTTATCGTTTATAATCAAACCGGAAAATCCCAGTAAATCACACTTTGGAAAGTAATAATTGTGCTTAACTATGTTCATTAATAATAAAACGACATCTCCATCTAATGTTTAAATGTATGTAAATTTTGAATATAGCCCAAAATTTCGGAATGTTAAAAAAACTGAATGAATAGTTTGCGCATCATTTCGTATGGTACAGAATTTATCCTGCCGGGTGATATAAAATAGAACATTCAACCAGTCTCTCCTTTATATTGAAATTTACGAAAGATTTTCGGTGCCGAGGCTTTAGCATTGTCTTGGCCTAGTTTACTGACGAGTTGCGTGAATCTCACTATAATGGAAAAGAGTTGAAAATTGAAAATTTTATTTATTAATTGATCTAAAACTGTTTAACTGGTTGAGTGCTAGATTATTTTTGGTAAAATTAAATTGTTATTCAACATTTGTTTTATTACAAATTATAGGTGAGTGCCTGCAGGCACTCACCGATAATTTGTAATAGAACAAATTCATATGAACAAAATTTTATTTGCCTTTGACTGAATATGAAGCATAAGCAAGGAAAACGTGGGCTTTTGCATTGGTACCCTCGGTTTTTTTTAAAGCCCCGATAGTGGCTTCAAGCACTTAACCAGTTAAAAATGCTTGAATGCATCGGGAAACAGACAGCTCTTTCTATAAGGTTTCCAACTAGATTATTGAAAAGAATGCAAATCCACCGCAAAACCAAATCCAGTCCGCTGTGGTGTTGGCAGATGATACTATTTAATAGTAAGGCAGAACACATCGAGGATGGAGTATATGGGTCTGAAATCTACGATCCGAGTTCAGGACGCGTGATGTATAGAAAAAAAAACATCATGGCATTATTCCTACCCCGCACTTTACCAAAGTTGTGTTCTGTAGTTATACCACGTTTAAACGAGAAATGAGTGGACGAAACTAATATTTTTAAGGAAAAATATCACCTTCAGTGGTCTGTTTACATTCTTGGTGGACATTGTTTTGTTTCAAAGCATTTCAATCACGTCAAAACTTCACTTAGATGAGTAACGGTCAATCAGATACGTTCTTATGTGATGTCCTTACACTGACGTTCAGGCTGAATTTCAAGTATATTTCTCAACATCTGTATTCTATCGGTAACATTGAATAGACACAACAGTCGTGGCAAAATACAATTGCCTATTGAAGCACCGAGTCACAAAACGCAATAAATAATGTCACTGGAAGATATTTGATTCCATTCCTCATCTCTCGAGTCACTATCTGCGATTACCCGGCAACGCAAGAATACAGCTGCGTACATCTTTGGTTATTTCGGGAATATCACCATCTGGTTCCCCACTACAGCTCTTAGAGTATCTGATTAATGCCGGGCAAATGGTTATATTATATGATAAAAATTTGGGTTCCATCGATATTGTTTTAACGACATTTAAATGTATGACTTTCCCGCTGTACAAATGCAGTTTTGAAAATAGAAATAAAGCTTCTCTTTTCGACCGCCTTATCTTAGGGCTCTTTACGTTATCTGCAGATCACAGATCATCCGATAAAATTATCAACATCTCAAGAATTATTTTCTATGAAAAATTAAATCAGACAAATTATTATGGAAACAATCGGCTTCAAGTTCCACATCAAATTTCGATCTCTCAGTGCTCTGTGTTGTGAAACTGGTGAGTGTGATAATCTCATCAGAGGAAGAACGAAGAGTTTTCAACTACCTTGTCTTAAAAGTTGATTTTTTTTAACCCTTTACCTAACGAATCGCCCGCGTCCGCCCGCGTAATATGCAAATTGAGCAGTTGAAAAAATAAAAAGTTTCAAAATATTTCAACAAAACCATATCATGTGACCCCCTCATTGGAACGAGCTCATTGAGCTCGTTCCAATAAGGGGTCACATGATATGGTTTTGTTGAAATTTTTTGAAAAATTTAAAAAAATTGTATTTAAAATAATAAATTTTGATATCGTCTGCGTTGGGTAAAGGGTTAAACCCGACATGAGATGTTTTTGTTTAAACTACCACACTGCCGTTGCGCATTATAGGTCTGGAGGAAGAAGGGGGGGGGGGGGGCGGCTAACTTTCATGAAAGCCCGTTCAAATGCATTGAACAGTTGAGTTGGGCTGATTCGAATCGAATCTCCAGTCGAGTGAAGCAAATGATTTCGAAACGAATCGAATCTCGAAGCACCGCGTTTACAGTTTAGACCATGCACCTTATTATTCTCGTTCAATATTATCTCTCCACCCAAATCGCTCTCGTGCGATAAAAAATAACAGTTCGAACGCGAATCCGTTCTGTCTATATCCTCGAAACAGAATCAACATATTTTTGGAAGTGGAACCTATTTGCAATTATCTTCTACTATCGGTCCTCGTGTACAGGAGACATGGTGATACAAACACACTCAAGTGGCAGGATTTTAAGACCAACTGGGCGTTTCGAAAATTACCGAATCTGTCCTATTCGAATACTAAGTAAATGTAGGAGAGCATTGACAGGTAAATGGCAAAAGTACTCAGAAATTTGGTCTTCAGTGCTATTATTTGATTATCACGAATATTTCCTCAGTAACACAGTAGTTTTCCTGCCGATTCTGTCTCGCCAGAATTCGAAGGAAAGTATTAATTTTATACCAAAATTGCCGAGCGTATTCAACTTCAACGTTACTCGATGCAAGACAAACACTGAGAAATGTTCTAGGCACACGAGCCGTGGAATCTGCGTTACGCGTAAAACGTCATGTAATAACACATGTGATTGGACCGTACGCGTCAGAATGACAAATGACGTGAATGAAATGTTTCGACACAGAAAAGTGTCAAGCAATAGTATTATCGGACCGCCGAAGATGATATTTTTTTCAGATATCAGCTTCATTAACTTAATTCAAGTTTAAGCGAGGTGTTAATACAGAACACAACTCGGGTAGATTACGGGGGACAGAAATCAACGACCCTGGGAGGAATTTTTCCTGTATTTCAAGCTTGAGTGAATCTGGGTTTTCATATTCCGTCACGTTGACGAGACAAGATCAGCCAGATCCAACACGACGCCTACAGTTATAACTAGAAGTCCTGTCTCGAACTGTGCGCCTATCTAGGCTTAATTGCGCGTAGGAATTGCGAGCAATTACCATATCGAATGACTTCCAAAGCACGGCAGCTTCTCTCGGTTACTCATAGCAAACACAGGCAATGTTTCTGCCAATCGACATCCGGGTTACCCGGAGGTCCATTGGCTGAAACATTGCTTGCGCATAGGGCATATGTACAGAATTTGATAGCCTTACTATAGTCATAACGTGTAGATTAACGCACAGATCGACGTGCTATTTGTGCTCATTTCCTGACAGGACTTCTAGTTTTAACTGTAGGACACCTTGTCACATGATCTGGCTGATCTGATCTTGTAAACTCAGTAGAATTCAACGACCCAGGTCAACTGACTGTTCTTATAATCTGGATTATTTTCGTGTAAATGCTCTCCTGAGGTGACTCAGTTATATTCCGCTTGTACAGTTAAAAGCAAAAGTCCTGACATGAAATGCGCACAAATAGCGCGTCGATCTGCGCATTAATCTATGCGTTATGGCCATAGTAAAGCTATACAACTCTGTACATATGACCTGTGCACAAGCAATGTTTCAGCCAATGGACCTCCGGGTAACCCGAAGGTCCATTGGCAGAAACATTGCCTGTGTTTGTTATGAGTAACCAGGAGATCCTGCCGTGCTTTGGATGCCATTCGATATGGCAATTGGGCGCAATTCCTACGCGCAATTAAGCCTAGATAAACGCACAGTTCGTGACAGGACTTCTAGTTTTAACTGTAGGTAAAAGCACCAGCGCATTGGCAGGTAAAAGGCAAAAGCACTTAGGCATGTGGTCTTGATTGTTATCGCCTTCGGGTAACAGCAAATAAATATTTGATAGCAAACATCGTCTTGAATATTGACTATCATTTTTCAAACATTCATGACTCTGCAAACTTAGACTTGATCGATCCTGGTTTCTTTGGAACTAAGAACGTATCTATAGATTTTTCGTTTCAGGTGTATGTTACGGTAAAACCTTCAGATTCTAAATTTGACACATAATCTTCTTTACTGCAAGTTTTATAGTCTCTTTAAGATGCAACAAGGGGTTTCTGATCTAATGCAACTATGATAATCACCGATGAATTCATCTTTCAGTTTAGACATGGCATTCTCGTGTTTTATATTGTGGCTGATCGCTTTAATGAATGCACATTTTGGATGCTTAGTGGAATCTGAAATAAAAATAGGTGAGAATCTTATGTACACATTAATTGATTTTTTTTCTATTTTACCTTACATACAAATAGTTTTTGTATAATAACTTTAACACTTGACAAAGAATTTTCCCCAAAATTCGATACCTCTGTATTATATAATTTTAAAGTAAATTCCCAAAAGTGTGTGGAAGTTTAATGAGATGAGCTCGACAAACTTGCTTTGTTTGGGATCATAAATTGTTTTCTGGATGAGAAGGTGTTCGACTGGTTTGAAACACAGCCGGCGAATCGATGGCGTCATCATACAAAAGGCTGGTGTGGGTTTGCTTCTTGCATCATATTTTCTTTACACGGCATCATTTCTCTAAGAAGTTGCCGCCATGAAGGTCATCCCACACACCTGCGCCATTGGGCCAATGAGAGGCGTTAATAAAAGTTGTATAGCTTGCGTACCAGTCCTTGTAAAACTAATGAGCTTGAACATCTCTAATGTATTTTGTGATTAATTATGGTTATTCCAAGCTAACGGCACAATGAACCGACACGTCGGTACTCCTTAACACTTCGTGGGAGAGCAGCACAAATATATTTGCAACTGCTTTTCCATTCATTAATCTCCACCTTGCACGATTGCTTCATAAAGTTTGGAAACTTCGTGTTTCCGAGACGGAACAGTGGGAAATAAAAACGATTTATGAGCAAATTTGACCAAATAGTCAGATACATGCTTCGTACAATAAATGCAGGTGTTTTACAGCAAGTGTCCCGACACTAATATTTTGGATAATGTTGAACAGAAAAGGTTGCATTACTCGTGCAGTTGTTCCAGTCAAGCAAAAATATTCCTTATGCCTTCCGCTGATTTGCGCGGTTTTCTGGCGAGGCCAACATCAACGCCGTCCCCGTTTACTTTGCCCAATCTCTCTCGTAATATTTCCCAGTGACCTGACTTGAACTGTTCTATAATCCCCATCCACCACTCCTACTTTCTCAATACCGCACCAAAATATTTATTCTTTCTCTCATGTCATCTCTCATCAACTTATGTCTCACGTTGTGGTCCCATTCGTCCATTAGTTTCACAAGGAGTCTTATTCTACTGGGCACGGACTGGAGGGGGGGGGGGGGGTGGCATTCTTTACTGAAATGTTCCAGGGTCTCCGTTACTCCTAAAATTCTCTTATGGTTGATATCTCTCCTCACCATTCACGATTTTACCCACTTTGATTTTCCCCTCAACTCCAGATCTCACTTTGAAAAACAATCCCCCTCTCCGAAAAAGATCCATCTAGGTATTTCTTAACAGATGGCGCATCTTTTTTCTGTAGCCAGTCTAACGAGCTTTTGTAGCTAACTCCTGCTCGTTAGTTTCTTTTGCAATCTTTGATCATCATTATTTTCCTGGTGAAACTGCACCCCTTCTTCAGTCACAATTCTAGAGTTTCAGTCCCAATTCGCCATTTGTTCCATAACCTGCCTTGTCCACACTGTCCACACTGTCCGGATGTTGGAGACCCACACATAGTTAGACGCCACTTCACACCACCTGCTGTTTGAAAGGTTCAAGATAATTTAGGCAGCACAGTTTCTCCATATCTATTCTATCTTTAACCCTTTACCCAACGTAAATATTGACGATTTAGCTAGGGACATAAAGGGGGCCAAGATAATGTTTCTTTATTAACCCTTTACCTAACGTAACGGCCAAAACCGGCCAGCGCTATTCTAAAAAATCGCCAATTAATTTTCATTATTTTTTTCATTTTTTGTCTCACAAACATAGGTTATGACCCCTCGTTGGAACGAGATCGTCGAGCTCGTTCCAATGAGGGGTCATAACCTATGTTTTTGAGACAAAAAATGAAAACAATTAGTTATTCAAGATTTTTTTTTGCAAGTGTCGCCTGCTTTTCATGTTAGGTAAAGGGTTAACGGTCATCCACCCATGTTCCTCTTTGATCGCTTCCAGGTCGGCTGCATTACTTGACATAGCTTATCCACTGATCCGCATCATTTTTCCGAATCTCCACGTTCTTCTCTACTTGAATAAAGAAGACATTTGACTAAATCCAACTGCTGCTTTGTGCCAGATTTTCATAACCATATGTTCAGTAAATGCACCCATATGCTCTAGGCTTGTGCGAGTTAATATTAGAACATTTCATAATAAATTCTGGGGCATGAAGTCGTTTGATAGAAAAAAAAAAGTATATTCAGCATAATACCTCTCGAGCCTCGACAACGGAAACGCTGTTCTTGAAGACGAGACAATTTCATAATATGATTGCCTGTCTGGTGCCATATTTAATCCCCAAACAAAGTGTTTTGGTGCCGAAACGTTAATGGGCGGGGATGGGGTGTACTTCACTCTGTGATCCAAATTAATTGGGTGAGTTTTGAAAAATAAACTGGCAGTCATTTCAACACTGAACTGACAACTGATCCCGGAAATAAAATCTGACAAAACACGAAAGTTCTGACGAAAACCTCTACAGGCGAAAAATATTTATTTATTTATTATTTATTGGAGTTTAACGACACTTTCGACAACCATGGTCACCTCATGTCGTAATATCTATTCCACTCATTCAAATAATCATCACGCTGAATGATGTCGGTATATATAACTGTTGTTGCACTTACAACACAAATTAATTGATTAATTACTGTTAATCCTTTGGGCTAAGCGGGTCGCGAGTCTTTAAAAAAGGCAATATATAATTAGATAAAGCTTTCACAACGTCGCGAGACACTCGCGACGGAAGATAGTGTTGATCTAATTAAATAGTGCCTTTTGTAAAGTTAAGAACCTACAACGTTTATTGAAGAATGAAACAAGGCCTCGTTACCACTCAATGACAATTAACGCTGAAATTTTGTCCCAATTCAATATCCAACACGCAAAAGAAGTAATAATATAAATTATCTTCTCCAACATGTATGGTATATAGAGATTTAATACCTGGATGTCGGTTTTTAAACACCGAGCTGCAAGTCAGGTGTTTAAATGAGACATCCGGGAATTAAATCTCCATATACCATACATGTTGGCGGAGATAACGTTTTTGTCCCGTTTGGAACACAATACAAACATAGTGGAAATAAATTTGTGGACGCTTTTCTCAGCTCCACAATCACTTGGACCAAATTCGTGATAATTATTTCGTTTTTTATAATCGCAGAAGATAACAGACATTGGTACATCCCTTGGGTCGTTAAGGGAACGAGTAAACAGTATTTTGTCGACAAATTGTCCCCTGAGTTTCAAAGTGTTCTATGTGCCAAATGGCACATAGAACACATTGGTACTCAGGGGACGAATTATTTGCTCTTATTTTATTTTTATGATTGAATTGTCGGATTTCTGACGATATTTGGGACTATTTTCGCGTTTTTTGGTTCGATTTTTATTTCGAGGCGACAAAAACGGAAAGCGTTTGTTTAAACCATATACCCCGGATGTTTCACGTGCGCTTATACCCTGGATGTTGCACGCTCTCATATACCTTGGATGTTGGGTGCACCCTTTGCCGTGGCTATTTGTCCAAGGCATTCTCACCAATCAAAAGACAGATTTTATCGGGATATAGGGACAACCTAATTTTTCTGTTTGTTTCTTCCTCGATCGGGTCCTTTGCTGCCGCGAATGAAAGAAATTTTTCGGTGCCAAAATTTTAGCTAACGAAGATTTTTGGGTGCCAAATCAAATTGTTTACTGCAATTGGCTGAATTGGCAGCAGGCAGAGTGAATACTGTCTAGGAACGTTTCCTGCATAGAAGAGTTTCCCTGAAAAAGGAACATACATAAACCAGTCGGTCCTAATATATATATTTTTTAGTCTTTTTCATTTTTACCCCATTCCTATTTCACGAACCAATAACTGAACTCAACTCTTCTATGGTGTAATATTTTTGTGCTTCTAGCTCAATACGTTTAGCATTCTTCGAGCTAATTGCTTATATTATTGTATCAACCCAGTATTAAGTAAGAAGAAATATTATGTCACGGAAACGTTTCGCACAAGCAAAATATAAAACAAGTCTTACACTGTTCATTAAGAGATACCCGTTGGTGTAGCTAAGGTGTCTAAAATTTCCCCAGGGACCAACAAATGTTTTCAACAGATTTCAGATTTGGCAGCCAAATTTCTATAGCGTTGGCACCCGAAACGGGTTATGTATCCAATGTTCAGTCTGACAACGTATAGTTGTATAGTGAATTCCCGTTTTCCAAATGTAGTCTTCAACTCAGTCTATGTTGTGCCATCACGTTACCAGAGCAGCTTGTTAGCAACAACTGAAATTTTCATTGAAATCGATGTTACATTGCCGCCAGACGAGAGACGGTAACTGCGTTGTGTTCTTGGGCAAAACACTTTACCCTTTAATCAACGCAGACGATATCAAAATTTATTATTTTAAATTATTTTTTTTTTTTTAAACATTCCACAAAACCATATCATGTGACCCCTCATTGGAACGAGCTCGACGAGCTCGTTCCAAAGAGGGGTCATATGATATGGTTTTGTTGAACTTTTTTGAAAAACAGTATTTTTTTCAGCTGCTGAATTTGCATATGACGCGGGCGGATGTGGCCGATTCGTTGGGTAGATGGTTAATCCCCCCTTGTCTACGTTGGGGCATCGTGGCGTTGTGTTCTAAAGCGTACTGCACGCTGTTAACTCAACTTGTGTTGAGTTGGTAAGTTGAGGAATGTGATAGTTGCTCGCCGCTACTCTGTGGTTCTCTCCCGATTCTTCGGATTCCCTCATCTGTAAGACTGTCCGATACGACATGGTCCGGACATGGCCCCAACGTTTGAAAGGGCCGTAACCCCCCCCCCCCCCCCCAAAAAAAAAAACAAAAAAAAAACAATCAAACCGCCAGACGGCACCATGTTTCTCGTATTGACCTTTCTAAATGAAATTAGATCTTTTTTTGCGTTCTCACGACTGAGAAATTATAATTTTATGTGGTTTAAAGCCAAGTAAAAGACATCCCTATTATCTCTTGACTTTACTAAGCCTGGTGTCGTCGGATTGGTCTTATTAAGAACACGTTCCTGGATCAGCGTGTTAATACAATGTGGCGGTATATTATTAAACTATGTGGGTGCACTATGTGCTTGCTTGTAGCGTAACTAACTATCTACACGTCTTGTATTAAACTAACACTTTAATGGCATAGCGAGACACCTAGGCTGGAGCCCGCGTTTATTTTTGTGTATAGATATATATATATATTTCAATTTTTACAGTGATTATCTGTTCAGCAACAACTATGTACCATCACATATTCTATTAAACATAATTAAATAAAGAAGCCAAATATACCAAAAATCTCTTCACAGAAAGAATGTTGCCGCCCAGGAAAAAACAGAGATAAAAAATTCTTTAAATATTATAAAACCATAGAAAATACTCTGAAAATATGTAATCGGTGCAAGTGCCACACCCCCTCCGGGAAATCATCACCTTTATGCCAAAAATCTAATGTATTCAAAATTTTTACGTGTTATGCAGGTATTAAAAAGCCTGTACTAAAAATATCTGCTCAATATTTATATTCAGACAATTAATAAAATATTTCGAAGTTTGTTCTCAGCTGAACGGGTGTCAGAACTAGAATGAAAACTATACTTAATAACCTCTGTGCCCCAATTCTGCGCAATAAATTAACCTTTGGTCAATACTGACTCTACTTTGAAATTATTGGCTAATAGTAACACACACCCCAATTCTGTTGGCTTGACTTTAACACATCTGATTTCATTAGCTAATAATTTCCCACCACCAATTTACCGTTAAACTTCATCGAAACAACAAAACAATATTTTTCCGCTATTCTATCGAAGCGCGGAAAAATACAGTTCTCTTTCGCCAAGTGGACCAAGTGCAATATACAAAACTTTTGTTTCACACGCATACTACAGAAACTGAACTGCATTTCATATTCACAATCGTATGTTGTATAAAATTGGCTTGCGGAGACCGGTAGAGAATATGTTAAACAAGACCAGTCACTGTAAAAGCATGCTAAATAACACCGAGCAATCAGAGAAAGTTTCCAGATAATCACAAAGTAAAGTCTGGAATATTTCAGTTGGTCGGAAAAGCGAACCTAGGGTTCGCTTTTCTGACCTGCTGATCTATACCAGATGATATATCTAGAACATACTGCAAACAACCATTTTCTTTGAATTAACACATGAAATATTACTCAATGGAGGCTTCATTTGACCAAACTTCTGACGATATTTACATGAGAATTGAAGACTCACAGCACCCGTAGTTTTATTCGCCTTGCAGCGCCTCTTGTTCCGTTAATATCTTGATGTTTTCAAGGCTAATGCTTATTGATTGTAATATCTATAACTTGGGTACGAAAGATTTTCTGTATTTCTCTCTCAGTAAAGGGGCATTACTTATCATCAACGATAGTCTGCGCACAAACTCCACGAAAAGTGGGTAAACAAACATCCCATAACAGCTTCGGGTTCCTCACGGCATTAGACTGATGGCCTGAGAGCTTTGGAATTGTGTTCTTTAATTTTGGAGTAATTGATTTAAAATAACTCCGACTAGTATTTCTTTGGCTCCTTTAATCACAAAAATGATCAACATGTCTCTGCTAGAAGGATATGCGCCTGATGCGTGGAAAATAGCTATTGTTAATGCTCTTCTGAAGAACAAGGTGCAGAACTTGTGTTTAAAACTTCCGACGAGTGAGTAACTTACCGTTCGTCTCTAAGCTGTGTGAAAAAGCCGCAGTTGACCAGCTAATGTTACATAGTGATATACATACTCCATTACCGGCCAACACATCTGGATTCAGAAAATTTCACTCCACTGAAACGGCATTGCTCAAGGTTCAGAATGACATCCTCCTTAATATGGAGTCTGGAACGGTAACACTGCTTGTTCTTTTAGACCTTAGTGCTGCTTTTGACACGGTTTGTCATAAAACTCTGCTAGAGACAATGAATTCTGATTTTGGACTTAATGGTGTTGCTGCTAGCTGGCTATCATCATACCTCAAGAATAGACAGCAGCGTGTATCAATAAATGGTAATCTGTCAAAAGACTTCCATCTTGAATGTGGAGTCACACAGGACAGTTGCCTTGGTCCTGTTCTGTTTCTATTCTATATTTCAAAAATGTTCACCATCATCGAATCTCACCTGCCTGACGTCCATGATTATGCCGATGACACACAGGTCTATTTCTCTTTTCGACCACCAATCAAGGATCAAACTAAAGCTCTAGAAACTATTGAATCATGTATTTCGGACATTCGCACATGGATGGTTTCAAACAAATTAATGATAAATGATGATAAGACTGAATTCCTAATAATTGGTTCACGACAGCACCTCACTAAAGTTGACATCAATTCAGTGAAGGTAGGAGATTTCGCCATCAGTGCAAGTAACAGTGTACGTAATCTTGGTACCTTCTTCGACTCTACCATGTCTATGCACAGACATGTTAGAAATATGTGCAATAAGGCTTTCAGGGGTCTATACAAAGTTAAACAGATAAGACAGTTCCTCACGAAAGATTTCACAGAAACCCTTGTTCATGCCTTTGTAACGTCACATTTGGATTACTGTTCAACCTTCCACAATATCATTACTCTCGCCTGCAGATGGTACTAAATGCATCAGCCCGGGTGGTATGCAGGGTATCACGATCTCAACACATCACTCCTGTTCTGAGGGATATGTACTGGCTGCCAGTCAAGTACAGAATCATTTTCAAAACTTTATTATTAGTTTTTAAGACACAAAACAACATGTCACCAGCCTACTTAGAAGAACTCCTTAATACCAAGAATGTGTGTCAATACAACCAGAGGTCCGATGGTAAAATGCTTCTACGTGTTCCAAAACATGGGTGTAAGACATATGGAGATAGGTCATTCTCATTTGCTAGCCCTCACTTGTGGAATAATTCACCAGAACACATAAAAAACTGTCAAATGTCAACCTTTTCAAGAAAGATCTCAAAACTTACCTGTTTCAAAAAGCCTATAAGTGATGTTGTGAACTGTACAATACTGCATATATTCCGTTTGTATATTTGCACGAGCTCAGTAACATGTACAGCGCCTTAGAATATGGTTCTACATCTTCTGAACTATAACTTTGGCGCTGTATAAATGTGTATATTATTATTATTATTATTATTATTATTATTATTATTCGAATGATGCCGCTAAACCAAAAAATCCTTGAAAAGAAATGTTCAGAAAAAAATGCTTTCTTTGGTCATTTCTATTTTTATGCTTTCGTCAATTCAGCTCTGTGTCATCGGAAAGTATTACCTTACGCGCCTGCATATGGGCAAGGGAGCAAAGAGAGCTTGACCAACCCTTCAAAATTTTGGATGGCCCAATATGTCGGTCGAAAATACGGGGAGCCGGTTAGGCAAACGAGTAGATCGTAAACGTTTTCGACCGTTGATGAAACAGTCATATCTTGAAGATAATAGCACAAATAAACTCACAGCTGTTGGGATAAAGTACAGACAGCGTCAAAACTAAATATTTTCCCTGCGAAGATTATCGACAGAAGCAGGCAGCAATAAATTATTTAAACCAGTGTTCAAGTGAGACCTAGGACGGTATAGTCGTAGGTTATGTTTGTTACAGGGCGTACCACACCCAAAACTAACCTTCAACCTTACTGTTCAGATTTGTGCAGGTTTTGCCCTTCAGATGAACTTTTTTCCAGATGTCTGTTGCACCCTCATAATATTTCGATCCCCATTCGTATGTCATTACAAATCACTGACCCCTACAGTAATACCATTTCAGATGTACAGAAATCGGTGTAATTTTGACCGTGCAGCCCTATATTGTCCTAAGACTCTTTATCTTTTATTCTTCTACCGGTATGCTAAACCACATGTTGTTCGCACATTTGTTTCGTTCCTGCTAAGTATGTCTCTGTTTTAGTGTTTAATGTTAATCATAAATGGCTAGCTTTTTTCCTTTTTAGAAGTGTTTGGGGGGGGGGGGGTGGGTACGTCGGGCATCTTTCCCACACTGTATACGTGTTCTCACCAACACGCAACAGTAACAAATATATGATATGTCTAAACCACTGAAACATCAAATGAATGTATGTATGCACAATGATTTCTTCACTTCGATGTTTTCTATTATATAACTTTCCCAGAGAATATAATTGTCTCAGCAGGCTTAGAATTTACTTTTGTGGTGGATAATATGTACCCATATATTCTATACAGGTGTTATTCTTGAGAAGCCTTTCTGGGATGGAAATACGTCCCTTTTGGTGCAAAACGCCCTTATTGCTTCAGCATTGGTACTGAATGGTTCGACAAACCTGGAAATCCTCCAACGAGAAGTTGTAGACACCATAGAAGCATCTGAGTCGGGTAAGTAATAGATATGGGAAGAGGGCGTGGTATCCGAAGAAAATTCCCTAACGTGGCAATAAATCTGTCAAGCAATGACTGGTGTAACATTACACTGTATACATATTCAGGGGTCTGTGAAAGGTACGAAAAGGTCTAAGCCATCCGTGTTGATGTTTCCAATCTGATTGTGCGAAATTAGATTATTTTTATTGCCCGATTTACTAATTTTCGTTTGCAGTGACGTACGAGTCACTTGTAAACAGTTCCCCCAGAATTCAACTACCGGTGTATGATCATGTAAATAGGTGGTGTGAAAGGTGTGCAAGAGGTCACGTAATTAGATTCTGTAGTTGAGGTATGAAATCTCACCACTTTGCTGTAAATAGCTCCGTTTTCCTGGACCAATAAATTTACGAAAAATTGGTGGTTTGTTTAGTGCAATCTGGAAAAGCTACGGAAATTTGTGATTCAGCTTGTAGTTTCATCCTAATTCCTCTCATTACTAACATGTCCTACGGGGCTGCGATGGATGGGGGGTACATACAGTACGTTGAGAGTGGATTGTAACTAAATCACCTGCAGAGTGGAGTTATCACCCAAGCTATAACTTGAAAATTTGGTACATATCGACAAAAAACACAAGCAATGTTTCAGCCAATGGACCTCCGGGTTTAACCCGGAGGTCAATTGGCTGAAACTTTGCTTGTGCTGGTTATGCTTTGCAACATATTTGCAATTATTGCTTGGGTAGAATCTCCACTCTGCGGGTGATTTAGTGATAATACACTCTCCACGTACTGTAAATGAATAGTGACAGTAAACAACCGGTGTTCGGTGGTTCATGGGTACTGCGGCTTCCCCCACCCGTAAAACTTTCCCACACGATATGCAACTGGCTGTTAAAAGCTAAATTAATTAATAAGACTGGAAATCAAATCCCTGAGATCAGAATATTAAAGATACAGGCTGCAACAGAAGAATTTAGAGTAAAGAAGTCGATCCTGCAGTCAGCCAGTTTATAAAAAAATAGTTTACATTGAATGTCAGTGTTCTGTACACAATTATTTGGTCTTAGATCGCTCTATAGCTAAAGGATTAGTTGACTTAAACACAAGCTGTGAACCTGAGGCATGCGTCGACGCCGTTCATCAAATAAGAGCAACGCAACAAATATTAATAACAATAGTGATGATAAAAACAACAAGATGATTTATACTCTGCCACCGGTGTTTGACATCCACATGTATACTTTGTTCTTAAGACGATAGAAACTTGAGAATTCAAGAAGCAAATCTGTCGTTCATTGACAGTCGGGTAGAATACATAGAGGACAGTGAAATACAGGCTTGCTTGAAAGGTTCTCACGTTTCTGGTGAACTAGAAGGCAAATGTATAGACAAGCATCCACCTGTTGTGTGACCAAGTACCAAATCCTCCTGTGTGAACTGCAGTGTCATGGTATGTAAGGCAACGAAAGGGTTTTAGTGTAGGATGAGGAAGAATGGTATAAAAACATGCTTCCGAACCTGCTTACATATGCGCAGTCTCGTACCAAAGTGTCCATGTTAGGGTAGGGGGCACTTGGATCAATTAGAGGGCACTGTTATGTATATTGTTTATGCCGTTGGCACATCACGAAGATCGAAGTCTTGAATTGGGGAATGGTATCAAGGTGGTATCGCTCTCGCGTTGATGGGGTCTTGAGTGTAGATTGCGTTATTTTGAAGCAGCGGCAAGCGCGACATGCCATCCGTAATTCTATTAGGCCTGTCTATGCAGACAGTAGAATTCAGCATTCTTAGGGCGACCTGTGGGGATTTGCGGGGTATGTCTCCCATTTTCCCGTCTATGTCACCGCTTTTACGGGGTCTATATACCTTCTACATACATTAATGAAGTTATATGTTTACTTCAAAATGCTGTGAGATGTGTAATATGAAAACAACATAAGAACCCTCTATTTATCTCCCCCCCCCCCCCCTTCCCCGCACGTATAATACATGCACACACACACTTCCTTTCGGGAAGTATAATTGTGACTTGCTAAATGTCGGGGTACTTCAAAAGAGTTTTTGTCCAGTTTATAAAGTGATTCGAGTAGCAAATTTGACTGTCCAGTCAGAATGTCTGGGTGTTCAGTGAAGCACCTAATTATATGATTAATGTTAAATCACTGGAAACGAGTTACCAAGCGTGTTTTCCTTTCAGGCCGCGAACGCGTACCCTCTAAAGGTGTATGTGTATGTCTAATGCATTTGATAGGGGCTCCGCTGTTCCGTTCATTTCTGGTGATAATCCCAAGGTCTAAGTATAGGACCAGTATAATGTGGTAACGAAAGTCAATCGCCAAATGTGGGTTTTAATTAAAATTGATAGTATAAGGATGTCCCGATTGTATTTAATAATATATTTAAATGGTAATTTCGAAGAGAGTTGTTAAAAAACAAATCAGTTCCCCACCCCACCTATTGTTTCCAGCAGTGATCGCAAAATAATATAGGTAAATTCAGTTAGCCAAAATGTATGAACCAAATGTACGTGTACCCTACTGGTACTCGTCAAAACTGACCAGAGAGTTAAAAAAGAAGAGCGACAAGTAGTATTCTCTGACTCTGATAAGGTTCGCGTATCTTCCAAAGTTGACGTTGTTACACGGTTTCAGCGTCAAATGTCCAGTTCCCTTTGACACGCAAATATACTTCAGTGCTCGATTGATGAATATATAAATGGTCCAAATTTTCGCTCTGTGTAATTTAATTTTCTTTAATGATACCAAACGCAGACGATATCAAAATTTATTATTTTAAATATCATTTTTTTTCAAAAACAATCAACAAAACCATATCATGTGACCCCTCATTGGAACGAGCTCAATGAGCTCGTTCCAATGAGGGGTCACATGATATGGTTTTGTTAAAATATTTTGAAAAATGTTATTTTTTCAACTGCTCAATTTCCATATTACGCGGGAGGATGCTGCGGGCGATTCGTTAGGTAAAGGGGTTAATGATACCCAATTTGCTTGCATACATTACGGCCGTTGTGGACTGATCACTATTTTCCACGGGTGGGCAATAAAATTGGATGCCAAACACTAATTATAGGAATAATCATCAAAAAATTAATTAATGAAGATTAATGGAGCACCGTCTGCAAGCCGGTGCTTCATTAACAGTTTGCTGCTGATGATTTTTACTACCTGGTAAACGCTTGTGTGGTGATCACTGCCCACGCGAGCATGGATTACGGCCAGTCCACGGCGGCTGTACTGTGTGGTTGCTCGAGGTGATTTTTTTCCTAACTCGATGAATATGTTCTTTTATCGTGTGAATGTTTTTGCTTTGTCCTGCCCATTTGTCATATAAAGTATTATGGGAGTGTCCAACAGTGCAAATGAACGGTTAGTTGCGGCGGGTGGGGTTTTAGTTGGTGTTCCCGTGGGTAGTTTACACTTCCTTCTTCTCTTCAGTATTTGAGATCGCGTGTATTAGCCAATGTTGAAAATTATCAAATTGTCATCTGCACAAAAAGTTGATATGGCTGCAATGACATAAATGACGGAGAATTCGGCCACATAAACGTACAATATAATACAAACAAACATTCTTGATTAAATTATAACAACTGAAATGAATTATCTCTCACTTTGTCCGAGTATGAATGCTGGATGGGTGTTTAAAGTTTTCTATGAAGTACCTCTATAAAACGACAGATGATTCACTTTCATTTTTATTTAAAGACTAAGACAGTCTCGACAAACGTTGATGTCTTTTAAAGGGGGCTGGTGAAATGCACGTGGTATTGGATTGATTTTGAACGCCTAAGTGGTCTTGACTGCTGCATAAATTGAGGCGTTCCATCTTACATTGAGTCAATAAAACATTGTACTGACACTTGTCTGAATGATTTTTTTTTTTAAATAATGAAGCGTGTGAACTCAAATGTTTAATTCGCTATCGTACGAAACTAACAGTTAGACCTCAGATTCTGTCTAAGGAATTAAATAAAGCCGGTGAAACAAAAAGGTAGTCCAGTTTCAACTAATGAACCTCTGGTTTTAACCCTTTACCTAACATGAAAAACAGACGACACTTGCAAAAAAACAATTCTTGAATAAATTTTTTTTTTCATTTTTTGTCTCAAAAACATAGGTTATGACCGATCGTTGGAAGGAGCTCGACGAGGTCGTTCCAACGAGGGGTCATAACCTATGTTTTTGAGACAAAAAATGAAAATATATTGAAAATTAATTGGCGATTTTTGAGAATAGCGCTGGCTGGTTTTGGTAGTTACGTTGGGTAAAAGGTTAACAGTCACGGTTTTTGTATTTTTGTTTTTTGTGAACAGGTGTGTTATGTTTACACCTGTGTAGCTGGAAGGAGGGCCTAAAGTGTGAATTGTTATTAAGGGCTCGTGAAAAATCCATCTCGAATCGTTGAAAACTCCCCCTCCTCCTCCTCTCCCTCACACATCAGAGGTGGAAGGGTTTTGAGATTCTCTCATAGAAAAGTGATATAGAGTATTGTACCCAAATACCTTTATATACCAGGATATATTTGTACAATACACGGAGAACCCTGATATTCTTTTACAAAGGGCTTCCTGGTGTAGTCACGATCATTTCCCAAGGTTACTGGCATTAGAGCTATTAGGACCAAACTAGCGTTTGTAATAATACATATAAAGAAAGATATAATGTAATTACGCAGCTTACTGACAACAAATGAGCAAAAACGCGATTGCCTTAATGGCATGTGTGCAGTTAGTGGTGATAGGACAGTTTCGAGAAGACGTACTTGGGTAAGTCCCCGAATGAATCCGTCACTGGCGTAAATATTTTGGTATACATACCAAGTGAAATGCCATCAGAAAAAAGCTTATTTATTTATTTATTTATTTATTTATTTATTTATTGACGACTTTTTCAACAGCAGGGGTATATCTTTCCTTCCTTGGGGTGACGGAAGCCGGAAAGACCCACCAAGAGGCGGCGGCTAGTAACTCTCGGACCCTCTAACGTACTATCCGAGCACAAGGCGTTTTATCATCGACTAAAGGCATGTGTGCCGTCTACGTGCAGTACACCTAAGTACATCGGGCCATCGCGCTCCTACAAGGACAATCGGGATTAATTTTTTTATCGATATGCTTATCAGTTCAAATAGTGTTTGGATCATTGTAGATGTATGGTTATGTTTGTACGACATAACAGCTGCTTTATGTCGTGTTCTGGGACGCGCTACCCTTTAGTATAGGTCCTTTGTTGACGCCTTATGTTGTGAAGCAGGCGACTTGACGAGGACGATCTCATCTCTCATGACACTGTTTGTAAAATTCAACAAGGTGAATTTGTTCTCTTTCAGTCTTCGATCACAGTTCATCGTGCCATTCAAACTTTCGGTATGCAAAGATTGTAACGTTCTTCGCTTGAAAATCGCGATAGGAGGTTGATTGTATTAGAAAGTCATCTACGTGCAATAGGCTTCGGCATAGAATTGTTGACAATGGTCCCTGCGTGACCATTTAAGATTAAGATTTAAGATTAATTTTATAAGCCTTATAACAACACGAAGTGTTCTAGGCTGTACAAATTGAAAGATAGAGAGTTAATGGTTATAGCGCCCATGTCATCCAGTTTCTAGTCTTTTTGATCGAGGAAAGTTAGTTGGGAGATGTGTGTCTTCAAGCTTTTTTGAATTTGTCGAGTGTTTGTGGTGTTTTTAAGTGGGGTGGTAGAGCATTCCACAATTTTGGGGCAATGATCGAAAATGCTCTATCACCTGCTGTAACCAATTTAGACCTCGGTTGGACGAGATTAAAAATATCTTGAGAGCGGAGCAGTCTTCCAGGTTTGTAAGCACTTACAAGTTCAGACAGATAAGATGGTGTCATTGCATTCAGACATTTGAATGTGAGTAGAATGATTTTGAACTGGATTCTTTTTTCTACTGGGAGCCAGTGCAGTTTGAACAGAATTGGTGTGATGTGACAGAATCTGCGACTTTTTATGATCATGAGTTTATTGGACACTTAAACAAAGTTTGCCCATTCTAGAAATTAATGCATTAGTATTTATAAAAACCGTTATATTACCGTTTGTATTTTTCATCATAACTCTGTCAACGCTGCTATTAGTTGCGAAGACGATATGAACACATATTTAACCCTTTACCTGACGTAACGGTCAAAACCGGCCAGCGCTATTCTCAAAAATCGCCAATTAATTTTCATTATTTTTTTCATTTTTTGTCTCAAAAACATAGGTTATGACCCCTCGTTGGAGCTCGTTCCAACGAGGGGTCAAAGCCTATGTTTTTGAGACAAAAAATGAAAAAAATTAGTTATTCAAGAATTATTTTTGCAAGTGTCGTCTGCTTTTCAGGTTAGGTAAAGGGTTAATTAGAGGTTATTATTTGGATAGTTTTATATCGACCGAGGTACCAGCCCGAGGTAACATCATACCAGCTTGAGACATTCGGCCTCGGTCTAATGTGAAGTTACCTCGGACTGATACCTCGGCTGATATGAAACTAACTAACCAAGTACCTCTTTATTTATTAACCCTTTGAACCCTGGTGGTATCTTCCATGTCCGTTCCATGGTAGCAATAGGAAGAGTCCATATTTATTATTTAGGGGTAGACCAATTAATATATTCAACGTGCAGCCTTAGGGCTGCACGTTAAAAATATTGATTGGTCTACACCACACATTTACCTTGCAGTCATCTCCCTTAATGACATTATGACGTAGCTTGTGACCCGGCCGGATAAGGGGCCTCCGGAGTTCAAAGGGTTAAACTAAAACAAATAATTGCACATTCTCAGATCAGTACAGTTTTCTGACATTGTTATAGTGTTGTTGTTGCTCATTCTCTTCACAACGTTCGAAGTTTCCTCTTTTACTCCTAGTTCAGCTATCCGGACGTTTCGGCTTGCCAACTGGGAAAGCTGCAACGTTCGGATAGCTGAACAACCTCATTCCCCACTTCGACGAAAATCCACTTACGATTCTGAATTTTAGTTTGGGTGAATTTTCTGTGTAAGTCTCTTCCTTCTTCTCTTGATCACCTAATCACTACTTATGGCCATCATTAATTCTTCATCATAAAAAATTTTGCTTCAAACCATCTCATCATCCTTGGTAACGCCATTTTTCCTAATCGCGTTCGACGAATAACTTTGAACATTTCGATCTAAACTAAAAGGTTGCACCTAGTAACGCACCAAGGGCGCAAACTGTAGGTTGGTTCATATCGGCCGAGTTTGATGTCATATCAGCCGAGTTTGATAATAGGCAATTCTGTGAAAGAAAATCCTATCTAACAAATAATGTTTTATAACATGTACTTGCAGCGTGTTCATTGAGTGAAAATGGTTCGCAGGTTATGATGTCATTTGTTTGCTGTAGAACAGCTAAGTTTCTTGACTCTCAGGCAACAGAAATAGGAATTCCTCAAGTGTTTTTCATCGAAAGTGCCTGTAAGATGGACAATACTGGTAATTATTCTGTCGTGTTCCAGCCGCACTACAGTTTGTTTGGAAAAGCAGCAGTTTCCGTTGCCACATACATTAAACGGAATGAAGTGGGTCTCTTGTATGATGAAATGTTAGGTGAGTGTACTTCACGATTTTAGCCCTTTGATTACGAGTCGTGCGGATGTTTGTGTAAAGAAAGGTTTGGCAGTAGATGAATGACAAAATAGTAAGTGATCAAGGATATGAAGGATTAGGCTGTTCACGTCTGGTAATTACACATAATTCATTTTATGATACGCTAAACGATAGATTATCGAAAAAATTGTGGATAGATAGAAATCGTATTCTCCCACTGTGAAGATAGAGAAATTTTCACTTTCACGGTATCAATCAAAATGGCGGCTTTCAAATCAAAATGGCGGCTTTCAAAGGACCACTTCAAGGTGAATACGGGTTAAATTATCACTGAAGATGATCAGTTTGTTCTAAAAACGTGTAACGAAAAGAACATCTAGTGTTTTTGAGTGGATATCGACCATTTTCTACAATAATTCAACACGTATTCACCTTGAAGTTATGCATGAAACCCGCCAGCGGAATCAGATCGCAAGACGCTACCTGTTCCGAGTATCGATCAAATCACTTGCGCATATCCGTGCGCATCAGCTGTTTACTTTCGTGCATCAATTCAAGGTTGAAACGAGTGGAATTATCGATTGGAATGAGCAGATTCTTATAAAAATCGTAAAATAAAAAGACAATCTATTACTTTTGAGTTGATACCGACACTTATCTCACTCGTGACCGAGACAAACGGTTATTTTCCTTAGCGCAAACGCTCGCGATATATAAACATTTGTCTCGGTAACTCATGAGATAATTTTCGGTATGCACTCATAAACACTAGATATCCTCTCTAAACGTCGAAAGTCATTAAGACTTGTTTCATGGCATTTGTTTCTAGTCTATTCGCCCGGTTTCTCTTTATAATTACCAGAACTGTCACCATTGGACCACCTGCTATATAACTCAGAGTCGGGCAGAATCAACTTTAGGCTTTCAGAAACTAAGCTAACTCTCGTCTTCCTAGAAATTAATAACAGGGTTGTATAGCCAATTTTGTTGCAGAAAGCAAAGTATTTGGCGAGCGACTCCATTCAGTAAAGCAGCAGTGGATGGATTACACCGTTATCTGTCATGTTCAAGAAATATTGATCTTATGTCTGCATTTTCTTCTTTCGTGTTTTAAATTTAATAATTGCTTTGTTCATATGTTTACATCGGACGGGAAATTCTGGAACCAGTGAGATATACCGTCAACAGCAAGAAATGTCTTATACCGAATACAAAATAACTCCCCCAGTACTACACTCGTAAAATGTATTTTAAGTTTCGGCCCGCGATCGTCATTTTTATTTCGGAGGCAAGAATCAAAATGTACAAAACTGCCATGTGATTTTAGCGGTATCACATCGCGATTTGCGATGCATCATGTCGTATACATTGATACAGTATTGTTATTTTCTTCGCGAAATGCGACACTATTCTCAAATGTATACAAAATAAATAATTATTTGACTGGTTGAGGACTTGGTTATTTTTGGTGGTCTGAATTTGTTCATCGAAAATTGTTCTGTTACAAATTATTGGAGAGTGCCAACAATTTGCAATAGAACAAATTTGTATAAACAAACTATTATTTACGTTTAACTGAATGCAAACATGGGTAAGCAAAATTTTACTTTTGCACGGGTACCCTCATTTTTTTGAAAGGCCTGATTGTGGCTTCTTACACTCAATCAGTTAAAAAACTCTTTATTATTTTTTATCTCCATTTTAGTTGTTCTATCAGCGAAATCAAAATGGAAGCTCAAGTATTTAATATTAGGTTCTCACAATTGGATTTTAGGCATCGGCGACCATTCCATCAGGAATAAAATTTAAAAATAAAAACCGCCCTCTTTCATTCGTTTGAAAAAATGCCTGAGAATCAATTATTTAATTCTTTTGGCCTTATACTTGCTCATTCATCCAACTCATACCCGGTGTACTCTACGTTTAACTCTTTCGGTAACAGTAGGTACATTCCTTTGTGAGACAAAAAATGAGCTCATCATACCCATGGCTCAGAGGCACCACACTTGTTGCAAAACCGTTGATAACCAACGACATCTCGTGATAGTCGGAAATTGTGACATTCAAGTTTTGCCAATTTTGATCATATAAGGAGCCACCGGAGTAGTACGAAGGCGTAGACCTGCGATCTTTTTAGACTCAACCCCATTCTGACGTATGTTTAAAGATGATAAATTTCATTGTTTAGAGATTTTCTTGAGGAGAAAGTGATGGACAACAAATACCGACTTTTTAAAAAAAAACCTCTAACCACTGCAACTAAAAGCGTAATATTCGGCGCTTTCATACCCAAACCACATTCACAATTATTATCCAGAAAAATCAGTCAATTTGTGATCGCTTACATTGCTACAGCCCAAGCTCTGATTTGGATGACCTACTTTGGAGCCACAAATGTAGTACTTTGAGAATCCAGTCATCACGTTTCAATATTCGTTTGAAAGCTCGTCTTGTTATATAGTTGCGTTATTCGGAATCCAGCCCATTCCACTGCCTAATCACTGATGGCAAGAATGAATCTGAGAAACCTTTGCTTCGACAGAATATATTACAATGTTGTTCGCCAATTCTTCTAAAAAAGCGGATGGTTTGAAAGGCTTGATGGTATCTATAAATAATGATATCAATAAATAATTGGGGTTTAGTCTTGGAATCATTTTGTAACAAAATATTAGTTTGTGTCGAGTTGGGTATTCTACATAAAAAGTACCGTACGACGCACCACAAATTGTCTGAAGGGCGTCCAAATAAAGGTTCTCTAGAATGTATACTTTCTCTTCTGTTGAGTTGTCGCATATCGCATCGGTATAATATAATGAGGGAGGTATAAAGTGGTTATATATGTTTGTTAGTGAAAACCCTGATAATCTACTTTAAGTTTATTAGGAAACCACCATAATGCATTTCTCAAGAACGTGTACTTTGAAAAGTCAATCCAAAATGCTTAACCCTTTACCCAACGCAAACGATTTCAAAATTTATTATTTTAAATATCATTTTTTAATTTTTTTCAAGAAATTTCAACAAAACCATATCATGTGACTCCTCTTTAGAACAAGCTCGACGAGCTCGTTCCAAATAGGGGTCACATGATATGGTTTTGGTGAAATTGTTTGAAAAATAATATTTTTTCAACTGCTGAATTTGCATATTACGCGGGCGGATGCGGGCGATTCGTTGGGTAAAGGGTTAAATACATAAGGCAACTTTTTCGTAATTAAAATTTACCTGCCATTTATTACCAATTTCCGAGATCATAAGCCAAATTGCGATATATCGGTTTTAAACAATCAGAGACGATGAGCATTCATTGACATAGAGGGGAATGTATGTCTCTGTATTTTGTCCCTAATGTTACATTGCAAACTGTATTAATAATGTCTTTCATAAAACATTAAACAGGAGTTTTTCGAGGTTCGATCATTGCCGTACTCCAGCTTGGACAACCAATTTCTTCCATTTTGTACATCAACTGCCACTACCTGACTTCGTCCCTTTAGGAGTCCTAAAACCATAACAAACAGTCTCCTATTCGCGAGGCATTATGGTTTTAAAATGATTGATAGTGTAATTCACTAGATTAGCCGAGCGGTGGGGCAATGCTAAGTCGCTTGTCAACATGAGCAGTCGAGTTTTATTGCGCCTTCTTTCCGCCATTCCCTCAGTTTTGTTTGCTTTGATTTGATTTGGTTGTGTTCGTTTTTTTAAATATCATACGTCATTGTGAATTTCTGGAATGAAAACCTTAAGTAGGTTTGCGATATAAAGTTGAGGTTCGGCATATAAAGATCGTGAAAGACCTCTTCTTATCTTGCACGATTTTAAGCATTATCTGTTAAAACTCTTATTTCAGATAGCATTGAAGTTCACGAGTTCCTCACTGCAATGTCAGAAAAGTTTGTTACTACACGCTTGTTACGCCTTGTAGAAAGTAATGAGAATGGCATTATGTCTGAAATCGAAGACCATCTGATCACAATTAAACATCTTACACTTCCGACGTTTGTTTGTATCACGAATGAGCATACTAAACATTTCTTTGAAATGGTAAGTTTAACTAAGTGTTGAACATTCAGTGTGAGAAAAATGTTCTAGAATAAAATTTTGTTCTGATAATGCTACAAGTCTATGCTATTTGTATTTTGTTTCTGGTCATTGTTTAATTATTAGCTCATCCATTAATGCATCAGTGCATTGGGGACTTGTGCAGGGAGGATATACAATATTCCGTCTTCCGCGGGTATCGAATACATTAACGTTAGCGACACCATTGGGTTTTCAAAGTATTCAAAGTATGTTTGTTGCTAACGAGGTATATATTGCTGCCTGATGTGTGATATTCAATTTTCAGAGGTAAATAATATAGAGGTGCAATTATCACACAGTCGCTATTAATAGCTCATTAAGGAAATATTCTTCACAACACGTCTAATAAACGCGTGACATCCAGAGTCGATTTCAGAGGTACAATTGAATTTATATTCTCTTATATTTGAGTAACTGCTTACCTAATACGGTTAGCAGACGATATTTTCCCCCAAAATACCTAAATAACTAAAAATTTCATTTGTTGAAAAATGTCCACGTCTGAGCAGCTACTCTACTTCCCAGTATCGATTGCTAAAAAACACTAACTCCGACTGGACTGCCATTTTGAATACTGACACCTTACACGAGTTGCTTGCTTGGAGGCAAGCAGTAATTGAATACCATAATTTTTAGGTATTTAGCGGCACTTTCGACAGAAAGGGTGACCTTATGTTTTACGGGTGAAGGAACCGGAGTACCAGGAAAGATCCATCGAGCAGTGGCGATCAGCTGTCAGATTCCCTAGTACACTAACTCCGCACAAGCAGAGTTATCACTGGTTGAAGGCAAGTGAGACATCGTCGTGCAGTAAGCCTTGGTACCAAGCGCTACCGCCCCCACCCCCCGGAGGGGGGGGGGAAGTATCAAAGAAGAAATGAAAAAACTGTTTTCTTTCCGAAACTGCGATGGGTACGTTTTATGAAGTGTATGTGGCGACGTCACGCCCAGAAAGAGGACTAAACCAGTTACGTTTCCTCCAACCATTCACCTCATTGTAAAATAGCCAACAATATACACGGCATCAGGTACAGAATAGCAACTCCTTTTTGTCTGCACTACGGAGTAAGGATATTCAACTGTTATTATATGCTAGCCTGTGAATTATTGCAAATTACCTAAAAGATATTTCTGGATATCTATCTACTCGATGGATACCGAGGAATATCCATCAGTAGCTTCCTTAATGACGTCACGCTGCACCGCATCACAATCAGCTGATCTTTGTTATTTTTTTAAATGTAAGCATTTCACGACGAATTGGGCTGAATATTGGGCAATAAAATGTCTCGTAGCATATAATAAAAAAGAAAATCTTCTCTATTTTAGTCAGTATCTGGAATTATCTCATGAATATGGACCTGAAACTTTATTTTTCTATGATATTTTCTTATACTCAAAAATTTAAGCATACTGTTTGAAAGGCAAATTTATCCACAGACATCCGTCTGACATATGTCTCTACATTGTTCTTTGTATTGTTGCAGGCTCTCAGATACGACATGCTTGGTCACAAACATTTTTGGATTTTCCTGCTTCGTTCCGTCGGTGATAGTTTTGCAAGACTGGCAAACCAGAGTGATAGCAATGTTGTTTTCATTGGACGAAACCAAACTATAAATGACGTTCTCGGGCACGACAGCGTGGAATTTTGTGAGGTACGTGACGTCATTCAAATAAATGATCTGAATGGCCACAAACCACCAAGTGATGCAAAATTATCTCAAATTTCTTAAATGATCACACACCGCAGTTGAATGAGATGGTACATGTGTCCGCGTGGTGAGCCAAATGGTTCTAGCTGTACTCGGGAAATGCCCGTCACACAGGATCACTATCTATTCTTAGTCGGGTCAACATATGATTTAACCCTAAAAAATTACAATAAATTGTTTCTTCATTTTATATGGTTCAGTGGGTCATGAACAACACCAGAAAAAAAGTCTCCCAAAATCTGACCCCGGGAAAGTGGTTAATTTGCATATTCAAAATGGCCACCCCCAGAATTTCAACGTTTAGGGGAAAGTTGATGATCGGTTCCCCAAAACACACAATAAAAGTGTTTTTTCTTAATTAATTGGTTTACTCGATCATAAACAACACCAGAAAAAAAACTCCCAAACTCAATCCCTGGGAAAGGGATTAATTTGCATAATTTAAAATTCAAAATGGCCGCCCACAAAATTTCAATGAGCAGCAGGAAGATAATATTTTGGGCCCCAAAACATGCAATAAAAAGTTGTTTTTTTATCAAATGGTTCGTTGGGCCATAAACAACACCAGAAAAAAAACCTTCCAAAATCTGACCCCGGGAAAGGGATTAATTTGCATAATTTAAAATTCAAAATGGCCGCCCACAGAATTTCAATGAGCAGGAGGAAGTCAATGATTTGGTCCCAAAAACATGCAATGAAAGGGGTTTTTTGTCAAATAGTTTGTTGGGTCATAAACAAGACCAGAAAAAAGTCTCCCAAAATCTGACCCTGGGAAAGGGGTTAATTTGCATATTTTCAAAATGGCCGCCACCAAAACTTCAATGTGCAAAAAAGGTATACCGGTTTCAATTTGTTCTGTAAAAATATACTACCAGCAGTCAGAATTTAATAAAGCAACTTCACAGTGACCTATGATGTACCGTTGTTGTTATATGTTGATCTCATGAGTGCCATGTTTAAGGTATTTGTATTTAAATAAAGATTACTCCGCCCAGGAGCCAGTAATATGAAAAATTTGGATTCTGTCAAATCCAAAGTACGAGATGTAATTGATATCAGAATGACTATAGTTATTCATCAGTGTCATCATCCTCAGAATCCACATCTGGAGATTGGTTGAAAGGGTTTTCGCATGATTCTGTCTGACACAATCCGCAAGCGAAGGTACAGGGCAATCCATATCCTCTGCAGGTACAACGACCTGAGGTGCATGCAGTAGTGCAGTTGCAAGGCACAATCTTCAGGAGACTATCTGGTGCTGGAGACATGTCACTCATAATTGGCTCGTATTGATTATTTACACATTTCCAACCCCAGTCTGTTGCGTCCAAGTTGGTCTCCTCCCCCATCCATGTCATGATTTGGTAATAACATCTCAAGGAATGGAATTTTGTAGCTGATGCAGTAGGGGGGAGTCGCTCTGGAGCCACAAAACATGTGACAGAAACAACTTTTCTTTTTAATACACAATGCCTTAGAGAGGCAAGATCATCTGATGGTTTTCCACCAAAGAGAAAAACCATGGCTTTGTGTCCACACTGCTTTATCATGTCACTTGTTCGGCCAGGGTGAGTAAAGCAAAGTGCACAGGATTCTATTTCTTTGTCACCTTTGACATACCTGTTGAAGAATGACCTTTTCCCAACTCCAAAAATTCTAGATGTCGTGTCACACCCAGCGAATGCGTGTATGAACAGCAACTGGGAACACAGATATTTACCCAACAGGCGTTTCAGTTTATTAATATTATAAACTCGAATCTGGGTTTTGGATGTATTGTCAGAACGAAAGAACAAATCCTTGTTGTCTGGGTTCATATGGTAGAGAAGTATTAACAGATCAGTGTCTTCTCCAACTAGGGTTGTTGTTTCATGCACAAAATCGCAGTCAGCATCTCCCTCACAATTTATTACTCTACAGCCTTTCTGCTGTAATTTAGCACTGATAATGTTAATCAGTCCTTGCTTGTTGCTGCCCACTGATAAAAATTATTTTCTGTTCCCACTGAACACAGCCTCTGGGGTGACGCTAACCAATGGACGATCTCTCTGCTGACGCCTCTTGTGAGTACTGTCTTTTATAGATGGAATCTCTTGGTAGCCATCAAAGACAACCGTTGCTTTTCCATAATTTCGCATGGTGAAGTCTACATATAAATCGGCGATGGTGTCATATGTACTACCTTTGTTCCAGGGCACTCTATGCATCAGTGAGCCACCATCTAATACATAATTGTCAGTCTTGGTAATCTCGTTGGCAACAGCCTCATCGGATTTACCATTTGCATATTCATCGACAGCTCTAGCAAGTTGTGGTTTGTCTGCTTTCCTGAATACACTGTTTGCCTCAAAAAGTGCTGGGGGAAATGGGCTCAATTCATAATCTAGGACATCTTTCAAAGAAAGATCCCCAGTTTCTGAAATCACAATCAGTCTCTGAAATAATAGCGCTGGATCGATCGATTTCTCAGGTGTTATTTTGACTGTTGGTGCATCACCAAGTGTTTTTGCTTTGTCTTTTCGTTTAAATGAGTAAGTAAACACTAGCTGCCCTACAAGTTTGTCAATCATTCGCTGACCTACAACTTCATAATCATCAACATTGACGTTGTCACGTGCCACTACTCATGTTACAATATTGCGCAAAGTGGGATCATCAGCTGAAAATGGGTTGCACGATTCAAGTTTTTGTCTAATCTTTGCCAAGTCTGACTGATCTCTCTTCATTTTGGCCACTGTGCCTTCTTTGTGTTGCTCACTTGTAGTGAATGTAGTATGGTTAAAATCTTGCAATCAGAACACACTGGTGATGACATTGTCCACAGTGCACGTTGTTCTTCGGTCATACATTTACAGGATGAAGCTTGAAGCAGGAAAATGTTTCCCGCGCATTCAGATTTTGTGGGACGGCCATTTTGAAATTCAAATTATGCAAATTAACCCCTTTCCTGGGGTCAGATTTGGGGAGTTTTTCTTTCTGGCGTTGTTTATGATTGAGTGAGCCATTTAATTATTAAAAAATACTTTTATCATGTGTTTTGGGGGTCTAATCATTGACTTTTTTCTGCACGTTGAAATTCTAGGGGCGGCCATTTTGAACATGTGAATTAACTCCTTTTCCGGGGTCCAATCTCGGGAGACTTTTTTTTCTCGTGTTGTTTATGACCCAATAAGTCATATAAAACCAAAAAACAATTTATTGCAATTTTTTGGGGGTAAGGCCTTTTTTCATATTTTTACCCTACTATCTGTTAATTAAGACTTTAAGTAAAATCGAAAAATTTTAAAGCTTGGTAACATGTCCTGCATATTTTAATAACTTTGGGGCAATCAGCACGTTAATGACATCAGATGACCTCTGACGTACGTATACGATCATTGCTGCGGAGTTTCTAATTATTTTGTATACACAACCTTAAAATATCGCAATCAGAAATCCAATAATTATGCATCATTGTGTGGTTTATTTGCAGTTTTTTTCAGTTCCAATAATTGGTACACTGTAAACTAATATTTGTTTGAATTATAGTAAAACTACTGGTAACCAGTTGTGGATACTTCCATCGTAAAATATTACAGTAAGAATATCGTGTTTAAACCCCTGGCAATGCCGACCTTTCTTTTCGTTCGATCATTGAAGAAAAGTCGACACGCCCATATTTAGTTTCTCTTCATAAGGCCTGCACACTTGTCATGGAAACTATATAATGTAGTGAATGAAAAAGTAATATTTTTAATGTGCAATAATATGACTGCAGGTTAAAGATATTAACCCTTTGTCTAAGAAACGGTCACGTCGCCCACATAATTTAGAAATTGAACAGTTGAATTGTTTTCAAAAGATTTCAACAAAATCATATCATATGACATCTCATCGGAACGAGCCCGTCGAGATCGTTCCAATAAGGGGTCACGTGTTATTAGAGCTGAAAGGGTTAAAGGGTATTCTTGATCGATTAATCACATGGATAAACCTTGGTTAACTGATTAATCACTTGCCCTTATTGGTAGCTGAATAATTGCCGTACCGTCGATGATTTATAGCATTAACCCTTTACCCAACATAAAGGACAAAATCGGCCAACTCTACATACAGAAATCTCCATTCAGATTTTATTATATTTTCAATTATTGTCTCAAAGACATAGTTTATGATCCCTCATTGGAACGAGCCGTTGAGCTCGTTCCTCTGAGGGATCATAAGCTATGTTTTTGGGACAAAAATTGAAAATTTTTAGTAATTCAAGAATCTATTGTGCAAGTGTCGTCTGCTTCCCACATTGGGTAAAAGTTAACTAAAGAATGACCAGTTTCAGCAACAGACACAGTATAATGATCATGCAAGTGAACAAGTATGTCATCACGTAACTTGCATGCTTTACTCTGTCTCATTGATGTGAGTCAGTGTGACAATGTTTGCCTGTTTTGGAGCAAGGTTGTTCCTTTTTTAACCCAGAAAATACAGTAGTTCAAAAGTAACGGTTAATCGATCAATTACTTTTTTGATCGATCAAGACGTTGATCATTGGTTCATCGATTAATCGGTTAACCGTTTCAACTCTACATGATATGGTTTTGATCAAATGATTTGGATTTGAACAAAAATAATAAAAATAATTTTTAGTCATGTTGGATAAAACATTAGTTAATCCGGCATTAAATAGATCTTTTTAAATCAACGCATCCCAATTTTGTCATGGACGAAGCACGTTGCAAACGCAAGGATTGAAGTATTGAATGGGTTAACGACAGTTGGTTGCTGGTACCTTTACCGTAATTTTAATGTTATTTTTACAGTGTAAAGCTGTGAATAAGTGACACAATAAGATCACATGACAGGATTTCGCAATTCACTTTAGAGATGTGTCAGTCTAAAGGTTTTGCAGAGACTGTACACATAATTTTTAACACTTTTACCGCCGTTGCCGTACAAATTAGACCACAATCGCTGCGTGTAATCACCTTTACCCAATACAATACAGACATTGAGAAATGAGACAGATATACCACGCGTAGAATATGTGTAAGAAAATCATGTACAAATCCATCTGATTGTTAGTTACGCATCTGATTAACGTAATGACGGGGGGCGCGTTGGCGTTGCGGTAACCGGCTCTCGTCAGATCACCGAAGTTAAGCAACGTCGAGCCCCGTTAGTCCTCGGATGGGTGGCCGTCTGAGCGATCGATTCGGACTCCCGCGTTGTGTCCTTGGGCAAGGCACTTCACCCCGATTGTCCACATGAAGGCACGATGACGCCGTGTACTGAGGCGTACTGCACGTCGATGGTGTGCATGTCTTCAACCAATGTAACCATGCCTGTGCTGCAGTGCGGAGTTACGATGTTGGGGAGCTGGCAGCTGCTCGTCGTTGCTCGGTGGTTCTCCCCGGGTACTCCGGCTCCCCATCCGTAAAACTGTCACCGACACGATATGACATTGGCTGCTAATGTGTCGTTAAACCCCAATAAATAAATAAATAAATAAATAAATAAATAAATAAATAAATAAATAAATAAATAAATAAATAAATAAATAAATAAGAAAAAATGCCCGAAAGTTGTGAACGGATGCTCACGTCAATAACACAAATTCGCTTTTAATCCTTTTCCCAACATGAAAAGCCGATGCCACTTGCAAACAACATTATTGAAGAACTATTTTTTAAAATTTTTGGCCTCAAAAAGATAGCTTATTATCCCTCATTGGAACGAGCTTAACAAGTTAGTAACAGTAACAAGTTAGTTACGCATCTGATTAACGTAATGACGGGGGGCGCGGTGGCGTTGCGGTAACCGGCTCTCGTCAGATCACCGAAGTTAAGCAACGTCGAGCCCCGTTAGTCCTCGTATGGGTGGCCGTCTGAGCGATCGATTCGGACTCCCGCGTTGTGTCCTTGGGCAAGGCACTTAACTCCCATTGTCCACATGGGGGCATGATGACGCCGCGTACTAAGGCGTATTGCACGTCGATGGTGCGCATGTTTTCAACCAATCTAACCCTGCCTGTGCTGCAGTACGGAGTTACGATGTTGGGGGACTGGCAGCTGCTCGTCGTTGCTCGATGGTTCTCTCCGGGTACTCCGGCTTCCTCCACGCGTAAAACCTTCACGGTCATGATTAGCCATTGTGCATAAGTATGTGATCTTAAACACCAATAAATAAATAAATAAATAAATAACGTTATGACGTGAATCAAATACTTCGACACAAAATAGTGTCAGGCAGGATATTAAACACACCGACGAAGGTGATATTTTCCTTTAAAAATATCAGCTTTATTCATTTAATTCAAGCTTAACCCGTTACCTAACATGAAAAGCAGACGACACTTTGCAAACAAAAGTCCTTGAATAACGATTTTTTTTCATTTTTTGTCTCAAAAACATAGGTTATGACCCCTCGTTGGAACGAGCTCGACGAGCTCGTTCCAACGAGGGGTCATAACCTATGTTTGGGAGACAAAAAAAATGAAAAAAATAATGAAAATGAATTGGCGATTTTTGACAATAGCGCTTGTCGATTTTGGCCGTTACGTTGGATAAAGGGTTAATTCACCTTATAAATACAGCACACAACTCAAGTAGAGTTCTGTGGTAGGAATCATCTACCCTTGTTGGGTTGTTTCTAATATTTCACTCACGTCTACAATGCTCGCGAAACAATTCCAAAATTCCAACTCGGTTCGTTGATTCATATCGCCCGTGATTCCCCCTCGTTGTGTTCTGTTTCAATAACGAACCCCCTGCTGCTGCCGTAATAAATGCATGTTCAAATTCGTTTGCGTTTGTCAACCAGTGGCGTAGAAAGCTTTTCGCTGGCGGAGAGGCAAGCCCAAAATTTTCCGACAGACCGAAAATTTTCCGACAGTGTAACAACAACAAAAACCCAAACAAACAGAAAGAATCTGTTGTTTTCTGCAAATGTACTGAAAATTGGTCTTTTTTTAACCCAAATTTACCCAAAATGGCATGTTTTTATCCCCAACGCCAGCATTTTAATCTTATTGGGCATAAATTCGCATAAAAATGGACCCCAAAAATTTCCGACAAAACTTCGGGTGGGGGGGGGGGGCGTCTGCCCCCCCCCCCCCTTTATCTACGCCACTGTTGTCAACTTCGCCATATCGCCGTCAAAGTCGGCTATAAATAGTGGTTACAGGTGGCATAATATGACATCCACTAACAAGAGAGATTGGAAGTGTGGCGATGTCAGCCTATGGCTGGATATCTCCATAATATATCATCGCTAGCTACTGGCTATGGAAGTAACCTTCGTATTTGAAACCTCTGACACCTTTCCCCTCAGAAAATAAAATGGCCGTTCCACGAACATGAGGCAATATCGAGCAGAGAACAAAGCACCTTTTTTCACAAATATCAGGTAGGTAAAAATACACGTACATCATTTTTGTTGATATGCACCAGCAGACGAAAAACATGAAGATAATATTTGGATTTGCCTTGGCTACTATTACTTGATAAAATGTATCTAGGTGTACTCGCCCAGTGAAAACTTAAATGTTAGATTTAAATGTGATTTCTAAATTTCGGGCCGAATCAAGGATCTATTTAGGCAGAGAATTTCGAATCGAAGGCAATCGCATCTCGAATCGAATCTCACCGCTTTTCGGGTTTTTTTACAACCGTAAATATTGTCAGTCCCAAATCACGTATTGTATTCAACGACGACACTTCTGTTTGGACAAGCCAGTCAAAAAACAGAATACTTCAGAGCGGAAGCTAAGTAGTTTTGGAAGCGGAATCTACTGGAACTCTTCATCTATCCTCAGGTCCCCTGTACTTCGGGGTAAAAGAAGAAGTGAAGAGAAGACACTTGGTAGGATTTGGAGAACATCTCAATGATTCGAAAAGCTGCGAATCAGCACTACTGGAATTGAATTATCAGAAAGATTTCGAATCGATTCGAATTCCGATACTTCGCTGGGCCTTATTAAATGTTTTTTTCTTTCTTTTTGTTATTGAGGTTTAACCCTTTAAACCCTCAATTCCTGGACTGGCATCGCCTTTGTGTACCCTTACAGTGGGTTTGGTCAATCCAATATCAGTATACAGGGAGGATACAATAATAACTGCAGTCTGCAGCCAATAGGCTGCAGACTGTAGTCATTATTTTATCACCAATGCCCTGTGTATAGACCTCTTATAATAAGACAAAATGCGACGAAATTATGTCTTAGATCGAAAAATCGGTCTTGCGAGTTCAAAGGGCTAACGACACTTTCAACAACCGGTTTCATATCATGCAGTAGGACAGACGCAGTGGTATTATAGCCTTGATTGTGACATCTCACGGCTCTTATGGTTTTGACTAATGATCAATAAATATTTATTTATTGTGCTGACAGCTCCAAAGAACCATCAAACGAACTATAAACTCTTTCTATAAATGAACGCCAGCTTCCAGTTTCCTTTCGTTCTCTTTCCAGTTTTGTTGTCAATTTGGTTTGATGATTGACAATCGCGTCGAATTACCAGCTGAACCATCCATTTAATATTTAACATTTGAGATATTGTTTGTTGGGCTCAACAAGAAAGCAACCTTGGCATTCATATGCATAATATCATCAGAAATTGCTTTGTTTGTACTTATCAAACCAAGTATTGATATCAAAGTATCCCGAGCGAATGATCACCAGTTTAGTTGGAGACTGATTCTTAATGCTAGTTTAGAAAGTAAAATATACTTGTTTGCCCAACAAAGCTACGTCTGTATCCATTATAGCTGTTTCTGTATAGACATGATGGAAAGGTTAAGAGATCTATGAAACTTTAACTTCTAAAACTTCACTAAGTCATGCCCATAACATCAGTCCCATCGATCTGGAAGCAGTATTATGTAGTCAACTGTTTGACCTTAATGGCTTATAGTTCATCTTTTGACAAATTTTGTTGCTTCAAAATAAGTGCTGTATAGTGCAATCAGTTGGAGGTCTCCCGGCAGTGGTTTCATTTTAATTTTTATATTCCTTGTCGAGCACTTGAGATTGGACTTGCAATTACATAAAGACAGTATCCCCACAGCTCGTGGCACAGCAGTAATTCTGGAAAAATAATCAGAACCTTACAATTTAAATGTAGTGTCAGTGTTACCGGTATAAAGTTCGTTGCACTGCACTCAACCAAAACCATTTCGCAGAGATCGCATGCACGATACATTTGCACATTAGTACACTACTGTGATCATAAAAGCTGTCAGTCACTTTTTCTTGATCGGACTGCGATCTGATTGCGTTGTTTTTATATCAGACCTTCGCGATTTTATGAATAAAATATTGCGAAATGAAGAGCAAAAGATGAATGCAGCATGTGAGATGCAATGTTGCAATATTGTTTTTCGATAGGAATGCATATGTAGCGTTCAGTTCAAAACTGCACAGCGAATTTCGACTAAATCGTGACCTAGGCCCGAACAGGTCGAAACTCTTTGTCCACCTTTTTAAATGCAGTACTGTTTTCATTTTATATTTTCAGATCAGTGATGTATTATTACAAGATGCCTTCGAAACTGTACTTCTTGCTGTAAAACATTCGTCCAACTCCAGTTTCGCAAATGTTACTAACTGCAAAAATCGCCAGGAGTCAGCTGTAAAACAAAGTAAACAGATTGCAGAATATATATTTACGGTTTGTTCTGCGTTTATATTTCTTTGGCTGTGATGCAACTCAATCAACGATAGATTGATATTTCATCTACGTGTATATTTTGTCAACAGAACAAGTACGGCACTTGTCATAGAAATCGACTGCCCAACATTTTATTGCTGCTTCGTAGCCAAATCGCATTGGTTGTTTCACAGCCACTCAATAATACACAGCTGCCTATCTACATAGTTCGTTTTCAGCACATAAGCCACTAGTTAAATTATTAAACGAATTTGGCGTTGTTATGGCCTGGAACCTGTCAATCATCAGATGGCCAATCGTCTATTTTAGATTCAATCGGCTAGAACATTACTGTTGGTCGGAAAGGCGAACCACTGGTTCGCTTTTCCGACCAACTGAAATATATCATTCGATTGAATCTAACAATACGATAGACATTCATTTCCTTGAGTCAACGCAAGACAGGTTTATCAGTTAGGACTTGATTTGGCCGAATCTTTGGAGACATTATCAATACCATTATACATGTTTCTTTACTAAATAATAATAAATAAGACTCACCACAATCGTAGTTTTTTTAGGATTACGCAGCGTAGTTCCCATCACTTACAGTGAGAAACTTGGGTGTGTATTTTGATCAAAACCTGACAATGAGCTCATGTATAACAATATTATACCTCACGTGACTTCCTTGCATTCTGATTGGCTGAAAGGTGATACCCTATTTCGTGTAGTTGTCCAGCACAGAGCTGAAGCGTCACTGCATGCGGGCACTATATGTTTTCTATTTTTAGCACGGGCACTATATGCATTTCCTGGTTATAAAAACGTACAAAGCAACGATTTATTCAAAATGGTGGCAGAAAATCCCGGCCACCAATTAGACAATTCGATTTACATAAAATATATACACTTCGTTTTTTTAGCGTCGCAATAATAGCCGCAAAGTTTTCCGAGGTGATACGTTCCGATAAATAGAGATTATTACCATTATGGGGATGTACAAAATATGTATCCGAGTCGAGCTCCGGGTTCTAAGGGCAGATCACGACGAGTTGAAGACGAGTCGTGATCTACCCTTAGAACCCGGAGTGAGACATTGGCAGAGGCGAGGAATAGTATCATTGTGTCGAACAATTATTAATATCCACACATTATTCTCATTTCTCCTTTATTGTTTAAAATAAAAACATCATTACATGTTTACAATTTGGATTGTAGATTATTTGATTAATTTCCATTTTCGGGTTGTTCGATATAACATAAGGACTAGTGCATGGCTTGTCGTTGACTACACCCATATAGTGCCCAGTGAGGTGGTGTAGTTCCCTCCGCTTCGCGTCGGGACCTACACCACCTCACTGGGCACTATATGGGCGTAGTCAACTCCAAGCCATGCAATATTCCTTAAAAAGTTTGTCCGTATGCTCATGTGCATTTTCGGAAGATAGGTCGCTACAGAAAAAAAAATAACAAGGCGGGAAGTAGAATACCTTGTCCATCCTTGGGTTCATGTTTCCTCAACCCAGTTGTTTTGGGCTGATTTTTAACCCAACTGATTTTAGAGTGTAAACTGAGCGTGAGTAGTGTTCATGCATGGTATCAAAGGTTCAGAATATGCCCTAGATAAGTAGACCGTTTTTCTCATATGAGAGTAATTCCCCTTCCATCCCTTTCGCATACGACCTCTCAAGTTTTATTTGTTTAAGAAATGGGAGTAGCAGTTCAATTCTCGAATCTATTTTGTTATTTTATTTTTTATTTCACCTGTACTGCTTTCTCCTTGCGTTTCGAACGGCTCCAATTTTCATAATGTTCATGTATGTTTACTTCATTATTTAATATTTCAGGTAAATAAATTGGGACACAGTGGACAAATATCATTTGACGACAGCAAGTATCTTACAGATATTGAATATGCCATTTATAGTACTGGTAAAACAAACGGAAGTACCTTGATTCATGTGGGGGACTGGAATTCTACCGATGGTCTTGCACTGTTCTCTAAGCGTCTGTTTTATAATACATTCAGAGATTTCAACAACGAAATGTTAACTGTAGGTTCCATAGAGGTAGGTAAAATATGATATTAATCCTTGGAACTCAGAATGAAAATACCTGTGTATACTAAACAACTGTCAATCGGTAAGCAGGCTACAACGAATAATAAATCCGTTTACTACTCACACCCTCTGCCACTACAAAACGGTTTCGTCCGTTTGCTGTCTACAGTACTACACTCGACGATTTCATTCGAGAACACGATCTTAAGAAAGATAATTTTAGAGACATCAGATATGTACTTTTCTGTAAATGCTTTTGATACTGCTAAATGCTTTCATGCGGTGTATTCCTCGCCGCTGACATTTTTTACCACACAAGAAATCATATCTTCGCATTTGGAGAGAGAGAGAGCGGTTGAGTGAATAACGGAATACTCTGAAAATTATATATTTCAACATTTTTGAATGAGTGAATGAGATCTATTCACGGTCATTGCTGAAATGTTGCATTTCATTGCTGTGAGAATAGTAGTTAGTCAGGAAAAGTAGAGAAACAAAATGTTCAACGTGGCATGAGCCTCGTTTGTACAGTACGTGGGGAGTGTATTATCACTAAATCACCCGCAGGGTGGAGATTCCACCCGAGCAATAATTGCACATTTGTTGCAAAGCATAATAATCACAAGCAATGTTGCAGCCAATGGACGTCCGGGTTAACCCTTTACCTAACGAATCGCCCGCATCCGCCCACGTAATATGCAAATTCAGCAGTTGAAAAAATATTATTTTTCAAAAAATGTCAACAAAACCATATCATGTGACCCCTCGTTGGAACGAGCTCGTTCCAACGAGGGATCAAATGATATGGTTTTGTTGAAATGTTTGGAAAATTTTTAAAAAATGATATTTAAAATAGTAAAAATTGATACCGTCTGCGTCGGGTAAAGGGTTATACGCGGAGGTCCATTGGATGAAACATTGCTTCTGTTTTTTGTCCATATGTCCCGAATTCGAAAGTGATACTTTGGGTGGTAACTCCACTCCACTCCACGGGTGATTTAGTTACAATCCACTCTCCACGTACTGTAAATGTTACGCGTCACAGTTCATTTGAGTTATATTGAGGTCTATTTAGTGCGTGTTTGGGGGTCCTCCAAATGTGGCCGAACGCCTTGTTATATCACACAATATATTGTAAAAGATTAATATACTGTAACAGCACAGCCGTTCAACAGCAGGGACAAACAATACTTCTAAATAGAACTTCGGATAAAAATATGTTGCAATAAGAGTAAAATCGGCACCCTCTGAATGGATGAGAGCTGGCATAGTTTCTTTTATGTTTACGGCTCCAGTGACAAATGTTACCGTCTGACATCTCACCGCGAAATATTTGCAATGGCGTCGCCCGTTTCGTAATTGCTTCATCAATGGAGTAGTGACTAGCAAGCCGCTTCATTTTTCTGGATTTTTCATACGTGCAGCAAACGGTGTTCCGGGTGAAGTGTAATTTAAATTACAAACCGATTGAACTGAGATGGAATGAGCTTATCTGGTTTATTGATCATTTATCCAGTGGTGGGGTACACGGTAGGTTTATTTACTAAACCTGTGATCGTTAAGAGTTGCCTTGAACAAGGCAACTTTTAACGATCACAAGTTTAGTAAATAAGCCTCTCGTTTTTTCACGATGTAGGTTTTGGGCTATGGGGAGAGTCTTATTGGAACCTATACGTTATTGTGATGAGTTTACGGTAACATGGTCGAGCTTTACGGCTCGAAGCGTATGTTCAACCTCCACGCTTCGCGTCTCGGTTGAACATAAGCTTCGAGCCGTTAACATCAGACCATGCTACCGTCGACTCATCACAATAATTTATAATATGATCACCGTTATGTTTATGTACAAAATGTATCAGAGTCGAGCTCTTGTTACTAAGTCGGCCGCATACACCTACGTTCTCTACAAATTGAGCCCTTGAAAAAGTCGTTATTTCTACATCCATATTTACAAAGCCATATCATGTGACCCCCTCCGTCGAAGGAGCTCGTTCCAAAGAGGAGTCACATAATATGATTTTGTTGATTTTTTGGAACATTGTTTACATAAAATAATTAAATACAAGTTTGTGATATCTTCTGCGCTGAGAAAAGAGTTAACTAGCATTTTAAGTTCAGATTCCATTTTCACACTTTTAACAATATTTGTTGTTTCAGTTGAAACTGTATGCGGGCTGCTTGAGCATTTATTGAGCATGTACATGTTCAACATTCCGAAAAGGCTGTCTGCTTTACCAAAATAACTTATTATTTATTAATTTATTTATTTGTTTATTTATTATTAGGGTTTAAGGACACTTTAACAGCCAAGGTCATATCGTGTCTGTGACAGTTTTACGGGTGGAGGAAGCCGGAGTACCCGGAGAGAACCACCGAGCAACGACGAGCAGCTGCCAGCTCCCCAACATCGTAACTCCGCAGTGCAGCACAGGCAAGGTTTGATTGGTTGACGACATGCACACCATCGACGTGCAGTACGCCTTAGTACACGGCGTCATCGTGCCCCATGTGGACAATCGTAGCGGGGGAGGAATTCGTCACATACAGGTGAATTGTGCACTTGGTGATACCTTCTTGAAATTTGGCACACTGTTAGTGTAGGCTATGAGGTTCTCAAAAACGATCGGCTACAAGTTGACACCGACCGGTGGCGACCAGTAGCGGCACAATCCAAAATGGCCGCCAGCGGCTGAAGGGAACCTCCTTTTCGACGGTCTACCGACTATACATCCGATTGTAAGGGCGCGAAAGTGAACTCTGATCCACGCACGTGTTGGAAACAGACGTGGGAGATGATGTAGAATAAAACGAGATTCTCTATACGGACGCATCAATTTCTTGGAACTTGAAAAGAGCGTTGTTTCTCCGGGATCAGCGTCATTCAGGCAAACCTGAATGACGCTGATCCCGGAGAAACAACGCTCTTTATGAAGCAGTCTCTTTGCCATACAATCTCTTGTTTGGCGTA